>OW028733.1:15770550-17020550 GCA_932294355.1 Aporophyla lueneburgensis | reverse complement strand
TACGCTTGAAGCTAATCTCGACGGTATGCTCAACGCTACGCTCGACGCTACGCTTGAAGCTAATCTCGACGGTACGCTCAACGCTACGGTCGACGCTACGCTCGACGCCACGCTCGACGCCGCGCTCGACGCCACGCTCGACGCCACGCTCGACTCCACGCTCGACGCCACGCTCGACGCCACGCTCGACGCCACGCTCGACGTCACCCTCGACGCCACGCTCTACGCCACGCTCGACGCCACGCTCGACGCCACGCTCGACGCCACGCTATACGCCACGCTCTACGCCACGCTCGACGCCACGCTCGACGCCACGCTCTACGCCACGCTCGACGCCACGCTCGACGCCACGCTCTACGCCACGCTCGACGCCACGCTCGACGCCACGCTCGACGCCACGTTCGAAGCTACGCTCGATACGCATCGACGCTACGCTGCTACTCTCGCTGCTACATACAACGCTCTTACTTTTGTTGTGCCACTGCCAGCAGCGCCTATGCCTCTTCTCATACAGAGAAGGCATTGATCATGTTTTCCAGCACCGTATTAAAAATAGTATAATATAGCATTAAAAATAAACATAACATCCCGCCTTCGTCCCATGCTAACGAACGAACGTACGACACTTACATACGCCTATTGCCTCTTTTACGTTCATACATCTTGGTCATACACGCACGCCCACTGATTGCGAGTACTACGGACGCAATTGCAGTATTAATATTTGCAATAATCATCGGATGATAAGGCAGATGCCTAGCCTTTTCTCAACTATGTTGGGCTCGGTTTCTAGTTCACACTGCAATGAGCACCGGATGCAGCTGAGTACCAGTATAGCAACTGCCTGTCTGACTTCCACAATGCAGTTACCTACTGGGTAATACAATACCCCTTGGAAAGACTGGTTGTCAGGCTTTCGGGATTCCGACGACCCGTAACGACTGTCGGGACTGACGGCTTAACGTGCTTTCGTACGGAAGGGTCTTGGTATGTAAAGATGGTCATCCATCCACGGACCAACCTTAACACCTTTTGAAATACTTAAGCCTATACTTATGTATATACTTATCTATACAGGGTGTTAAAGTAATTGCGTGCCATAGCTTAGGGGTAGGTTCAGTATCGATAAAGGAAGCCAAAAAAAAAATATTAAAATAATTTAGTGAATCTAAAATAAAAGTAGTAAATGGGTCCTTCATTTATGTAGATCATGATTAAAATGCCTCATGTGACGCGTCTGTTAGATTCATTGGGATATGTCGCTTAGCTTCTTACGAGACCGCTCGCCGTCGCGGTCCGTTTGTCGGCATTTGAAAGCGAATAGGGCACCGGACATCCGTAGGACTAAACCAGTGTTGACCTCGCAAATGAACTTAGCAAAACAGCTGAGCAGGTAGCCCTTTCGAGTTTTATTTTTGCTATTTTAAGTGAAACAAGTGAATTTACTATTTTTTAATTAAAAATCTCATTGGTCTAGATAGAATAATGATTTTATACAGTTTACGTTAAAAATAAATGCGGATTTTTTTTTCCTGGCTTCCTTTATCGATTCTGTACCTACCCCTAAGCTATGGCACGCAATTACTTTAACACCCTGTATATATAAAAATGAATCCCTATTTCCCTTGGTCACGCCATCACGCGTGAACGGCTGGACCGATTTCACTTTTTTTTTTGTTGTGTTTGTTATTGTCAGGAGAAGGTTCTTATGTAAGAAAAAATTTAAAAAAATGCGCGGAAAAGGAGAAAATTTAAGAACACTTATTTAAGAATACAAAGTCACCTAACATGGGCGTTTGATAGCTAGAAAACGCTTTATGTCTTGGAAGTATCGGTTGGCATAACTTGGTAGGAGGTCAACTAACATGGGTGTGTGGTAGCTAGAAAACGCTTTATGTCTTGGAAGTACTAAGTTGGCATAATTTGGTAGGAGCTCACCTATCATGGGTGTGTGGTAGCTAGAAAACGCTTTATGCCTTCAAAGAACCAGTTTGTCATAACTTGATTTAACATGGGTATATGGTACTTGGTGCTTTTTGCTTTGTGTTGGTGGGATCTGATAAGTTAACACAACATTTATTGATTCTGAGGCGGTACGAAGTTGGGCACGCCACAATTGCGGCGGTAAGTCCCCTCTTTGAGGAGTGGATAGAGAGGCGTTACGGCGTCCTCACCTTCCGCCTGACGCAGGTTCTCACCGGGCATGGGTGCTTCGGTGGGTTCCTGTTCAGGATAAAGCGGGAGGATACGTCCGGGTGTTTCCATTGCGAGGATCGTCTGGAGGACACGGTGGAGCATACGGTGGAGGTGTGCCCTGCCTGGGCGGAGCACCGCCGTGTCCTCGTGGAGGCGATCGGCGGCGGCGACCTCTCGCGTCCAGCCCTGGTGCGAGCCATGGTACGGAGCGAGAGGGAATGGGAAGCCGTCACCTCCTTCTGCGAAGCAGTAATGCTCGCGAAGGAGGAGGCGGGGCGCGTGAGGGAGTGGCAGTCTCTGCGCCCTCACGTCCCTAGCCTTCGCTGGAGGAGACGCCCCGGGCGTCGGGAGTCAATAGCGGACTCCCGGCCACCGTAGGCGCGAGCTTGCGGGTGGCGAGCAATGGGTAGCTCGCCGCCCGGTAAGGACCAAGCTCGAGTCGACGGCGCGCAGTGTTCCACGCGCGCCTCAAAGAGATGTCAGCAGCAGTGTAGGGGTCTACTAGGACCGATGCCTGCCGGGGTCGCGTGATTGTTCGAAAGAGATACCGTGACCCTGGCACATGGGCAACTGATGGAACACGGGTGGGTTTTAGTCAGTAAAAGTCTGACACGCCCTCCCGCTCCGCCCAGAGCGTGAGAAGTCATTTGATGATTTCCCATCCTGAAAAAAAAAGGCGGTACGAAGTTCGCTGGTCAGCTAGTATAAGATTATAAAGCTGAAGAGTTTGTTTGGTTGAACGCGGTAATGACAGGAACTACTGGTCCGAATTGAAAAATTGTTTTTGTTTTGGGTAGCCTATTTATTGAGGAAGGCTATAGGTTATATAAAATCACGCTACAATCATAAGGAGTGGAGCAGCAACGAAAAATAGAAAATAACTGGCAGGCAATTCGATGCGACGGGAAGAGTCAGGGAGTAAAAATTTGATGCGGACGAAGTGGCGGGCAGAAGCTAGTATTTGCAATAATACTGATACAATAACTGGCGAAATGTAGCTGAACTTTAGGTACACCTCTGCCTTAACCTTTGGGGAATACACGCGTGATGTCCCTGTAGAATTTTTACGTAAGAACTTGAAATATCCAAATAATCGAATTAATTAATTTTGCTATTTAAACAATACATAGCTATTCTATTACCGGTATACAAAAAACATCACAAAACTTTAATTTGTTAACGTTACGCAATTACGTCAATTTAATTTTCAGAATAAGCGAGTAGGTATCAATTTATTAAACGTCAAAGTTTGAAAGTGTCCACCAAAATGCTGCTTCATTATAATAAAATAGTAATTACCAAACTACTAACTAACTACCTATTAAATATACATTAAATATTTTTTTAAATGCTACAAGGTGTGTCATTTTTATATATATATATATATATATATATATATATATTTATCCTGCTAATGATATGGCGTCCCACATAGCCCAAAATGCATTTAATCTGGCGTCCACCGGCTTTAGACGTCCGCATACCGGACGCCACTTTTTTAGTCAGTGTTACTTTGGTTCTTTTGGCTCTAGCGACCTGTACAACAAAAATTGCCGGAAGGCAAAAAATCACTGAAGCGCTTGCATTTGTATAACTAAAACTTCCGCGAAATCCCGCATCAACGGTGCGTCGCTCGTGTAGCGCGTATATCGACAGTGCGTATACTCATTAAAGACACTTTCGATAAAGCCGATTATTTGGCGTCCAATTGCGACGTTGCCAAACCGACTGTATTTGAACGGTTCGAAATATTTTATAAATGAAAACAACAAATCAGTTAGTCAGTTATACACAGTTTGCCGAAGTTGCCACATACGTATCGCTGCTTATTTGACGCTCGGTTGCAAAATAAGTATTGTGCCCTCACTTGTGAAAATCAGGTGTTGGCCATCCGTAAATATACAGCTATTTGAAGTCGATTATATGATTTTGATTATATTATACGTTCGGAATATGCTTAGCACACCTAATAACAATACAACAATCTAATATCTAATATTTTATTAAAATTAATTATGTTAGATCTGAAAGTCACAAAAGTAAATTGTCATTAATACGTTGAATAATACTAATTATTTTACGTAATATTTACGGATTGATTTTTAAAGTTTTATAAATACAGAAAACTATTTCAATTGCTTTCACCTGTCATACCTATAGGGTAACCCATCTGTCTATAATAAAATAGTAATCTTAAATTTATGTGTGTTTATTTCATTATTTTTCCTTGCGACTGTAGAAAAATAATCGGACGTCGTTTATGGTGCGGCATGAATAGTATATACTGTCAACTGACGTCCGTATATAGCTTCAAAGCTACGCGACACTTATACGGATGTCGGTTTGATGCATACTTTTCATACTGTACCATATTTGACGTCCGTATACATGAATCTATGGCACTACGTTAGAAAAATAATCGGACGTCGAATATGGTGCGGCATGAATAGTATATACTGTCAACTGACGTCCGTATATAGCTTCAAAGCTACGCGACACTTATACGGATGTCGGTTTGACGCATACTTTTCATACTGTACGATATTTGACGTCCGTATACATGAATCTATGGCACAACGTTAGAAAAATAATCGGACGTCGAATATGGTGTGGCATGAATAGTATATACTGTCAACTGACGTCCGTATATAGCTTCAAAGCTACGCGACACTTATACGGATGTCGATTTGACGCATACTTTTCATACTGTACGATATTTGACGTCCGTATACATGAATCTGTGGCACTATGTTAGAAAAATAATCGGACGTCGAATATGGTGCGGCATGAATAGTATATACTGTCAACTGACATCCGTATATAGCTTCAAAGCTACGCGACACTTATACGGATGTCGGTTTGATGCATACTTTTCATACTGTACGATATTTGACGTCCGTATACATGAATCTATGGCACAACGTTAGAAAAATAATTGGACGTTGAATATGGTGCGGCATGAATAGTATATACTGTCAACTGACGTCCGTATATAGCTTCAAAGTTACGCGACACTTATACGGATGTCGGTTTGATGCATACTTTTCATACTGTACGATATTTGACGTCTGTATATATGAATCTAATAGCACTTCTTCCTTTTCCTATAAATGCATAAGCTCCCATTATGAATGTATGACCCATCGCCGTCTCAGATAAATAAATCATAAATCATAAATCATTTTATTTGCAACCAAGTACTTAAGCCTAGCATACAAGGACACTTTTATCTTTTTTTTGGGTGGGAAATTATCAAATAACTTTTCCCGCTCGGGGCGAAGCAGGAGGGCGTGTCAGACTCTTACTGACTAAAACCCACCCGTGTTCCTTTTGTTACCATGTTGCCGGGGGCCACGATCTCCCTTTCGGACTTCTTCGCAACCCTGGCAGGCACCAGCCCTAGTGAACCCGGTCAATTCCGCTGACATCTCTTTGAGGTGCACGTGGAACACAACGCACCGTCAACCCGGGTCTGGTCCCTATCGGATGGCGAGCTACCCATTGCTCACCGACCGCAAGCCCGCGCCTACGATGGCCGGAAATCGGCCTGCGATTCCCGATGCCCGGGGCGTCTCCTCCTGCGGCGATTAGGGGCGTGAGGGCGCGAAATTTGCCTCTCTCTCACGCGTTCTGCCTCCTCCTTCGCGAGCATTACTGCCGCCCAAGTCGGGCAGACCTCTACCATATGCTCCACCCTGTCCTCCGGGTGATCCACACAATGGTGACACCCGGGCGTTTCCTCCCGCCTTATCCTGAACAGGAACCTCCCGAAACAACCGTGACCCTGCGTCAGGTGAAAGATGAGGACGCCGCGCTGTGGCGCCTCTCTAGCCACTCCTCAAAGAGGGGACTTATCGCCGTAATTGTGGCGTGCCCAGCGCTGGGTTGCGACAATCGTACTCTCCATGACGCCATGAGATCCAACCGGAGCTCTGTCCGCTGTACCGTGATTTCTCGCGGCAGTGGAGTTAAGCCCCGGCGTAAGATATAAGGCCCCTGGAAGGGTTTCGCAACGATCAGATAACTTATAATCAGGTACACTAGTGGCTCTGTGAGTTGTAGACCTCGCGAGACTGTCTTTTTTGCATAACTCAGACGACGGTGAACTTGAGCGACCTTCTTCAAGGTACCTATACAGCAAAAGAAGTAGAGAATGTATTGGTACATATGAAGCGCGGAAAATCCCCGGGACACGACGGGCTCAGTGTGGAACACTTAAAGAACGCTGGTATCCATTTGCCCAGGGTACTGGCTTTGTTTTATAATTGTTGTGTGTCGCACGCTTATCTGCCAAAGGATATGATGAAAACTATTGAAGTTCCTAATGTAACAAATAAGACTAGTGATATATCTGATAAAGCGAACTGCAGACCAATCTCTCTTTTAAAGAATGATGTCAAGCTCCATGATGCTCAACATGGGTTCAGAGAGGGCTTATCTATGGAAACTGCAATTTTATGTATAAAAAGACTGTAAAATATTATACAGGAAATCAGACTCCTGTTTTTGCCTGTCTCTTGGATACCTACATATGTCAAAGGCATTTGACATGGTGTTTTGTGACAAGTTATATCTAAATTGTGTGTGCCCAGTGAATTGATGAGTGTTTTTAAAAACTGGTACACACATCAAATTAAATGTGTAAAATGGGCAAATGGACGGTCGGATGAGTACGTGATGGAATGTGGAGTTAGACAGGGTGGATTAAGCTGTTTAATTTATATATAAATGTGCTTTTATTCTCGAGCTCAGCAGTTTGCATGCTGGCTGCTACATAGATGGGCTAGCATTTAATAACATTAGCTACGCTAATGACATGGCGCTGCTGAGCCCGTCTATGGCAGGTCTCAGAAAATTTAATAAAGTTTGTGAGCGTTACGCTGAGGAGCATGGTTTTAGATATAACACGGACAAAAGTCATTTGCCAATCGTTAAGGTGGCCAATAAAGGCGCAGAGAGATACCCTACTGTCACTTTAAATGGTGGTGTCATATGCGTATTGTAGCGGAGGATTTGAGGAACAATCTAGATCGGATCAATGAATACCGGGAGCGAAGGGCATTTTATCAGTGAGATGTACCTAATAGTTTTTTTACTCGTGTAGCGTTTGGACTAGTTTCACTCAAAAAGCTGTTAATGCTCTTCGTGTCCAGTGCAACAATGCATTCAGGATGCTGTTGGGGCTGCCACGCTTTTGTAGTACCACGAAGATACGCTCAGCTGTGGGCGATTACAGGCTGTGAATAATATTATATTATCAGAAAAATCCAGTTAATAGTACTCTTTGAATCTAGTCAAATTAAACTTAGAAAAACCCGTAGTAAACTCATGCTAATATTAGGGTTCCTTCGTACGATGAGGAAGAACGATTGATTCCACAGCAGTAGTAACATCTTGTATAGGTATACAAAAATGAACGAATAACGCGATAAGATTAGTGCAGAGTATCTACCATAACTAAAGAGTTAAAAATAAAAACACACATCCACCTTATGGGTTTTGATTTTAATAGTCAGATAAAAGTTCTCTATCCTGACTTATGGAATGAAAGCCTAAATACAGAGACACAGTATTGAAAATTATTAATCGTGTTTTTAACCGACTTCAAAAAAAGGAGGAGGTTATCAATTCGACCGTATATTTTTATGTTTGTTACCTCATAATCATAACTTTTGACTGGGTGAACCAATTTTGATGATTCTTTTTTTATTTGAAAGCTGGTGTTTCCCGAAGGGTTGCATTTTAATTTGGATACTCGGACAGTGGGGTCCATGTGAAAACTATGTATATAAGTCTTAAATTTGCATTAAGTATTTGTGCGACAAATGAACGAATAACGCGATTACATTAGTGCGGGGTATCTACCATAACTAAATAGTTACAAATAAAAACTTTTTAGTTATGGTAGATACTTCGCACTAATCTAATCGCGTTATTCGTTCATTTTTGTATACCTATACAAGATGTTACTACTGCTGTGGAATCAATCGTTCTTCCTCATCGTACGAAGGAACCCTAATATTAGCATGAGTTTACTACGGGTTTTTCTAAGTTTAATTTGACTAGATTCAAAGAGTACTATTAACTGGATTTTTCTGATAATATAATATTATTCACAGCCTGTAATCGCCCACAGCTGAGCGTATCTTCGTGGTACTACAAAAGCGTGGCAGCCCCAACAGCATCCTGAATGCATTGTTGCACTGGACACGAAGAGCATTAACAGCTTTTTGAGTGAAACTAGTCCAAACGCTACACGAGTAAAAAAACTATTAGGTACATCTCACTGATAAAATGCCCTTCGCTCCCGGTATTCATTGATCCGATCTAGATTGTTCCTCAAATCCTCCGCTACAATACGCATATGACACCACCATTTAAAGTGACAGTAGGGTATCTCTCTGCGCCTTTATTGGCCACCTTAACGATTGGCAAATGACTTTTGTCCGTGTTATATCTAAAACCATGCTCCTCAGCGTAACGCTCACAAACTTTATTAAATTTTCTGAGACCTGCCATAGACGGGCTCAGCAGCGCCATGTCATTAGCGTAGCTAATGTTATTAAATGCTAGCCCATCTATGTAGCAGCCAGCATGCAAACTGCTGAGCTCGAGAATAAGCACATTTATATATAAATTAAACAGCTTAATCCACCCTGTCTAACTCCACATTCCATCACGTACTCATCCGACCGTCCATTTGCCCATTTTACACATTTAATTTGATGTGTGTACCAGTTTTTAAAAACACTCATCAATTCACTGGGCACACACAATTTAGATATAACTTGTCACAAAACACCATGTCAAATGCCTTTGACATATGTAGGTATCCAAGAGACAGGCAAAAACAGGAGTCTGATTTCCTGTATAATATTTTACAGTCTTTTTATACATAAAATTGCAGTTTCCATAGATAAGCCCTCTCTGAACCCATGTTGAGCATCATGGAGCTTGACATCATTCTTTAAAAGAGAGATTGGTCTGCAGTTCGCTTTATCAGATATATCACTAGTCTTATTTGTTACATTAGGAACTTCAATAGTTTTCATCATATCCTTTGGCAGATAAGCGTGCGACACACAACAATTATAAAACAAAGCCAGTACCCTGGGCAAATGGATACCAGCGTTCTTTAAGTGTTCCACACTGAGCCCGTCGTGTCCCGGGGATTTTCCGCGCTTCATATGTACCAATACATTCTCTACTTCTTTTGCTGTATAGGTACCTTGAAGAAGGTCGCTCAAGTTCACCGTCGTCTGAGTTATGCAAAAAAGACAGTCTCGCGAGGTCTACAACTCACAGAGCCACTAGTGTACCTGATTATAAGTTATCTGATCGTTGCGAAACCCTTCCAGGGGCCTTATATCTTACGCCGGGGCTTAACTCCACTGCCGCGAGAAATCACGGTACAGCGGACAGAGCTCCGGTTGGATCTCATGGCGTCATGGAGAGTACGATTGTCGCAACCCAGCGCTGGGCACGCCACAATTACGGCGATAAGTCCCCTCTTTGAGGAGTGGCTAGAGAGGCGCCACAGCGCGGCGTCCTCATCTTTCACCTGACGCAGGGTCACGGTTGTTTCGGGAGGTTCCTGTTCAGGATAAGGCGGGAGGAAACGCCCGGGTGTCACCATTGTGTGGATCACCCGGAGGACAGGGTGGAGCATATGGTAGAGGTCTGCCCGACTTGGGCGGCAGTAATGCTCGCGAAGGAGGAGGCAGAACGCGTGAGAGAGAGGCAAATTTCGCGCCCTCACGCCCCTAATCGCCGCAGGAGGAGACGCCCCGGGCATCGGGAATCGCAGGCCGATTTCCGGCCATCGTAGGCGCGGGCTTGCGGTCGGTGAGCAATGGGTAGCTCGCCATCCGATAGGGACCAGACCCGGGTTGACGGTGCGTTGTGTTCCACGTGCACCTCAAAGAGATGTCAGCGGAATTGACCGGGTTCACTAGGGCTGGTGCCTGCCAGGGTTGCGAAGAAGTCCGAAAGGGAGATCGTGGCCCCCGGCAACATGGTAACAAAAGGAACACGGGTGGGTTTTAGTCAGTAAGAGTCTGACACGCCCTCCTGCTTCGCCCCGAGCGGGAAAAGTTATTTGATAATTTCCCACCCAAAAAAAAGATAAAAGTGTCCTTGTATGCTAGGCTTAAGTACTTGGTTGCAAATAAAATGATTTATGATTTATGATTTATTTATCTGAGACGGCGATGGGTCATACATTCATAATGGGAGCTTATGCATTTATAGGAAAAGGAAGAAGTGCTATTAGATTCATATATACAGACGTCAAATATCGTACAGTATGAAAAGTATGCATCAAACCGACATCCGTATAAGTGTCGCGTAACTTTGAAGCTATATACGGACGTCAGTTGACAGTATATACTATTCATGCCGCACCATATTCAACGTCCAATTATTTTTCTAACGTTGTGCCATAGATTCATGTATACGGACGTCAAATATCGTACAGTATGAAAAGTATGCATCAAACCGACATCCGTATAAGTGTCGCGTAGCTTTGAAGCTATATACGGATGTCAGTTGACAGTATATACTATTCATGCCGCACCATATTCGACGTCCGATTATTTTTCTAACATAGTGCCACAGATTCATGTATACGGACGTCAAATATCGTACAGTATGAAAAGTATGCGTCAAATCGACATCCGTATAAGTGTCGCGTAGCTTTGAAGCTATATACGGACGTCAGTTGACAGTATATACTATTCATGCCACACCATATTCGACGTCCGATTATTTTTCTAACGTTGTGCCATAGATTCATGTATACGGACGTCAAATATCGTACAGTATGAAAAGTATGCGTCAAACCGACATCCGTATAAGTGTCGCGTAGCTTTGAAGCTATATACGGACGTCAGTTGACAGTATATACTATTCATGCCGCACCATATTCGACGTCCGATTATTTTTCTAACGTAGTGCCATAGATTCATGTATACGGACGTCAAATATGGTACAGTATGAAAAGTATGCATCAAACCGACATCCGTATAAGTGTCGCGTAGCTTTGAAGCTATATACGGACGTCAGTTGACAATCCAGTTAATAGTACTCTTTGAATCTAGTCAAATTAAACTTAGAAAAACCCGTAGTAAACTCATGCTAATATTAGGGTTCCTTCGTACGATGAGGAAGAACGATTGATTCCACAGCAGTAGTAACATCTTGTATAGGTATACAAAAATGAACGAATAACGCGATTAGATTAGTGCGAAGTATCTACCATAACTAAAAAGTTTTTATTTGTAACTATTTAGTTATGGTAGATACCCCGCACTAATGTAATCGCGTTATTCGTTCATTTGTCGCACAAATACTTAATGCAAATTTAAGACTTATATACATAGTTTTCACATGGACCCCACTGTCCGAGTATCCAAATTAAAATGCAACCCTTCGGGAAACACCAGCTTTCAAATAAAAAAAGAATCATCAAAATTGGTTCACCCAGTCAAAAGTTATGATTATGAGGTAACAAACATAAAAATATACGGTCGAATTGATAACCTCCTCCTTTTTTTGAAGTCGGTTAAAAACACGATTAATAATTTTCAATACTGTGTCTCTGTATTTAGGCTTTCATTCCATAAGTCAGGATAGAGAACTTTTATCTGACTATTAAAATCAAAACCCATAAGGTGGATGTGTGTTTTTATTTTTAACTCTTTAGTTATGGTAGATACTCTGCACTAATCTTATCGCGTTATTCGTTCATTTGTCATTCAAAAAATAATCATCAAAATCGGTTCACCCAGTCAAAAGTTATGAGGTAACAAAAATAAAAAAAAAAAATATAAAAAATACAGTCGAATTAATAACCTCCTCCTTTTTTTTGAAGTCGGTTAAAAATGAGAATAGCCCAAATAAGTCAGCGGTCAACCGTGAAACTAAAAAATATTTACTTAGAATAGACAATGCGTTTTGCGAGACTCCGTGAAAGAAAGAGATAAGTATAAATAAACGAATCATAATGCTGGCAACGTCGCACTTTGAAATCCCAACCGTCTGATTTGGACGTAAAAATATCCACGCAATAGTTTAATAATATTGATATACGTAGGAGGTCAATAAAGCTTCACTATTGTGCGGGGTCCAAAAATGTTTGGGCCTAACTACAAGAAGAATATTGCCGCAAATAAATGAGCAAGAAAATTAAGTATAGGATGGAGTAGGAAATCAAAAAACTAAGCAATATTCATCAACAGATGATAAAAAATGTTAGCAGAACTGGTGGACGTCGTAATGATGCGCAACATGCTTGACGCCAAATGAGCTCCTGGATGTAAATATATATATATATATATATATATATATATATATATATATATATAAAAGCGATATTTTCGGCACCAGGGTAGACTCTGGAATTTTTTATAGGATTTTAAATCGTTTTATAAATGAAGATCTGAGGTAATAAACATAAAAATTGACAACTTCCTTCATTTTTGAAGTCGGTTAAAAATTTGTGATTTCGTTACTTGCGCGTCGCGTGATGACAATAATTAGTATACAATTTATAGATAATACGACTAATTACTCTAATATCACATTGATAGCTCTTAATTACTGTGTTTTACATTTTATTATAAGAGTATACAATAACATTTATTATTATTTAGTACCAAAATCTTTAACCTAACATTGACATTGTTATCGAAACAAAATGAGTTAATTTTTATTATTTTAACCATTGAACTGCGATCTTTTTATGGGCTGATTACATGATTATGGCTTTAATGGACACTTAACTTTTATCCATGAATAAAAATTGCACCACTTTTTTCGGAGACTTACATCATGCCGCACGCCTCATGCATGCCTGTACAACACGTGGAGCCTAAAATCAAAAACACCTTGGAGTTAGCGATAGTATTACAAGACTATTTTAGCTCTTCTTGCCTGAAACAGAGGATTACCACTAGGTAACCCTCTGTTTCAGGCAAGACATACGATGTCTTTGGAATATAATTTACCTTGAAGCAAAACTGTACATATTCTTAAACCTAGTATTTTTTATTTAAAAAAAAAACAACCGATTTCCTTAAAAAAAAACACTACAAAGTTAAAAATAACTTTAATTTCGAAAGTAAGTGTCTTAGGATCTGTATTTAAGTTTTTTGCCACCAACTTCCGAAATTAAACTTATTTTTAACTTTGTAGTGTTGTTTTTTTTATATAAAGTTTTTATTTTTTTACTTTTTAGTTGTGGTAGATACTCCGCACTAATCTAATCGCGTTATTCTTTCTTTTGTCATGCCAATACGTAATGCAAATTTAAGACTTATATGGTTTTCACATGGACCCCATTGTCCAAATAGAACCAAATTAAAATGGGACCATTCGGGAAGCACCAGTTTTCAAATAAAAAAAAGAATCATCAAAATCGGTTCACCCAGTCAAAAGTTATGAGGTAACAAACATAAAAAAAAACATACAGTCGAATTGATAACCTCCTCCTTTTTTTGAAGTCGGCTAAAACAAGCAGTACGATGTCAAAAGAAATGTCACAAATGAATTATGCTGAACCTAGTCTGGACATAAGTTTTGCTTGAGGAGTTGACTACCAAGTAGGATAACTACACTTTAAATCCGATAACGAAATAATCGGATGATTGATAACACGACGAGATAGGTACAGTATCATTGTTATGAATGCTTTCTAGAGGGGGGAGGGGCTAAATAATAGCTGCACAACTCGATCAAAGGTTAAGGTATGTTTGCCGCAGTCATTACATGGATGAGTGACCATTCATTACATTTCGAAACCCCTACGTGCCTATGAAGTCCCTGCTGCCATTTATAGATCTTTGGCAGTTTACGGCAAGTTTGAAGCCCAAAAGTCTCACAAGCAATTAAGACTGGTTGTCAGATAATAGACTTGGTAAGACAAGAGGTATCGTGTTACCCAATATGTGGATGTCAGACAGGCAGTCGCTATATGTAAAATACTGGTATTCATTTACATCCAGTTAATCTTGAAGCCGCAGCAGTAGTGGCCCAGTCCCTCTCAAAATAGTGCAGGGAAACATCGTGAGTACCTGTGATGTCTTAGGGCGTTATCACACTAGCGGTTCACAAGCGTCTTTAAAGCGAAGCGAGTGCGCAGCGAATACGTCGCGAACGCGCAACAAATACGCTACGCATGTGCCGCGAAGACGTCGCGGACGCACAACGAGATCGCCGCGTATAAAACCGTTACTGAGTGTATTTTACGTCATAAACCAGCCGCAAACAGGTGTCAAAAACGTTGCGCAATCGCCATGCACCCGCGGCGTCTTCGCTGTGCAGCCGCGACGTGATCGCGACGTATTCGCTGTGCGCCCGCTCCGCTCTGAAGACGCTCGTAAACCGCTAGTGTGATAAGGCCCTTAGAACCAAAAATTTAAGGACATCTGACATGAAATGCTGTCCCAAACCGCACTGGACCCGCGTGGTGGACTTTGGCCCTCACTCTCTTACAGAGAGGCATGTGTCCCATGAGTTCGAAGACATATGTCAGTCTTTATAATCAGCGTAGGTAGAAGTTTTGTATCTCAAAGCCTATAATTGGGAACATTATAGGCATTGACATACAAAAAGACTACACATGTCTTCGAGTTTTTGGTTTTAGAACATGGCCGGTTTCCTCACAATGTTTTCCTTTACCATTTTGAGAGCAGTGGTGATGAAATAATTTACACAAAGTAAATCATCTGCTTGGGTTAGAATTCACGACCTACTACTACTCGTAAATCGCGGCCGTTACCACTAGTCCACCACTACATTTAAGTACTATAGATATTTTTTTTAGAAAATATAATTTTCAATATTATCGCGCTAATGTTAGCTCACTTTAACAAGTAGGTATGTAACATCGGCGTGAGTAAATTGGCAGTGACCTTCAACAAGGTTGACTCTGTTGTTGTAGCAGCATACATTTTAATATTTTACTCATCGTCCGCACAGTATAAATACGGACAGTATTGAAACTATAGTGGAGTCATTTTAATAGGTAACATTTGACGTCTTTCAACTGAAATAGAATAAGTAATAGTAATAATTAGTAGTAATTAGTAGTAGTATTAGTAGTAATTTTAAGATTTGCTTTCCTATGAACTCATAGGAAAGCAAATCTTAAAATTACTCGTCTCGGTCATTATTACAATAAATATGTAATCGTAATTGAAAAAAGTTAAGCAATTGTGCAGTTCTAACAAAATGAAAAAATATATTATTTTATGCCCGCCATTACAAGGTCACGTTGTTGAATTTTGATGAATTGTCAAATGTTACCTATTAAAATGACTCCACTTTAGGTATATTTGTTGATTTAATTACCAATGCTCCATCAGAGCGTTAGGGTTGTCAGTCTTAGTGTTTGTAAAATTGAGAAGTGTTTTATTTGAACGAAATTCTTTCACTTGTCTAAGAGGAAGGAGGAGGGGGTGGTAGGAGTTGACTTTATTTATTTTATTTATAATTTTTTCAATAAATAAATAAATATCTTAGGACAACCAACACACCGTTATCTGGTCCCAAACTAGGCAGACCCTGTACTATGGCAACCAGACAACTGATAAACATACTTATATATTTCTAAATACATACTTATTATAGATAAATTACACCCAGACACAAAACAAATGATCGTGCTCATCACACAAAGATTGGTCCTGGGTGGGAATCGAACCCACGACCTCAGTCTTAGCAGTCAGGGTCACTAACCACTAGACTAACAGGCCAGTCAATTTTTTCAATGTTGTTAATTATCTTTATTCTATAAATAGCTTCTGCCCGTGACCTCGTATGCGTGAAAATTCCTGTTCCCCTGATCCACCCGATCACATCGCATCGCCTGCCCGTGCTCTTACTTCTTTATCACATTGCGTTCTTTCACCCTTTTTCAATTTGCTCAGCTCCTATGAGCTATAGCGTGGTGTTAAATAGTATTATAGCTTTCTTTAAAAAATGGGCTAACAAATGCAAAAATATTTGTTGAAATCCAACTGGTAGCTCTAGAGATTAGCGTGTTTAAACAAGAAAACAAAATATACTTATAAAGTACTAGCTGACCGTACAGACGTTGTCCTGTTTCCTAGAACTTGATAGCAGCGCCACCTACCGGGTCCAATAGTGAATCCAAACCATCCAGGGTGCCACCCAAACGCATACAAAAAAATCATTCAAGTCGGTCCAGCCGTTTAGGAGGAGTTCAGTGACATACACACGTAAAGTAGAATTATCATCATTTCATCATTTCAGCCGTAAGACGTCCACTGCTGGACTTAGGCCTCCCCCAATATGGGGGCTTTGCCATAATCGCCACGCTTGGCAGGCGGGTTGGCGATCGCAGTATGGTGATAAAATGCATAGAGAACGCTGCTGCCCATTCTCTAGTAAGTCCCTTAGTCGCCTTTTACGACACCCACGGGAAGAAATGGGGTGGTGTTATAAGTAGAATTATACAACATTAAGTTTGTTTATGCGAAACCCGAAACACGGGTCTAGTATTTTTATGTAAAGAATCTATGAAAAAAATTTCAAAACTCTATCATTAATAATCACAAAGTTATAAGCTTGATAAGTTACCTGCTTGTCCACGCAAAAACTTATGCAGATCACCACAAACAGCTAGTGTACGTACCATCTCCGTGTAATGGACGTTTGAGTACGAGAAAGACATGATAATTTTAAAATATACTTACGTATTGTCGTTCGGTGTCCTACTTGGAAGCGTAATTAAATATTTTTGGTACAAAATATAACATGGTGTAAAAAATATTGGAATCGATTCAGTTACTGATTCTGAACAAACTATATTCAGGTTTCGCATATACTAAAAATAATCTTGTATATATAAAGATATAATAAAGTATAGATCACAATTAGTGCAATATCAAGACAAAAAAAACAAGCTTATATTATCCGGTCGTTTGGCGCATTGTTTGGTATAGACGCCACCAGGTCAAGCTACCCGAAACTGTCAATTTTTCCCAATGAACCTTGAACCTAATGCTCTAGAAATAAAGTCGAAAATCTATCAAAGAAATCTGACAGATTGTAGTAGCTTGATGTGTTGGCGTCTGTACGATGAAGAGTCGCCGCTTCATCTGCCTAGCCTTTTCCCAGCTATCTTGGAGTCGGCTTCTAACCTAACCGGATGCAGCTGAGTATTTTACATGGAGCGATTGCCTATCTGACGTCCACAACCCAATCACTGGGTAATACGATACCCCTTGGTAAGACTGGTTATCAGACTTTCGGGTTTCTGAAGACCCGTAACGCCTGTTAAAGATCTACGAAACAGCCGGGACCAACGGCTTAACGTGCTTTCCGAGGCACGGAAGGGTCTTGTTATGTAAAGATGGTCACCCATTTACGGACCAACTATGGCCAGGCGTAGCTTAACGAAACGAACGCCGACCCGTGCGCCTGTTGTAACTTAGCCACAAGCCCTTCTCATAGAGTCGCGCTTGAGGGTCGTTGTCGTTATATCCGAATTTTACTTTATTTATTGTATGTATCCTATGACAATATTTTAATACGAAATTCGCAATAGCTCGTAGTCGTAAATATCGCGGGTAGTATGAACGTATATTTAACGCGCCCAATATTCTTGAGTTCCGCGACTTTCACTGAGATGCCTCGTAGATGCACGTGTCTATGTGAGTTTGCCGTTTCGAAAGTTTATTCGTAGTTTCAATACTGTCCATATTTATACCGTGTTTTCGGCGCTTGATATTTACCTACCTACTTAACCATTGTGTCAAGAAAGTATATTTCGTATTGTTAAGTTGAAATTATTCTCTTTGAATTCACACTGGTATCCATATTTACATAAGTATTTAAAACAGTTGAGCACCCTAATTGCGCAACATACTTTCTGTCTCAATCTGAATAATTTTGAAGGTAAGCTAAGTTAACCTAGAGCAGCAAGACAAGAGCAGACACATTTGAAGTAATGGACTTCATATGTTCGAAAAATTTGTTAGTTATGGAACCCGACCCTAACACTGTTGGGAAAACACTAGGCGGGTAACAAGGTAAATAACGCGATGAATGTTGTTGAACTGTGAAAATGAAAACCATTGATAAATCATGAATGATTTTATTTCTGTAAGTAAATTGGTACAAATACTTTCAGACAATCATATTATGTTAAAATCTAGATGATGTCGACATTTCCTATCTGCCTACTCTGAAAAGGAAGGCCGCATCAAACTCGACAGGTTACAGTCTCTGTTTTGATCATGTGAAGGCACACTCATTCATTAATCTCCTTAAATCTCTCTCCGAGAGTGTGTCGTGTACTTAATTTGTAAAATTGGTCGGACAGCTCGTTTCAGCAAACAATGATGGTGTAAATGTCAGCGAACTTTCCCCACCACAGAATATCGTACGACAATACACTATGACAATAGCTAAAATATACTAAACGGGCTGTCTCTATGTCAGTTTAATAGTGAGTTACGCAATTACCCCGCCGCGCCCCGCTTAGAATTGAATAATTCATTTTCAACTGTCAACGCCTTGTTCCGTATGTTACCGGACGTCATGAATAACCATCCCATTTTTTCCCATGAATGTCGTATGAGGCGACTAAGGGACTTACTAGAGAATGGGCAGCAGCGTTCTCTATGCAACTTACCACCGTACTGCAATGACCAACACGCCTGTCAAGCGTGGCGTTTATAGCAAACGCCCCTTTGCGACAGGCTTATTTCCAGCAGTGGACGTTTTTCTGCTGAAATTATGAGTCAACGCCTAACTTGGCAGTGTAAAACTGCTGATAAAAATATAGTATTCCTGAGGTGTAAATCCGAGCTTGCTAGAAAATAGATCACACGAATATGAAGGCAAATTTGATTTTACAATTCACTGTGACACCGACTACATGTATGTTATTTGAGGAGGTGTGGAACAAAAGGTGTCATTTACAGTTTTTAACATTTTGAGTAGTTTTAAAAAATAAATATTTAAGTTGATCTAAGCAATTTTTATGATTTTTTATCAACCATTTTTGTGTCAATTATTGTATACAATTTAATGTATTATAAGTTTACCTTGCTGGTTTTGAAATTAGAAATAAAAAATAAAATACATATCATATGACACCCTTTGATCCAATAGCTTGTAAATGTCACTATTTGATTCAATCATTATGTAAAATGTCACTTTTTGAAACTCACTGTCTAAAAAATGTTACCTTATTATGAAACATTCAGTATGAAAATAAAAATAGATTCACACAAAATATTTTTATTTCTTATACATGTAATTCTCCACAATCAGGTTCCAAACAATCACAACGATTTTCATTATCTTCATTGTAATTTTCACCGACATTACTTTCATACGAAATATCACAATACCATTTTAAAGAAGGCTCATTTTTTAAATAATCTTTCAACATCCTTCTTTTTAGCACCTTTGATAAAGTGTCTCAATTCTTTCTCAGTACAGTACCGGACATAATTGCTGTAAATTTTTTTCTACATGCGATTTTTAACCGACGAAAAAAAAACGGAGGAGGTTCTCAATTCGACGCGTATTTTTTATTTACTATACTCCGAAGGTGGTCCTATATAAATTTGGAAAACAAAATCAAACCCTAAGGGTCGGAAAACAGAGGATGATTGAGTGTTCACTCACTGATTGTAATATAAAACCACGCATAACTTTATACAGAGTAGTCCGATTTTGATAGTTATTTTTTTATTGGATAGGGTATAACTTGCCAAGTACCTATTATTCGTACATTAAAGCCACAAAAAATTATAAAATAAAAACTTTTAAAGAAAAAATGAAACCGCCGAAAGTTTTTATCTTATACCCTCCTTTACGAAATCACACAGCATTTATGTCCGGTACTGTACCCGGTTTGAACCGACTAAAGACTTTGAAACGAGTAGTCCTAAGAGTATGCCACTTTTTGAATTCAAGTCTTAATAATCACTGTGGTTGAATAAAAATGTAACTTTTTGTTCCGAAAGCAGCAGTTCAGATCGATTTTTCTATGAAACTAGTCATTTTTTTAACAAAATATTGGGAGTCACAGATAGAATTTACATTTTGAGCCGATTAAAAAAAACCTAATTAAGCAAAATACGTAAATGACACCTTTTGTTCCACACCTCCTCATTTAAGAGCATGACTATTTATCATGTTATGATAAGAAGGTATGCTGCGAGACCTGACACGTGTTATCCTTATATTCCCAAGGGATGGAGACTTATTCGGATAAAACTTCGGCCGCTGCTAATAGTTAATAATATTTTGTACTAGCTTCTGCCAGCAGCTTCGCCCGCGTGGAGTTCGAAAATTATCCCGCGGAAACGTACTACTGGGATAAAAAGTACCTTATGTGTTAATCCAGGTTAAAAACTATCTGTGTGCCAAGTTTCATCTAAATCCGATCAGTAGTTTTTGTGTGAAAGAGTAACAAACATACATCCATACATAGTAGGATTATAAATTCGAAAGTAACTCTGTCAGTATGTTACGGTTTCACACATAAACCACTGAACGGATTTCGATCAAGTTTGGCAAGGAGATGGATATTATCCTGGGGAAAGATATAGGCTACGTTATGTCTTGGTGGGACGTCTCTGTATGATCATTTTTGACCTCCACGCGGGAAGAAGCTTTAATAGTACTTACCTAACCTTCTCTGTTCGTCGGTCTGTATGCCTGTTACAGCTGTCTGTTGAGGACTGGTAGCCCAGTAATAACGGCCGCCCAGTAAGTTGTAGGTTCGAACCCAAGCAAGCGCTTTACTTTGTGTAAGTTATTTCATCACTACTGCTCTCAAAACGGTAAAGGAAAACATCGTGAGGAAACCGGCATATCTTAGAGCTAAATACTCGAAGACGTGACATCTTATAACCCGCACTGGACCCGCGCGTGGTGAATTACGCCCACTTCCTTTCACCAAGAGGAGGCCTGTGTCCCAGCAGTGGGAACATTGTAGCTTGATTATGGTACCTACTTACTTTTTCACGCCTTTTGGCTTGAATCAAATTTGGCACACGTACCTACAATATGACCTGGTTAGCTGGGTAGATCATTTTTGTTCAGGTAACTGCCTACAAAACAACCCAAACGTTTCTAAGTATGTGTGTACCATGCAACAATCGCCTAACTTGCGAGCGGAGCGTAAATAATTAATTATTACTATATGACGCATTACAAAACAACTTAATGAATTGTAAAAATAATAAAATCTCGCAATCGTCATTTTAGTAGATTTAATAATAAGATTATGCCTAAGAAGTACGTAATTATTTTATATTAGTAAGCAACACCTTGACGAGTTACGTAAGTAGGTATTTAAGATTTAATTATATCTTTCCTTTACTGACTTACTTTACATATGCTAATTACTTTATTACCACGCACACTAGGATATATTTTCGTAGTAATAAAATATAAATGTTAATAAATAAAATTCGGCCACCCATTCATCCTTGGAAAATTTAGATATAAACAACAAAAACAAATATTAATTACCTACATGATCTAATTATGTAGTAGCAATAACTAGTATAATTAAAATTAACTTATTCAAGTGAACCTACGAAAATGGTAAGATTTATTATGTAGATACGTATAATGTATTTTAATGCCTACCGTAACTATTCTGGTCCACATCCTCATGATCAGTCCATAGCACACACTGTTTTCTAACGATCATCGATTATATGAGTCGACCAATCAGTTTTTTTTTACATTTTATTTGTAAGTACCCAATAGCCTGTACCTATCGCATAGATGTTAAACGGATTTTAATCGTTCAATTTAAACCTTGCGGTTAACCATCTTGTTTGGTTTAAAACTATTGAGAACCACACATAGCGGTTTAATATTGGTTTTAATTATGTTTTTAATAGCATGCACTGAGACTTCATACTAACTTTTCGTGTAGAGAAGGTGCGCTGTAGTCGCTTTTCTGGTATGAAAGCTGACTCTGGTGGGCTTACTCTGTGGGCTCGCTTCGCTCGTTGACTACTTAATTAGGCGCGCTCTGCTCAGTCGTGTCGACTGCGTGGTCGCTTTGCTCGCTCGTTACGAAACTTAGTTTGAAGACAATGTTACCACCTTTCAGTAGCTTTGCTTGAAAGTAGCTGGCAATGCTAGCGCTGACTAAAGATTGTTTAGGAAAATCTTAGGTTAGGTCAGGTTACACCTGTCACCAAACGTTTTCATAAAAAAAATAAAAAACACGCCATAGAAAATCGCTCTTATGCATTTTACCACCATACTGCGATCACCAACCCGTCTGCCAAGCGTGGCGATTGTGGCTAAACCTCCCAAATTGGGTAAGGCCTATGTCCGATAGTGGACATCGTTCGGCTCAAATGATGACCTATCTACATAACAAGTACGAAACGAACTTCATTGCCAAACATTCACTAACAAACACGAATTGCTACAAAGATTGGATAAAATAAAATTCCTGTCTAGGAACCAGCTGTCAAAGTCACAGGCGTCCTCTTAAATCGTCGTCCTCCTAGATCGCTGAAAGCTGCCATTATCCTAATCCAGCAGCACGGGTTGATACACCACAGTGACAATGATAGAGGCCCTCTACCTTCTGATTATAAAGGATGACATCAATTCAGCTCTTGTTTCTACGGAGGTTTCTAGTGGGGCCCTAATAATTTTTCGCAGGTTAAGCAAAACTGCTTTTTCATATAAAATTACAATACCTAAACCTTTAGAATGTATGGTAGAACTTTTTTTTTAAATAACCGACGAAAAATATCAACGCACGGGGGTTCAAAAGCATATATACTACGCAACAGGTTGCGCGTCAATATCTCTGCCATTTCTTTCTCAATATTTTTACGATAGGAGAAAGAGGAGAGGAAGTATTTACTAAGGAAGAAAAACTTAATAAAGATGTGGACAGGAGAGTAAATGCGCGAAATAAAGTAAATGTGTCTGTGAATGATAGGCTGAGGAATGATATGATGAGACAGCGGTGCGGTTTAAATGAAGATGTAGTGATAATAATTGAATAAAGTTATTTACAAGGCAGATGTGATTGGACACACCGGAAGGGGACGTTCTAGGAGAACATAAAGTGACCTTATTGGTGATGTTGTTCAAAAGAGTCAGGTGCGTAGTATGACTAGATTAAACGAGGTTTTGTCTAGCAGGTGGCGTTCTATAGTTTCTGCCTACCCCCATGGGAAAAAGGCATGAGTTTATGTGTGTAATTTAAAGAGAAATAAAAAAATAAACATACCTACTTATCAATAATTATCACGTCCGATCCACCCTAGGTTGTCTGTAAACAACCGCTGTTAGCGCTGAAACCGCCCATTGCACATACAATAATTTTCATTCGGTGGATCCTATTTCATTTATTAAAATGATGTCCAACTTACAATAAAGCTTTATTTTTATTATTATTTATAATATATACAAGCTAATACTAGAATATAAACATACTAATAATAACTTATACTTAATATACAGCCTTAACCACTGGAAAACGGAGGAGCTCAATAAAACAAACAATCAACTCAGCCTGTCGCAGTCCACTGTTGGACATAGCCCTCTCCCATGTTGCTCTACAACACCCTGTCCTGGAAGAGCTCACTTGGCATCAAAAAACTCGTCCACACCACCGTCAATAGCAAAAGGGCTTTTGGACACTTGTCATCATTGCCACGTTGGAAGTTTATAGTCTCGTCACGTGACATATCCTTTCCTGGAACCACAGCGAACAGTCTCCTGAAGCAAGAAAAAACTGCTAATACCAGTCCCATTCGTGGTCATCATGGTGGAGAGCGGCGAGAATGGATTAAGTAAGAAATGGTAATAAAGGAAGTTGGAAAGTGCCATTTGGGACAGTTTATGGAATCTTCTTCTTCTTCTTTCGTGTCGATGGTACACGTACACTTTTTACTATATTGTTGGAGCCCAGTAGGTGGCCACGTTTATTGCGGCATCGGTGGCATTTCTTAGATCATCTGAGGTGCAGGTGAACGGGCACTTGGGACACTCTAGCAGGTGGGTCATGGTCTGAACAGACGTACCACATTCGCACTGGGTGTCGGATGAGTCTATAATCCCCCACTTTGACAAATTGTGTCTACAGCGGCCTACCCGGGTACGCAATCGATTGAGGGCTTTCCATATAGGCCACTGCAGATCACGGCCGGAAGGTAAGTGTTCCTGGGGTTCAACGAAGTCGAGAGGTGGTGGATATTTTTCTTGCCATAATTTGGTCCTCACAAAGGGTGGTTTGTCCTGGATGGCCTGCGTAGAACGTAAGAAGCTCTTACGACTTTTAAGCCTGCCTGGAGTCGTCTCGTAATCGTAGAGCGGGTGTCGGGAATCGGATTCTTGGTTCTTTTTTTCCAGCGCGCATGCGACATCCCTTCGTACGGCAGGTGGTGCAATTCCTGCAAGAGGGTAAAGCTTATTCAGAGGAGTTGGTTCTAGGCAGCCCGATATTATCCGGCATGTCTCATAAAGAGAGAGAAAAAAGAGGTATGAAAAAGATTTGAATAAAAAGAGAGTATATGGAAACTGGCAAATCCCCCCAAATTGGGGGAGGCTTATGTCCAGCAGTGGACGTCTTTCAGCTGAAATGATGATGACGATGATGATATGGAAACTACGGATCGTGGGACGATCCGAGAGATGTTAAATGAAAAGTAGAAAATAATGAGAAAAAAAAGCGTGGGGTGCTTTTTAAGGTAGTTTTTTATTGATATCAGGTACCCCACGCTTTTTTTTCATAATTTTCTACTTTTTAGTTTCGTTTTCTATGAAAGCGTGTTTTTTATTTTTTTTTTTAAACTATTATTTATTTTCAATTTTTTAGGGTGTTTCTCATTTTGAGACCTATGTCAGCGTAGTTTTCGAAGACAGTTTTTTGCTGTCCTGGTAACCCTGGCAAGGATGCACTGTCATCGGTCTTTGCCAGGTGTGCAAAGTTTGAATGAAATCTGGTCGTTTAAAGTGGGTCAAAATCGCGCTATAAGGAGTCGGTTACAAACAAACATACAAGTGAAGCTAATATAAAGCGTGTAAAAACTTAAAAACACGCTTCCTGATAAAAAAAAAATACCTTAGAAATCACCCCACGCTTTTTTCCCATTATTTTCTACTTTTTTGTTTGGTTTTCTATGGAATGTTTTTTAGTTATATATTTTCTATTTTTTAGGGTGTTGCGAATTTTGAGGCGTATGTCAGCGTAGTTTTCGAAGACAGTTTTTTGCTGTCCTGGTAATCCTGGCAAGGATAATGGCACAAATTTATGAAATTATAGAATTGTCATCGGTCCTCGATAAGTCTACAGAGTTTAAATGAAATCTGGTCGTTTAAAGTGGGTCAAAATCGCGCTATAAGGAGTCGGTTACAAACAAACATACAAGTGAAGCTAATATGAAAATAGGCGTGTAAAAAAAAGGCACAATTCGAGTCTGCGCTGTTTGTTTTCATGCAATTGTTTGATCACAGCTGTAACCTGACCAAACCTAGTGATAGGAGAAGTCCTATCTCTCGGTTTTGTCAGATTACAGCCGGTTACAGGGAACTCTAAACAATCCTTCAGACTACTTTCCTAATGAACGGTGGCCACATTCTCATCAAGCTAAGTTTGTGTATTCGCGACATTTACTTTTCTTCGTCAGAGACCTCGCTTCGGTCGCTCAACTTATGTGCCTGCTCATCTTGTAAGAAAGCGCGTTCTGCTAGTTCATGACAGGAGTGGACTCGCTTCGCTCGCTGTATAGTAAGAACGCTCGCTACGCTTGCCTATCTATTGGGTAAATACATTCTACTAACTCGGCTCGTAACAAGTATTCAACGTCCTAACCTATCCTACCTTATTGAAGAAGGTATAAGCGAGCCATAATAATCCCTAGCTAATCTATGCAAGCCTTTGGCTAGTAACTGTGGTGGTATGCTCGCTTCGCTTATTTAGATCGAGCGCGGATGTTACAGTTCCAATGAAACCCTCACCTTTACATGTAGAGAGGACCTCTTACTGACTACTGTCGTGGAAATCACCTAATGTTCGCGTAATGTTATGTATAATAATTAAGGAACTAACACGATGACGCGGCGCCAACGTTTCATAACTTAGTATTTTTAAGTTTTCCGGTTTCTTTTGTATTCGCTCATTTCTAGAATTTTTAGACTTATTGTGTGTTATTTTTTACAATAACAACCAGATTTACAGCGAAATAAGTTTTTACATAGGTAATTTGTAAATGTTCTTATGGTTTCCGATACTAGTTACTGTGCCTATAGTTTTCGCCCGACACTTGATTTTGCAGGCTCATTTTATTCCAAAAGAAGTAAGTTTTCATCACTTATGATATTCTTCAGTTCTTCTGTCTATTGATGAACACCGCATTAAAATCCGTTGCGAAGTTTAAAAGATTTTTTATCTAAGCGTACAGGCGCGGGAAGTGACTTTGTTTTAAACTATGTAAAGATTAGCATTGCTAAAATATTACAAATAACTGCGTTGTGATAGGTAGGTATGTAGTAACTATCAACCTATGCTCTAATAATTGTGGAATATAAATAAATATCATCATCATCATCATTTCAGCCGTAATACGTCCACTGCTGGACATGACCTCCCCCAATTTGAAGGGCTTTGCCATAATCGCCACGCTTGGCAGGCGGATTGGCGATCGTAGTTTGGTGGTAAAATGCATAGAGAACGCTGCTGCCCATTCTCTAGTAAGTCCCGTAGTCGCCTCTTACGACACCCACGGGAAGAAATGGGGTGATGCTATTCTTTACGTCCGGCACCACACGGTACTATAGATAAATATATACCTTCATAAGTACGAGTCAATGAAATTAAAACACAATGCCACTTCGATTGTAAACGTGCAACAGAGTTCCTCGAACTTAATTGTAAAGCGTTACAACTTGCGACACTAAACTGACGACAAAAGGCTGAGGCATGCTTTATGGAGTAAATTAAAATTATCGTTCTAATGGCTGGTTAATGTGACGGATCGCGTAGCCACGGGCACGCTTCGACAACGGCCGTGGAACACACTTAATGAGTTTGTGGAACGTCATACAAGTAGTTCGCTCCTCTAATGATGCGCGCAGTGGAAATGTACGAGTACATGGTCATTGCAGTCACACTAATGAAGACTACTCTAGGATTGCCACAAAATTGTGCTCATCACTGCAACTTGTAAGTTCATAGTTATTAACTTAGTACCGCAAAAATATTATCTAATCAATTTTATAACGCTATCCAAAAACTAGTCTCAGAAATCTTTGAAGTGACTTTGAAAAAGAAAAATCCTTTGCGCTATCTCCCAGTAAAGTTAAAACGCTCATTTTTATCTTATTAATTGCTCTTGAATTGATTTATAGCGCACAGTCAGCAAATTCAAGTAAGATTCAAAGTCTTACCCATAAATTAATTTAGGAATATTTTAAATTACAGTTCACCTGAAAAATCTTTCATCCCGCCTGGATGCGACTGTTCTATTCATTACCAACGAAAAATTCGTTCTACGACATCAACACACATCGCGACACATCCCGAGATAAAAGATACTGGAATTTATTATGATCCAGTGAAGCTGAACTTTTCCCAGAATACATCGTTTGATGAACAAACATTGCACATGTTAAGTATAAATCCAATTTTCAAGTCTAAACAAAATTCATTCCACGATGTGAAAAAAGATCTCTTAACTGAATCAGGTGAATCATTTGCGGAACAAGATAACAATGATGAGAATATACGCGAGTCTTCCAATCAAAACAAAAAAAGAGACACGAATCTCCCACACCTGTTGAATGATACAAAAGAACTTCCACTTCACTTATATTTGGATATAGACATTACTTCAGACAACAATAATAGGCCACAACTTGACGAGCTAAAAAACATGTTTGAGAGCTTTCAAGCCGCCGAAAAAAACTTATCAGAATGCATAGATCTCCACATTTACATATTTTCAAAATATAGTGATAACATTAACAAAACAAATGCGAATTGGGGTCGCAAAGTTCATCATGATAACTTATCAAATTACCAACAGCTAACAGAGATTCAAAGCAAGTGTGATCAGCCAGCTAGTATCATTAAAAAAAGCATTTATCAAATAAAACATTTTTTGTCACGAGAGGATAAAACTGCTGAGTTGACTCAGGATGTACAAGAGACAATTTATACTGCTAATTCTTACAAAGAAATAGGAGCACAAAATGCTACAAACGAATTTGGACATGTAGGTGCCACTACGAGTGATACATATCGTGACGCACTGACGACTCATTCTACAGATGATATTTATAATAATAACAATGCTGTAACCGACACTGTTGACATTGTTGGCGAAAAAACGGAAAAGATACCATTTCATAAAAAAAAATCTGAACATATTAATCATAATATGTTCTATAATGATCTGATAATGAAGAACAATGACATTACCTCGACTTCATCCATATTTGAGGACTCGACAGTGTACGACAAAATAAATCTGTCGACTTCCACCGATCCCACAGATTATGGGGACCTGGAAACAACAAGCAAAACGGACCGCATAGTAATGAGTGAAAAAGATATGACAATACCACGAATCATAACGAAAGAACTTTCAAATGGCACTCTCGTGAGTGGATTGGATGGTTACGAAGAAATTCCTAATTCTGACTTCAAAAATAATAGCATTATATCGATGCCATCAACTAACGAATCGAGCTCTAATCTTGATTTGCTAAATTCTAACATTGATAAAATAGTTCAGTCTGATATTATAAATATTCATGGAAACCTTTATTTTTCGTTTGGGGAAAAACAAATACCAGCCCGTTTTATTCAACAGAGGGATGGAGAATTAGACGTAGCAATCGATGGCTTTTCAATGTGCCATCAGATTCAAGAAAACCACACGTCAAACGTTATGTACTCGTTATGTAATTGTATTATACATAAGAATTGCACCTAAACATTTTATTAATGCTTATTAATTATTATTATACATTTATTCTTATTTTGAATCTACTTGCTTCCGTTGTTAATCATAATTCTAATTATTATAATTCATTAAGGAAGCAATCAGATAATAACTGCACGTCTAGTGGTAATGTACCCGTACTAAATGCACAAAGGCATAATTAGCATTAGATTATTAAAACTGTATTTTCAAATTGGTCGGTACCTACCTATTTAGTTTCATGTCACTTAGTGACGGCACAACATGTTTTTTTCTTTAATTTCTTTTTCTTTTATAACATCGTTCACACGACAATATTCATCCAGCTTATCTTCAGTTTCCATCAACATTTACATATCTTTTAGCCACATGCGTTTAATCCCTCCTCATCACATGACTGCACCGCTGCCAAACTACCTCTAATATAGGTACTCATTTCTTATATTATCAAGTCTTGTCTACACTGATCTCAAAATTCGCATCTACAATCTTTATTACCTACATCTTCTTCGCGGCCCACTATTTCGATTCATAAATAACGACCTATATCGTTATTATAACGCAAAATACGCGCGTTGACGTGTACCGAGTACCTGTTATTCTATCTATCTATTTAGTTTCATATCGACTATTAATGTATTCGTAAAATAAAATAAATAATGTATTAAAAGCTTTTCATCGTGTGTTTATTTGTAGTGCACCGCGACTTCGTTCGCGAGGGTCACAATTAGGCAGAGGTGTACCTACAGTATACCCACGTTTCGCACAAATCCAGACTCCGGGCTGCTACTGAGAAATTTCCGATAGAAGAATCCAATAACACTTTGCTCATCCTTGGAATCGAACCCAGGAACTCATGCTTGCGACCACCACACTAGAAAATAAGAAATAAACTTTACAGAAAAAGTTTCAGGAACTCAAATAGTACCTATGTCATAAACCTGAAACCTTTAGTAAATATCGTGAATTGCGAAAGGTAGAAATGGAAATTCGGAGGACAACAATAATATTCGTTCGTTCCAATGTTCTGTGGTGCACCGCAATAGCGGTAACACACTTTATTTTATGATACAAAGATATTAAAAGAACTCCTCCTATTCCATTGCTTAGCTCAGTGATCTTTGCTTCTTCTCAAATCCAAATCTACAATTTAAAAACGAAATCAATCGAATAGAGTAGATGCTTAAAACATTTACAGAAATCTATTCCTATGGGGATATTATTGGGGACTGGTATTCCACTCCCATATCCAGGTTATTCTAAAACCTAGCTGTAAATCCGCTCACCAGTCACCACCATTGCTGTGGTAGTTTTAGTACACTTAATTTATTATCGCTACTAAAACACTGTTATTATGAATAAACAATTTATTTATTCCAAAAAAGATTTTGGGAAAAGTGGGTCACTCTGCCCACCCTTTTGGAGACTTGTTGTGATATTTGGTTTATTATCTCTAGTGAGTGACATCTGGTGGTAGAAACACGAACGTCATATTTAAATTATACCAAATAGATGGCAGTAGTGCGAAGTTTATCTGAGTTTATCAAATAAAACAAAATTATATGCGCATGAACAACTTCAATTAAACAAATTTTTGTGTCGGTAGATGGCAGCTGTGAGTGGAGTTGATCAAAAATATCATGCTAGGCACAGCCTATACGAATATTTCGATGGGATGGTGATGGTGGTCTAATTCTGTTTTGGATGGTGGATGGGATGGTGATTGTACGTATTTCATAAAATAAGAGATCAGCAAGCTGTCACAGCTTACAATTATAGGAATTGACTGGTTTGTCTCTTTCCATTGGGACAGTGTGTTTGTACCAAAAAATTTTTTTACAGCTTGACAAGGAGCTGTAATTGCAAAAAAAAACCGGCCAAGTGCGAGTCGGACTCGCGTTCTCGGTTTAAAAATAAATGTTTTTTTTTTTTAATTTTTATATTTCAGTTGATTGAATGGATGGTAAATGAGGATCAATTCGACAAAAGGATATAGCAATTTTGAATACTACATCGAATACAATATAAATATCGGAGTTCATTTTTTTTTTAATCACTCAGTTCCATCGAGAAATTACGAAGTTATTAAACTTTAAAAAAAGGGAGTTTTAAAACGCACGCCGCGCGCGCGATACTGCTGATGACGTCACGAGGCTCGATCGCCCGCCACGCGCCGCACTGCTTTGTTATGATTTGCGGAGTTTAATCGTTGTTTCTTGTCTATTTATGTTTTATAGATATTGGTAGATAGGAAACATGGAAGTCGGATTTACCCAAGGCCCAATCGGACAATCTCGCGAAGATTGATTCGTTTATGGTTGAAAAGTAAAAAAAAAAAACAATTTATTCCAGTGCACAGGTTTTGATTTGGCAGGCAGGTACCTTTTTCGTGTTTCTACAATGTGTAGGCACCTCTCTACCTATTTTAAATAATATTTCTTACTAGCTTCTGCCCGCGACTTCGTCCGCGTAAAATTTCCTGCTCCCCCAACCCATCCCGTCGCATCGAATCGCCTGCCCGTGCGAGGTCTTTGTATGCGTGACGTTTTTCTTTGTGCTCGGCTCCTAAGGGTCTTTGCGTGACCTTATATAATATATAGTCTATAGCCTTCCTCGATAAATGGGCTATGCAACACTAAACGTACAACTCTTCATCTTTTACTTGGGTGTGCTACGCAATGAATTTTTTGAAAGACCAAGGCGCGCGCAATGGACGTGTTTTATATGGAATTTTTCACATTTTCTTCGAAAAATAAAAAAAAAATATTACCTACGTGTTGAAATTTATATGTGAGGGGGTTACAAAGGGGGTCGAAAATTTCATTATTTTTGCGATAGGAAACGCCATTTTCGAGATATAAGCAAAAGAAAAGGAAAACAAAAATACAGTACTGTTTTTGCACATGAAGGCGAGGCACACGTGAAGGCAAGGCGCGAGGCGCGCGCAATGGACGTGTTTTATATGGAATTTTCACATTTTTTTCGAAAAAAAAAAAAAAATATTACCCACGTGTTGAGATTTACATGTGAAGAGGTTACAAAGGGGGTCGAAAATTTCATTACTTTTGCGATAGGAAACGCCATTTTCGAGATATGAGCAAAAGAAAAGGAAACAAAAATACAGTACTGTTTAAAGCACGTGAAGGCGAGGCGTTCGTTGGTGTGAATTTTAGTTCATAACTACTAGTTTTCATCCACACCTTTTTTATCGCGATTAAAAATAGATTTAGTTAAAATAAATTATTATAGTCAAAATTTTTGAAATGCAGTATAGAGTACTTTTAGTTAAGGGGACATGGGGCGTCGCTCCTCGTGAAAGTACACCACTTCTTTCTATTTTTTGGGTATTTTGGGACACAAAATAACAATTTGTCCGGTGTAGCAACACTTGTATTTTCGCATCGCGGCACGATACAATATTTTATGAAGACATTATTCGTTTAAATGTTCTGCGAGTCACGTAACTAAAGGCAGAAAGAACGTGCGTGGCGGTGCCGCGGACGCGAACGTGGAAAATGACGTCATCAACAAATTGTGCGTATTGGCGGGCGTTTTTGAAAATGCAAAATTAAAACCGCTCTAACTTCGTCATTTTTGGTCCAATTTTAATAATTCTTTCACTGAAATAATTGGTTTACATATGACTGTAATTCTACATATTTAACTAAAATCGTCGCTGATCCTCATTGCGGTTTACGATTTATGACGTTTTAAAAAAAACTACTCACTCGATCTCGTTCAAACCAATTTTCGGTGGTAGTTTACATCCCAAGTAGCACAAAAGTGCTGTATAACAGCATTTTAACAGTGCACAGTGAATGCATTAGTTGCTGAATAATAGCGTAGACAGCGCATCCTCAGAGGATATAACTCTAATTTGGGCATAAATTATTCAGCACATAGCTGTATAAGAAATCCAATTGACAAATAATTGCATTATAACAACATTATAGTAGCATTTATGTGTGTAACAGTCACCTAAAGAGCTGAATAATGAGGCACGTGTTACTTATTATACAGCAAGGAAGACGAATGTGTACATTGTGTATACTTTTATACAGTTGAAATTACACACTGAGCGAAATTGTGGAATGCAATAACTTAAATTATTTATTTTTCTTTGATATGAACTGTCAAATTGTAAAACATGAAGTGTATCGTTGTGTGCAATATCTCAGGTGCCATTTGTGAGAATATACATACATAAAATTTAAGGTAAGTAAAACATCGATTTCCTCCTATTATATTTGAAATCTTATTGGGAAGGTAACTTTACTGTCAAATACCATACATATTTAGTTCAAAATTTTCACGCGCCCTCGGAATACCACTAAATAGTAAAAGAAAAGCAACAAAATTAGAATGAAAATAAAATTAATATGTTCGTTTTTGTACAAAGTAACCAAAAAAAAAACTGTTTTCGTGTAATTATTTTTTAATCCATATTTACAATTGATATCCTCTAAAATAAACAAAAATTAAAAGATAACATTTTATAATAATACAAAGTAACGCAGTGAATATGGCGGATGGCAAGTGAACAGTTTTAATCTCAATTTAATGCTAAGGTCTGTACGGGTGTTCACATGTGGCCTGTAATTCAGCCAAGAGTAAAATAGTTTAGCACTTGTGAAATACAATTCAGACATGGATCGATTAGGAGAGTAGTATTGGTTCACATTTGCGTCAGTTACCTAGATAAGTACCTTTATGGATCCAAGCTTTTAGGGTTCCGCCGTGGTTCTTTTAAAGCCATTTTGTTCCCTTTTTTAGTTGTTATTCGACGATAAGTACTTAATTAAAATTGTAATTTAAGTAGCTGAGATTATAATTTAAGTATATGTATAATACATAAGTTATTGATTTATTCAATATGCGACAAAATACCTATAAATTAGTCGGCACCTATCTAAAGATAATGTATTTTTCTGGCCTAATAATTTAATTACTTCCACATGAAATAGCATTATGTTACGTTAAGTTTAGGTATTTAATATGTTATTGTATCTTTTGGTTTTTTTCCTCAAAAACTGTATAGATAATGTTGTCATTAAGAAACTGATACTTCTATTATAATAAGTATATTTTTCTTGTTTTACAGAACGAGACTTTCAAAATAGTTCAGACTATAGAGAGAGGTGTTGTCGATCTAACATTCGTTCCTGCATAATGGAAAACTAAGGAAATTCCATGGTGGCCACCGAGAAGTACTTTTGTACTCCTTGAAATTATAAAAAGACGAAAATTCAAGGCCTGGACCAGGGTGGTACACCCTAAATTGTACTTTAAAAAGGGAACATTAAATAAACATAAAGAAAATTACGTTGTTTGTTTTTATTTCCTAACTGACTACCTCTGAGAAAAATTGTCGAAATCTGGAATCTTAGAAAGTCTCGAAAGGTATTAATTTATTATTTTAAAAAAAATCTTGGATTTCTCTTAATAAATCTTCTTCATTTTTAGGTAAGTACCAGAAACACGTAAAACAACAATATTAATTTTGTCGCAACCATATTAGTCCCGAAAATGGGTAGGTTATACGAAGATTTTTGTAGCAGGGCATTTTTGTACCTACTCAGCCTACTCAAACACACTGACCTCTATTTATAATTGCTTTTTTGTATTGTTTTGTTAATATGTGCAATTATTATTTATTGTTACTTTAATTTAAATCCGACGTAAATTTGACATTTTATTTTATTTCAACTATGTGACGTATATTTTTATTTTGTTAGTGACATTTTATTCTTTTCTGCTGCAGCATTGTTACTTTTATCTTAATTTTTGTAATATGGGTTATGTCTGAAATAAATTAATTTCATTTTATTTATTTATTTATTAATCAATATAACATACGGAACCCGTCGCGTCCAATATTCCATTCGCGCATGCCGACACTTGGATACATGCTGTTATTCGAGTGTATGGTAAACACCTGACTAATAGGGGAAAAGTGAATCTGTATGCAGCATAAAGCATTAAATTTTTGTTAAATAACTTCACAAAGTAACTGATTATGTTATAGTGGGTGATATGTTCTCTCTTAAAATGCAACGGTTGTATAGTACACGTGTGGGCTATTATTCAGAAAACTTACAGCTAATAGGGTACTGCACTACTAAGCGCTCAATAACAGTGACTTTGTGGCGTGTTTGTGGTGCTTAATAGAATTACTGTACAGAAAAAAGCATTATAGTTGGCCACGTTTTTTTCGAAACAGCTGTTGCTGCACAGGTGAATACTAATAAGTCTTTATAAATGCTTAGATTACCGCTGTGGGCCTTAATGATAGAACGTCCAAGTCCTTGTCCTGCTGGAATGAGCTTCCGGAAGGACAAACCAACGGACGTGCGTCCTGCGTACGCAATTTTTTGTAGACTTAGTATGAAAATTAGAGGTTGTCCTTCTAGCAGTACTTGATTTTCATGCATATTAAAATTAGGCAGGGGTGACAAACATTCTCTTTTTAGGTAGATATAGGTATCCAGAAATAGACGCGGGCACTTCTTGAGATCACAGGGTAGAAAAATAAATAAGAAAAAGTAAGTAGAAATTGTACATTCTTCATTGGTACTTGCTTCCAATAAATTATCGTTTTCGGTTTCAGCAATTAGAACTCCAACGGGCACGGTTGATTTTTTTTTTTTTTTTTTGTCAAATTCCCAATACACCCTCGCAGAGTTGTTTTCTATCTTTCTTACAATACCCCAACAATAACTAGTATCGTAGTTATCACCAAAATGCTTGCGACTCCAGGTGTTTTGGCCATCGTTTTCGTCGAAATATGTAGCTTTGGCGCGAACGCGGTCTCCACGTCTTCTACTCGCCGCCATTTTGGCCAGACTGACCGCAGAAACACGATTCAAAAACTCGCTGAATCAGAAAGAGATGCACTATGCATTAAAGTTCACTACGTCCTGCTGGCAGGCTCAGAAAGCCTCATTTAACTAAAACCATTGCGTCCTACTGGTAGTACGCAAAGTCCTGCTAGCAGGACTCTGGACGTTCTATCATTAAGTGACAATTTATAATGCAGTTCTGTGCTACTTGGGATAGTAGTGGTGGTAGTTTAGTAGTAGTGTGTGGTAGTGTACATCATATATTTTTTTTAGTTTTATCATTCTCTTATTTTAGAAGTTACGGGGGGGGGGGGGGGGACACTCATTTTACCACTTTGGAAGTGTCTCTCGCGCAAACTATTCAGTTTAGAAAAAAATGATATTAGAAACCTCATTACCATTTTTGAAGACCTATTCATAGATACCCCACACGTATGGGTTTGATGAAAAAATTTTTTTTAGTTTTTGTTCTATATATGGGGAACCCCATAATTTATTGTTTTTTTTCTATTTTAGTGTGAAAATCTTAATGCGGTTCACAGAATACATCTACTTACCAAGTTTCAACAGCATAGCTCTTATAGTTTCGGAAAAAAGCGGCTGTGACATACGGACGGACGGACAGACAGACAGACAGATATGGCGAATCTATAAGGGTTCCGTTTTTTGCCATTTGGCAATGGAACCCTAAAAATAAACGTAAGACAATTTGAATTCAGGGATTAGGTATTATAGATAAAATATTATTTATAATTAATGTCTATTATTGGCAGCCAGGTAAAGTTGATAAGTGAGTATTGATATATTTTGTAATTGCAAAATTATCGTATTTTGATAAATATACGACGATACCCTTGGTAAGAATGTATAAGATTTTCAGGCGACCCGTAGCAACTGTCAAGAATCAACGAATGTTAGCCGGGTTTAACAGCGTAACGTGCTTTCTGAGGCACGGAGAGGTCTCGATATGCGGGTAAAAATGGTAACCCTTTTTCGCACCTACCGCAACAACTGACAAGCATAGTATAACCTGATCAACCAAACCGTGCGGCTGACATTTAAGGTGTATTACACCTTAAATGTCAGCCGCACAGTTTGGTCTATCAGATACACCTGTGTAATCTCCAAGGTAGCCCACGAAATTCATTTTTTTTTCTGCTTTTTTTTTGCAACTAACCGGTCAGTGTTCGGCTGTATGTTGAATAAAGTATGATTCACGAACGCGCGAACGTAGCAAATATAGTTTAATAGAATTATAATCATCAATACAACTCACCATGTTCATTTGATCCCACGGAATGATTTTTGAGTGCATCCCATCCACCCCGGTCGTCCTGTCCCGTTAACGGGGTGGTGGGGAAAAATAGTTGCATCGACCCCGGTAGTGACGACCCCGTCGTTTAACGGGGTGGATGGCACAGATTTAGTCGCATCTACCCATTCCTATTTTTAGCAAGCTCCTACCCAGTTATGACAACCTGGTTCTTCGAAGGCATAAGGCGTGTTCTAGCTGACACAAAGGGTTAGATGAGCTCCTACAGAGTTATGGCTACCTGGTACTTCAAAGACATAAAGCGTTTTCTAGCTGACATACAAAATGTGTAAGAAAATGAAAATACTCTTTAAACACTACTGGGGCGTATGCTACTCAATCTGTGCTGTCCACTTCATTAAAAACACACCGGGGTAGATGTGACTAGATCTGTGCCATCCACCCCGTTAAACGACGGATCGGCTCAACCGGGGTCGATGCAACAATTTTTCCCAACTGCCCCGTCAACGGGGCGGGACGACCGGGGTGGATGGGATACACTCTGATTTTTCATGAATTAATAATTCAGTGGGATTAAATGAACTTTGGAAGAAATTTTGATTTTCGCGGGCTACCTTAGGGCATCTACCGGTAGCAAAATACCACCCTCCATCTACAGCGCCGCGCGCCACCACGCGCCACTACTAAGGAACTTTTTTGTATGTTTTTTTTTTTTGCTAGGCGACATCCGTTTCCTTATGGTTTCACTTGAAGAGATAACTGCAAGAGGCATTTTACTAGTAACCAAAATAATAAAAAAACACCTCTTTACCATACCACAATAAACAATAGGTTTCTACCGAATTTAAATAGAGAGATAAATGGTGCCGATTCTGTTGTCACAAAATTCTTTAAACTAAACGTATTTGGTTTATTCCTGTCAAACGATTTCCTATTCTGAAATAGACTAAAGTGACACAACTTAACTATATTTTAGTTTGACAGCACTAAGATTGCACTGAGATAATAGTTTAGTGAAAATGTCAATTTTGCTATTCTGAGTTTGCCGGTTTTCACCAAAAATTTTGACTATAATAATTTATTTTAACTAAATCTGACTATTTTTAATCGCGATTAAAAAGGTGTGGAATAAAACTAGTGGTCATGAACTAAAATTCTCAACAACGCCTCGCCTTCACGTGCAAAAACAGTTCTGTATTTTTTATTTTCTTTTTGCTTATATCTTGAAAATGGCGTGATCTATCGCAAAAATAATGAAATTTTCGACCCCCTTAGTCCTGCATATTTAAATCTCAACACGTGGCTAATATTTTTTTTTATATTTTTCAAACAAAAGTGAAAAATTCCATATAAAACACATCTAGGCTGCCCCCTAGCACGTGCCTTCGTCTCTCAAAAAATTAATTCTACGCAATGCACACACAAGTACATACAACGTTGCGAAACCAAAAGAAAAAAAAATACCACGCTGAGTCGCGATTGTGAAATTCAATTTTAGTCGTGTGAAAATTATTTTTAAATTTAGAGTGTTTTCCTTGCAGAATAGCGTTATAATTCTCATAGCCAAAAGTAAGGAATTTTAGAGATAGTTTAGTTAGTTTAGTTCGTGTACAACAGAATCGGCACCACTATTTGTTTTCCCTTAAAACATGCCATTATTACTCATCTGTCATATTTAGGTTTTTTTATCCTGGCAATAATTAAGACAGGAAACTAGAGTACTCCATGCTCTACTAATAACATCGATAAAACATATCCTGAAATCGATAAAACCGACTTATCGATGACTGTAATGTTATGTACACACGCAACGACTTTGGTCGCTAGCAAATGGCTAAAGATTTGAGTAATCACATCCGGTCATGGGCAAAGTGACCACTAGAACCTTTCATTTTTTTTCCATTGTTTATTTTGTAAAACTCATAATTTTTACTAAAAAGTAAGGTAATATTGTTATTTATTACACACGATGCCGATGGGCCGTTTTTTTTTAATAGGCTCATCTGAAAAAAATGTTGATTTGACAGCTTATCGAAAAAATATTGTTAACTAATCATATAGATAATTAAGCTGGGTTTAAATTATTCAACAGTCAGATAAAACTTTTCTGACGGTTGCAAAATCAGTAATAGCAAAATTAAATAATAAAAAAAGGATTTTAATTTAAAATAATAATTTGCACAGATAATCGACTAACCAGATAAAGTCACACCAAATATTAAAAAAATATATATAATAGCTTTTTTACACCACGCTTGAATAATTAATCCATTTAATTAGTTTAGCTATTACATTATGCGAATTCGAAGGCGATTTTACCAAATCGATTTAATCGATAGAAATTTCTAGTTGGGTCCAAGCTCTAACGTAACTTCAACAAATCCTCATAGTCAATTGTAACGACGACTAAGACCGGTGAACATCGAGGAGAGGTCGTGGAGGAATTTACCATCTAGCCACCATCGCCGTTCGCCAATTACACCATGGCTGATACCGAAAAGGCGCCGCAGCCGCAGCCCCAACAGCAGCAGCAGCAGCAGCAAGAGCAACAACCCCCACAGCAACCGCAACAAGCTAAAGCGGCTAAACAAAAGCAGGTCATTGGTAAGTGTCGCTACGCCATCTTAGTTTTGCGTGTCCCGGCATTAAATTATCAAAAGCACATGTTCATTAAATTGCGGAATCGGATTATTTTTTGACATATTATCTTTGCGATATGATAAAAACAATGGATTGCAACGTTTAAATAAAAATTATCCATTTGAATTATTTCATTTTCAAAAGTGGGCGTTCTCTAGTCAGCGGCGTTATTGATCGTGTGTTGACCCCACTGTTACTCCACAGTAGAACTATACGTACGAGTAACTATGAACTAATCAATAATATCGCAGGCGGAATGGAGGACGGCGTGGCATTCGGGATGGGGCTTCAACCAATTTGTACGATATCTATCATTCATCAACGCTTTTTTTCCTATTGGAATGTTGGTAGTTGTGTAATTTGTTGCTTGGCCATAATATTTTTCTTTTCTTAGTTGCGAATGTACGTTATGATTATGATGTTCCTGCTATATCTAACTTTAAAAATACTATTAACTTCGTCTCTATCCATTTTATTTAGGGCGTGTAGGTGTAATTTACCAGTTTCGTAAGTCGGCGTCTACTTATATCGATGGCGGCTTCGAACGTCGTGCATCCTAAGCATAACGTACATTTTTATTAGTAGTTCTGTTGATTAGACTTTCTAGTTGAACTGTGCATACTGGAGTACGTTTTTGATGTGGTTTGGCTGCTGATAGATAAATAATATATTTTTAATAAATTATTAGGTAGGTCCTTACACATCCTTTTTTGTGAATGATGTATTCATTGTGTCATTTCTTGCACCTAGTATTTCGGTATTATTGTAATAGATGGATAATTATAATAAATGATGCTAAATGTTGGTCAGAGGGTCTTCTTGGAGAACTACGGTAAATAAACGTTCTAAATTTTCATTTATCCGATAACTTTATTCAAATGTTTGGTAGAAATCAAAAGCAAACATTGAATCTTTGCAAGATAAAATCCACAAACTTATTTGAATTTGTCAACTGAACAATGAATAAAAATAAATGCAATATGAAAACTAACCAAAGGCCTAACTATGAAATCTCAGAAATTGGTTAGTATTGGAATACCCAAATGTTTAACAATTGCATTTTACTTAATGGAATACTAAAATTATTTAAAAAAGACGATTCCATTCCAACCATCTTTCAACACTTCACCATGCATGAGCGGGCCGACATTCACTTTTTTATAATTTGTTTTGAAACAGAATACTACTTTTTTCTCAGTGATCTTCTTTTTGTTATAAAAGATTCTGATGGCCACTATAGCACATTGGATTCAGTTATTTCCATTGTCAGGGTATAGTGATAGGCAAGTCCCATTTAAATAATATCAAGACAAGACATTAAATGTGGCTGAATATTTTGTCTATCTCCTTAGTGTATACAATCATCTTGGCTAACAACACGGGTGCAACAAAGTGGCTGTCACAGTACTTTTTCTTTACAAAATATTACCTGACCACATTAGATAGTACCAGTTTATAAGTGATTGTCAAAGACAATTGCTATCTTTTAAGGTATACGCTGATCTATGCAATACTCTGTGTCTATGATTATTTCTATCATGTGCTAATAGGCTTTACCTGATATACCAGCCCATAATATGAGCTCATATTTTACAACATGTGCTGATATTTTACGATAATTATGTAGTAATTGTGTGTAATTTGATGTTCTTTCATTATAATTAAGGAATTTTAATGGAAGAATGAAGCTGAATATGAAAAAACCATTCAACGTCATTCTTAAATTATTGAATATCTTTAAACAACTTGTTTCTTTTTCAGCTGAGAAAGTTTCGGGAACCGTCAAATGGTTTAATGTGAAGAGTGGATATGGTTTCATCAATAGGTAAAATTTAGTGTAAATTGCATTATTCTATATCTGGTCTTATATTTTACATTATATATTTTTTTTTATCTGCCCCTGAAAGGAATGACACCAAGGAGGATGTGTTTGTGCATCAAACTGCAATCGCCCGGAACAACCCTCGCAAGGCTGTGCGCTCGGTCGGCGACGGGGAGGCGGTGGAGTTTGCCGTGGTTGCCGGGGAGAAAGGCTATGAAGCAGCCGGAGTGACTGGTCCCGGCGGTGAGCCGGTAAAGGGCTCGCCCTACGCAGCTGATAAACGCCGCGGCTTCCATCGCCAGTAAGTCATTGTTCAGTGCACTCTTTCAAGCTGGATTTGTTTCTACTCTTGTTTTAATTAAACAAATTTTCAGGTATTATCCCCGTCAAGGTGGCGGACGTGGCGGGGAGGGCGCTCCACGTAGAGGTGGAATGGGACGTCGTGGGCCCCCGTCCAACCAGGGGGGTGCACAGGGGGATGAAGGGCAAGAGGCAGGGGGAGCACCTCAACAGCGCAGGTAGGAGGACTAAGATATGAGATAGTAGTATATAATCATTTCATCATAGGAAGATGCTGATATATTTGAATTTGCAGCTACTTCCGCCGCAATTTCCGTGGTGGACGCCGTGGAAGCGGTCCAGGACCCATGAACCGCGGGGGTTACCGTCGCGTGCGCCCACGTAACTTCCAACAGGGCCAAGCTCCGGGTCAGGGCCAAGCACCGGGTCAGCTCCCAACTGGCGGGCAGCCTATCCAAGCACCGCGTCAGAATGGTCAGGAGGCAGAGGCCCCAGCCATTGTTGCTGCACCAATTCCGCAGCTGCCGGCTAAGCCAAAACCTACCACCAAGCCTGCTGGTACCACCATTGATACCACTACCAATGAGAGCCAGGCCTAAACACCCGGCGGCTGCACAATGTGGCACACCCTTACGTAGTGCATGTTAATTCTAGCTGTGCCACATATCCATCACAACTTTGTCTTGTCTGTACAACTGAAGAGTGTTTTGTTTTAATTGTTGTTGCAGAAGCTATTACATCTAAGAAAGTCTGCACGTTTATCATCTTCATTGGAATGTAATGTTTAGGGGAAGGTTTTATTGGAACTGCATAGTATCATAGATCAAAAATGTGATATTTTAATTATTCTAAATAATGTATTGTTTTACGAGTTTTTTGGTTGTTCCTACAACATGATTGTGTATTGTATTTTTTAAACTAATTCTTATACATTTTGGATATCCAAGATTTAATACAACTGTGCAATTCAATGTTTTAGAAAGTGGAAATGATATGCAGGTTCCTACGCCCCAATTGATTGTGTATTTTAAAAAGAATAATGATTCTTTTATTATAAATTTATATGGATGTATGTTTTAACAAGTCTTATTTGTAATAAAATCATTAGTTCTGTAAACAACACTCTCAGAAATAAAAACTTCTTTTTACCTGTGTGAAAATAATTTTATTTTAATGTTTGTATTCCTACCTCTAATCCGTTGTTTGTCTCTTTCCATAAATGTACTGTCAAGAAAATTAGGTACTCGAGCTGACCCACAGTTAAAATTAACCTCATAGTACACACAAAACAGTGTCCGCCACAGTGTCTCGGTCACACAATTCCACAACGTTCATGGCGTTGTTTAGGAAGGTACAAACACCAGCACATCAAGGTACCCGAAACTTAAATTCTCCCAATCAACCTTGAACCTGAACAATTTGCCTGACTTAAAATTGTTCTTACTTGAGTCCAACCCATTCAATAGTTTTTGCGTGAAAGAGTAAACATCCATACCTCGCAAACTTTCACATTTATAATCTAGAAAGTAAACTCGAATGCACCTCACTCGTAATGACCGTCAGGATGGCTGGATCAAACGAGATATGTACATGAGACAAAATACACTATTTAGTACCCTATTTGGTACCCTTATTGAGATATTTGCTACCATTGCGGTAAGAAATATATCAAAGAAAAGTGGTGAGCCATTCTGACGTCAGGTTGGCTGACCACATCCAAGTTTTGATAGTTTTAGCGTTGTATTAACTACGTTGTTAATGTAAATATTTACTACCTATTTGCTGCTACCTTAACATATTTTTTACACAATTTTAAGAAGCTCCTATTTAAAGTTATTAATGAAAACAATTAAAACGCCTGTTCATGAATTATTTACGTCTTTTCGTCGTATAATTGCTAACAATGTTTTTTCAGGCGCTTTGTAGCTTACGACCAACTTGTTTCTGGTTATAAAAACTACCCACAAATATTGTGTTCAACTTTACTTTTGTTGTTTGTGATGTACACACGGTAACTATAATTTATTAAAAATCTTTTATAAAAGAGTGTGTTTTCACGATGAAATGATGATACACAGTATTAAATATATATATATAACAAATAGGCATTTTTTTTTTGATTTTGGCATAAAACAGGTTTGGTTGCCTTTGAAGTCAGTTCTGAAGAAGAAATATATTTAGATGATTTACCAACTATAATTACATTGAAAAATATTGAATATAACTTGACATCAAGATCTTTTAGAGTTTGTTCCTTCATCTGATCCGAGCGAGGGAATTGGTCATTATAAATCTCACTGTGGTACTTCATTTCAACGTTACGATGACGTAAAATCGTGTAACCAATAGTTATAAAAATGTTGGCCCATTGCATAATTTAAGGCAGTAAATATAAATAATAAAACAATATCTGGTTGAACGAGCTTTGCTTGGTATTTTTTGGTAAATTGCGTTTAAAATATTAGGTTTTTGTTCAAGTTGATTATCGATAAAGTTGGTCATTAAAAACACGGATAAAACGACATTTTATAAAAATGAATCCTAGCAAGATCGATTTATCGCCCCCGAAACCCCTTGTAAACTAAATTTCATATCCATACTAATATTATAAATGGGAAAGTGTGTATGTCTGTTTGTCCGTCTTTCATGGCAAAACGGAGCGACGAATTGACGTGATTTTTTAAGTGGAGATAGTTGAAGGGATGGAGAGTGACATAGGCTACTTTTTGTCTCTTTTTAACCCCCCACTTCCCTAAAATGGGGGATGGAACGCGCTAATCTCAGGAACTACTGGTTCGTATTGAAAAAATATTTTCGAGTCGGGTAGCCTATTTATTGAGGAAGGCTATATAACATCACGCTACGATCAAAAGGAGTGGAGCAGCAACAAAAAAATGGACATAAACTGTCAGGCTACGATGCGACGGGAAGGGTCAGGGGAGCAAATATTTGACGCGGGCGGAAGCTAGTATATTTATAAACAAGAATTGCTCGTTTGAAGATATAAGATATAATTAACATCTGACAGCAATTTTTGAATCATGAAATTAAACGTAATTAAACAATTTCGAATAATTTTATCTTGTTGTTTCTCTATTTATGACAGCTTTCCTTTACACAAGAGAGTCCAGATACAAGGAGGAGGAATATCCAGAAATAAGTTGTTCATAAGCAGAGATGTGACATTTTAAAAATAACAGTATTTGAAATGCAAAATAGAAAATACAAAATACCTATTTCCATTTTGTATTTAAATACTTTTTTTAGAAAAGCATTTTATATTTTATTTGAAATACCTTTTAGGACATATTTTGTATTTGCAAAATGCAAAATACTTTTTGCTAAGTTTTGTAAACATCAAAGAATTAATAATTAATGTGATGAGAAATGGTACTTTTTTTCTCACTATGGCATCACTATGCTACGAACTAATTAATGCTAGTTATAAAGCCTATTTACTGTAGTATTTGAGAGACTAAAAAATATTTTGGTGCATAAAGCGCTTAACAGTTTATTTTGTAATGAAAGTTAAAAAAAGTACTTAAAACAAAAAACTTCAAAGAAGTTCTTATTTTAGTTGACAAGTTTGATGACTTTTTTATATGACTTGCTATTTTTTTTTCTTACAATTTTAGAATGGATGTAAAGGTCGATACCTAAACTTCACATAAACACAATAACATGACGTCAATAAATACTTTGAATTTTCGTGAATATGATAGGAGAATGTTCTAAACTTTACCCACCTCCTTTACCAGCCTGTTAGCTGGCTGAAATAAATAAACTTTTTAACAAAATAAAGATAGGTACTTTAAAACTAAAAGTATTTTATTTTAATAAAGCATTTTGTAAATACGTATTTTGCATTTAGTATTTTAAATACAAAATGAAAAACTATTTTGTATTTGAAATAACAAAATACCAAAAGTATTTGCATTTTGTATTTGAATACATTTTATAACCTATTTTGCACATCTCTGTAATCATAAGCTACTAAGCGCCTGCAAAAACATTGCTAGCAATTATACGACGAAAAGACGTAAATAATTGATGAACAGGCGTTTTAATTGCTTTCATTAATAACTTAATATAGGAGCTTCTTAAAAGTGCTTAAAAAATATATGTTATGGTAGTAAATATTTACATTAACAACGCGGTTAATACAACGCTAAAACTATCAGAACTTGGATGTGGTCAGCCAACCTGACGTCAGAAAGGCTGACCACTTTATTTCTTTAATATATTTCTTACCGCAAAGGTAGCAAATATTATATTATAGGTACCAAATAGTAGCAAATAGGTACTAAATAGTGTACACTGTCTCATGTACATATCTCGTTTGGTCCAGCCATCCTGACGGTCACCACTCGTATGGAGGGTTAGAAAGACTAAGGTTAAGGCCGGATTCCAAATCCTAAGCTGTTATTAAACGAGTTAAAGTTTTTCGTCATAGGTAATTCGACAAAGCAAGTTCTCTTTATGTATAATGGTCAATAGAAGAAAAAAAATTGCACCCTACCTGATACTTAAATTTATTAGGTTCGCTTCGCTCTCTCTTGGGTTCTACATTCTCTTGATACTTGAGCTTTCCATTTGGAACGATCAAAGATAATCTAACCTATCAGAGCGTGTGGAAAATTTTCGAGCTCGCTACGCTCGCTCTTACATTCAACATTCTCATAGTTAACTGGGCTTTCCTGGCATAAATCGACAACGTAACTCCTATTTCTGTGAAAAATATAAACAAAACTGAACCTAACCAGGCGGGTTGTTCAAATTTTCGAGCTCGCTTCGCTCACTCCTGCATTCATAATTCTCATAGTGACCTACGCTTTTCTGGCATAAATCGATAATGTAACACCTATTTCTGTTTGAAAATATCAAACAAAACCAAACCTAAATCAGGCAGGTTGTTAAAATTTTCGAGCTCGCTACGCTTGCTCTTGCATTCAAAATTCTCATAGTTACCTGGGCTTTCCTGGCATAAATCGACAATGTAACTCCTATTTCGGTTGAAAATATAGACAAAACCGAACCTCAACCAGGCAGGTTGTTAAAATTTTCGAGCTCGCTTCGCTCGCTCTTCTCAGCCTACGTAACCTATTAATTTGCTACTCCGTTTTAATTACCTACTACTTATCAAATAGTGCTGTGACCAATTTCCCAGCATTATTAAGTACCCCTGTAAAAGCTGCGTCACTAAATAGCATAAGTAATATGGAGCTGGTGATGTGCATATAATCACGCCTTTAATTCCCATAAGGTTGACAGAGGTGTACCTATATGTATATAGTACACCCATATTTCGCCAGTTATGTTAAACCGCCATCAACCGGGCACAAATCTGGCCCCAGGCTTTTTATGAGTTTCTGATGGAAAAACCCAATAATACTACCCGACCTGGGAATCGAATCCGGCACCTCATGCTCAGGAGATATGTACTTTCCTAAAAATATTTTTCAGTACTCATGGCGACACCCCCCCCCCCCCCAAATCTTAAGCTGCGACCGCGCCTGAGGGCCGGCGCGTTCATATATTATAGGCAACAGCATAGGGTGCTCGCATTAGGAGGGCGGCAATCGATTGCATCAAAAGTAAAAAAAGTGGGCAAGGGCAGTGGAAATAACATGAAAGATAGCATACTTTTTTACGCTGCGGTAGCTTACACACTATATCTTGTGAATGATGCTGCTAAATATTTTCTGGCACCTACATCCTTTTTTAACTTGAACCTAACAAACAACGTGTAACATAATGAACGCAAGACCTCAAAGACCCCAGGTAGTGTTTTGAGTTAAAAGTGTAATACTAATATATGACCAAAATTTATTTTTAACACGCTTTTATTAGCTTGGTAAGTAACGGAATCGTTAAACGTGATTTTCACCCCCTTCAAAACGTCGGATTAATTTGAAACTTTTCACACTTATTAAGGACCAATGACAGCAATAACTCTAAGTTTGTCACATTATTCTGATCAAGATCTTCGGGATTTAACGATTTTTTTTTATATCCGGAGATACGGTAGTGTCGTGCACCATGGACTCGTATGAAATAAACTTTCCCGAGAGGAAGCCTCAGAAACGGCGACAAAATCTCGAATATTCCCAGCCGACCCCACATTGCCCCCAGGTGGCAATCGGGATTAAAATTCCCAGTTGCCACCGGATGGCGACTATATGTAAAATACGGCTAGGCAGATGATGGAGAACAAGTAGGTATAGCCTCCTGAGACCCGGGACGTATTTACGAATATTTAATTGATGGAAGTTAATTTTTATGGCTTAATATAACATAGAGATAGATAAACATCAAATAAAAAAATCTCCGCGCGGCTGTTACGGCATGCGCGCGCCGCCGCTAAAGAGAGTTCAGCAATAAAAATATGTTTTTTACATAAAATGTGATTTTAAAAATTTGAAAAAATTCTAGTATCTTCTTAACACTTGAAAGAATCGAACCCTGAAGAAAAAAAGTTTAATCACCATTTTTCAAAAAGTTATTCAATTGTTAACTAACATTTTTTTTCCCAATCTCCATTGGCATAAACAATGGGATGAAAGGTATAAATAACACTGGTCAACAAAAAAACACTTTTTGTAAATAACATGAAATGTTTTGTCTAATTATGGTTAGAACAAGAATAAGGACAATAGAAATAAAATTAAAATATATCAAACTAAAATATATCGACTTTTTTATTGGAAATTTCCTCTTTAACGAGCTTTTTTCAAAATTGCTTAAATGTTAATATTTTTTGAGTTATTAACAAAAAACTAAATATCATTTTTTTTTTCATCTTATTTGGTTAATAACAATTGCAATTTTTTACCTGCACCAAAAACATTTTTCTAGAGGTGATTCCGAATCAAATGAGCCATCGCTCATATTTTTAGGACCTTTATCTGTATTTTTCACATTTTTGAACTTGTTAACTAAGTAGACTATAAAGAGGAGCCAGCCTCTTGTTTACCGCAATATTTGAGCCCTCAGCTTCAGAATAAATTAAATGTTTCACCAAATCAAGTTTGAGTCCAAATATTGTGAAATATATTTTCTTCGAAGCCCAGATTTTGCGGCATCTTCTCTGTACTGCACCCATCCTGCAGCAGCAGCAAAATCGAAAAAATGGAAAATCGCTCTTATTGTCCACTTGCCTGTTCTTTCACATATAGCATACTTGCCGATCATCATCATCATCATCATTTCAGCCGTAATACGTCCACTGCTGGACATAGGCCTCCCCCAATTTGGAGGGCTTTGCCATAATCGCCACGCTTGGCAGGCGGATTGGCGATCGCAGTATGGTGGTAAAATTCATAAAGAACGCTGCTGCCCATTCACTAGTAAGTCCCATAGTCGCCTCTTACGACACCCACGGGAAGAAATGGGGTGATGCTATTTACTTTCGGCACCGCACGGTACTTGCCGATAATACGATCTAATAAATCGATGCCACCCATATAATTGTTGTACTGTTTTATGGCAACTGGTTTAGGAATATCAAGGTAAGTTCCTTCCTTCTTACTCCAACGCCAACATGTACCCTGTGGTTGAACAGCAGATTCAGAAGATGCAACGTTAATTACTTTACTGTCGAGCCACTTGACAACAGTAATAGTATCATCACTGGCCTGTTAGTCTAGTGGTTAGTGATCCTGACTGCTAAGACTGAGGTCGTGCGTTCGATTCCCACCCAGGACAAATGTTTGTGTGATGAGCACAATCATTTGTTCTGTGTCTGGGTGTAATTTATGTATTATATGTATGTATTTAGAAATATATAAGTATGTTTATCAGTTGTCTGGTTACCATAGTACAGGCTCTGCCTAATTTGGGATCAGATAACGTTGTGTTGGTTGTCCTAAGATATTTATTTATTTATTTTATCACTTCAAACCACGCAATCACTACTTCCTCTGCCTGCTCTTTACAACGTTCCACCAGTTTCGAATAACGCACGTTGTCTGATATTCCGCTGTCTGTCTGGTCTTTCCTACTCAGGTACCCGATTTTTCCATCGTACACGGTCACTTCCAAAAGACTGAGGCTCGACCTCGAAAGATGCTAGAGGTTCGTCATCAGATTCGTTCCCATTCTCTTCTATGATCACCGTATTACTTCTTGATGACATGACTGAAGATCGCTTTCTTCGTCGGTACCTTCATCTTCAATATCTGATATGTCAAAATTATTTAACTCCACGAAATCTTTTTCAGCCAAATGACCTGCAAAATAAACAAAATAAGTAGGTACTTTTGGCCCAAAGTATCAGCTGCGATAGTTTTACAAAAACGTTGAAATTACTATTTTTATTTGCGATATTTTATGATTTTTAAATGACAATTCAAAATTTACGTATAATATTACTTAATTAAAACAAAAAAATACCAAATCACTCCCCTGACCCTTCCCGTCACATCGAGTTGCCTGCCAGTTTTCGACAATTTTTCGTTGCTGCTCCGCTCCTTTTGACTGTAGCGTGATGTTATAGCCTTCCTCAATAAATAGGCTATCCAAAACAAAAATAATTTTTCAATTTGGACTAAGAGTTCCTGAGATTAGCACGTTCAAACAAACAAACTCTTCAGCTTTATAATATTAGTATAGATAACACTACATTGGAAAAGTCTGACCGCCAACCCCCTCTATGCGGTATTAAAACAGACTTCTTAGCGTGTCGATAGCAATCTAAATAGAGTTAGTCCAGAATTTGGCTACGAGCTTAGCATTTTCACTAGCATCCACCAAATCCTGTAGCGTGCAAACAACAGGACACGCTGGACAACATATCAAGTGCCGTATTGCTTGTAGGACAGCACCACATTTACACTCCAGAGCATGAATCCGCTCTGTGAATATCCACCTGAACAGGTTTTCCTTATTCTGGCCTACCTGAGTCCGGTGTCGATTTAAAGACTTCCAGGAAAGCCAAGGCAACTCGTGTCCAGGTGCGAGATTTTCGGCAGGTGGAACGAATGAGTTTGGTAGGGAAGCGCCATGTCGCAAGAGGCCTCGTCTTTCCTTAGAACGTTCTCCAGTAAGTGGGAGGTCACACTTCAAAAAGCCGTTGTGACACGAGGATGTTGTCATGCACAGGGTGTCATGTGTCGTGTGTCTCGGCTCTTTCAATTGAGCTTGCCACCGCTCAGCGAAATTCTGGTGGCGCTATTCCAGCCATTGGATATCGCATATGCACCGGGGTGGGTTTGAGGCAGCCGGTGATGTTCTGGCACGTTTCATTCAGAACTGTATCCACTAACTTCCTGGACTAACGCTTATCGCCAAGTTAAGCTTGTTTTTTTGTTTTTTTTACTATTCATTTTTAAACAAAACTGTTATTATTAAGAAAAACGTGTTGACCTTAGCGTTACTTTACGCTTTTGCAATTGAGTCTTATTGCATTGAAATAAAATTGAATTTTCTTAAGTATAATCAGAGGTAGGTTTGTAAAAAACATGTCTACGCTTGAAAGGCAAGATTGACTAAGCGACATAGTAGCCCTATGTCGCTTAGTCAATCTCGGTTTTCAAGCGTCGATATTTAAAAAAATAGGTACCCTTTACGAAATCGATTAAGTAGTCAATTAAGAACAAACTACTTTCAGGACTTGCGTTTCTTCTGTAACACTTTGTGTATGTAGTTACCTATATTTTTCTGCCTCAACCTACCTTTGGAAAGTCTTATTGCGTTATCACTGACACCACTGAGTACAACAAGATGGAAAAGTCGGATGCGGATGCCTTGCGTCCATTACGTTACCGATAAGCTGATGTGCTCATGGACTTTTACGAAGAACATACTCCGGTCCATCAGGAATTCAAACATAAGTTGAGGCTCTGTCCATTGCTAGAAAAACTTTTTAACAAAAAATTTAACCGCCGAAAAAACTGAAAAGCAAAAAATAATAAACCTTAAAATTATGAGTCGGCGCTTTGAGTGATCTTTGTTCATTGATTTTTCAGCGCCGCCGCGCCGACTCAAAATTTTAAGTTTTATTATTTTTTGCTTTTCAGTTTTTTCGGCGGTTTAATTTTTTGTTAAAAAGTTTTTATTTTATATTTTTTGTGGCTTGAATGTACTAATAATACTTGGCAAGATATACCCCATCCAATGAAAAAATAATTATCAACATCGGACTACTCTGTATAAAGTTATGCGTGGTTATACATTACTTACAATCAGTGAGTGAACAATCAATCATCCCCTGTTTTCCCACCCTTAGGGTTCGATTTTGTTTTCCAAATTTATATGGGCCCACCTTGGGAGTATACCCTTTCCAATAAAAAAAGAATTATCACAATCGGACTACCATGTACAAAGTTATGCGTGGTCATACATATAAAAAAAAAATTGTATAGGCATTGTTTTATAATTCCTGTTCCATAACCGGCTGGATATATCTACATCCACCTATACTTAATGTAATAAAGCCGAAGAGTTTGGTGTATGATTGAACGCGCTTTTCTCAGGAACAAGTGGTTTGAATCGAATAGTTACTTTAGTGTCGGATAGCCCATTTATCGACAAAGGTAACATCACACTACAACCAACAGGAGCGAAATTTTAGTGCTTTTGAAAGCTTCCGTTGCGTGCGCTGCGTAAAAGGTTTCAATTACGCAATAATCATGCATGACAGACCGTCAAACCTTACAAGATTGCCCTTCTAATCTGACTTTGCCCAGCACGGTAATTTTCACAAATAGAAACAAAAACCGGCAACATTTTATAGTTGCGTTTATTATGTTTAGTCACAGACAGAAATTAGTTATTGATATTACGGAGCCACATGCAACAACAGCGTCTGATGCAATTACTATGTCGAGATCAGTACAAGATGAAGATCCAATGCATACTGTTATTCATGTTGGCGATTTACCTATAAGTATTAAATAAAGGATTCAGAGAATCCCTCCCAAACATAGGAGAGCTTGTTTATAAAGATCATATGCCTTCCACAAAGAGTAGGCAAGAATTTCAACTCAGCACTGAATATGGCAATAAATCCCGAATGGTAAAAGTATTCAAATGGGTCGCGGAAGTCATAAATGGTCGCTCAAAACGGGATTTCAAAATATTAAAACGTAAATTTTTCAAGAGTGCCATTCCTCACATGTTTGATGGTGAACCAAATGCTGCCGCTCTAACAAATACCTTTACAAAGCCCATTGCAAACACGCCACATCATGTCAGCCAAATAGTCATTATTAGTGTCCGACCGAAACAAGATTTTCAGCCGAAACCGTAACCGAAACCGAACCTTCGGTCTTAGTCCCAGTTTCGGCCGAAACCGAAACCGAAACCGAAACTGAAACTTATTTGACATTTTAAAGCATGTTAAATCTATTGTATTTTTACGCATATAAGACAGTTAACACGTATAAAAAATAAAATGCAAGAATTAAAGTACCTATGTAACAAAATAGTTCTTTATTTACGGAATGCTTCGCCTTCCACTAAAGCATATAATAATAATAATATAATAATATTCCACAACTACCACACAACGCCATCTAGTCCCAAGCTAAGCAGAGCTTGTGTTATGGGTACTAGACAATTGATAAACATACTTATATATTTCTAAATACATACATATTATAGATAAATTACACCCAGACACAGAACAAATGATCGTGCTCATCACACAAACATTTGTCCTGGGTGGGAATCGAACCCACGACCTCCAGCATAGCAGTCAGGGTCACTAACCACTAGACCAACAGGCCTGTCGCATATAGCACTATGTCTACAATTATTAGGTCAATTATTGCTTTGTCAATCCTTTTTGTAATTTCATGATCATCAGGCCATTGTGCAATTTTAAATTTAGAGGTCAAGCCTGGGATCGTTGACTGAACAAGATTCGGTCGATCAGTGTTTAATAATTCCAATGAGATGTTCGAGCCTGATCACTTTAATTTGGCTACGTTTTTCAACTCATCTACCTCTGATTGTCGTTTTATATCGTATCGTATACATATCGCATAGTTTGCGGTCTGCACACAAGTATGGAAAACTGCGTCAGCTATGCGAGCTAAGCTAAACTAACTTAGCTTAGCTCTTGGTCTGCAACCCGCCTAATAGTACTGAAGGTCATTCACGGTAATAGTTAAATCACCGGAGGTAGTTGTGTATGGGATGTACGGGACGGTTTGAATACGGGTACAAAATGTAATCCAACAACAATTACAAACAAATATAGTATATGTTTGATTTGATTCAATTGATTAATTACAGGTATCTTCACACATCTTTTAAGTGTTACATTAATTTCTACATAAATTCATATTGTATAAGTTCTAGGGAATAAAACCACAGAACCAAGTAAAATATCTAATGAATTCTGTTCTATTACAACTTACAACCTATTTATTTTCCACTGTAGGACAAGACTCTAATAAACGCCATAAAATACATCATTATTAATCATAAGTAAAAACAAATACTTACCTAATAATGTTTGCACGAGAAAAAACACATTACCTCAAATCATCACGATCGTGCCGGCTAGCGAACTCAACTGGCAATCACATTCACTCACTCGAAGGTAGTTGAATGATGTGCGATAATTCATGAACACCTAGTTTCGGCGGGGCCGAAGGTTCGGCCAATTATTGGCCAATTATTGGCCAAAACCGAAACCGTGGCCGAAACTAGATTTTTTGGCCGAAACTAGCCGAAACCGAAACCGAAACCGAACCTTCGGTCGGTCCTTAGTCATTATAATCCATGAAAGAATACATTAAGTAGGTAAATCATTTGATTGGTTTCGGTGGTTTGGTGTCGTTGATAAGAAAATAAAAGAATAGTGGAAGTATTGTTATTCCAATCCAACCGATCTCTTAGTTATTTTTTTTAAATTCTATATGTTCGTAGGTTTGCAGGCGCGGAGGTGAAGGTGTTTCGTAAATAGACTGCCGCACCGCACGCTATTTATAATACCTACTTACAGTAAATAAAAGAATATGTATGAAAAAAACTGTATAACCTTAAAATAGACACATCCACACCGTCTATGGATAAGTTTTTTAACTAAAAACATACGGACAGGTTTTTAAATCTTTTGATAAAGATAATTATGGGCTTTTTGGAGGGTTCCAAATTTGAATTTGAAAACATATATTAAAAAAAAACAAAAGATTTGCGCGGCATTACTTTGGCGAAGTTCGAAGGTTTCAATTCATATAAAATAGTTGTTGGTTTAAGTTTTAAAATAAGTTAGCAGTTACTTTCGAATTGATTTGTCTGTATTTATCATGTAACGCCGCCATTAACGAGAGAGGAAATGATAAGAGCAGTACGCATGCTTCAAGCCGGGGCTACTTAACGGAGTATTGCTGAGGACATTGGGAACAAAACAAAACGTGAGATCAAGGTTGTGGTCACGTTATCGTGCTAGTGGTAAAGTGGCTGAAAGTCATCCAGGCGTGAAGCGCATACGCACCCAATGGAATGGCAAGACTGATTTTTGCAAGTTGCCGAAAGAAGACAACCAAACGTTACGGCCATGCATTTGGTTCAAGGGCTCCAGTCAGAGCATCCGTTCCTTGTGAGGGACCAGACTGTGAGGAAACGACTGCATGAAGCTAACTTTCATGTTCGTAGACCACTTCGTACCCTAGCACTTCGCCGAAGAAATCGTGGATGAAAATTACAGAGAGCTCATGAACATTTGCTCTGATAAGATAACCAGTGGGCTATAGTCCTGTTTAGCGATGAGTCCCGATTCGGTTTCCATCACGATTCGGGAAGAGTAGGTACGTATGCGTATGGCTAGCTCCTGGTCAGGAGAGCCGTCTGCAACACCCTCATGAGGTCCTGCCATACCACGGCGGGACAATTATGGTTTGGGCGGGAATTCGTGTTGATGGAAGAGCAGACCTCGTTTGGATCAGAAATACCATGACCGATGAAAAGTACCGTAACCAGGTGCTAATACCAATAGTCTATCCCCATCGATTACAAATGCAAATGGGTCAAGAATTCAGGGTCATGCAGGCCAACGCCCACCCGCACACAATGCTTGTCGTGACCGGCTGGCTGCAGGACGTATCGGTCTTAGACTGCCCTGCGCAATCACCAGACTTAAACCCCATAGAGCACGCGTGGGACGTACTCTAAAGAAGGGCCTTGAAGAAATTTCCTGCAAACATTGCAACTGAAAACCAACTTTTTTGCATCTGAACAGGACCTGGGACAATCTCCCGCAAAAATACTTTGATAACTTGATTCAAAGCATGAAAAACAGTTGCAGGACCGTTGTTAACTACATGGGTGGTTTTACTGAGTACTGATTTTTTGTACAGTTGAAAAAAACGTTTTTCCCTTATTTTTGAAAAACACATTCATCATTAGTTTTACCATTATTTCAGTTTCGTTTTTATACACATACAATTTTATTTACGCCACAATCATATTTTTGTTATTTCTGAAGTAGGTATAATCCGATAAATGGGCTTTATCAAAATGTATAAACATGTTGTATATTATTTATAGCAAATATTGAGTGGAGTGTGTAGAGATCGTAGCAGGTGGCGTTCCGTGGTTTCTGCCTAGTACCATGGGAAAAAGTTGTGATTGTATGTACGTATGTATTGAGTAAATTATGAAACTCCGAAATATCTCTAGACGGTGTTGATGTATGTAAAATAAATTTAAATAAAAATTAAATAATTCATAGCTCTTTCCCTGCACGTGTCTCACTGTTGATGTCAGACAATAAAATATAGCTACTGTTATGACCTTTTAAATGACATAATTATGTCATAACATGATACACCCAAGGGACTAGCTGGGTGAGGGTGCTAGCTGACATATGGCGAATAATGTATGTTTTGTTTTATAATATTCATTATTTACACAATATTGTACAGAATCAAGTTCTTCTAACTTAACAAACAGCTGTGTTGCTGGGGAGTTTGTTGCGCCACTTCTTCTTCCCAGCTAAAGCACTAGGAAGTGGTGAAGGGCGGGCGTTTTGGGGGACTGTCTTATGTAACTTTGACGTTCAAAAAGTGCAGACTCTCAGCCTAGTTTGAATAAATGACTTTTGATTTTGATTTTGACATGGTTGCCCATTGTCCTCTCAGAAGAAGCCAACATTCCCTCATCATATGCATCAGAATCCAAGCCAGTTAGTAAAAGGCAGCTTAGTTATGAAGTGGAAGACGAGCTCATACATGATTGGAAAGACAAGTTCTGTACATTTTAATTTTGCCGTGATACAATTTTCTTAAAAGGGCGTGGCGCTGTCTTGTAGGGTGCCCTCCTCGGGCCGGCGCAGCAGGTTTGTTTAGTAACGAGTGCGAGGATGTATAGGTAAAGTACAAAAGTGATTTTCTGATGGAATTAGGTACGATTGCTTCTTCGAGACACCAGACGGATTTAAATATTATGTTCCTTATCACGATAAACATAAAATTACTATCAAAAAGTAAAAATAAAACACTTGAAACTTGCTAAGTGTAATACATATTAGTGCTCGTGACTACCTAGGTATAGTTAATGAGTTATCTAATCAAACTGTGCTTGTGGCTGTATCTTTATGACTTGTATCTGCTTCATCAAACCATTGCTCTGCTAGGCCAGCGTTCTAATTACATAACACACTCTCAATCAGAATCTGGAGCATTTTGAAGGATATTGCTAATCCATTGCTAGATATATTCGTAAATTTTGTCTGCTCAACAACGTAAACAGCGCAATGAATCTTGTTGAACTGTCAAATTGAAAGCCATTCGTATCGATAGTGTGGAACGCAGTTCTAATAACCAGTCTTACCAAGGACTATCGTATTACCCAGGTACCGGGTTGTGGAGGTCAGATGGGCAATAGCTCCATGTAAAATACTGATATTCAGTTGCATCCAGTTAGACTGGAAGCTGATCTCAAAATAATTTGAAAAAGGCTGGGCAGATTATGAGTATGTTAGGTACGCAATTACCTCGCTGTTTTAAGTCACCTGTTGGAACTCGTTATTGAGGTAGGTACGCACTAAAGCGCATTCAGAATAAGATGAAACTTTACATCTTCCGTGACTGCGCATTGGTTCCTACAAAATGTTTGAAATTGAAGTACCTATTATATGCAATGCGGTGCTACCTGCCCAAATCTATGTCGGCCTTTAATCTAAAAATACATTAATCAATAGCAGTTCCTACGTTGCGCGGAAACCTGCGCCGGTGGTGCATTTCTCGTTCCGACAATGACGTAGTTAGGTGGCCTGTGTAGGCAATATAGGGAAATAGGGCATCTCACTGCCGCAGTATCGTATGGTCTGTATGTATGACGTCCAGCATTTGATCGTACTTACATCATAGCGTGAGACCTGCACAATTAGGGTGCAGAAGCTATCAAATGAGGGAGTTTCAATACCTGTAATCTAACAGTAATTTATTTTCACTTTGAGTTACAATATCACTGTAGCCCTAGCTAACCGTAGATATTTTGTCTAAGGAGGGCAGCCGTCCAGCTGAATTAAACACAGCCATTTAATGAGAGATCATAAAAGACGCCTAATAATATTATGCATTATCCCAAAAGATCTTTCATGTAAATTACGCTGCAAAGGCTTAAATAAAGCGTTCACGGTTGAGATTCAAGTTATCAGATCTAATGGAACCAGAAGCCCCTACCTCTACATAACTTACCTACTTACATCTTAGTTCGCGGCACAGTAACTTTTATGGCATGGGTAAGAAATTAAGTCAGATATCATGCAATAAGTCACTACAGAATGATGGTGGCTCAGTGGTAACGGCTGGGACATGCGAGTCGTAGGTTCGAAACCAGATTGGCGGACTTTGTGTAAATCGTTTCATCACCAAAACGGTAAACTAAACCGGTAGGTCATTGAAACAAAAAATCCGCCCTGAGTCCGCGTGGTGGTTTGTGGTTCACTCCTTCACCTCAGCACTAGGAGGCCTGTGTCCCAGCAGTGGGAACGTACTTGGTTGATTATGCTTGCTTAAGCTAATAGTTCAAAGGAACGGCCAAGCCATGTCCATTTTATATTTTGAAAAAGATGTTAGGTAGTTGGGCTTGGCTCTACGTTAAAGCTGAAAACTTTTTAACAGGCAGAACCTTCGATCAAAAAGGCAGAACAGAAAGCGCGATCTAAGTCTTAGCAACCTACTTTAATGTTTTTGGTAGGATTTCATTTATTCTTGCAGGGTGCGCTCTCTTTATTTTAGCGGTGATATTGTACTGACCCATGACCTCACAAATAATAATCTTGTAAGAAGTGCCCAAGAGGTTTTGATGAGTACTCGTAAGTCAGTCAGCAACCAAATCGACGTTTTTAGGTGCTAATAAAATCTAAAGTATATAAGCTGTATAAAAAGATCATCAGCATCAGCAGCCTATAACGTTCTCACTGCTGGGACACAGGCTTCCTCTCGGTGAGAGGGAGTGGGCCATAATCCACCACGCAGGCCCAGTGCGGGTTGGTAGATGTCACATCAGTAATGCGCCTGCTTGGATTTGAACTCACGACCTGCTACTCGTAAGTCGCGGCTGTTACCACTGGGCCACCACTGCTGAAAAAGATATATCTTTATATATATCATTCTACTGTACGTGTATGTCACTGAACTCCTCCTAAACGGCTGGACCGATTTGAATGAATTTTTTTGTACGCGTTTGGGTGGCACCTTGGATGGTTTAGATTCACTATTGGACCCGGTAGGATGCGCTGCTATCGAGTTCTAGGAAACAGGACAACGTCTGTACGGTCAGCTAGTGTACGTATAGATTCTATTTTCATATAACTATTGGTCGTTCAAAAGTGCCTTTTAGGGCCTATTTGAAGTAAATGCTTTGACTTTTACTTCACAACTTTGTGTGGATTTTAAATTTTGTCCAGGCTGAAGCTAAGTATAAAGCATTAAAATACGACGAGACGCTTCGAGAAAAGGTAGGGCGTGCCTCTGTTTTTTTGTTTTTGGCTCGACTTGGCCGTGACCCATTCACTCTCCTTTTCATCATGTGACGTCTTACTGTATTCCTTAGTAAAGTTGAAAGTCTCCTAAATCTATTAATATTATAAAAATTAAAATATGTTTTCTAGGGTGGCCAAAAAAATTTCTATGGAGGTCATTGACCACGCTTGAAATCCTCTCCCCCTCTCTAGCTACGCCCCTAACTAGAACGCAAGAGCCAGAACTGTAGCCACATATAACTGTTTTCGTCATTAATAGACCCAAAATCTTCCAGGGTGTCCTATGAACAAAACAAACAAACCTGTGTGGGGAAAAATAAATATAGGTACCTACCTAATAATATTTTGTAGATTTGATTGTATTTGTAGGTGAACAGTGGATAAATTACTGAGTACCTGTTTCTTCTTAGCGACTTGATCGTGGGGACGTCGTATACGGCAGGGACAACGACGCCCAACCTGCTATGATGCAGGACGTGATTTATGAACTGAACTGATTAAATAACCGTCGAAAAATGTCACCGAAATGAAATATCGGGTCGGTTATCAAAAACAAAATTGGTCTGACTTACATTCTAACCGCAAAAGTATTGCACTTTTCTAAGAAACAGCAGATATTTTTTTGGCAATTGTCATCGACAAAAATATACTATCTAGAATTGTGTGCTGAATTTATGGTTTCAGTTTGTGCCTCGATATACCTGCCACCCTGTATTATAAAGTCTGGATTTTTAGTGAAATGATTGGTACTTAGTATTTTTGCGTTCTGTGTGGCGTAAAGAAAATGTAGTCCCTTACTAAGTCCCTTTGTCGTGAAGGTACTTACTAGAGAATGGGCAGCAGTGCTCTCTATGCATTTTACCATCATACTTCGATCGTCAACCCGCCTGCCAAGCGTGGCAGACCCCCAAATTGGGAGAGTCCTATGTCCAGCAGTGGGCGTCTTTCGATTAAAATGATGACGATGATGAGGTATATTTGTCATCGTGTTGAAAGGATTGGCCAGTCGACAAAAGCGATTGCACAGTATGCAAACAGATGATGATGATTTCGAACAAATATCGAGTAGGTACCTACGTGCCTTCTATAGGACAGCAGGTATCCGTCCTATAATAGGTAGGTACTTACTAGATTCTCGTTCCAAATGATAATCATCTGTGCGCAACCTGGGGCATTCGACTTTTTGCAACGAGATTACCCCAAAGGAACTGTTCTATCTGTTGTGATTTCAAAAGTCACCCCAAGGCCAGTAGGCCCCTTCTAGCCATATCATCACTCATTTCACACCGTCACGTTCTAGTCAATTAACGACATACGTACCTATCTACCCAGTAGATGGTAGCATTATGGTACCTACTCACACGTGCTGTGATGTGCTACTTATGCAACTGCCATACTATGGTAATTAATGGGTGATCAATATTATGTATTTTTAAGAAAGTAAAATGGAATGTATTATTTGGGATTCGATAACAGGATCACCATCTGCCTAGCCATTTCCCAACTATGTTGGTATTTTACACGGAGCGACTGCCTCTACAACCCAGTTACTGGGTAATACGATACCCTTTGGTCAGACTGGTTGTCAAACTTTCGGGCTTCTGACGACCCGTGACGCCTGTCAGTGATCCACAAATGACAGCCGGGACCAACGACTTAACGTGCTTTCCGTGGCACCGAAACACAACGGCCTTTCGGTCGGGTCTTGGTATGTGAAGATGGTCACTCATCCACGGACCAACCGCGGCAAGCAAAGTGTAACCTGATCGATTGATCCGTGGGGTTGTTATAACTTAACCACAAGCCCCTCGATAGTAGGTTATGGCAAAAAATAAACATATAAATTGAACACCTCCTCTTTTTTGAAGTCGGTTAGAAATACGACCTTAAAAAGATTTATGGTCTAATTAAATTAAATTCAGCATTTTGCCTGTTTTAAATCTATATCAATTAACAACCATTCGATACTTCCGGGCCGTATCGAACATTAGACAAATAAAAGAGAATGTCGTGTGACAAGAAAAAGTTTTTTAACAATGGATTCGCATACAGCGCACATACAGGTATTTGCACGATCTAGGCGGCCAAAAGTCCCATTATCAAAATAGAAATAACATTCATAAAAACGAGTTCCAGGGAAAGAGTATGAACCCGGGCACAGTACCCATGCATTCTCTACTTGCTAGCGTGCCCCCCTCATCTGTAGCGTTTTGTCCGTTTCATCTAGTGTGCAATCTGTTCTCGGCGCTGTTCTAAACATTAAACTTTCAAAGTAATTTTTTATGGTATCAAGTTCTTTTTACGAATTGAAAGTGATGGATCTAATAGACAAGGTAAGTGACTTACAAACTGCATAAATAAAGTTATGATGATCAACTATCAAACTACATTTGTTTCTAATTTAAAAAATCCCATTTTCATACCGTGATTTCCTTCCTACATAAACAAAAACACTAGCAAAGAAAAAATATTGATTTTTAAAGCGGGGTACATCAGGCTATAATTTTTATTACAGATTATTGTACGATCCTTTGAGTTATTAATGCTATCAAAAACATTTCCAGAAACGTCCGGATAGATACTGTTTTGAGGGATTAAAGATATTCAGCGAAATTTCGTCTAAAACTGCAAATATTTTTATGCGACTTTTAACATAGTGTATGTTTGTTGTAGGTTCAGAGGGTACATCAGGAGTAAGGATTATGTATGACCCGAAAATACTTGTTTGACCTCATGATGAAAGAAAATTTGCCTAATTTAGATGCCAGATGAAACTATATAAAAGATAAGCTTTTGTCATGTGAAGGTTACAATGAAGACCAACTAGTTAATGTGAAACGTGGTTTTGCCCATTTAAAATCAGATATTAAACGAAGATGGACAAAACTGATGAAACAAAATAACTGGCATCAGTTATGAGCTAATTTATAGACTAAAAGTCATATTGGAAGCAATTTCAGCCTGAAACCATGGCCATGCTTGTGTCTGCGGAATCCAACATAATTATCAGAAAATTCATCAGATAGCGAAGAAGAAAATCAAGAAACTTAAACAGTGATCTAAATATTATAATTTTTTAAATTTGTAATTTTTTTTTGTATTTTGCAAAAAATGTGTTTTTTTTTATTGAAAATTAAGTTATTTTGTTTATTCACCTCGTTTAGATACCAATTAAGCAATAAAATAATTTTGACCGCGTAGATCGTTCAAATACCTGTAGGTATGTGCAGCGTTTAAAGCGTAGGACCAAACACTGTTCAAACCCGTAGGCACTCACAATTGTAATCAAATAGATGACCACTATTTTTCGTTCTTTATTTGCGGTCAGTGACAGGAAAACTTTTCTCAAAGGTACTACTATACCTTTGAGAAAAGTTTTTCTGTCACTGACAGTCCAATCGGTTTTAATTATAATATGTTCGAAATCACAAGCAACGAGCTATCTAAATTCTGTTTTCAAAGCAATTCGTTCGAAATTCGAGTATTTTTTGCATTCATTTTCGGTCTGTGTGGCCCCGTGGTCTGGCCTTCATAAAAAAGTATCTCGATCGCACGGACGCGGACGTTAAACAGCGCGGTGTGATTTTATTGCGCACTAGATTTTCTGGAGAATGCAATACTGCATCCCAGCGAGGCGTAAATACACACTGTTGGATTTTGAACTCTTAGCGGTAAACAGTGCGTTGAAGATCTATAGCGCGAAAAATCCCATCGCTGTTATTCTGTTTTCCTTTATGTTTTGGAATTTTTCTGTAGCAGCCGATGTTATGGCAATTCAAGACTTTACCAAGACTCCAACCGAGACCATCCCAGGTTCTCTTAAGTAATAGCTATTATAATTATGTGGTATGCATAGCAATAATACCTAAGTTGGTGAGTGGGTCGTTTTTTTTTAATATGATTTATCGTAAATTACTCCTGCAGCTTTCATATAATTGTAAATACGCATACATATTCTATCCGACAAACCCATGGCTCATGGTGTTATCACTAAGCAAAGATTTGCAAAAATTATGTTTACCTCATTGGTCAAAGCCTATAGTATTCTGAACAGCAAGCTGTTGACAAACTGCGTAATTCGCAGTTAGAATGATCCAGTGCAATCTTCGAGGTAGTAGGTACGTACATAGCTCTAAATTAGTTACTTATTGACGTGAGGGGAACTGCGCAGTGCGCTTGTGCGCAATTTCCCAGTGCATCCAATTGAATAAATTGATCCACTCTCCGTCGTCGGGCTCGGGATGCTACCAATTTATGTTCTCTATTAAGGATGACACGATGGGGACAATTGAGACTTCAACGTGCCAGAGATCTGTTTTTTATTATATGTATTGACATGAAGGCGAGGAATCGCCTGGATGATGTGCCGGTAGGCACATCATCCAGGCGATTTAGTATGTTCGTTCAGACGATCTTGTGAATAATGTTTAATAAAAAGTCGGGCATGCCCGAGGATAGAGTAGGTGAACGAAGAACTTATGCATTATGGATTTCAGGATGAATTTAGAGAATCCAGTATTTTTCATTTTACACCTCACTCACCAAGGACCGGAAGGTTCTGAAATTTTGTTGGAACGCCTCTCATAAGGTGGAATGACCTTGTGAAGATCGTAGGGATTCGCTGGTTGCAAGAAGTAGTAGTCGAAGACTGGTCAATATAGCAACGCTCGAGCGAGGTCTATTATTATTATTAAATACTTTAATTCAGACTAGGTGTCCATTTTGTTAGTAACAATGTTCTTATAGACTACTGTTAGTAATACTTAACAACTACAACAAAATAAATTAAAATAAAAACAAACTCAACAATCACTACCGCGCCACTCCATGACAAATGGCGCAGCAATGATTGATGTAAAACAGTCCAGTCGACTAGCGATCATGCTAAGGATGCTGTTGGTGCTGCCACGTACTCTACGCACCAGGGATGCGCACCTTTTACGAATCGTAGCGTAAAAGCAATCTACCCGACGTTCAGCAAACATCCCTGATGTGCTACAGAATCGCCGCAGCCCCATCAACACCCTAAACGCATTATTAAGGGCCCACCTTGAAAGTGAATGATAGTAGGATGGGCGTGGTTTATGGTGGGTCAACCTAAAGTGGCCGGCCGCCACAAACTTATATCTGAACCGTTTATAGAGAATAGGAAAACCAGCGGCGAAAAGTTGAACTAATGACAGAACATGTCTCGAAATAAAAAACGTTACTAACTTAGCATAGCCTTGTTGTAAGCACTATTCCTGTCACTGTTGCACATCTGTCAAACTACAATAGCAAGGTAGAGACGGAAACATCTTAGAAAAAAGTACGTGAAAGTAGCATTAATTTAGTCGGTCTATGAAATTTTTGCACATAGCGTGCGATGGAGTAGACAAATAATACAAATATTTAATTATAAGCAATAGAACTATCTTACAGCAAGAAATTATATTCTTTATCTATACGTAATATTATAAATGCGAAACTAACTCTGTCTGTCTGTTACCCTATCACGACTAAACCTTATTCGTTACCCATTAACCCTATTTATTCCGCGACTTCACCTGCGTCCGCGTAGCGTGAGATTTACGCAGACGAAGTCGCGGGAAAAAGCTAGCTAATATTTATGTACGGATGTTGGGTTATATGAGATTGATTAACTCAACATAATTAAAAATATATAATAAACAATTTAAGTATTTATTAATTACTAGTGATCGCCCATTGGTCGAAATTTGACCGTGCTTCATTTGAATAGAAATACATTATTATGTGAAAAAAAAAAATATAAAAAAATAATATGGTTAAATTTGACATTCAGTAACACTAGACAGATTATATTAAAAACAAATATTCTCGATATGATCATAGATTTAAAAAATGAAATAGGTTATATATCTATAAAATTAATTTATTACCTATGGTTACACTTGACATTCAGTAATCCTATAGACCACATATAAACAAAAGAATATCTATGCATGTGAGTATTATTAAATACACGGTAATGAATAGTAGTGTGTGTAACGTGTTATTTATTGAATATAATGTATTTTTACGCATAATTTAAAAAAAATATTAGCATTCGTCACTTTTTCTCCGTATAAACTATACGTGTGCGAAATTTCATACTCCTCCGTCCGCCCAATTTTCGTAAAAAGGGATCCAAAGTTTTCGCTTCACGTATTAATATATAGATTTACAACATGAAATTAAAAATAACGAATTAATCTTCTAGAGGTCTATAAATAAAATATATGACGGTGTTTAAGAGATTAATAAACCTCAATTTCGTTTCACCGATTACTATACATTTTATTTGGTAAATGACAATTACAATATTTTACATAGACTTCGTCCATTACGTAATACTAGTTATGAGTATTTTTTTCATCTTGAAAACCAAAACCGATATTATTGCCGATATTTTGTAACTATGTCTAGATTTTATCTTTTTATTTGGGTGTTTTACCCGACTGCAGAGGGCAATGTGTTTATCAGCCTATTAACTCGTATGTATGTTTGTTCTTTTATTAACTTTATTTTTCATTACAGTTATTTTGGGGTTAGGGGTAATTCAGAGATGGAGTACACAAATAATTTGCTAAACAGTCTTCATAAGATTATAGAAGTATGTTTAGTGTTATTCAAAACAGAGTAAAACACCATTGTTTTGATCATCCATAAAATCTTGTAGGAATGAAAAATTATAAATAGCCAATATGTTTTCAGAAAGCACTCTTGTAGACCTTTGATAAGATATAGATTAGATATCGAGAAGCAGTGGTTGCTCAGTGGCAACGGCTACTACTTACGAGTTCGAACCCGAGCAGGCGCTTTACTCTGTGTAAATTATTTCAACACCACTGCTCTCAAAACTGTGAAAGAAAACATCGTGAGTAAACCGGCTTGTCTTAGAACCAAAAAATCGAAGACATGTGACATCTACCAACCGGCACTGGGCCCTCGTGGTGGATTATGTCCCACTCTCTCTCACCGAGAGGAGGCCTGTGTCCCAGCAGTGGGAACGTTATAGACTGCTAATGATTAGGTATCAAACACGGTACATATAGGGTTCGAAACAGCTAGGCCCGGCTTCAGGCCACGTGCCTGACATGGATGACTTCGTGAGAGGAAGAAGAGGAAGAAGCTTCGTAGTCGGAACCAGTGTTGGACCGCGCTAGCAGGACTCAATATGCTGCTGCGTTCAGCTACACTAACGACGCAGCTCTATGTGTCCCGTCGACATTACACCACGAAGGTTGAGGAGATCGTGGAGTTTGCACGTGTTAAGTCCAACTGGACCTTGAGGGTCGAAAAGTTGGAACCATGCCACAACACGAACTTCAAGTCATTCGTGGCGCGAGTTCAAACTCATCAAATCGAGACCTTCCTCAAGGAAGAGTTTTGGCCGAAGGGTGTCGTGTATCGGCGATTCCGCGGAAGGCTACGCGATACTACGCAACGCAACACGTCGCCATCACTTCGTGTACAATAGTTATGTTTACGTGGTTTTTATTTGTATGTATGATAGTCTGTATGGTATTATGATTTAGGTCTTTGTAGCCCGAAATAAACTGATTTGATTGATTGATTGATATATGAAATGGTATAATAACATTTATCAATTAAGAACAATTAAAATTTAATTAAAATTAAAATTTTCAATAAAACTTCACATTTGCTATAAATGATAAATGATTTTATTCCTGTAAGTAGGTTTGTACAAACACTTATACATGCCAATGATATTTTTTTAAACTAGTTCAGCGTTTGACACAGCCCGTTTAAATCATTACCCTTCTTTGGGCTGCTGTCAAGTAAAACCTCACCTTTTTTACAATTCTAATGCTACTCCATTCATTCGTTGTGCTCTTGCATTTGAAGTGACAGTACTTGACGTATAGATATATTGTTGACATACTTCAAACCTACAAACAAATTATATATTTTATTTTATTTCTAAATGAATGATTATTATAAGTTTTTGGGATAAAACAGACGTTCTTCTCTAGAAAATAAGGTGTTTACTCAATATTATTTTACAAAGTGAGAAAAGATTTTGCTGTAATGCTTTAGTGAAGGTGGTGAATTCGATTTATTGTTATAATCATCATATATTGGTATTTCATTCTTGCAAAATGAATAAATTAATTGCCCTGTGCAGGCACTCCTAACCTTGAAGGTACCGTTCAGTTTTGGTTTATGGTTCTTCCCATTTTCATACATAATTTAGGTCGTCTCTAAATGGTAATAGACAAAGAATGTTATATTGTTCACAGTCACAAAACTAGACACATATACAGTCGAAATACAAAGTTATTTGGAAAGCCAACACTTTTTATAATAAATAATTACAGCAAAATGCTTAACTACTACCTTTTTCTGTGAACACAAATATTTAAAAAACGTAATTTTGATCGCACCGATTTGTAAAAAAGTGACATAGGTTCGTCGTCGATGAGCCCTACTGGGCGACTGATTTATGAACGAACGAGAGTGATGACACTACTTATGATAGGCAAAAGAAGAGATGGCGATAATGTGTGTGCGCTTGGAATAAAATAACGTATGTGCCAAAACGAATTGCCGTTTTTTATGAATGAAAAGTATTATTAAAACGAAAACTGTTTTACAAAAACTTAGATAAAATTATAATCAATGTTTTAAAGTAAACTATGTTTAATAATACATACGCATCGAGCCTTGAGGCTAAAAAAATCATAATCATAGATAGAACTTTGCGATTTTTTGTATCGAGAAAATTTCATCGCATCGTGTATTCCTTTTACAGGATACTAGATCATATAGTAAAAAAACATACACTAAAAGATTAAGTACGGATGTCATACGGTAAGAAAGGTACGCTAATAAGAAAAAGCACGTTTTTCTCAACACGTCACCTTAAATTGGACTCAGAGGGCACTGTAAGACTTTTGAGTATAGTCGGCCCACAGGCTGCACGTGTAGAATGATGTATGGGAAGAATATATATTAGGTCTTTACCTATGAAATTGCCATTCTGCAGTACTGGCCATTTCAAATCAAAATAATTTGTGTTTGTCTAAGAATTCTAATTTCAAATTAATTTTATTTTAAAAACATGGAATTTTTTTCCAAAAGTAGTCATTTGTTTATTGATTAGTGTTACATTTTCATCGCATTTCAATCTTTTTCGTCATCATGGATACGTTAAAAATTAGAGTCATCATCATCATCATCATTTCAGCCGTAAGACGTCCACTGCTGGACTTAGGCCTCCCCCAATTTGGAGGACTTTGCCATAATCGCCACGCTTGGCAGGCGGGTTGGCGATCGCAGTATGGTGGTAAAATGCATAGAGAACGCTGCTGCCCATTCTCTAGTAAGTCCCTTAGTCGCCTTTTACGACACCCACGGGAAGAAATGGGGTGGTGTTATTCTTTACGTCCGGCACCACACGGTACATTCATACAAAAATTCGAGTAATTATGGAATATGAGTACCGTCGTGGTAGCAACGCGGCACAAGCGGCACGCAACATCAACGACGTTTACGGAGCTAACACTACAAACCAACGCACCACCTGTTATTGGTTTGCTCGCTTCCGTTCTGGAAGTTTCGACCTGAAAAATGAACCTCGTGGTTGTCCGAAGACTTTGGTCGACAATGACGAATTAAAGGCGATTGTGGAAGCTGATGATACACAATCTACGGCTGAATTAGCAGCAGCTTTCGACGTTAGCGTCAAAACAATATTGGTCTATTTGCGTCAAATTGGCAAGGTAAAAAAGCTTGACAAATGGGTGCCCCACGAACTCAATGATCGCCAGCGCGAAGTTCGCGTCGAGACGTGCCTTGAACTGCTCAACAGACACACAAATGAAGGAATTTTGAACCGCATTGTTACCTGCGATGAAAAATGGATTCTGTTTGATAACCGCAAGCGCTCAGCAAGTTGGTTGGATCCTGGTTCAGCACCTAAACAATGCCCTAAACGAAAACTTACCCCTAGAAAAGTGATGGTCACTGTTTGATGGTCTAGCGCCGGTGTGATTCATCACAGCTTCTTACCAAACGGGGTGAGCATTACTGCAGATGTGTACTGTGAAGAACTGAACTCAATGATGGAGAAGCTGGCACATCTCCAACCAGCATTGGTCAATCGCTCGTCTCCGCTGCTCCTGCACGACAACGCGCGACCTCATACTGCACAGCAGACGGTCTCCAAGTTGCAAGAACTGGGGTTGGAAGCTCTCCGTCATCCGCCCTACCCACCAGACCTTGCGCCTACAGATTATACTTTTTCCAGAATTTGGATAACTTCTTGACGAGAAAAAAATTCAATACCTGAGAGGCAGTTCAAAATGCCTTTGAAGAATTTGTTGCCTCCCGTCCAGCTGATTTTTATTAGAAGGGCATCAATAAACTGCCACTGCGTTGGCAAAGATGCATTGATTGCATGGGTGATTATTTCGATTAATACAAAGAAAAAATACATGAAAAAAATCCTTTAATTTTGTTCTTTAAATGAGTGTGATCATTTGTTCACGCACTGCGTCCGCTTAATACGCGCCGTGGGCTCACGCTTCGTTACAAAAAGACTGCCCTTTGTCAGTTAACAAAAGGCCTAAGGGGTACCTGTTTTCAATATTCACCTGTGTTATTACACCCTCTGCATTAGCGTCACTTACCCACCTTTTCTGGTACAAGCTTAACTAGCAAATTCCTTAATATAAACATTCCTAATATTCAATTTTGATTGCTTTCTCAAATGCTAAACAACTATAGAACTAAGTGTATCCCAATCTTAAAATGGTAGCACAATTGTGGTGACAAAGAACTTGTCCAACCAGTGATACAAAAGTAACACAAACGTATCACAATTGTGTGGTAGCACAGTGAGTTAATACTGATTAGTCCGAAACTACGATGTTAATAGTATTGAAATAAACATTATACAAATTCCATGCTTTTCTGTACCTACAGCACTATAAATCATAGTTAAAACACAATACTTGCCGTAAAAATCAACGAAAAACCTACCGAAAAATTTCTGACCACGCTGAATTACTTTGATTTTGACATCACAAATGATTCAAGACGGCCACTAATCTCTAGCTGCCATAGACAATTATGCGCAGTATTGAGAGTTCTCCAAACAGAAATCCTACCTTGTGTCAAGTCTAAAGAAACTGGCAATGAAAACGGTTGCACAAAAAAAGTAGCACAATTTTTTTGTATCACACATCATGAAAAAAAAATGAAAATAAGCATATTATAGCCGTTATTGGCTTTCACCATCTATTAGAAAAAGTTTGCCAATTATATGCTTTTGCTGTAGAATTCGATATTTAACCTTTATGTGACATAAAACTAATTGAGAATTAATATGCTCAAAGTTCACGCTCCAAAATTATTATGGCATTTTTTACATAATTTGCTTCCGTTTATGGAGAAATTATTTAATTTACTCTGCTATCGAGTATTATTGTATAACTTCGAATATCTGGCGCGCTGGACAAATAACCATTTCGTTTAGTATTAATCGTCGTAAAAATCTAACAGACGTAGTTTTTAAGAAAAATGGTTGGGACACTTTTTATTGGGCCAATGCGTAAAAATTTTGGACTTTACCCGTATAATAAGACTTAAAAAGGGTAATTTTGACTTCTGTCGAACAACGTGCAAACCTGCGAGCTATCATGTTCACCCGCACTGCAAGCACCCTCCGTTCCCTCTCGATGTCATCATCGTCGCTGAGGTCAGAGGTCAGCATATGTCCTAAGTACTTACATCTAGACACCCTACGCAAAGCTGTACCATTGAGCGTAACGCTGGGAAACACGTTACCTGTACTGGTTTCTCTGGCCTCAAAGACCATGACTTCACTTTTAAGTGGATTATATTTCAAGCCGTGTTGCTCGGCATATGCTTCACAGATGGTAAGCAGTTTCTTAATGCCACATACCGATGCACTCAGTAGCACCATGTCATCAGCATAGCTTATGTTGTTTACACTAATTCCATCTATGTGACAACCTACCCGGGTGCAACTGAGTGCCACAACCAGATCATTCATATATATATTTAACCTAAATAGGGTTGGCGAGGACAATCCCCCCTGCCTCACCCCGCACTCCAACCTGTACGATTGCGACATGGTTCCCGACCAACGTACGTCATTGACCTGGTTTCCGTACCACCATTTGCAGATGTTGATGAATTCTATTGGAAGGTTCGTTTTTCGTAACTTTTCCCATAGGATATCATAGGAAACCTGGCCAAAAGCATTCGAAAGATCAAGGAAGCATGCGTGAACTGATGTTTGACGTCTTGTGTAGTATTTGACAGCATGCTTAACACACAGAACTGCACTTTCAGTGGATAGTGCGCACCGGAAGCCGAACTAATTGTCATGAAGTTCAATGTGCTTGGTCAGATGTGAGTTCAGCACGCTGTCAAACACCTTCGATACTACTGTGGCAAGAGAGATAGGCCTGTAGTTGTTCCTATCTGATAGATCAGCTGTCTTATTTTTAACGATAGGTACAACAATAGTTTTAATCATCTCTTCAGGCAGATATGAGTGGCTTAGACAAAGGTTAAACAACATAGCTATACCAAATACCAAGCATAAACCTACGACCAGTGTGCCATAACTCATTAGTGTAAGAGTATAAAATGTATAACTAAAGGAAAGATAAAATAAATGAAATATATGAATTAGGAGAAAAATAATGTTAATGATTACAATCACCTTCGCGACACTATTACGTATGTAAACATAAAGTAAGCCCGCGTCTACTGTTGACCAAAATTGACACATTTTAACGTAGCTATTGTATGAACTATGAAACCACATGAACGTAACGTTATGAATATGCATAAATACATGTATAAACAAAAGTGCGGTGGGTTATTGGGGCTTAAGTGAGTTTTTGTAACATATCCAGGCTAGCTTTCTACTTAACCTAGATCAATGCCGTGAAACTCTGTAATTGGTTTAAGAGGTAATTGTATTCATCTCACTATCAATGTGCAGTGGATGCTAGTAACTTTGACGCAACTGCATTGGGCTGTTCATTGATAGTGAGCTGAACTTTCATCATAATTGCATGTAATTTTAAAATAAGCTGTTGAGTTTCCTAATAAATAAATGAATAGCTAACAGTCTCGGTAAGTGAGGTCCAGCATGTTGAAGATGTTCAATGCTCAACCCGTCATGGCCTCGAGATTTACCTCTAGTCATTGATTTGATTATTAACTTAACTTCTCTCGTTGTACAACCAAAACCTATCCTTTCACCATACTTAACATTGATGACCGTCTGAGAGGACTCCAAAGGCGATTTTACAGTAAAATTTTGTCGAAATAGATCTATTTCAGAGGGATCGCTTACGCCGTCGATACACACAAGAGTAACCAGTTTGCTAAGCTTTCCAAAAAGATCGAAAATCAGTTTTTGAGTGATGAGAGGCCAAGATATCCATTTTTACCTGTTCTTCATGCTTCTGACACCATCTCAGTCGGTTCTTAAAGATTTTCCTGGCCTCACACATCTCGTTATAAACTGAACCAGAATTTGGTTTGCCATACCAACACCATAAATAAAATGTCCGCTTAGCTTCACTGTGTGCCTCGCCAACATGTAAGTTCCACCCTGCAACAGGTTTCTTTTTCTTACGTATTTGTTTACTATGTTTGCTACACAATGCTGCCTCTCTTAATATTTTCTCTATGATCAGCTGTGGACGTCTTCAGATTAAATGATGATGAATGATTATGGCCTCAAGATGACGTCGGGGTTCTTCTCCTTTTCGCCCAAATGATCTAGAGATGATGATCTAATGAGATCATCGAATGTGCAGGTACATGCGGAGGTAAGGTGCCTCGGGGCAATTGCAACTAGAAAAAATATAGCTCCAACTTTGATTGTGTGCAGTTTCTTTTTTGTTGTAAATTTTGTATAGTTGATAATTCTACCTGATTAACAATTTCATTACTATCACATATAACCTAGTTCTGAAAATAAAGTCCGTAAGAAATTGAAATAATGAAACAGGTTTCTACTAGAGGTGGAAAAAGTTGCATTTACCCCCGATAAGGGGCAAATGCAACTAATGATAATCTTAATAAATCTGTTGGTCTTAAAATGTCGTTTTATTCGTGTTTTCAAACACGAATAAAACGACATTGTATAAAAATTAATCCTAGCTAGATCGATTTATCGCCCCCGAAACCCCCTGTAGGTATACTAAATTTCATGAAAATCGTTGGAGCCGTTTCTGAGATTCACACGAAATATTTTAAGAGGTACACCAGCCGGCGTAGCATGAACAATTCTATATCTATTCTACCAAGAACAAAAAAAGTTCTTGTTGTGTTTTAATTTTGTAAAAATGTTTCTATCTCATCAGAAAAAAAAGTCATCATACTTGACATCGTATTCTTGTCGACTGAAGAATAGAAACATCTCTTATTTTCAGTTTTACACAATTTTTCTTCGATACAATCTACCATTTTGTCTTCTCTTCCGTCGACAAATTCCGTTTCTATGGCGGTCATGCTACGCGTGCTGTAGGTGGTAAAGAAGCTACAGCAACGAAAAAATTTGTTTTCTAAATTTATTTTTTCAAAATTTAATATTTATAAATTATTTGACGCACATAAGAAATACTGGTTCCTTCTTACTTTTTACGACCCGAGACATCGCGGGCCATGCTCGTGCCGTCCGGTCGCCGTCCTCGCAGCGTCAGGCGGGGCATTCATAGAATTTGGAGTAAAGGTTTTATGTAAAACGTCTCAAGTAGTTTTAAAATTATAATAATTACGAAAATACAAAAACGCTTAGATATAAAATATCTTTTTGCTTCTACAGACTGTAAGGGTAAACACCGTTGTCACTTAACCCATGGGTAATTTGACTTGAATATAAAATATCAGAGCGAGTTAAAAAAATTAAAAAATAATAATTCCTAAAAATCTTTAGAACGGATTTTATCCCAGACCACCCGCAAATTCATGGATATGCGCATCAGTGACGTAATCACTACAACGATCGCCAGCCGTTCCGTCCACACAACACATAAATACACATTACCTGTGATGTAACTTTCCCATCATACTTATCTTGGCTTAGCACAGCCACAAACCATTGGGTAGGTACTTTTGGCGTATTTAAAAAGTTAATCACAATTTCATGTACAGTTTAATTAAAAATTAAATTAAATTTACACTGACTGAATAAAATATCAACACTTACCGACCTACATTAACCTCAACACGTGTTCAAAATGGGTTCCCCGTCCAACATTCTGTTGTTATCGAGGTTATTGATAAGCCACTGCGAAAATACCATCCGTGGTATGCGATCGTTATCATTTAGTTCTTGGACCGGCTGAAATGATATGGATGTTGACGATCGATGAGGAGAGTATTATTGTCCATAGTGTCCAGTGGGAAACATTGAAAATTGAACCGCCGACACAGTGAACTGGCCGTAGGTACGTTGCTTTTATGTCGCCGCCAACATCGTTTCACGGTTTGGCACAGGTTGTCCAGAACAATTCTGCGTACATCCTACGCGCCCCGTTCAGATTATTACTCGCAATGGCGTAAAGCCGAACCATTTCGGATCACTGTTCATTTGTGTAAGACATTGTAACACACTCAATTCACGCGCGAGAAATGAGCGACGGACGCTACGACGCGGCGTTACGTGCGATCGCTAGCGAGACTGCCAGCTGACTGACTGGGGTCGTGACCCGTGCGTCGGCGTCTTGCAACGCCGCGTGGTTCCCGAAGTTTATTGCCCTCGCGCATAGGGTGAAATGTTCTTGTGGAAAAATGCAGATTTTCTTTAAAAAAAAAAGTTGTTTTTTTTTTCATTGATTTTACGTTCTATTAACGAAACCAAATCACTGGTTTCAAGGATAACGGTGTTTACACTAACACCCAGTATAGCTTCTCTACCACCTACAGGTGTAACCCTTAAAATATTTCGTGTATGAATAGATACACCTTATACCCTATATATATATATACAAGAATTGCTCGTTTAAAGATATAAGATATACCTAGTACAACGACATAGGTCTCAATGATGTGCACTAAGATCGCCAGACATAGACAATTTAAAAAAAAATAGGTAAGTTAGTAGGTATTTTGGGTATCATTTCGATCATAAAAGAATATAAAAAAAAAACAATGTATAATTTTCATTCGAAAGACCTATCTTTATACGTAGATTTAAACAAAGTCGCTTAGCTCTCGGGCGCTATAATGAATCCCGTACGTACCGAGGGATTCTAGGGCTAAATTCGAACACATGATATGACATCTACCAACCCGAAAAGGGCACGCGTCGTGGATATTGCCCACCCCATCTTAGAGAGAGGAAGCCTGTGTCGCACTTACCGTAACAAACCTAAAAACTTACAAATCTCAGGAACTATGTTAAATGTTGGATAGCCCATTTATCGAGGAAGGCTATATAACATCACGCTGCGACCAATAGGAGCGGAGGACCAATTCAAAATGTTGCAAAAACGGGGTAAATTATTGAATATGCAATTTTGAAAAGGGCACCTCTCAGAAAATTTAAAATGTTCAGGAATTGAAAAAAAACTGATTATTTTTCAAACTAGTGCATAATTTCTAAAAGTGAGTATTGAGTTATATTTTGATGTCAATAAGCTTTCAAAAAATGCAAAATTGATTTATTTTAAAATTAATATCAATGTGTTATTAGATACTTTATATATATATATAAAAATGAATCCCTATTTCCCTTGGTCAAGCCATCACGCGTGAACGGCTGGACCGATTTCACTTTTTTTTTTGTTGTGTTTGTTATTGTCAGGAGAAGGTTCTTATGAATGAAAAAAAGAAAAAAATTGCGCGGATAAACTCAGGAACTACGACTGGTCCGAATTGAAAAAATATTTTTGTATTTGGTAGCCTATTTATTGAGAAAGGCTTTAGGCTATAATACATCACGCTACGATAAAAAGGAGCAGAGGAGCAATGAAAAATGGACGAAAACTGGTAGAAAATTCGATGCGACGGGAAGGGTCACGGGAGCAAAAGTTTGACGCGGACGAAGTCGCGGGCAGAAGCTAGTACTTTATATTTGTGAGATGTTTCTGTCCTATCCGACATGTGCCCTTTTCGAAATTGCATATTCTATTACTTTCAAGAGCTTTCGTTGCATGCACTGCAAAAACGGTTAAAGTAACGGAACAATGACGTAAGCTGGAATTGTTCCTCTTTATAAGTTCTAAAAAAAAGTCCACGAGAGCATATCTCTATCTTCACTATAACTCTTTTAATTGTAATCAAATGTTCACTATCTCTAAACTAATATTTTAAGGGGCCATCTATAAATTACGTCACACTTTAAGGCGAGGGAGGGGGTCGACGAAGTGTGACATTGTGTGACAAGGGGGTGGGAGGGCTCTTAAATTTCGTGACGTCACATTTCAAAATCAATTTTAATCTAAGTGTTAAGTAAAACACATATTCGTATGATAGCTATTGCCCCAGCGATCATGTGGCATTTGTGGTCTATATTTTGCATCATAAAGGCCACTAATCAACACAAGCAAATACAAAAGAAACAACAAGTTTTGCCCATCGTGAAGATTCGTCCTCAAAGAATTTCTGCTAGACGTGCCAGAGAAATTCTTTGTTTGGATGATGACGATGATGCTGTATGGTTCGATGAGAAAGATGTGGACATAACGAATATTCTTGACATTAACAACCCAGACGAGAACGAAGTGACTGCTATGCCATGCATATGCCTACCTATATGGACTCAAGATAATTAATTTTGATCTTTAATTAATATAATTAATAGTTTTTTGTTTTGTTAATTTCTTGCAGTGTTTGATTTGATGTTCATTTTATATAAAAAAAAAACATTTAAATTTCGGAATTGATATTTTAATTCAATAATTATTTCTAGATGTAACATTATAAAATTCGTGACGTCACACTAGGGAGGGGCCAGCCAGGGCCAGAGGAGACCAGCTGTGACAAGGACGGGGGAGGGGGTCAGAAATCATGAAATTCGTGTGACGTAATTTATGGATACCCCCTAAAGCTGAAGAGGTTTTTTGGTTAAACGTACAAATCTCAGGAACTATGTTAAATGTTAGATAGCCCATTTATCGATGAAAGCTTATAGGCTATATATTACATCACGCTGCGACCAATAGGAGCGGAGCAGCAACAAAAAATGGACGAAAATTGGCAGGCAATTCGATGCGACGGGAAAAGTCAGGGGAGCAAAAGTTTGACGCGGACGAAGTCGCGGGCAGAAGCTAGTGGTACAGATAAAACGATAGATAGGTAGTTAGTTTAATCATATAGCACAGCTAGTGATGGGCAGTGGATAAATACTCGAGTTTTTATCCGAAACGGATAAATACTCGTTTTTACTCATTTTTATCGGATAAATACTCAAAATGATGGATAAATATATTTTTTGCGCATCGGATGATTATTTTAAAATGTTAATGACTTTTATTGTTATTTAGGCATTTCAAAATACTACGTTATTACATTATTTAGTTCTAATGTCAATTGCCAGGGCTGTAATTGTGTCAGAAGCCCAAACGTCTCTAATAGAGCATGCTCTTTAGATACAAATTTAGAATCTTTCTTTGTTGAGAGTCTACAGAATAGTCACATAAATTGATTATCTCTGTGCAGAGCTTCTAAAAGTCAAGAAAAATGCGGCGAAGACAAGTTTGTTGTTGTTGTTTGCCAACGCTATAAACATGCAAAGGGCTTTTCAATTAATTAAAGGTGTTGAGCCTTTAAATTGCGTAGCACACACTAGCCCCCATCAGTTTGCTCAAAGTTCTCGGCAAAATCTATGAGAGACTTATTTATAAGCGACTCAGAGATTATGCCGAAACCAAGGGCCTCATTCCCAACGAGCAGTTTGGTTTTCGAACCCAACACTCGTGTGTCCATCAGGTACACCGTATCGTCGAACATATCAATGCTGGTTTTCAGCGTGGTATGTTCACGGGCGCTGTATACTTCGATATAGCGAAAGCGTTCGACAAAGTCTGGCACAACGGCTTATTATATAAGCTGTACCAACTCGGAGTGCCAGACCGTCTCGTGCTCATCTTACGAGACTTTCTTGCGAACCGTACCTTTCGCTACCGCATCGAAGGGGCACTTTCTTCCCCTCACCCGATTCGTGCAGGAGTCCCTCAAGGCTCTGTACTAGCCCCCCTCATTTTCACGCTGTTCACTAGCGATATCCCCAGAAGCAAGAAGGCAAGGTTAGCTCTGTTCGCAGACGACACTGCCATCTTCTTCTCGGGATTTAGTGACACAGCGCTGGTTCGCTACCTCCAAACCGCAGTCGACGAGCTCGGCGAATGGTTCAGGAAGTGGCGAATCGAAGTAAATCCCGATAAAAGTCAGGCGGTCTTTTACACCCGACCTCGACGTAATCACCCCCCTCCCCGACCCATCTCAATGTTCGGCAAGCAGATCCCTTGGGCGAAGCAAGCCAAATATCTAGGTGTCATCCTCGACGAACACCTCACCTTTTCTGAGCACATAAAGCAGGCTCGCTCGCGGGCCGCTTTCGCTCTCGGTAGGCTCCATTGCGTCCTGAACAAGCGGAGTAAATTGTCTCTTCTGTGTAAGAAGCGGCTTTACACCGCTTGTATCAGGCCGATTATGACATACGCAAGCCCAGTCTGGGCACATGCCAAGCCCCGATTCATCCATAGGATGCAGACTCTCCAGAACCGTTTTCTCCGTCAAGCCACAGGCTCGCCTTGGTTTGTTCGGAATATCAATCTTCATTTAGATATGAAACTCCCGACTATCCATCAATACATAAAACGCGCTTCGAAGCGCTTCTTCGATAGGGCCGTAGCCCACCGCAACCCCCTGGTTGTGGCGGCAGCTACTTACACCCCCTCCCGTATCAGCAAAGTCCGCCGCTCGCGGCACATTCTTACCGATCCTGATGATCCCACTACTCTCCTCCAGGAGAGTCGAAAAGAGACCAGTACAGCTAGACCAGCACACAGACACAAACCGTACCGACCTCGCCGCCGAGGTCCGTCGTCGCGACCCCGACTTAACAGTCCCTCCCGACCCTTGCAAGAGCCAGCCCGCGATGCTGCGCCGTTAGCTTTAAATTAGTCCCTAAATAATTTAACTCAGATCCAGCCAGTCCCTTGCTGCCCCCCCTATCAGCGATTGCCTAAGCCGAGGTTCGTACCCCCCTCGGGGTAACCCTTAGAGCTTTCGCTTTAGTTTTTAAGTATAATAAGCCCCGGCTGGAGGCCTAAAAAGGTAACTTTTTAGAACTCGCCGGGCCCCAATCCGTTTAAGTAGTAACAATCTTTTCAGGATTAACTACGAGATGCCCCACAAAAAAAAAAAAAAAAAAAAAAAAAAAGCACACACTAGTAATTTGCTGGCTCATGGTGCACTGAAATGCGGTACTTTCAAAAATTTATAAACTATGCAGATATGATAAAATCTTTAATAAAAAACAATTGGTTGTCTGTAAAGTCGGTATACGGACGATAATTTTACGTGATAATGTCTAAGTCTCTTTTACTTGGACGTATTGGCCGATGGAGTGGAAGAGAGATAGATTTTACAAGTCGAACGCTAAGGCCGATCGTGCCTCTCTATCGCTTGTTTCGCGCTCTCGCTTACACGCTCGGTTCAGGCGGAACGTGACAATGTGTCATGCTTTTCCGTCCGTGCAGACAGTGTTCATCGATTTATAAGACAGTAAAAAAATCACAAGAACTAAACCCAAAAACCACGATCGAAGCTACAACAAGTTGTAAAACAAAAAGTAACGGGAGAAAAGTTAAACCTGCCATGCTACACAAGATAGGGCAGCTATCTACGATCACTTGATCACACACACACACACGAGTATGAAAAATAGAAAAGTCGCTCTCTCAGCGTACGCAAAAGAAAAATATATCGTCAAGTCAAATGCTACAAGCAGCTTTGCTTGATCATAACTTTTGGGATTAGGTATATCAATGCATATCTGTTATTGAACCTATAAAAGAACCTGTCTTTCAACAAGAGTCCAACAAATGCAATGCCCTTCTAGTGTTTATAATATTTAAGGATATGAAATCAACACAAAATGGGTTATATTTACAGACAGATACTGATAATGAGTCAATGGATTTGAGAAAATCTAAAAGCAGGTTTCAGTAAATATTACCACTGTGTAGATCGCCTGGAAGATACGGTGGAGCATAGAGTGGAGGTTTGCCCTGCTTGGGCGGAGCAACGCCTTATCTGGCACGTCCAGCCCTGGTGCAGGCCATGGTATGGAGCGAGAGGGCATAAGAAGCTGTCACCTATTTCTGCGAAGAAGTAAGGCTCACGAAGGAGGAGGTGGAGTGCGTTAGGGAGAGGCAATCTGTGCGCCCTCATGTCCCTAGCCACCGAAGGAGGAGACGCCCCGGGCGTCGGGAGTTCATTGTGAACTCTCGGCCAACGTGGGCACGGGTTTGCGGGCAGTAAGCCACCCATTGCTCGCCACGGTAAAGAACAGGCCCGTGTCAACGGCGCATTGTGTTCCACGCACGCCTCTAAGAGATGTCATTACATATTGAAGGGGTCCGCGAGGACCGATGCCTGCCAGGGTTGCGGATCTGTTTAAAAGAGGTACCCTGGCACAGGCAACTAAAGGAACACAGGTGGGTTTTAGTCAGTAAATGTCTAACATGCCTTTCATATTGGCGATAGCAGTGGTGGCCCGGTGGTATCAGCCCCGACTTACAACTTGTAGGTCGTGAGTTCGCACTCAGGCAGGCGCTTTACTTGTGGTAAATAATTACATCACCACTGGTCTCAAAACTGCACATTGCTCGCTGAATCCACATCCTACAATGTCGACAACCTCGCGAGCCAAGTCAAGATATTTGATTTGTTTCTATCTTTGTCGACTTTCACGAGGTAGTTTTTTTATTATTACAATGATTTAAGCGTTACTTAAATAGTTTCTGCCTACCCCCATGGGAGAAAAGCATGAGTTCATATTCATATTCATATATTTGCGTTCCACAAGGTAAAAACAGGTGTTAACAAAAAGCTTAAAGCTAAGAGCCGTTGTAGACCCTGTTAGGGCACAGCAAAAGGTATTGTTAGGTATGTACAATTATTACTTATTTCTAGAAATTAAATTAAATAAAAAAAAGTCATAATCTTAGTAACTAAAAATTAAAAATGAAAATTATACAAAACTGAGTAATTGGATTCTAAAAAATAAAATATTGCAATAACTAAGTAAAAAATAAATCAAAATCTTAGTAACTAAAAAATTAAAATTATACAATAATGAGTAGTTGGATTCGAATAAAATTTTAATTGCAATAACATAAATAATAACGTATTTGGTTAGGATATTTCCATAAAACTACCTATGTACTATTTTTACATTTAGATAAAATTATATTTAATTAATCATTACAAACAACTTATTTAATATTTAATATATACAAAATATATGGCTTATACGTACAACAGAAAACACATTATACCTACATATTTGAGAATGAAATTATTGCAATTATGGTTTATCATTGAAGTATTCATTAATATTATAATAACTCTTGTTTAATAGAAATAGTTTCAATTTATTAACAAATATGTTGTATTTATCTGTATTTCTTATTTTATCTGGTAATTTATTATATATTTTTATTGACATGACATAGGTACTTGAGGAGTGCATTTTTAATCGTGATGTAGGTATGTTTAATCTATTTTTATGTCTTAGAGTAAATCTGGTTTGTAGGTCTTCTCTTTTTGTGTAGAATTCCGGGTATCTACGTACAAATTTACAGAGTTCAAAAATGTAGAGACACGGTAGGGTCAAAATTTTCAATTTCTGAAAGTGGGGTTTACAGCTATCAGTTTGCTCAATATTTACTAGAATTCTAATAATTTTTTTGTAGGGTGAATAGTGTAGGTGCGTCTGTACTATTACCCCATAATATCACACCGTATTTAAGCCATGCATAGGCATATGCATAATATGTTACCAACGCAGTATTAATGTCTGTAGTTTTTTTTATTTCCCGAAGGGCGTAGGAGAATTTAGATAATTTCGCTTTTAATTTTTGGATATGCGACTTCCAATTTATGTGTGTGTCTATGACTAGGCCTAACAGGGTGAATTCATTTACTACTTCTAACTTACAATTTTCAAAACTGAAGCTAACTGTTATAGGTTTTTTCTGTTGTGGGTGGTAGGTCATTATTTTTGTCTTTTTAAAGTTAATTTCTAAGTTATGTTTCGTCATCCAGTGTGTTGTTGCGTCAAGTATTGAATTTAGTTTGTCGTTCAAGTTAATATTAGTCTCGCATGAGGCAAGAATGGATATATCATCCGCAAACAAAACACAAGGTTCACTGATATGCTTTGGGAGGTCGTTTATATATACTAAGAATAAGAAGCAGCCTATCACACTGCCCTGTGGGATTGAAGCGGTGATTGGCATCTTTTCGGATCGGAACAATTCTATTTCATTAGTTTTTTGGTTAAAAAATTCTATTTCCACTACTTGCTCTCTATGCTGTAAATATGATGCGAACCATTCATGACATTTACCACGGATCCCTATGCCATATAATTTATTTAATAAAATGTTGAATTGTACTTTGTCACAAGCTTTTGTCATATCAAGCAGTAGACCTATTGCATATTTTTTGGAGTTAATGATGTCGAGGGCTTCTTGAATGTATTTATAGACGGCCAGGATAGTAGATCGGTTTTTTCTGAAACCATTTTGACAGTTATGTATTGTATTTTTCACAAAAAGCGTAGACACGGTTGCACATGGCTTTTTCAAATATTTTTGATGCTGTTGGCAGGAGAGCTATGGGGCGGTAGTTATTGGGGTCAGTTTTTGCATTTTTCTTGTGTATAGGCAGGATTGTGTAGGAGTTCATGTATGTATGTGAAAAACCAATTAACAAATGTATAATTTTATCTAACTTTGACAGTGATTGACTAACTGTATTCATAATTGAATGAAATTATTGTCAATATCAGCGTTTTGTAATTGTTAAAATGATTAATAAGGTACGATACCAATCTGCACAGTCTATTTTTCATTAATTTTAATCCCTTTGTTAGTAAAATGACGAAACTTACGTTACAAAAACATAAAATAGTATTTATCCGCTGTTTTGGATAAATACTCAGTAAAAACGGATATTTATCGAGTATTTATCCATTTTGAGTATTTATCCGGATAAAATCCCAACACTAAGCACAGCAGATCAATTACTTCCTTGCAAAGTAACTGCAACACAACATTTAGACTTCTAAATGACACAGTGTGAATTGTGCACTGTGGGTACTTGGGTAACCATAGCTATAGGTAAAGAGCAAGCGCAGTAACGCTCAAAACAGTAATTACGGCAGACCAAGTAACCGTTCTATAGACTGCTCAGTGTGGCTTGATACGGAACCATTGATATATGAAAAAAAAAAAACATCTTTATTCTTGTAAGGAACTCAACTGTACGAGCCCATTTTTCTCTTGGCCGGATATTTAATTTTTATCACCATGTACTCAGCGCCACCTAGTACCTATATTTTAAACGAAATATGTGCAATGCTGACATTGCTCATGACGTTCGGTGCCATCTATTATAGGCTAACTGAATCGCTTTGGTCCAAGGGGAATGTATCTCTGCGTGCTAGTCTAGACTGATTTCTAGCCTCGCTCATTCCCTAGATGTCGCTGTCGGCTATTTAAAATCATAACCTGTAGGTTACAGGTCTGCGCTCTACCATGCCACTGCACAAGAAATTGTAGGTAGTTTTCGCATTTCCTTAAATAACACTAACTTTCAATTACTAAAATGTTTATCGGTGGGCTAATTCTTCGAATCTTAACTTTGCTTATCAGAGTATGAAATTACACACAATAATTATGAAATTAAATTGTAATGTCAAGCAATCAAAACAAAGATTTTACACTGTTTTTGCCCAAAAAAGCCATGCTGCAACCAAAATTACCAACCCTTGTCAAAACTTGCGTCTAACTATAAAGCGGATCGTAGATAACCAAAATTAAATTATGATAATAATCAATTTTCACACTGCTAAATATAAAAAGGAGACGAACAGGTGTTAAGCAAAGAATTACCTATAATTCATAAGGCCGGTCTACTTTATGTATTTATTTTCTTTTGAATTATTTTTTATGGTTCCCTACCCCAAAAGGAAAAAATAGAACCCTTCGTTGTCTGTCCATCCGCTCGCGCATGTCCGTCAAGACCCTTTTTTTCATTGACGTTATAAACTTAGGTCTATGATAACTTAGAGGTCTAAAAAAATTCAAGCTTCGCATTAAAGACTACGACCATTTATGCGACATATTTTTATATTCCTAAGTAAATCAAACCTATAGGCTTATACTCCCCGTTGTTCTAGATCTAGACTAATGAAAGGCACTGAGCAAGGTCTAACAGTACAAACAAAATAAAACGTCGGAAACTCGTGAATTTTTAGTTCAGTTATTTTTTTTGTGATTGGGTACAAACATAAATTTGTAGTTTGAGAATTGACCGTGCCGTTTATTCATGTATGTATAGTAGATTTTTTTTTAAACGGAACCCTTCGGAGTGCGTGGTACAAGTTCCGACACACACTTGGCTCGTTTTTTATTTAGAACTATACGGAACTACCTATCTACTAGGTTTACATTGGTGAATAGTTGTATGTACTTACTAAACGTAGAACACGGTTCACAGATGGCGCTACCATCATTAGCAGTAGATAAAATTTCAAATGACAAAACCATGGCAGGTAATCTCTTATTACAAACAATCGAATCGATCAATCGATTTTGAATAGCCTATTATCTAAATTAATATACTGAACTATTTTATTGTTTCATGCATGGAGTGGTCGCGGTTACATCACTTCTCTTGCCATCGACAAAATGCGCTAAAAGTTGTACGGCGTGGAATGGAACTGCGTGGAAGGAGCCACCTGTACCTGCAACAGGTGACATGTGGCAGCAATGCTAGGCAGAGACAATACAAGCTAAACTAATTGTTTTAGTCGAGTATTCATTGAGTAGAAGTATAGGTTGGCAAAAAAGAGTCTGTCGTGGTAACCATTGGAACTAAAATATTTTTTTGGTGGCAGCACTGCTTTGTTTATCATCAACAAGTAGCTAATCTGTCATTGTGTAATGTTCCCAGTTGTATTTTACTTATTTCTAATTAATTATCAATTATCAATGCTTTTGAACATATAAAAAAATAATAAAACAATAAAGAGTAGTGGTGTGAGCTGTGATATACTAAGTTTTCGTAAGAAATTTGGCGAAATCTGAAGCGGAACAAATTTTGTCTCCGAATGACAATGTTTACGATAGAACTGCCGACACGACAGGTATTTATCCAAGAAATTTATCTTTTATTCAATGCCAGTCATTGTTTTTCCTTTCTAATACTAAGTTTTATCGGTATTATAAGTTTCAAGCCATTTTATTGTTTTATTTACTAATAGATTATTGAGGTTATGTTTTCTAGTTTGACAAATCGCGTGTACGTTAATTCTTGATGTTTGATACTTGAAATTGAAAAATGTACCTACATGGAATTAATATTATTGTTTTTATATTTTTTTCAAGGTAAATCTCACAGTACAATTAGAAAAATTGTTAATGAAAGAGAAAACAATTAAGGATTTTTTTTACACCTGGAGGAACACCAAAACAGTTGGCGGAAGAAAGAATTAGACGATTTTGATCTGTGTGCAATTAGATAAAAAGTTCAACACTATAACGAAACAGCCAAGTATTTTTTTTTTTTTGTTAATACTATTATCGCATACCACAATAAAAAAGTATAATTTATATTTATATTTTTCAGGTGCCTATTCTACGTAATATATTACCTATAGTTTGAGGAGACGGGTTGTAATGGTAGCCGTAAACGTGTAAGAAAGATTTTTACACTATTTTCATAAATAAGAAATGTAAAACTGACACATCAGTGTTAATGGAAAAAATCTATCATAGCACCGAAAAGGAATACAAGAATGATGTTACGTCACGTTTTTCTTTTTAAATAAAATCTAAACTTTAGCGTGTTATTTCATTTTCATTGTCATGTGAATAGTGATAATGTTATGTACCCCACATAGACATATCTGACGCCTTTATTAGTCAACTGTTCAAGTTTATTCGATATTGCCCGTACCTTTCGAATGCGACATGCTATAGGTACTCTCTGACTTCCGATTAGTTTCCGACAGTAAGCAGCTGTAAGGCGCCTTCTTGTCGACCATAAACTGTCAGCATTAACAGGATTCGTTCAGTATCATTCATATCAAATTTGATACAGGCATACCAACCATCGAATGGTTGTGAATACCCTAGATGGTGGCCGCAAATGCGATTGTTGAACATTATGTCTTGTGTATCGGGTTCAATCGGCAGTCCCTGAGTGTAATTTAATTAATTTTTAAACTGAATAAGTTTGCATTATGTTATTATGATGGCACTCTTAGATAAAAAGTTATTCCAGCGAAATAATGCGCAATCTACTAAATACAATGAAAGTAAAAGACAGTGTGCCTATCAAGTCTTGAAATCTTGACTGATGAGTATTTCCGGGATCTCGTGTTTGTGGATTAAAACAACAAGTATCTTATCACTTTTAGTCCTAGTATACAGGGTGGCCATACCTGCTAAGCAGGCGCCCTCATTTTTTCCAGACTCTTTTTTGCCAAGCTGTACAAGTATTTGCGATTTATTTTTAAGCAAGGTTTATTCAACTTAAGTACTTGGTAATATTTTAAATATCTAAATAACTTCATGTAGTTACTTAATATACTTACAAATATTATAAAGATACCCGCGAAATTCAAATTTTCGGACGCCTTTTTTTGCCATACCTACACATTACACAGCTTAGTCAGGTTGTCGTTAAGTATAAATTAAAATATAATTCACGACTCGACTGTAACGAATAATCCATACTTATTTATTATAAATAGGAAAGTGTGTGTGTCCGTTTGTCCGTCTTTCATGGCAAAAAGGAGCGACGAATTGATGTGATTTTTTAAGTGGAGATGTTGAAGGGATGAAGAGTGACATAGGCTACTTTTGTCTCTTTCTAACCCCCCACTTCCCTAAAATGGGGGTGGAACGCGCTGATCTCAGGAACTACTGGTTCGAATTGAAAAATCTTTTTGAGTCAGGTAGCCTATTTATTGAGGAAGGCTATAGGCTATAAAACATCACGCTACAATCAAACGGAGCGGAGCAGCAGCAAAAAAATGGACGAAAACTGGCAGGCTGCGATGCGACGGGAAGGGTCATGGGCATTTTTAAAATAAAATTTATTTGAAATTAGAATTCTTAGACAAACAAAAATTATTTTGATTTAATTCGCGCGCAATTAACTCGCTCGCTCGAGCGAGTTGGCACATTTCGATTTTAATTATTTTTCCTGTCGTCAACTCGCGACTAGAGCGAAAAATGGTACAGTCATCTATAAAAGTGTTATAATAAATTCAATATAGAAACCTACTTTATAAATATAAGGCGTTGTACGATTTGAATATGAAATAAAAGAAATGTAGTTGTATTTATAATTTACAACACATGCCAAACATAAAAAAACTGCTCATATTTATGTTACCTACATTTTGAAGATTATCAACAATATCACATTTTTTAAAGATTTTTTTTCCTCAAGATTTTGGTTAATAACCTAGTATGTAACATGACTAAAACTAAACAAATGTGACTAAGTAAAATCAGCAATATGAAAAAAATACGAGTATACCATTTGGCTAATTATTACTTAATACTACAATAAACAATCATAGTCTTAGGAACTATAAAATCACAGATCAGGGTTTGTTGTAAATGATTTTTATAACAGACGTTAACATATTACTTACTAATGGCAACAATCACAGTCTTAGGAACTAAAAAATCACAGACCAGGGTTTGTTGTATGGATAGAGAGGCGTTACGGTGTCCTCACCTTCCGCCTGACGCAGGTTCTCACCGGGCATGGGTGCTTCGGTGGGTTCCTGTTCAGGATAAAGCGGGAGAATACGTCCGGGTGTTTCCATTGCCAGGATCGTCTGGAGGACACGATGGAGCATACGGTGGAGGTGTGCCCTGCCTGGGCGGAGCACCGCCGTGTCCTCGTGGAGGCGATCGGCGACGGCGACCTCTCGCGTCCGGCCCTGGTGCGAGCCATGGTACGGAGCGAGAGGGAATGGGAAGCCGTCACCTCCTTCTGCGAAGCAGTAATGCTCGCGAAGGTGGAGGCCGGGCGCGTGAGGGAGTGGCAGAAAAAAAATGGTTTGTTGTAAATGATTTTTATAACAAACGTTAACATATTACTTACTAATGAAAACAATCACAGTCTTAGGAACTATAAAATCACAGATCAGGGTTTGTTGTAAATGATTTTTATAACATTTTTCTCTGAAGTAGGTAATTAAATCATTTCTTAAGAAAGATAGACGATTCCAATTAGAATATAAATAATGTATTTAAATTCCTTGTTACATTCTATCTAGCTATTTTCTAACTTTCATTTTGTAACTTTCTGTTTTGTTTTTTTTTTGTCTGTAACCTGTTAGTACCATACCATTACTTTACATACCATAACTTTGTTCCCTCAAGCAATGAAGCAAACCAAACGGCTTTTTTCAAAGCCACCGGAGGTATGAAATTGCTGATATGTTTATTATATTCAATCTAGCACTAGCATGCCTTCAACTTTGGTTACCTCATTCACCGCACGACAAGCAAGAGTGAAATTGAAGAAAGAAGAGGAAAGAAGAAGATGGATGAATTCACTTTTAATTTATTGTACCTAACCAATAGTTTATGAGAAAATTGCGATGATACATTCGTAGGTACCTACATACTCAGTCGAAAACTGAACTTTCTTTTTTTGAAATCGGTTAAAATTTTATTGGGCTTGCCTTATTTTGAAACCTCAGGCACGCCACTGTTATTATACATAATCTTTGAGTAATTTCGCCAAATGGTAACTTAACAAAAGCTTTTCTTTGGAAAGAAAGTTTCGAACCGCGAGCAGAATTTCACCTCTAAGACGACCTACTAACCTTCAGTTAACCGATTCTATACTTTTAATGTCTTAAAAATGTGAAGTAGGTTGAATTAAATTCAATGTTAAATTTATAATAACACTTTTGTAGACGACTGTAAATTTTCGCTCAGTCGCGAGTTGACGACAACAAAAAAAGATAAAATCGGAATGTGCCAACTCGCTCGAGCGAGCGAGTTAATTGCGCGCGAGTTGACGAATGAGTCAAATGGCCAGTACTGCAGAACGGCAATTTCATAGGTAAAGACCTAATATTTAACGCGGACGAAGTCGCGGGCAGAAGCTAGTATGACATATTTACAGAATACCTAATAATTATAATATTGTAAATACAACTTTTTAAGTTATAATAATGGTCCAAATAAGCAGGAGAGAGTTATATTGATGATATCTGGACCAAATATAACTGGGACACTTGACTCAACTCTTCAAGCTCTGGGTTTGTAGTTAATACTAGTGAACACGCAGTTGGGGACTAATGTCCCCAACTGCGTGTTCACCCGATTTTTTTATTAAATCTAGTTGCGTTTTCACACTGTTTTGTTACAAGGTACAGCCGTGTTTAAAACTGTAACAAAAATTATTAGCTCCTTAGGTACCTAGGTTACTCTTCGCCGTTTACCTCTATATATCACAATTGGAACATTTCAATTGTTTCATCGTTTTTTTCCAATTTTTTCTTCAATATCATGATCGTGATTGAAGATGAGATCGTGAGGAAAACCTATACCAACCTTCTTCTATGAGCAAACTAAATAAAGCAGTTTGGGTCAAGTGTGAAATATTAAGAGCCCTCTTACAAAATTTGAACGCTCGAGTTTAGGTAAAAGACGGCAATCTTATGTATGTGTGCGTAGCTATCCACACATGCACAATACAAACAGTGTAACGCGAGTGTCGAGCCGGTCTAAACAATCTTGATCCGTTAGAATTATAATGCGGTATTTAGATATTTATGAAAATACTTATTTTATTTATCCAGTCTAATAAAGATTTCTAGACTAATAAAAAAAATACAACTATATGTTATGTAAAGTATACAATAAAAATTAAAACAATTACATATTGGTGCCGATTCTGTTGTACACCGAACTAAACTAACAAAACTATCTCTAAAATTGCTTACTTTTAGCTATGAGAATTGTTACGCTATTCTGCAAGAAATAATCTCTTTTAAAAATTATTTTGACACGACTAAAATCAAATTTGACAATCGCGACTCAACGTGGTATTTTTAGGGTTAAGTTGCCAAATGGCAAAAACGGAACCCTTATATGGATTCGTCATGTCTGTCTGTCCGTATGTCACAGCCACTTTTCTCCGAAACTATAAGAGCATGCTGTTGAAACTTGGTATGAAGATGTATTCTGTGAACTGCATTAAGATTTTTACACTAAAATAGAAAAAAAAAACAAAACATTTTTGGGTTCCCCATACTTAGAACTGAAACTCAAAAAAAAAAATTCATCAATTCCATACGTGTGGGGTAAAATGGTATTGAGGTTTCTAATATATTTTTTTTCTAAACTGAAAAGTTTGCGCGAGAAACACTTCCAAAGTGGTGAAATGTGTGTCCTCCCCCCCGTAACTTCTAAAATAAGAGAATGATAAAACAAAAAAATATATGATGTACATTACCATGTAAACTTCCACCAAAAATTGGTTTGAACGAGATCTAGTAAGTATTTTTTTTTTAATACGTCATAAATCATAAACCGCAATTTACCTTTCATTCAATCAAGTCAAATATAAAAATTAAAAAAAAAAACATTTAATTTCATAAACATAAACCTTATGCATAAACCGAGATACAGGTTTGTACGGAAACCTCGGTGCGCGAGTCCGACTCGCACTTGGCCGGTTTTTTTTCTTTTGGCTTCGCAACTTAGTACTTGTGCGCTACGCAATGAACTTGCTGAGATACGAAGGCGCGCGCAAGGGGGCATCCTGGACGTGTTTTATATGGAATTTTTCATTTTTGTTTGAAAAATAAAAAAAAATATTACCCACGTGTTGAGATTTATATGTGTGGGATTTAATAAAGGGGGTCGAAATTTTATTATTTTTGCGATAGGACACGCCATTCTCGAGATATAAGCAAAAGAAAAAAAAATACAGTACTGTTTTTGCACGTGAGGCGAGGCGTTGCCGTTGGTGTGAATTTTTGTTCGTGACCACTAGTTTTACTCCACACCTTTTTAATCGCGATTAAAAATAGTCAGATTTAGTTAAAATAAATTATTTTAGTCAAATTTTTTCTACAATCTATTAAAATAATGCTTTACTTGATAATTAACGAAACTCTTATTCAAAAAATAAATAAAATGCGAAGAGTAGCAAAATGTTGTAGTCGTAGTATATTTTTGCCTTCACGATACGAGTACCCGTAAACTGAGACGCGGGAAAAATTGACACAGGTCCTTCCCCGTTGGGCGCTTGCGCCGTACTAAACGCTGCCCGCTTGTGCATCGTAATTTATTCTAATTTAAAGTGATTTCAAAAACGATATTATGTCTAATTAAATAAACAGATTTAAATAAAACTTGAGAATTCGATTTGTTATAGAGCATACTTTATATTGACATGAATTTTTTAATGTAATTATGCTTTATTCAAACCAAAAAAACGCGATAAACTTGCGAATAAATCGTAAAAATTGCCATAAGACTTTATTTTTTTTACTAATTAATGTTATTAAAAATCAATATTCTTGTACTAAATGTAACAACTAGATTATATGTCTGTTGTTTTGTGTATTTTTTTTACTCAAATTTCTACATATTAATGATAGAAATAGGAGTCTGAAATTGACCCTGCGCTGATTTTTACGAAAACTAGTTGTGGGAGATTAATTACTACAAAGTAAACAAATAAGTTTTTGTAAATATTCTACTAAAAGTGACAAAACAAAAGATTGATCTATTTTTTACATGTATTCGTCAATGCCAGAATATTTATAATGATGAGATGAGGGGTAAATAAGGCGACTAAAATCTTAGATATTCGCGCAAAAATGTAAAATGGCTCATAAGTAGGGACTTTGTGGTTTTCGGCAAATTCTTGTATCTAAAGAGTACAATATCCTAACATGATACCATCCACTACCTCTTTGTTGAACAAGGTATCAATTACAATCTTAACTCAAACTCGGTATTTGATAAGTAACCTATGTACTTATTTTAACATGTCTGAGTGACAGGTGACTATATTACGATACTGTTTGAGTTCCGATATCTTTGATGAAAGATTAAATTGTTGTAGTATATACGAACCAAGGAACTTATACCTTGATACGAACCTAATCACTCTAAAAACTCGTTTCTACTAGTTAAAGCCGTCATCTTATCAGACTGACGTCAGTTGACAATGTATTAGCTTAGCTTTGCAAGATATTTTAGAGATCATTTTTCATAAGAAGTTTCGTGATATGGGTACATCATCTTTAGGTATATCATCATCGTCTATAGTATACATATAATAAGATTTTATCATATGTATACTATAGCGGAGTAAAAATTGTACTTGGTTTTTTTTTTAAGTAATATTGGAAAAGATTATTATGCCAAGAGTATCAAGTAAGTTCGCCTGAATGTGGATAAATTCACAAAAAATAAATAGTACTTTGCATCCCTTCACAAAAAAAAAAGATTAACAACGTAAAGGTTCTCAATGATTTTAAGTATAGTTCCTTTAAACTAGGTCGTGCCGGAATAATTAAAAACTCTATTGTAAGTTTAAACAGAACCAAAGTCATGGCAAACCAGGAACAATTCGTTCTTGCTTTCTCCTCTCACCTTATTCGGAAACACGAAAGATTACCGAAGTGCATACCTTTTCTGGTTTAACTATATCTGCACTGCTTACTTATGTTTATCTTATTTATCTATTATGTCTTCATATCTTCAGACGTCTAGAGATCCTAGAGATCCGCAGACACTATGACTGATGTGAGGATGGCATACGTGGACTAACTTCAAGCATTTTTAAAGATTACACGTCTGGTCGGACGCTATCTGTTTGTATCGGAAAAGTGGTGAGTGATGTAGAACCCATAAATGACCTATGCAATTTTAAAATGTCGTATTATGACATATAACTTATGCAGATTACACGGCTCTATAATCACACGGAGAAGACAGGGAAGAACTTATAATTTTATTTTATTTTATCAGAAATCATTTGTAGTCCATAGTTTTACACAAATACATAAACACTAAATAATTACACAAGATTAAAAAACAGTACTTATACACTAAATTCGAGATCGATAAAAACCCAAAATAAAATAAAGGTATATAATGAATGTTACAGCCAACTTAAACCGCATCTCATTGTTTCTTTAAAATTCTCTAAAAAATGACCCAAGGTCACTTGGTTGCATTCAACCAGCTAAAATTATCCTATTATAATACAATCTATACTAATATTACAAAGCTGAAGAGTTTGTTTGTTTGCTTGCTTGAACGCGCTAATCTCAGGAACTACTCGTCGGAATTGAATAAATCTTTTTGTGTTGGATAGCCATTTATTGAAAAAGGCTACAAGCTATATAACATCACGCTACGGTCAAAAGGAGCGGAGCAGCAAACGAAAAATGGACGAAAACTGGCAGCCAATTTGATGCGACTGGAAGGGGAGCGAAAATTTGACGCGGACGAAGTCGCGGGCAGAAGCTAGTAATATTATAAAGCTGAAGAGTTTGTTTGTTTGAACGCGCTAATCTCAGGAACTACTGGTTCGAATTGAGAAATTATTTTTGTGTTGGGTAGCTTATTTATTGAGGAAGGCTATAGGCTATAGCCATTACGCTACAATCAAGAGGAGCGGAGCAGTAATGAAAAATGTTGCAAAAACGGGGAAAATCGCATGGGTAGGCGATTCGACGCGACGGCGGCGCGGGCGCGGCGACGGGAAGGGTCGGGGGAACAAGAAATTTAACGCGGACGAAGTCGCGGGCAGAAGCTAGTGTGTAATATTACTGCGGGAAAAATAACCATTATGTCTCACTTAAGATTAAATAAAAAAACGATGAACAAATTCTGATTGTAAGTATACATAGAAATGTGATACTACGTTTAAAAAATATAGAAATGAAACAAAAACAAAAAAAAAAAAATTAAATAAAAGGTAAAAATATTTAAAAAAAAACATGTTCACCCGTGCGAAATCGGGACGGGCCGCTAATACACAAACAAAGTTATTGCTATACAACGTGGCAATACCGCAATGATACCATACCATGTTTTGATACCATGTTTTCTGGGCACAGCGAAGACAGCGTGCGCCAGTGGCGAAGGCACCATATAACACGATTCCTACCGGCTTGCCTTCGGGGATTCGCATTGGTAACTCTATCACTATTCAAAATACAATAGTATGTAAATAGTGGCTACTATTTTCAATAAATATAGTTACACTACGGGTATTTAATTCACCATAACATTCAAACAACAAAAAAGGTTATTTATACCTTTGTATTACAACAAAAGAGAAATGTTCTAATTAACCCGGCGCCAAAACGTCATAATCGGGAACTAAAAATTCATACAACAGCGATCCCGTAATGATGTCACTTTAGGTCACGTGGCACCGCTTGATATGTACGAGAGCAAGCCGCTGTACAACGGGTTATGACAGAGACAGGTATAGAAAAATGCGTCAGCGAGAACGAGTTAGAGGAATATTGCATATTTTATTCGTTTTCATCTGTTCAATTTAATTGTATTTAATTCATTACATTCCTATATTAATTTTAGAATGATAGTAAGTATTCTTTATTGATGAGTCAGTAAGTTAAGGCCGACTTCGCTTCGGCTTCTCTTTTAGAAAAATTTACGCCTCGCCACTGGCGTGCGCACGAATACTTCCACGTCTAAGTGTCCTTTTGTTATTGCATTTATTTGTTTTCAACACACTTGCTCGTAAAGTGAGCCTTATTATATCGTTCTTAGGGCCATAAACCGAACTATAACATACACGTGCATAATAATATTACACACTAGTGCATAATAATATTACACACTAGTGCATAATAGAATGATCCCTACAAAGTTAAGTAAGTACCTAACTGCAAATTATATGCGAGTAAACAGAGCATTTTCAATTTAACCGGGTAATACAGTTTTTTTTTTTTGTAACAACAAAGAGGTTTTATGCCACCGAAAATCTATTTACATTTTTGAAATAAATAAATGTGTCCCTAATTAAGACGAAAAAACATTTATTATTATCAAATTATTTATAATTCACAATAATTTCTTATAAAATATTTGCATTTTATCACAAAAATTATCATTTTGAAGTAGGCTGTATGGCTGTAATCAATCAACTTACATTTGGCGCGTGCAAAAAAAAAAAAAATTGCGCGCCATTTCCCAATTTTCCCCTAATTTTCATATTTTGTTTGTATCGCATTTGTTGCTGTGTGGTAAATAATTATAAAAATGTCAGGTTTTAGTACAGAAGATGAACAATTGATTGATTTAACCCCGCCAGAAATACTAAATGCAGCACAAAATGCAAACGAAAGCCTAATACCTCGGCGGCGACCTCTGGCGTCCGGCCCTGGTGCGAGCCATGGTACGGAGCGAGAGGGAATGGGAAGCCGTCACCTCCTTCTGCGAAGCAGTAATGCTCGCGAAGGAGGAGGCGGGGCGCGTGAGGGAGTGGCAGTCTCTGCGCCCTCACGTCCCTAGCCGCCGCAGGAGGAGACGCCCCGGACGTCGGGAGTCAATAGCGGACTTCCGGCCACCGTAGGCGCGAGCTTGCGGGTGGTGAGCAATGGGTAGCTCGCCGCCCGGTAAGGACCAAGCTCGGGTCGACGGCGCGCAGTGTTCCACGCGCGCCTCAAAGAGATGTCAGCAGCAGTGTAGGGGTCTACTAGGACCGATGCCTGCCGGGGTCGCGTGATTGTTCGAAAGAGATACCGTGACCCTGGCACATGGGCAACTGATGGAACACGGGTGGGTTTTAGTCAGTAAAAGTCTGACACGCCCTCCCGCTCCGCCCAGAGCGGGAGAAGTCATTTGATGATTTCCCATCCTGAAAAAAAAAAAAAAAAAAAAGCCTAATACCTGCAAAATCTAGAGAAAAGTATTTAGCTGCTTACGATAGTTTCCTGCAATGGAAGAGCAACAAAAAAAACCCAGTCATTTTCTGAAAATGTGTTTTTGGCGTATTTCTCTGAACTCGCCAATACATACAAACCTAGCTCCCTGTGGTGCATCTATTCCATGTTAAGAAGCATGGTTAAGCTCAAACATGGTGTTGATATCAAAACGTACTGTAACCTGATGGCATTTTTGAAGAGACGCTCGGATGGATATATTGGTCGGAAATCTAAAGTTTTGTCACCAGCCGACGTTGAAAAGTTTTTGAATGAGGCTCCGGATAGTCAGTATCTAGCAACAAAGGTACGTTTCATATTTTTAATCGAAACGAATCTACAATATACAAGTGTGTAACTTTAGCATAATTTCTTAGAACTAATTAATTGATTTCTTTGCAGGTTGCCTTAATATTCGGTGTTACTGGTGCTTGTAGACGACAAGAGCTGTACAATATTACAACAAAAGATGTAGAAATCCACGGAGATATGCTTCTTGTCAAAATTACCCAGACTAAAACCAAGATTCCACGATCTTTTACAATCCAAGGAACGTTTCGTGAAATAGTGAAAAAATACCAAGATCTCCGTTCAACATAAACAAAGAATGACCGCTTTTTCCAAAACTTTCAGAAAGGAAAATGTACTGCACAAACAATCGGTATTAACAAATTTGGTAATATGCCAAGAGAAATAGCGAAGTATTTAGGTTTGCCTGAGGCCGATTTTTACACTGGACACAGTTTTAGAAGAACGTCGGCTACAATGTTGGCTGATTCGGGGGCTGATATACTAACTTTGAAGCGACATGGTGGATGGCGTTCTGACGCAATCGCTGAATCGTACATAGAAGACTCAATTCATAACAAAGCAAAAATCAATGACAAAATAACGCAAGCCATTAATTTGGAGCCAAAGGCAAAAAAGTTTTGCCCCGAACCACAACATGTACATCTACTAGCGTGAGTTATTTGGTGCCCTCTCCTTCCAGTAATTTGTATGATTTACCTTTGTCGCCGACATTTACACAAGAAGTAAATGAAGGTACTAAAGAAGTGGCAAGTACCAATGTAACACAAACTGTGAAATTGCCATCAAAAACAATCCAATATCGTTTTGAAAATTGTACATTCACCAATTGTTTTAATAATTAAACGATTTATGCAATACATATTTGTTTTTTCCTCGCAAGTGTGTTGAAAAACGTCGTATGATACACGTGTGTATTGATGATTACCGTCCTCGGCTCTCTTAAGACCCTCACCTGACGGCTCGGGTCTCAATGGCGCCTCAGCGGTAATCACCAACATTACACACTTGTACCATAATGTACTATTACCTACTTAGCTGTTAGTCATTTAAAACACTGATGAATATAAAATAATTTTCGTAACCAACATACAGTTATTCAAATGTAGCCATTTACTTTATGATCAAAAAATATGTTAGATACCAAGAATAATAAAACCAATAATGCATACTCCATACTTATATACTTATTTACTTATTACTTATATTACTTATCCACACTAATATTATAAATGCGAAAGTAACTCTGTCTGTCTGTCTGTCTGTCTCGCTTTCCTGCTAAAACTACTGAACCGATTTAAATGAAATTTGGTACACAGATAGTTTAGAGCCTGAGAAAGGACATAGGCTACTTATTTATCCCGGTAGTATGTTCCCGCGGGATAATTTCCGACCTCCACGCGGGCGAAGCCGCTGGCAAAAGCTAGTAATTAATATTGCAGGAAGCCGGTAACATTGCATACAATCTTGGGCATGAATATAACCAGATGAAGATGTGCGAATTAATAAATTCAGACGATTCAGTACGTCGTTGAAAATGTTGTAATTATTGAGAACTAGCACAGCTCTCAAATTGTCAATAATTTTAGAATTTAATATGGTAAGTAAAGGTTTAGTAAAAGTTAGGCATCTTTAATTAAGAACTGATTCCTAAATTGAAAAAGAAGTCCTTTGGACACTAATATTTATTATATTTAGTGAAAAATGTTTGTAAAGTCATGTCAATGAGCGTCAATGAATTGGAAATCACAAGTATGTACCTACTTGATACGATCACTTTCAGGCGTTACTTACAGCCTGAGGTGCCAGCCAGTGCCTTACCACTGGAAGAATTGTTTCAACGTCTAAGGTTCGTCGGCTTAGTGCATTGTAGTGACTAGTTTTTACCCTATAATTCACACAGCAATCCAGTTTCAATAATATGCAATGCACAAGGCGGCGATAAAATAAAATAAACAATTCTAAGTCAAACGTGTGAGCGTTCTCCGCTTTCTCACTGAGAATTGAGCTGATTTTTGGTATTCTCCAGCAGTGAGAACGTTAGGTTGATTATGCATTATCAATGCATTACGTCATTATGGTAGTAGTCACTTCTTTAAGTAATCCTGGTAAAGAAAAAACAGGATAAGTTAAAGAAGACGCAAACCGAACATTTTGAAATAAATTTAGTTTATGGAGGTTTTTGTATAAATATGTAGGTATTTCACGAAAAATTAAACGAACTAACTTGCACAGTTTTCGATCGATACAAAACTGTGCTTCAATCCTTAACAAACATAATTTTCTAGCGCTTGCCAATAAAATATGTGTTATGATTTTTTTTTGAGGTTCTCAATTCGACGCGTATACCTATATTTTTTATTATGTATGACCGCTTATAACTTTTTACGTAGTAGTCCGATTGTGATTATTATTTTTTCATTTGAAAGGGTATACCCCGAAGGTGATCCGATATAAATTTGGAAAACGAAATCGAACGCTAAGGTCGGAAAACAGGGGATGATTGATTGTTCACTCATTAATTGTAATGTATGATCACGCATTACTTTATACGGAGTAGTCCGATTTCGATATTTTTTTTTTATTAGGTAGGTATGGTATACATTGCCAAGTATTACTGGTACATTAAAGCCACAAAAAATGATAAAATAAAACCTTTTTATCAAAAAAATTAAACCGCCGAAAAACTGAAAAGAAAAAAATAATAAACCCTATTTTGAGTCGGCGCTGAAAAATCAATGAACAAAGCTCACTCAAAGCGGCGGCGGCGGTTTAATTTTTTTTTAAGTTTTTTTTTTATATTCCTGCTTAGGTACGGAAATCTGGGTGCGCAAACTCGAATCACTCTGCCAGTATTTGTAATCATTGGCGACGGACGGTTAAGTAAATTAATAAGATACTAAACGTTTATCAGCTGTTATAAAATAATTACGTGTGATTGTATTAAATATATAACAATACCGTTCGTTAATAGTTCACAGAACTGGTGGCCGATGGGGCCCGAAGGTTCTGGAGTGGCGACCGGGTACTGGAAGAACCGTACGTAACGAACCAGACGTAACCAGAACGTAACGTTGGAAGTCCGCCCACAAGATGGACCGATGGCCTGGTGAAACTCGCAGGAATCCGCTGGTTGCGAGAAGCACAGAACCGGTCGAAATGACAGTGCTTTGGGGAGACCTATGTCCAGAATTGGACGTCTTTCGGCTGAAAGGATGATGATGACCGTTCGTTAATTGAAATAAAATTGATCATTTTATATGGAAATTCACAAATATGTAGTTGGATACCTCTGTTTCGGGATCAGTGCGAGCGATTATACTACCTACTACCCTAGTAGTAAATGAAAACACGTCCAGAAAACCTAAGTTTTGCGTTAAGACCCCCAGAAATCACTTTTTACTTAGCTTTACAGTGTTTTATAATATGGTCGCAAATATAATGCCGGGAACCCCCCTCGAGGGTCCATTTTTAGCAAAAACATAATCCTGGCGACCCTACCGGATGGTCGACTTGCAATATGCATAGCGGCTTGACATATGAGTTCTATGAAAACCGTGTGGAGTCGATATGTGTAACACGTTAACTGCCTTGGCTACATTCAGAAAATGTCAAAAAATTTACGTAGTTGTATTTACTTTAAATAGATTATTTATTTCATAAGTACATTATTTATTCCAAAAACATGGCCGCCAGGCAGCAACGACATGGTCAGATTTTGTATGTGTTGTCGGTCATATAGTCCGACAAGGCCTGAATGGAACAAAAAGTGTCGGACACATAGTCCGACAAGGCAGTTAACGTGTTAAAGGTACTTATTTGTTATGGATGGGTAACCTGTGGTTACCCATTGTACACACATTATTATTATGTAGGTAAAGAGTTAAATGCACCTATTCAACTAAGTACCTACTTACAATTACATTACGAAGATCAGAAGTCAGAGTTTATCAGCAGATTATAATTAAATGCTGGAGATTAGATTCGATCTAGAGACTCAACTAAGAACAATTATTACACATTCGATAGAAGGATCTCCTGGGAAAACTTACTTGACAAATTAGAGACTTGATGTACTTAACCGTGTTTTAATATCATTACTAAAAGTAGAAAAATGCAGCAAACTAGTTTTTACTATTAAATATGTACGTATGCGCTACGGGCATGGAAACAATGAGGAACTCATAGACTGGATTTTGCTATAGAAAAATAATGTGTTTATTTCATTATTTGTAACGTCTTATACACAACTTATCTGCAACATGAACAGCAATACTCAACCGAAATTAAAATTAACCATTAGGGTTAAATCCCAGACCAACTATTAACATGTATAGAACTAACTAAGTAGGAATATTTTTATGTACTCAATAGTAGTTGATCAAGTCGTGACCCCTCCCAAGATCATGTTCAGAGCCACATCTAAATGTCAAGAACACATGGTCATTTGGATTTAGGTGGCGTTGTTCTGCTGTTTTGTTTCTATTATCGATAAAAACTATTCCTTCGCAAGCTTCTTTGTACTTTCCTAAAATTATGCTTACTTTAGTAAAGTCGCTGGTATGTTTTTTTTGGAATTTCTATAATTTTGTGACTAGTGGTAAGTTGTGTTTTGAGCTATTTAAAAGTATGATATATCCTTGTCCAGTACATACTTAGACGTAAAAAAATGTTTGAGGTCAGAATAACAAAACTAATTCTGTGAGATGGGTCGAAGCGCTCACAGCGGTGCCTCTCACCAGACTGCAGCGAGAGGTGCCTTGACACAATAGTGGTGGTACCAACTGGCGAGCTATTCATGCTACGATTACGGATGCAAGCTCAGTGTAGTGTCGACAACCAGTGAGTGTCGCAGCATACGTCGCTGCCGTTCGCAAAAGCCGTTATATTCGTCAAACGTCGGTTGTGAATACCATCCAAGTAAGTGTAGTGAATTTATATTTCTTGACATACGTTATGGTGAACTTGTATTATTTCCTGCTTTGCGCCGCTGCCGCTCTGCACACGTAGCTACTTGCGATTAAGTATTTTATTTTAGTTACTTTAAACCCCGAAAAGTATGTAGTGTTTTTAATTATAATTAACCCAGTTATAATCATTATTTGAATGCTTGGAAGTTTGTATAATTTGATGCATAGTTCATGGTTTATTTTTTCATTTTATTGTATTAGCACAGCTGTACCTACAGAACAAAATTTACATCTACCTTATTCTATACAGTTTAGTTTAATATTTTATGTTTACCAATGGTTGTAGTATATATTTAGTAACTGGGTGTTTTTTTTTTTTACAAAAACGCATGCCAAATTTCATTTACTTAAATGTTCATAAATGCTACCTCCATTGACTCATACTAGTCAACGAATTTGGATATCACGTTCTAAGATATGAAAAAAATAATTGTATATATTATAGTTGTTTTGCCTTCGACCGATAAAACATATTTTTTTTAATTATTATTGAAGTAGTTTTTCTCAGTCAAGTTCAGCTACAAAATTCCTAGAAAAACACAATATTTGTATTTGGTATTTTTCATGCTACGATATCTTCTTTTAGAATTTCCACTTAAACACAGTAACCAATAAAATAAACATAACATAACATCACGCCTTGTTTCCCGGAAGGGTTGAGCAGAGGTGTACCTATAGTACACCTCAAGCTCAACCCTGGGTGTACCATTAAAAGAGATATTACAAAATAATACAATTATTTTATTATGAAGGTATTTATTAGATATTTTTTGTAGCAGCGAAAGTCTGAATGTGTGCCCGGTTCATAGCAATATGGGTAAATGTGAAAATGGAAAAATGTGGGTGTACACTGTACTATAGGTACCTACTTGTACCTATAGGTACCTCTGCTTAAGTTTAGGGATAACAGGCGTGAAAATATGGTATTTTATTAGATTTCTATTTATAAGTTGCTTTTATCTGAACTTACTTAAAATATCTTATTTCAGGTAGTCTGTTTTCTGTAGGTATATTTTGCAGAAGTTAAGGAAAAGGAATTTTTACTTAGTAATGGAAAATCTATAGAACTTGTAGGTTTACTTGTATTATTACCTTCTCCGGCACTTGATACATTTCTCTGGTAGTTTTTAAGACATAATATGTAGAAGTAGGTACCTTCTTCTTCTTGGAGGCCTATGACCATCAGTGGACGTCTTTCGGATGATAATGATGATGGTACTTTCTTAGTAGAGGGTGTCTTGTGCAGTCGTGTTGTTCTTTGCTTTTTTTTTTGACATAGGTTTGAAGCGAGTAAAACCTTGAACTGAACCATATCACAGTTTTGATCCGACTTCAAAAAACAGGAGAATATCAATTCGTCGGTTTTTTAAATTTTTTATTTATGTTTTCGTGATATCTTCGGCAATTGTGGGTCGATTTCGATTTTTTTTTAATGGATAGGTAGTCCTATATAAATTCCAGAGGTAGTTCTATATAAATTGTAATGACTTTGCTTAGGTTGCTTTAGCGTTACCTTCGATAACACATATTTAATCCACTTTGTTTATCGTGATGATGTTCTAATACTGCCTGTTTTTTTTTAAATAAATGTCCGGATTAGAAACGAGTCTGACATTCTAGTTTTCTACTAAACAATTTGTCACATATTCAATTAATTTCAACATACGATTATTTATGCCTACATCTACGCGTTTTGTTATGTTACGATATTTTGCATTATCGGGAGGTAGTAATTTTCATTCAAGCGTATCGTAATTAGCTTCGTTTTATATTCGTATGCCATAATACGCGCCACTTGCAGTTTATAGGTCTCCGATTGGTAAATATTAATCAACGTTCTAGTGGGCAAAGAAACAATGACATTAAACATCTTATTCTCTATCATAACACTATCCACAGTTGTCTGTGTGCTTCGCGATTGATTGATCGATTGCTTAAAGTTGACCAAGTTCGTGATAATTGATCTTCTACTAGTTCCACAAAAATACATTAGTATCTCGATTCACAACATTTAGATAATAAGATCATAGGTACAGACGCCAGCACATCAACTTACCTCAATCTGTCAAATTTCTTTAATAGATTTTCAACCTTATATCACAATAGCACAAGGTTAATTTTCGATTGGTAAAATTTGACAGATTGGGTTAGCTTGACTTGCTGGCGTCTGTACTAGCAACATTCCGGTTTAAATATTTAGAGAGTGTGTAACGGTTTGTTTGCTACTTCAAGGCTACAGTGCTGCCCAAGCCAACTGGCAAGCAGAGCAGAAGTTGTCTTTATAATTTCTATTAGCTTTGTTATTGGCTTGTTTTGTAACCCAATTTGTAACCCCTTATTATTATCTTTATATATATAAAAATCTTGTGTCACGATGTATGTTGCCAATAAACTCCAAAACTACTGAACCGATTTCAATAAAATTTCACATGTACCCGTATTTTGGTCTAACTTACTGGATAGGATAGTTATCATCTCAATTATTCGCTTATGTCGTGAATGTAAGCGAATAAAATGAATCAATTAATAATTGTTTCTTAAGCAAGTGTTTATTTACCGTCATCTATGAGAACTTCATAAAACTAAACATAGTTTTATGAAGTTCTTATAGATGGCGGTGTCCGTTGATTCATCAATAAAATTCTTCAATATTGTTTGATATCTAGGTTACAAATACACCCAATAGATGGCGCTGTGTTCTGTTTCTTAGAATATAAATTCTATTACTTTATTTCACGTAATATTTATTTATGTTCACGATATAACCGTATTATTTTAATGGTTTGTGACTGATATTTTTATAATTATACTGCGTATTATGTTACAATATTATTACCATTAATAACAAAAAAAAATTGTACTATTTTTGTTAGAGAATTATTAAAGTCTGGGCGCCAAATTTTAATCAAAGTTTCAAGATCTGGCCATCAAATTCTATCGAGTCGCCATCTCTGGTTTGAATGTCCAAAGCTTTGGTATCTCATTCGTTCTCGAGATCTCCTCTGAGCGTAAACAAAGCTCCCTCTCGAACCATTGAGACCCACTATTTCGAATAATCGATCAATCGATTCTTCTCGAAGCATGCGAACTAGAACTTTCGGGAAATTCAAGGTTCAGGTATAAATACTGGCGCCAAGTGTCACCGCAGTTCAGTTCCTTTTTAAACGAGTGAATTAATACTATCTCCCGGAAAGTGTGTAGTCTCAGTAAAATCTCAGTGCAAGTCTTAATACTACTCTCTGCGTCAGTCTCTACGTAAATATACCTGTGCATTTACCAAGTATATAACCTCTGCAAGTATTAATCAGTGCAAAATCATAACTTTATACACATGTAAGTATTTTTGCTTGCATTTTATTTTATTTTCTTCATGTAATTTGTAAATAAGTCATTGATTATAAAGAATAGTTAAAGATAAGAAAAATAAAATCTACATTTAATAAATTATACTTTGAAAAAACTAAAAAACACGCTTTTGAAACTAACTGAACTAAAAATTTAAAAATAAAACTGGAGTACTCAATTTAAAAATTCATATTGTTGTACAAAAAGCGTGGGAGGTTTGATTTTCATTGCTGTAAATATTTTAACGATAGTTTAGTATACATGTAGTAATTATAATAAGCACCCCACGCAATTTGTATGACAATATGAATTTTTCAATTGAGTACTCCAGTTTTATTTTCAATTTAGCTAATTCGATTTTACCGGAAGGGTTTTATTTCCTCAGTTGCGATTAGAGAAATAAAATATGGCGGTACGAAGTTCGCCGGGTCAGCTATTAGTATTATATTTTATCAAGTTCTTGAAACATCTTAAGTAAACCGGCATGTCCTAGAACCAAAAATTTGAAGACATGTGACATCTACGAACCCGCACTGGGCCCGTGTGGTATATTACGGCCCACTCCCTGTCACCAGGAGGAGGCCTGTGTCCAGCAGTGGGAACAATATAGGCTGATTATAATTAAGCTCTTCTAAGTGAAGAGACAGTTGAGCTGCTGAAGAGTTTGTTGCGTCAGTTTTTCTTCCCAACTTGCCGGGGGACTGTCTTCTTCCCAACTAAAGCACTAGGAAGTGGTGAAGGGCGGGCATTTTGGGAACTGTCTTACGTAATTTTGTCATTCGAAAAGTGCTGACTCCAATCTGCAGTCCAATCTACGGAACAATGAGATCGCTTCGGAAAGCCTCTGATGCTCCCAGGAAGCTTCTGCGCTTTTAGGCGGAGCTAGACTGGCTTTTTTAGCCAGAATAAAATAAATATAAAAAAGACCCTTATTCCGGGACCCACCCGAATGAGGGTCTAAGTGCGAAAAAGGGAGTCCCATCATAATCGAAAGGGAGATAAAATCATGTTCAAAGTTTCCGTTACATAGGCACATCTATACATAATATTATAAAGCTGAAGAATTTATCGAAGCGCTAATCTCAAGAACTAATGGTCCGAATTGAAAAAATATTTTTGTGTTGGGTAGCCTATTTATCGAGAAAGGCTATATAATATCACGCTACGGTTCAAAAGAAGCGGAGCAGCAAACGAAAAATGGACTAAAACTGGCAGGCGATTCGTTGCGACGGGAAGGAGACCGAAAATTTGACGCGGACGAAGTCGCGGGCTAGTTATATTATATATTTGTACCCCTTCGCCCGCGTGGAGGTCGGATATTATCCCGCGAGAACATACTACCGGGATAAAAAGTACCCTATGTGCTATTCCCTTTGTTATACGGCACAGTTTCTTTACGATACGGCCTAAATATATATTTATTATAATATAAAATAAACCGTGCCTTAGAAAATCGTGTCTGTCAACAAGCTTCCATAGTGATCCATACGATACTGACGGCAGTGCCTACACACGGTGTTCAAACCATGGTGTTTCAAAAGTTTTGTGTAAAAGAGTCTATGACTCTTTGTAATCTCAATCAGCTCAGCCTATCGCAGTCCACTACTGGGCACAGGCCTTTCCCATGCTGCGCCACAACACCCTTCCTTCACCTTCCGCATCCAGTCTGCCCCAGCCACCTTTTTGAGGTCGTCTCGTCACTAGCTGAGGTCCCACTCTACGTTTGCCGACACGCGGTCTCCATTTCTGGATTCGTCTGCTCGATCGGCCATCGGTCCTTCTATAAACATGGCCAGCCCACTCCCACTTCAACCTGCTTACTCGGGTGCGCCAAAGTTCACCTAAATTTTCAACTCCGATAGTTGGAAATCCGAAAATGTTCTTCCTAACATTTTCATCCTAACAATCACAATTCCTAACTACTCTGTCTCTAATGTTCATAAACCGAAGCATTCAACTTCATAATGTCAGTAGCAATAAACATCTATTATACTTTTATTTGTTTTCCTATATTTTCTCAACATAACCATCTTTTACACTATTATTCAGTCATATCTTTTTTGTTTAGATTTATTTTTATTAAAAAACAAACAAACTCTTCAGCTTTATAATATTACTAGCTTTTGCCAGCGGCTTCGCCCGCGTGGAGGTCGGATATTATCCCGCGAGAACATACTACCGGGATAAAAAGTACCCTATGTGCTATTCTAGATTACAAACTATCTGTGTACCAAATTTCATCCAAATCCGTTCAGTAGTTTTTGCGTGAAAGAGTAACAAACATCCACACATCCATACATCCATACATACAAACTTTCGCATTTATAATATTAGTAGGAAGTATAGATTTAATCGAAAATCATTAGGTCTAACGTTTAATATGGTATATAAAAAAACGTCATTATGGTTAACACCCCGACTCAGAGTACCCCGACTCGGATAGGTTAGGTTAGGTTTTTTTTATTAAACCTTCTTGGTGGTAGGAGCCCCGCGGAGCGGGGCTTCTTCGACCACCTATCTCAGCGCAGGTGGTAGACCAAAAAAGTTATATATCTTTTGAGTGGTATGTCAAACGATTTTAAATTAAAACTGTAAATATCATCTTCTACCCACATATATTTTTTATTACACTTGGTAAATGTTTCTTTCTGAGTATGAGTGAAAATATTATGGTAATTATGTTTAGGGATAAAAGCGTTATGATAAAAAACAGTAGGAGAGTAAATATTTAAATTAATGATATTATTAATTACAATTTTCGGAAACATGAGTGTTATGAACACTACAAATAGTATGAATGAAAACTTTAGGATGAAAAATTTAAGGAAGAGTGAGCATTCCGATTACAAATCATTAGGAAGAACAATTTCGGATAAAAAACTTTAGGTGAGTCAATATGGATCCGCTTACTCTGCAAGCTATGTCGGTAACTCCAGTTGTTTTCCGAATAATTTCATTTTTCTGATTTAGTCCTTCAAAGAAACTCCGAGCAACTTACAATGTTCACGTTTCGGCACTGTACGCTGACGCACTGGTTGAAGACTATAAACAAAAAACAAACGTTCCGGTATTAGCAACGAGAAGACTGGAAGAAGTTTTACAAACGCTGCCCTATCTAACTGCATGGATCCTTCTGTCGGTTTCTTTCTCGAAGTTGTGTGTACAAAACTGTATGACGAGCTCTAGGTAGACATACTCCTTCAATGCGGATTGGAGTGGACTAGACGAAAAAAAGACTCAAAAATCAAATCAAATCTATGACTTTAAAAAAGGGTAACCCTATTCTTCGCTTTAGGACAGATAAATGTCCCGATTGGTTTTTTTATTGATACTTTTACTTGAAGTGTATTGCAATTTCCGTTTCGTGTAGGTACTACTTAGTTGGTCGTAGCGCGACCTATATACTTAACGATAAAAACATAAGAAATATTCCTTCTGAGTTCTGACTGCGGTCATGCTGTATTTATTGATTCATTACTTTGCAATTTTATTTATTGTTGTTTACGTTACATATTACATTAATATTGGTCATCATCTTGAATATCTATATAAAGTACAAAACAAAGTCTCTTTTCTTGTCTGTCTGTGTGTCCAGTTCTATTAGATCTTATAAAATAGGATGCCAATGTATTTCAACAAAATACATAAGGTGTTTTAATGATTCATATTTAACTCTGTTACAGCACAAAGCTCTCAATATTTTGCACGGGCATAGGAAAGAGGGAATTCTTGTAATTTCAAGAAACTTAAGAGTCTGATCTCAGTCTCAGCTCATCAAAAATACCTCGAGTTTCCATACGTTTTTTTACATGTTTTTGATACATCAAATACTAGCTGCTGCCCGCGACTTCGTCCGCGTAAAATTTCTTGTTCCCCCTACCCTTCCTGTCGCGTCGAATCGCCTACTCGTGTGATTTTCCCCGTTTTTGCAACATTTTTCATTACTGCTCCGCTCCCCTTGGTTGTAGCGTGATGTTATATAGCCTATAGCCTTCCTCGATAAATAGGCTACCCAACACAAAAATGTTTTTTCAATTCGGACCAGTAGTTCCTGAGATTAGCGCGTTCAATCAAACAAACAAACTCTTCAGCTTTATAATATTAAGTATAGGTATGTTGCCGAGATGAGACTGCGACTAGTTTTTGAACGTTTTTAATTACGAGAATTGGCCTTCAGGATGCTAGTTTACATAAATAAACTCGCAGGAAATACCTCGAATATTTGAAGTTAGAATATTATTTGCCCAATCGCATCAGGTAGTAAAACTTCGGGTTCATAGTTCTGAATCTGATGTTAGATATTTTGTTCCGTGAATATTCCCATTAAAACGACAGTACCTGTATAAGTAACTAAGCACCTTTAAATGAGTAAGGTTATATTGAATTCAATTTCTACAATTGCTTTCTATAAATTTGCAATTGGTGAATTAGTTAGATATAACCAAAACAATTATACATATAGGTAAATGTGTAGTACCTTTATTATCATTAAGTATGGAAGAGTACATGTTGCGCTGAGCCCAAATATATTAAAATAAGGGTATGGGAATGATGATAGTGAAGAGGTTTTTTTATAACTACTAAGCTATGGGATCTCGACTTCCTCAGCTACAACATCTGCAGCAGTCAACGACGCGCGTAAGATCTTTCCCCGTTCAGTCACAGAACGAATCTTTTGCTGGAGCTTCGCAGTCATTGATTTCATCGTAGACTTCCGTTTCACACCTTGTTGAGTGTCCTGAAATCAAAGTGACGGTAAGATGCCAAATTGCAATTATACTTATAAGATTATTCTTACCCCGCATTCCAATCGTTTCACAACTAATTATAGTTTACTAGCTTTTGCCCGCGGCTTCGCCCGCGTAGATGTCGGAAATTATCGCAAGAGGACGTATTACCGCGGTAAGAATGTATTAATCCATGTTATACATACATAAAATTACGCCTTTTCCCCATGGGGGTAGGCAGAAACTACGGAACGCCACCTTCTACGATCCTTACATATCTTGTGTGTTTGATGTACTTAAAATAAAACTAATAGTATTCAGAGTATGAAGACTGCGACATAGGGCTGGATTGAATTGAATATAAGTCTTCCTGGTTTTTCTTAACGCTCCTATTCTACCTATATAAACACTCAGTTATTTACCAGACACCAAATTAAACATAGTTATAAGAATAGTACTTTGGCCAGTGGCTTTGCCCGTATAGCTGTCGGAAAATATCACCGGGGAAACTACTACCGGGATAAAATATCTATGGTATGTTATATATGGTAAGTATCCAGGATAACCAAAAATCCAAATCCATCCAAAAATCTAAACATCTAAGCCATATTTCGCGGTCTCTTACTTGGAATAATACAATTAGCTTTCTTTTGAGTACTTCGAACACACATGATGATATGCATTTACTATGAAGCCCAAGTAATATGAATTAAAATCCTACTAATCCTGCACTACCCGGCGAGATGGCCGGACGCGGAACGGCCCGATAGCCGCTCTGCGGCGATTTATTATAATCTCTGATATCTTCTAAAATATTAATTTTAATGATATGTTGTAAAGGGCAATTTTGATCTACATGAAATGCACAATTTATTTAAGGTACTTTATTGCATAAGGATTAATGCTGTATTGCTTAAAATCGCATTAAAAAATAAGCCATTATTTCGCGTAAAAAGTAAAGGATAAAAATGGTTATTATGGGTTATCCCTAAGAGTTAGACATATACCACCGCGGACTTTTTTGTAGAACTTTTTAAGTTGTACAATACTGTAGTACATTATTTTGAGCTATTTCGTAGGGTTCAGCCAGCGTTCGCAATGTAAGCGCAAAAAAAAAATGTGTTTATTTATGACATCACATTAGAAACCTCTAAAATTATCAGCGTTTCTTTACTATATTATGCATGTTATATACATATAAACCTTCCTCTTGAATCACTCTATCTATTAAAAAAACCTGCATCAAAATCTGTTGCATAGTTTTAAAGATATAAGCATACATAGGGACAGACAGACAGCGAAGTGACTTTATTTTATAATATGTAAAGATGAAACTGTTTCATAATGTGATATTTTAATACGTAGTTAGGTGTAGTTTCATTCTCAAATTTATTTAAAACATTAGGTACAATGTCAAAAGAGTAAGAAATTTTAAATTTTATAACAATACTAGTTGACCCAGCGAACTTCGTATCGCGTCAGATTCAATAAATGTTGTAATAAACCTACCAAGTTTGACAACCTGGTACGCGGTGGTGATCTGGTAAGCGTTTTTTAACTGATACTCATATGTTTGGTTAGCTCCTACCCAGTTATGACCACCTGGTACTTCGAAGCCAACGTTTTTTTCATACCACGTTTTATAGTGACTTGTATCCTCTTTGACGTTTTATGTCACGTCACTCGGGAACAAAGTCGAACGGAATACAAAGTATCCTATGTCCGTCTCCTAGTTCTAAGCTACCTCCCCACCAATTTTCAGCCAAATCGGTTTAGCCGTTCTTGAGTTATAAATAGTGTAACTAACACGACTTTCTTTTATATGTATAGACTAGCCTCTGTCCGCGACTTCGTCCGCGTTAAATTTCTTGTTCCCCGACCCTTCCCGTCGCGTCGAATCGCCTACCCGTGCGATTTTCCCCGTTTTTGCAACATTTTTCATTACTGCTCCGCTCCTCTTAGTTGTAGCGTGCTTTATATATTAAAAAGTATCTTATATCCGTTTCTTGGTTCTAAGCTAGCTCCCTACCAATTTTCAGCCAAATCGGTTCATCCGTTCTTGAGTTACCTATAAATAGTGTAACTAACACAACTTTCTTTTATATATCTTATACCTTTAAACGAGCAATTCTTGTATATATATATATAATCTGAATCTCGGAAACGGCTCCAACGATTTTCATGAAATTTAGTATAGAGGGGGTTTTGGGGGCGATAAATCGATCTAGCTAGGATTCATTTTTATAAAATGTCGTTTTATTCGTGTTTTCAATGACCAACTTTATCGATAATCAACTTGAACATAAACTTATTATTTTAAACACAATTTACCAAAAAATACCGAGCAAAGCTCGGTCATCCAGATATTATAGATTTAGTTCGAGCAAAAGCGTTACAGTAGGATTCTGTTTTTAAATCATTTTTTTTTTTTTTGACATAAACGTACTGTATTGGAAAATTGTCTGCAGTGTAAAAGGCCTACAACGTTCTCAAATTCACAAAATTTAAGAGCATCTACTTAAATTATAGGTATTTCACGATTTGTGAGTAGATAAAAATCTATTCCCTTTCATGTTGTTAGTTAGGTTAAGCTAAATGAAATGGAAAAATATGATGAAAGAAAATTGATGTAAATAAAAAAGGGTTTCACAACGTTAAAAAACTTTGTCGACTCAACTCAAAAAGTATCGCAATCAACCTATTGTTTAAATGTCGACACTTGGAAGGGGTCGCTATTCTGGATATGGAGGGGAGATTGCGTGGCGTGGCAAAACACGTTTCCTAACTTACCCCTTAACCCTCGACTTACGTCAAGTGGTTTACGCAACAAGGGTGAGAGTGCTGGTCTTCTACTTTGTGTTTATCAAATTAAAAGTACCTATGTCCTTTTAATAATAGCATTTGCCATTTAAAAACTAACGCCCAAAGCGTAAAGCGTGTATTTTTTGTTCTAGGTAATGTTAAAGTTGCATTTACAAAGTGTCAACAAAATCAAAAGTCATTTATTCAAACTAGGCTGAAAGTCAGCACTTTTTGAACGTTAAAGTTACTAAGACAGTCCCCCAAAACATCCGTCCTTCACTTACTTACTTACCTTCGCTGGGAAGAAGTGGCGAAACAAACTCCCCAGCAGATTTTTTTTGAATTTCCAACAATAATTTTATTGAAATTTATAAAATTATGAGACCATAATTATATTGAACGAGCAAGTACTAAAATATAGTCTATTGTAGGTGGGCACGTCTTAAAACATACCTACGTGAGTTTGTTTGTTTCTTTGATTGTTCGCGCTAGTCTCTAGAGATTTCTAGAATTACTGTTTAGTTTTGAAAAATCTTTGCAGCATTTTATTGACAAGTTCTTGGGAATACCTATTATACAGGATAAGTTTTTAACCAGTGCGCATATTTTTTTTTGGTGGTTCAGTATCAGTAATAGAACACATTTCAATTATTTTTTTCCATCACGATGGGACTCTTAGGAGTCGAGCAAAAAGAAAAAGTAGCCAATGTAGCTAGCTGTTAGTATATTATTGTAACTTGTCATTGACTTACACGCGAACGAACTCGCGGGCAGAAACCACGAATTTATATTTATGATGAATTTAATGCTAACGATTTTCAACTGGTTAATATCAATCAGTAATATGAGTAAAACTTAAAACAAATTTGCATATATGTAATTGTAACGAAAACCGCGGACAAAAGTCGTGGTTTTCACCATTATGCTTTATGCAATAAGGTTGAAAAGTGGTCGACCGTCATTGTTCGCTATGGTAGGTACTTGGAAAGAAAGTCAGATAAAGAAAATCATACGTAATACACCATGCACCATGTATTAGATATGTATCTTGTGCATAAAGGTGTGATTATATTTAAAGGTGTTTTACAGCTCATTCAACTGACCATTTTCTCCATGGGATAACATTCTAACCGCGTAAAAACATCTGCTGTCCCATACATTTGGGTCGAAATTTTGTTTGGGATTTTTTCGCGTACAGTTTGATGGTCTGTCTGTACCACACGTTACTGATACATATTATACTAAATCAATATCATCATCATCATCTATTTGTGTGGCCAGTTCCCATACATTTGTGTCTAGTTGGTATTGAAGTTCTATACGGGACAGCTGATATAATGTGGGACAGCTGACTAGAGAGACTGTACTAGAGAGTAAAGTAACAACCAAGGATTATCCTGCCAGCTCTTCTCCATAGGAATCAACAAACTGTAACCGTGCACCTAGCTTCTGACGTTTCATAAGAGCCCATGTAGACTTATATCAAATAAAAATAATTTGATTTGAACTATGTAAGCAGCATGTTTAGTAAGTACTTAGTTAGTTACTATGAATTGACATAGTGAATATTTTTTTCCATTGAGTCATTGGTGAAATGACAATGTTGAACAGAAAATTCCATAGCAGACGATGTTGCTCCAACATTCTCATAGTGTTTTTAACATCTTAGTTTTCAAGCAAACGCGGCCTAAACATCTTGTTCTACTTATTTTGCTCAACATTAAAGTGAAAAACTTAAATACTAAATTATACCTTATGGTTATTAAGGTTAGTGCTCGGTTTCCAACAGAAGTCCCGATTCCAGAATCTTGTTTTGACATGCTCGTGTATATTCATGCCTATCAAGTTTGAAAAAATACTGTAAAAATAAACTTAGCATGGTTCTTACTAAGTTTATCTAACACTGATAACTGCCTTAAAGTGAAGAAAAAAATATCGTGGGGAATGAGTAAAATACCCCAGGAGTAGGTCGTAAACGTTAAAAACAAAACTTACGTTGACAGATAGGCTTGACGATGGCACATCTTGTTCAAGTGGTTCATGACAAACATCATCGTTTTCGATGACTACCGTCTGTTCGCTAGAGGATGAACTGGAGACCTGCAACGGCACTAAACAATTAATGCATACGTCAAAGATGTCTTTATGGGTAGTAGTCATACGCATGGCCATTACCTGAACCGGTTTCTCCATAAGACCAAACATCGTAATCGCGAAAAAAATGAGCCGTCCCATAAACTTGGGTCGAACTTTTGTATGGAATTTTTCAGCATTAAGTTAGGTGGTCTGGTATCAGAAACGTGTGGTACAAAACGTTTCTGATACAAATTCTAAATCATAATCATCATCATCATTTCAGCCCAAAGACGTCCATTGCTGGAGAAAAGCCTCCCCATGCTAAATATCTACGGTCGAACGAATAGTTAGGTATACACGGTCAAATTAAATTAGGTGGTAATGGTTTATCCATGTGTTGGGTCAATATCGGAAACGAATGGAGGAAAATAAAACAGCAAAACAATTTTTTTTTCATCATTCGATAGGCCGTTATGTGTCAGCTGTTATTTAAATTTTTCGTGGAACACAGATATTTTTTACGAATTTCTAAAAACCAAACATCATAACAGTCGTTTGGTTACCTTAATGTACATGTCAGCGTTATTTAAATTTGGACAGAGTTGGAAGGATAAACACAAAAAAAAAAAATTAGTTTTTGAAATCGATACACAACACATGGGTAAAGTTCGTCAACTTATTTAATTTGACACTGTATATACATGGAAATGTTAATATCAAAAATTATGTTCACTGACAACGTGTGTGATTATTGGAGAACGAGGAATACTGACCTACCGTGATACAGTTATTACTAGTACGGAGGTCAGTGTGAATTACTCTCTAACAACCATTTACGTTTGACATGAGATATTATTTGCTTTTATTTTGTTGTTTTTTTTTATACATACATATAACTCGTTGTATCTAAGGTTGTTATTGTGCTACTAGAAATAAAAATGTATTTTTTTAATCTATCCACTTCATTGTTTTCAATTTTACTGTAGGCTTCGTATTTCTTTAAACTTTAAACAAACTAAAATCCAAGATGTAAAAGATTTGATTATTTAGCACAATATAAACATTTTTAAAAGGAGTTGCTAGGTAGGTGCCTGTCCAATTTCTCTCAACCAATTTGTTTGTACGACTGTACTCGATGTGATCAGAATAAACCAACCGGAATGAGCGATTTCCTCTTAGCTCTATCCACTTCGTATGGTACATACACAGGCGATTTGAACATGGGATCGATGCACAGTCTGTTGTCTTCATTAGCATTAAATATGAAGAATGAATTGGCTAAAGGTGGGAGACATCGCATTAGGATGTGCCCACCGGCCAGTAGGGCGCACACGAGGGCTCCAACCACAGCTATGACTGGAGCATAGCCCAGATATTCTATGGGTAAACTACACTCGGATTTCCGTTCATCAAACCTGAAAAGCAAAGCGTTTATTTTAATACTTTATCTTCACTAAGCAAAACTAATACATGTGAAATGAGGACAACAAATTAATATTGTAAGACGGAAGACACAGTACGACGGATTTATACTACATATATGTATTTATATACGACTTGTTGAATCAGGAAGTAAATTAGACGGTACTTGTGTGTGATTAATTTATACTAACTATACCTATTGAGAACGAATGAAACAAACCAAGCAGCGGACAATACTGATTTGTTTAGTGAGCGAAGAATAAGTTTTTAACCTTAGGATTCAGGTAGAACAGGACCAGGGTACTTTTTTAATTGGTAGCTACTGCTATTAGTTATAAGAATAAAATAAAAATGTAGCAAAGTGTATTTTAAAGTTACATGTCGATATGTTAACAAGGTTATCAAATGTAGGCGTTCGTCGAACGTTTGCGTAGCATTGACGCCGCGTAATCGTACCTAAAAGTCCTCTACATGGCTCGCTACGCCTACGCGACTGCTACGCCAAAGCGCTAGCTACGCCGAAGCGTAGCTGTTCCAACGCCGTTGTCCGCAGCCGCTACGGCTAAACATGCGCTACGCCGAAAGGCATACTGTATCGAAAATCGCATTTAGAAGTAGAGCTTCGAAGTTTTAAGTGTCGTTTTTTGTGCTTTAAATAGTTTATAATTTAGTATTACTATGGTTAAGTCATTTTAATTCACATGAAGTAATTAGAAAAAAATGAGGACAAGTACGTACGTGATTATTTCCCATTCCCGTAATATAAAGAAAGCGAAAAAATATTGAATGATCAGTAATATAACCTTCTTTAAGGATATAACGGGAAATTTTGCATTTCCAGAGAATATACTGATTTTTCATACCTGCTCCTGATATGTTTTTTGTAAAGATCTTATACCTACGTGTCAGTTTTCAGACAAACGGCTAATTACGATAATACTGAATAGAAACCATTTTGAGCCCATATGGCAACAATAAAAACGTCGAAACTGTTAAGTCTTCTAAACGCGATCGTCGATCCAATGTGGGGCGTAGCGTCTACTACGCCTTCGCGATTGTCATAACAATTTGTCGTAAATTGTCGCGGGCGCTCCGGCTAAGCGTCCGCTACGCCGCCGAGTCGTAGCGATGGGCACTACGCTTACGCTGGACAAATGCTAAGTGTGAAGACTTTCTTGCCGGAATGTGATCCATATTGCGAACTTGTAACATGAGATTATTCTTGCTTTTGTCATGTGAATTAAGGATGACTTCCAGTCTGAGCAGTCACTCGTAGGTAAACAATATCTCAAAATAACAGTGATCAAATGCGTGTAGTCAGGCCCTAAAATACGGCGCGCTACTACAAACGTAATAGCTTTGGCACAGCTCATCATTGAATGATAGCCCAATTGTCATGCAACATAGGAACTGAATACTCAATCTGAATGCAAACATACTGGCAGAATAGTAACGGATCTTGAGTCATTCTTTAAGCAGTAAATGTTGGAGTAGGTATCACAGATATAATGGTTCCTAAAGAACAGAGATGTTTTGCACCGAGCAGGGAAGTATCTAAACAGGTGTTTATAAAGAAACACCTATAAAATAAATACGGTCAAAGTCAGATATCAATGCCAATCCCATTCTAAATTGTAAACTTCCATTCTGTATTGCATGTGCTTTAGAAAACTAGTCTTAGTTCGTTTTTTAATTCCCAGATACTAGTCGGACATTTCAGGTCTTTTGTCTTTGCTTTGTTTGAAACAGGAGTTACACATTACACCTGCCTAATCAGTATAAAAGTTTAAAAACTAACTGTAGGCTGTTATTTATATCAACATAATCCCGTACGTAGAAGATCATTGTAGGTTACCGATTGAATTATTATTATAAATAGTGTTCTATAAAACAGGCGTGATGTTATGATATGTGCTTTGTATACTTTTCTGCATGCAGATCGCCGACCTCCCAAGCTATCTGGCCTGGGAAGTCGGCGTGCTGCGAGGCCTATATTACCTGCCAAAGTTTACTAACCAATCAGAGACACCGCAGTTTTTGATACCATCGCACACAACACCACTGGTGAAGCAGAAATTTTGTTGATCTATCACACAAAGTGTTTCGTTCCGCAAGTTGCACTTAGTTGGAGGTTGCAGCCTTGCAGCGGTGGCAGTCACTTGATACAAATCCGCCTGCAACCAAGTTTACCAGTTTCATATTGTCGAGATACCTGGAAGGCAATTCTCGCGTTTTCGCTCGTAAATGTCACATTCGTTGTTTTCGCTCGTGTTCTAAGTCGCTTATAAAATGGTGAGATTTTCTGAAATCATCTATTCTCAGTACAAATCGATCGTAAATTACGAGTCTCGGGACAAAAATGTTGCCATTATGCGTCACACCAAGTAATCCGTTTTACATAACGATGCTATTTTTATAACGAAGTCGTTATTTTACTTTCGATCATCTTTGAAAATGATTTTCAAGTCAAAAAATGTTTTGAGCAGCATTTGATACGTATTTTATAAACATTTATCAATATCATCATTCTTAATTTCGTAACTCTATTTTTTATTTTCAATATTAACATTAAAATAAGTTCTCCTTAGTATTTGCTGCAACGGAATGCATCACTGCTGCCGTTTTGTCAATGTCAACCGATATTCGTCACGTCAAATTAAAGCCATCATTTTTTATTGTTTACATCGGTCAAATTTGCTCAAATTAATAATTAAATAAAACAGAATGACTGCCAATGATATTTTAAGTAAACAGATTATAGGTAGTAAACGGTTTATTGTGGTCAATAACATCAAAGCTTCTCAAGATGAAGAAAGAGAGGAAGAGGTATAATTGTCGTTATGCGAGCGGTTGTGCTCCAACCGGACTGTCCTGCTGTTCCAATGACGCAGCTGTATACCTATGTGATCCATGAAATTACTTTACAAAGGCCCAAACGAACGTTGGAAAATTCTTTCGAAAGCAAATTTCGCCCTGCGGGTCGCGTTAGGAGTCTCATCAAACACGAGTGCCACACGATCATTTTTCAACATTCATAAAGAGATTGATTATCACATTTTGTTAATAATATTTATAATTTTCTTTCGCAATTGACACAATCATGACTGACTGTTTGCCGTTCGAACGCCGTTCGAAATGACGTCATGGCCGTTTCGACTGGTCTCCACCACTCTATGCATGTCGCATGTAAACGAGGACATATCGCGTGGCTTTCCTGCGACTTATGCTCGAATCGACGTGGCGAGAATAGCTCGACTCGATTTTAACGAGTGAAAAGTACGAATCGAGAAACAATAACGAATCCAAATTGTGCGAGAATTGGCATCCAGAACATGTTCCAATAGGAGAACGTAACACATGTTTTTCATTAAGACAAACTACCCAACAGTTTGCGACTTGTAACATTTTGATTGGGGTTTAGGTACTCCAATAACGGCAAAAAACAAAATTAAAGCATCAATGTCACTAGCTACATACCTCCTTAAACACATAACAATGTCTATTAACAGAACAAACCGGTATTTCCTTTCGACGAGAGGAACTTTTTGCGGCAGGTAGTAGGTACATTCAACCATAAAAGATTACGAAATAACTTGAAACAAAACAGCAAGAGTGAAAAAAGTGTGTATACATGATTCGTGATACCACGTGAAATAGCTCCAAATTGTACAACGCATGTATAAATACCGATAAGGTATACATGCGTGAAATTTAATTTTAAACTAACTATATAACACGCAGATATGAAATACCAGTTTGACTGCTATTCAAAACACGCAGTGAAAGATTTGAAACTGACTACCCACACACACACCACACCCCACACATTTCGAGGGCTACCTTAGCGCATTCAGCGCTAAGGTAGCCCTCGAAATGTAATTTTTTCTGTCGTATTTTGCAATTTACAAGTCAGTATGAGGTTATATGTTGATTAAAATATGATTCGAAACCGAAACAAATAGGTTTTTACAGAAGTATAATCAGTAACATCATCAATAGGTACAACCCTAAGTATAATTCCATTGAATGAAAAAATCATTCAATTTTAATTCATTAAATGAACTAAGAGGGTTGTATAGACGATTTTAAATTATTATAATTCTATAAGAACATATTTGTTACTTTGTATATCAATGTGGTTACAGTTGTCAATTCTATAAATTCTTCTTTAGCTTTATATAGAATATGGTAATTAATCAAATTAATTAATCTGTAAGGAATCTGCTTACGTCAATATCTGTATTGATGCTGCTGTTACTCAAAAATCTGAACCGCATTCTTCCTTTGACAGTGATGACGAAATACGATGATAACATGTCTCTGGATCCTATCAGATCGCAGAGACGGAGGCATCTGTTCTTCTTCATCACGTTGAAGGCGTCTCCATTTGCATGGCAGTTCTTGGAAATGCTGGTGGGAAACTTTATGACCACTACGAGGAACACGTTGTGTTCGTATTGAGTGACTATTTCAATGTTGCATGCGTAGTCTATCTCATTTAATGTACGAAATACCTGCAAAAGATCGGAATCACCGTTTATTCCTGAGATTGTTTTTGGTTTAATTCAACTAAATATTTACTCAAATAATATTATGTGTGGCAGTACTGGTAGTGTGATTGACATAATGTGAAAGTTTTATTGAGCTCACGAACATGACGACTCGAAACTAAAACTGGCATGCAACTACACTGGAAATGTTGCTTCTGGCTAATAAGCACAAATCTTGTTTTGTTTAGTTTACATATTCGGCTGTATGTTTCAAAATCAGAAGCTGTATGTTTTAAAATCAGAATGTCAATTCTCGTAATTAAAAAAACTTTCTCAATCTAGTCGCAGTCTCATCTTGGCGGTATTTTTGACAGATTGATACTGAGATCAGACTGTGAACATTCTTAAAATTAAGAGAAGGTCGTTACGTCTTTTTTAGTCATAGTAGACATGTGATGAATGCAAGTCTAGAATAATACAACATCAGTACGTTTGCCAATCATAACATTTGTTCGTTCACCTATCTATACAATACACATACAAATCGTAGCTAGTACATGTATATAAAAATAACCAACTAAAAGTTTTTGTAGCCCCTTGTCGTCAGCCCAATTGCAAATCATCATTATCTGCTTAGCCTTTTCGCGACCAATTTTTACATGGAGCGACTGCCCATCTGATCTCCATAAACCAGTTACTGGGTAAAACCATACCCCTTGGTAAGACTGGTTGTCAAGGTTTCAGGCTTCTTCCTTTACGTCTGTCGAGAAGTGACAGCCGGGACCAACCGCTTAAAGCACTTTCCGAGGCACGGAGGGGACTTGGTTTGAAAAGATGGTCACTCATACACGATCGACCTGATTTTGTCGATTCGTGCGGCTGTTATTACTTTACCACAGGCTTTTGCATTATTATGCAGAAAATGAACGAATGTTGCGTACATACGAGTATTCTCCAAAAGTATCCGACGAAAGTAAAAATAAACCCTGTTCAGGTTCATTTTACGCAATGATGAACTAAAGAGGTTATGTAACACATTTATATTTAGAAGGTTTCAACTTTAAGCTTAACCAGTTCCTCAAAACAAATATTGTTTGAATATTTATTCAATTTTAATTGAATAATCAACGTCGAAAATTGAGATTTAAAAAAATAATCTTAATTTTCAAATGAAAATCACCTTAAAAGTGATTTAAAATTTGAATGGTGGGCTTGACCTCAACCTTGTCGCTAATAATATTTTCAAGCCAATTGGGGTTGAAACCCTCGGACCTCCGTTATTAAACAAATCCAAACGGCGGAGTGACACTTCTGTTACCTTGCTTTCTTTTGCTGGCTTTTACCTTGGCAAGAGGCTAACAATTGCCATACAAAGTGGCAATGCCGCCAATCTCTTGGGTATATTACCTGTCGACAGCGATGCGGAAGACTTTTACGACGCCATATTTTAGATTGTAAATAGTTACAACTTTATAATTAACTAGTTTTAGCCCGCGGCTTCACTGTGTGATGTCGGAAATTGTATTCCATTCATTTCCCACCATATGCCTTAATAATAAAATGATGTTTACTTTGGAACGTTGTTGACTTTAAATGAAGGGCTTTCCATACACAACTCCATCCCCTTTTTTAGCTCTTCGGAAGCAGTATTATTAAAAACACTGAGATACGTATCATTTTTTTAATCATTAGCCTAAATATAAAGTTTAAATAACTGAGTTTTATACAAACTTTCACCCCCAAATTCACCCCTTTACGGGAGGAGTTTCCTAAGATCCTTTCTTAGCTGACGTCTCCTACTCATGATTTACCTCTGGTGACAAATTTAATCTTCGTAGGTCCAGTAGTTTTGTGATTAATGAGTGAGTGAATGAATGTATGAATGCGTGACCTGTTGATGTAGATTAGGTTAGGTTTTTATTTTAATAATTTGTTAGTTAATATCTACTTAATGGGGTTATATAGGTATTCAAATAAAGAAAACAAAGCATTCAATATGTAAGTGGCAATGCAAATTGGCATTGGTAACGGTTTCTGATCCAGTGTTCACATTTGCATCACAGAGGTAGGTACCTACATTTGAAACAAACCATTGATATAGATATGAATGGTTTGTTGTTTTTTATCTCACGATGCTTGAAAGTCTTTTAAATCAAGTCATTTTTTACATTAAATGTGAAGATGAAGCACCTAAAATAAAATTACTATATATCAATTAAGGTAAGAATAATTAGAAATGGAGCAATGACGGGTAAATTAATTATGTGTTGGATACATGATGGAGCTAACATATTTACCAATATGGTATGACTTCATAGTACTCGTATATTATGTATTTCATAATTTACTATAGGTATTTAGGAATACTTTGAATATATTCGTTTTGACATACCATGGTGATGGTGTCTGACATCCCCATGCCGAAGGATAGGTCGTAGCGCAGTTGTCCAGAGAAGGCGCACTCGTTGCTGACGTCTATCGGCCGGTAGAGGAGAAGCAAGCCGTGCATTGCTCCATAAACAACCGAAATTAAACATATTGCAACGACTATCAAATATGGCTGTGACATTTTGAGCCATTTCAAAATCTAGATGCCCATGCAATTTTCAATCCATAATCGAGACATAGTAAATGATAAATGACTTTATTTCTGTAAGTAGGTTTCTAGACACGGCTACAGGTCAAGCTATTCATTTCCAGTTTTAGCTGACCTCGCATTGTATAGACTTTGGAACAATTAGATATCAGCTTAAACTGGAAATGTATAGCTGGATGTGTAGCCGTGCGTACAAACACTGTATCACTTCAATGATATTTTTAAAACTAGATGTCGGCGTGTTCTATCTGACTACTCTGCACCCTAATTTCGAAAATCAGAATCGGATTCATTTTTAAGGTTATTGCTAATCCATTCTTTCGTATGTTTGAATTTATTCATGCAATGCAAACCAGAATCCGTTGCGTACCGTCCGTGAGTTGCGGCCGGTGCGGACCAGTGGACATTGTCCTTAAAAGAGATTCATACCAAGTTTAGGGAGGAAATACACTGAATTTCATGAACGAAAACGTCTCGTAGATTATTCACATTTGGCTTATAACGATATGCGGAAATAAAGCTTAACTAGGTAAAGTCTGATAAATGATGTTCATGATAATAATGTTCTTACAGTGTACAGGAAAGAAGAACATATTTTATGAAGACAAAAATTCATCATACATTAATAAACGCAAATATGTGAAGATTCTAACCCTGTTGTAATGAGCAACAAAGAACAAGTCTCAATTGTATCTTTATTGACATTAATTCTCGTCTTATCTTTTCTTTTGTCTGGAGTTTCACATGCAAATAAATGTGATCTCAAGTTCTATTTGTACTTGCTTCAGATGTCGCGTGAAAAAGCCATGGTGTTTGGCGATGGAGAGCACAAGAACGGTGACGATTATACATACGAGAAAGATTTTCGGACTGCCTTACCACAGTTTCTGGCCGTCAGCGCGAAGAACCTGCTTCTTTTAGGTAAGTTTCTTTTACATCGCTGTCACAGAAATCTAAATATATTATTTAGATTTCTGTGATCGCTGTGGTTTATTACGATGAAACCTGACTTTTCCGGGCCAATTTTTTAGTGGATCCTAGAGTTTCTGGATGTTCGAGCCGAAACCTGAACGCCAACATAAGGCGCTCCGGCTTCCGAAAAAAAAATGACATATGAACGCGACGATCGCTTTTAAATAGGCGTGGCCTCATAGTGCCACTTTTTCCCACACTGGTCTATCACAATGAATCAGTCTAATGTATTATCGACTTCCAAAATGATGATTTTCTTTCTGAAGGCGATTTTTATTCCGGGTATTCACGGATGTGTTTTTATTTCATCTATGACATTGGCATGACCATGGAAAGTTTCGTGTAATGATAATATTTGTACCGCCAAAAGATTAATTTCTGGATTTGTCTCCAAATAATAACAGTGCCTTGTAAGCAGTAGGTATGACTAATAAAGATGTCGTCAACAATAAACAGGAAGAGTTTCATTTAGTTATTTATGAGACGTTGCAAGTGCAGCATCGGCAATCAGAGGCTACCCGGAGATGATTGCCAGGAAGAGCTGGAACATCTCTCCACGAAATACGAGACTTGAAATCCTCTCTGATTGTTTCAGGATATGGGATGACACTTGGGTTTTCCACTATTCTCATGCCAGCTGTACAAAACCCGAAAGATGGCGAAGTACTACATTTAAACAAGTCGGAGATTTCATGGATCAGTAAGTTGGAAATTTGTTACATGTATTTACATATGAATACTCTACAGTTCTGCACCAAATACGCGAGGACATTGACAGAATTCTTACATGTAAACATGTTTTGCATAGTAATGAGTTTGTACCTATGCCTTGCATAAACGTGTATGTGTGTTTGTCATGTTTTCTGAACTAACTATAAATTAGTATGGTTGTTGTTGTAATTTGTAAGAGTAGCAAGAAAGGTTTGCATGAGTAAAATAACTACCTATATTACTTATTATTTTAACAACTAGGTTGCGTTACAGGAAAAGTTTTTAACGGTACCCTTATAGGATCATTTCGCTCTCAGTCTGTTTTTCAATACCCTTTGTGTCAAAAACACAAGTTCGCAGTCGTATCAAGTCGTATCAAGTTCAAATTAATATCTAATACCTACTTATTTGATATTAATTTAAACAACGGTAAGTATATTTTGTAGTTTGCCGAAATATTTGATTTCATATGGTGCTATTATTGAACCTCTCAGTTGTTAAGACTCGTGAGCTGGATAAATAGCTATACAGTATTGAAATAGAAGGTACACCTTCAATCCACTCAGGTCTAGAAATGGAAACATCAAATTTTTCTTGGCACGAGATAATGCGACATCCCTTACATAGAACTGTCATGAAACGTAAACAATATGTATAGGCAGAATAAGCGAAAGTTACTTCACAATACGTTCGTTTATTTGAAAGAGATTTACCTAATTGAACCTGAAGCTAGCACAATTCAATTCAAAGAATTCAATGGTTTTGTTTCTCATAGCCTATTAAATGTTGTTTTGTTGCAGGTTCTATTAACCTCATTATAGTGCCTCTAGGATGTGCCCTATCAGGAGTAGTGACATCTCCGATAGGACGCCGGAGGGCAATGCAGATGGTTAATGTGCCTTTCTTCATAGCCTGGCTGATTTTCCACTTTTCAACATCGACGGGGCACTTGTACGGAGCCCTATTCTTAACGGGATTAGCTGGAGGATTACTAGAAGCACCGGTGAGTTACTTTATCATGCTCTCAATATTGCGTATGATATTTCAAGGTTAGACGCATAAGTGATTTTCTTCTCGGTAGACTAAAAGCTCTGCGAAGTAACTGTAATATTGAAGAAGTAAGTAAAAAGCCGTTTGATACTTCGCTGTTATAAGTGGCTAATATGTACAGACGCCAGCGCTTAAAGCTACTACAATCTGTCAAATTTCTTTAATAGGATTTCAACTTTAACGCCAAAGTATAAGGTTCAAGATTGATTGGGATAATTTGACAGTTTCGGGTACCTTGATGTTCTGGCGTCTGTATCTACTACTTAAGTAGGCCAAAACTAAAAAGAAAATTAATAGACTTGCATTCCTGAAAGGCCGTTCCTGTAGTTGGCTACACAAAGCCTTTAAAAGAGGAAGCGTCACGGTAGGCCGCGAAATTCAAAACGTGATTCTGCAATTCACAGATCAGTGGCAGGCCGTGGTTTGAATGATTCGCGACCGTAACAAATGTATAGCTTTACAGAATTACAATCATCAAAAACATCAATACAACCTTCTAAGTTCATATAATCCTATTGATAGACTTTTTCATGAAATAATTTTTCAATATGATGCCGAGGGCTACCTTAGCGCTTTCTCCATCTTGAATTCCACACGAAAAATTTAATTTCCCACTGGAAACTTAATTTACCAACTCTTGTAAATTGCTAAGTATTTTCGTTGTATAAATGTCCGACCCCATTAGTTGTTCAACGTAAAAGTGTCGTGAACTCGGCCTAGATTTTTTACAATAATTATTTTATTTCCAATATAAAAGAGAGTAAACATCGCAAACGGTGCGTAAACGTAATTAATGTGTTTGTAGTAATTAAGTAATTACTCACTGTGTAAATTGCTATGCACTTATCACTTTAGAGAGAGAGCAGCAGTGGTGGCCCAGTGAACAGTCGTGGCCCAGTGGTAACGGCCGCGACTTACGAGAGGTCGTGGTTTCGAACCCAAGCTGGCACTTTATTTTGTGTAAATTATTTCATCACCACTACTCTCATAACGCCGAAGGAAAACATCATGAGGAAACCGGCATGTCTTGGAAACAAAAATTCAAAGACATGTGACATCTACCAACCCGTACTGTAGTGGATTACGGCCCACTCCCTCTCACCGAGAGGAGGCCTGTGTCCCAGCAGTGGGAACATCTAAGGCTGGTGATGATGATGATGATAATGATCACTATAGATAATTTATGAAACATTGATAAAGCGTAGGTCCGGATGTTGGTGCGACTTGACTGACTGCGATAGGCTGCAGTCTGTGACTACAGTTGAAAGACCATAAACCCTTATAATAACGTTCAGGCTGATCGTTCTAGGTGCTGACATATGTGGCAGAGATCACACAGCCGCACCTCCGAGGAGCACTCACGGCTACCAGCTCACTCTGCATCATACTTGGAGTGTTCACCCAGTTTCTCTTCGGGATATTCATGTACTGGAGAACTGTGGCGTTAGTCAACATCGCATTTACGGTACGTTAAAAAAATCCTACTGTATATTTGTAACCTAACTTAAAAGAATATTATCTTTTAAGTTAGGTTACAAATATACAGTAGGATTTTTTGTAACCTAACTTAAAAGATAATATTATTGTTTTATCTGATTTAAATGGGTCGTGGGGCTATCGGGACTGGGACCGCGGTCCTGGATTCCACCTAAAATACAATAATTATTTTGCAGTAGTATTTTGGGACAACAAAAATTACGAGAAAAAGTAAAACTTTTTCGCGGGTAGGTGTAAAAAAAAAGATAGACGTGTCTCTGATTTTGAATTTATATTTAAATTAGAACTACACAGTTATTTGCCAAAATTTTGATTAATCATAAGTGTATAACCTCTATTAAACGGGTACTCACGTTTGTGACACATTTATGTGACTAAAATATTATAATTACACCACCTGCCAGCTCATCATCTGAATAGTCACTACACATTCACTTTGACACTAGTGGATCACCATGTCCCAACTTGCCGATATATTGTCTGCACAAAAGAGTCTTGAAGAGATCTTCACACGTAAAATGGAAGCACTGGAAGCTCAAATTCAGTGTGCCGGACCTGCCAAGGATACAGTGGCACGGGTGGCTGAGGAGTTTCGAACTTTCAGGGAGCTTATTTTTAGCATGCTTGGGTTGCTACGGACTCAGATCAGCGAATGTGCTAAATTGGTTGATGGATTGGAGACGAGACACAGACGAAAAGCACTAATTTTGCAAGGTGTTGCGGAAGTTGATGGTGAAGACAGCACTACAGTCGTCCTGGATGTTTTCAATAATAAGCTGGCCCTCAAGAGCTTCTCAGCATCCTCCATAAAGGTCTGTCATAGACTTGGCGCCGCCAATAAAGAACGTGACAGGCCCATACTGGTGAGGTTTTCCAGCTACGATGACAAATCGGTAGTCTGGAAAGCTAAGACACGGTTGAAGGGGACATCCATCTCAGTAAAGGAGTTCTTGACAAGAGTCAGGCAATCCATCTTTGGAAAGGCTCGTCTTCATTTCGGAATGCGATCATGTTGGACTCAGGACGGTGTTATAGTGCTGAAAGCCTTTGATGGAAGTAAGCATAAAGTGTCCTCAATGGATGAGCTAAATCCTCTGCTCGTGAAGTATCCAAAGATTCATGATCCAAAAGCCACTGGAGACAACCTGCAAAACAGAAGCGATTAATCATGGTATCATGTTGTTTATACTTCTCTAGGAAATAATTGCATGTTATTGTTATTATGGAATTACTTACCAGTAGTGAGATATTTTTATGCTTTTCCTATTAGATTGATTTTTAGACATTCCGTTTATATAATCTTTAGTTAAGTAACTTCCTCAAAATATAAATCAATTTAGTTGAACACTTCAGAGAATGATAGTATTTTACCCTCAACAACTCATGTTTTTTTATTTTGTGTGTATACGTCAAATGTCAATGTCAAATGCAAAACATAAAATCTCCACAGATTATACCATAAGCCATTTTTTAATCGGATACGTTCACGACTTTTTCATATGTTTTTTAATTGGCTTATTTTTAAATTAATTTTTTTTTTTTTTTTATGTTGCTTTCCTATTTTGTTCCGCATGTCAGTTAAACTATTTTATGTGCGCTTTTATGTAGTTTAACCAGTGTTTAGATTAAGATGATTTTGTGAGCTGGCGGGTGGTGCAGAGATGCAAACGTCGTGCCAGTCATTTATAGTGTTCTTTAGCGTTATATAATATATATTTATTTATATTTATTTTTACTAATATTTATGACATCAGATAACGAATCCTTTTATTCTGCCAACGAATCTAGTGCCTCTTCCAGCGAAGACAGTTTTATTTCTCTCACCGACACCTTAGGTGTTGTTTTACGTCAACATTTCAGCCAGAATTCTAGCCGACTATTTAATGTATGCCACCTCAATGCTCAGAGTATTCCCAGTCACTACAACGAACTGCGTGACACGTTTACCGACAACAACGTTCACGCCGTCCTGATTTCAGAGACTTGGCTCAAACCTGACCTGCCTTCAGCCACTTACTCGCTCCCCGGTTTCGTTCTTCTTCGGAATGACCGTATCGGTAGGAGGGGGGGTGGCGTAGCTATTTACCTGCGTGATAATTTTCCATTTAAAATCCTAGCTTCTTCTTCTCCCAATGATTCCGCAGAGTTTCTTTTCTTAGAGGTTTGCGTCAAAGGAGCTAAAACTGTCCTTGGCGTCATCTATTGCCCCCCTACCATCGATTACTTCACTGAATTCGAATCGGTTCTTGAATCTTTGGGTTCGCAGTATGCACATCACATTGTTATGGGGGATCTGAATACCAACCTCCTTGCCCACAATTCCCCTCGGTCCCGTAAACTCCTGCATCTAATAGAGTCAGCCAGTCTGCATGTTTTACCTCTCCAACCCACTCATCATAACATAGTTGGTGATGACACTTGGCTTGACCTGATCCTCACCTCTAATCCTTCCCTAGTTTCCTCACATGGGCAACATGATGCTCCTGGCTTTTCCCATCACGACCTTATTTTCCTATCTTATGTCCTTAAACCTCCTAAACCTAAACCTTCTTTCCAGTACCGGCGTGCCTTTGCACGTATGAATACCGAAAAGCTTCAACAAGATGCGTCCAATATTGACTGGTCACCGCTTGAAGCGGCTGGTACAGTTGACGAAAAAGTCAGATTTTTCAACGATACGGTGGTCAAACTATATGACGTCCATGCTCCCGTAAAGAAAATTAAGTTAAAGCGTTTGCCTGCACCTTGGATGAACATAGGAGTTCGGATGGCAATGCGACGGAGGGACCGGGCGTTTCGAAAATTCAAAAAAGATCGCTCGGAGGACAATTGGGCCTTCTTTAAGGCTGCTAGGAATCGGTGTAACCAGATGATACGTAACGCTAAACGCCGACACATCTTAAATAATATCACTTCTTCTTCGCCTGCCGATATTTGGAAATTCCTTGGAACTTTAGGCATCGGAAAATCGCGACATTCGGACCTTCCTCACACAATTGGTTTGGACGATCTAAATCGCCATTTCTCGACTGTTCCAACTCTAGATGGTCTAACCAAATGTCAAACACTCGACTACCTTGCTGGTCTGACGCGTCCCAATATTAACCCCTTTATCTTCACCCCAGTCGACCCAGGAGAGATCAAAAAGACTATCCTTTCAATTAAATCCAAAGCCGTGGGTTGCGATGATATCAGCCGCCATATGATTGTATCGGCTCTTGATCAACTCCTTCCTGCAATCTCCCACATCATAAACTTTTCCCTTTACACCGGTGTTTTCCCTTCCTTGTGGCGTCAAGCCCTTGTTCGTCCCCTACCTAAGATACCCAATCCCTCCCTTCCTAGTCACTTCCGCCCAATTTCAATCCTTCCTTTTTTATCTAAAGTGCTCGAGGCCAGTGTCCATAAACAATTCTCCCATTTTATTCACCGCAACTCCCTCATCAGTCAATTTCAATCCGGTTTCAGGCCTGGGCACAGTACCGTTTCAGCTCTCCTTAAAGTGACTGACGATATAAGGCGGGGAATGGAAGCCACTAAAGTTACAGTCTTAGTGTTAATTGACTTCTCCAACGCTTTTAATACCGTCAGTCACGAAGTCCTATTATCCATCCTTTCCTATTTCATGGTCTCTCCGGAGGTATTGGAATGGTTTGCCTCTTATCTTCAGGGGCGCCAGCAGTCTGTTCGTGCTGGAGACTCTACGTCGAGTTGGCGTGATCTTGCAGCTGGCGTCCCTCAAGGCGGTATTTTATCTCCTATTTTATTCTCTATTTTTATTAACCTCATCACCACCCAGCTTCGGACTGCGTATCATCTTTATGCCGACGACTTGCAGCTTTACTGTCAGGCAAGTGTTGACAACATCTCCGATGCGATTGAGGAGCTAAACCGGGATTTAAGCGTGGTTAAGAACTGGTCTGATCGGTTTGGAGTGGCGGTTAACCCTACCAAGTGTCAGGCTATCATTGTAGGGAGCCTTCACAGTGTGAGGAAGTTGAATGGTTTAATGGTGCCTCCCGTAATATTCGACAACTCCATCATCCCGTTTAGCCCCGATGTCAAGGATCTAGGTTTACATGTCGACACTTGTCTTGACTGGCGAAAGCAGGTTGCAACTGTAAGTAAAAAAGTCACCGGTACGTTGCGGTCGCTCTATCAGTTGAAAAACGTTCTTCCATCACACATAAAGGCATTGCTTGTACAGTCCCTAATCTTTCCCATAATTGACTATGGAGATGTGTGTTACTATGACCTGAATGCAGATCTCCTCAATAAACTTGACCGCCTTCTGAATAACTGCATTCGATTCGTTTTCAATCTTCGTAAGTATGATCACGTGTCCGCCCACCGGTTGCTTTTAAATTGGTTACCCATTCGTCATCGCAGAGAGTTGAGGGCTCTATCAATGTTGTTTTCTATTCTTGACAAACCTACGTCTCCTTCTTACCTGACTTCCCAGGTTCAGTACTTATGCTCTGCGCATAATAAAAATCTTCGGTCCACCAACAATCGTCTTCTACGATGTCCTTCTCACCGCTCTGGTTTCATTTACTCTTCTTTCTTTGTCCAAGCGATCTTTCTTTGGAATGCGCTCCCTCTGAACATCAGGATGGCAACCAGTCGGTTATCATTTAAAGTGAAAGCACGTGAGCATATTCGCAAGAAGTTGGCAGAATCATACCAGCGGTGATTTGCTGGATTTGGTTTCTTCTCCACCTATCGTTATATCTCTAGACAAAGTTTTTTTTTTTTTTTTTCGTTATATGTATGTATATATGTATGTATTTGTATCTATTTGTATATATGTTTTTAGTATTCTTCCTTTTCGAGTTATCTATCCTTAAGTTGCACCTGCCATGTTTTTCTCTGCATCACCCTAAGGTTGACTGGTAGAAAATGCCTCAGGCATTAAGTCCGCCTTTGTACAGTAGTTTTACTTGTGCATAAAGTTTTAATAAATAAATAAATAAATAAAACCATTTTCTTTATATATTTTGTGTCTCAGCTACAAAACGCGTTATGCCTTTAAAGTACCACGTTGTCATAACTTAGTAGGATCTTACCAAACATAGGAGTGTCAGCTAGAAATTGTTTTATGCTTGCGAAGTCCCAGGTGGTCATAACTCGGTAGGAGCTCACCTAACATGGGTGGGTATGTATTAGCTAGAAAATTCTTAAGTCTTCAAAGTACCAGAGGGGTAATGGCGTACTACACTATCAGTAGGAATTGGTTTCATTTTGACAGTTCCGCAACATTAATGGCGTTGTTTAAGTTGTTAAGCAAACAATTTTTCGAACATATGAAAGAATGGATGACAAATAATCTTCAAAATGATTCAAATTCTGATTAATAGTGTGTTCCGCAATTAGGGTGCAGGTTGTCATAACTTGGTAGGAGCCTAATAAGTTAACACATCATTTATTGACTCCAAGGCAGTACAAAGTTCGCTGGGTCAGCTAGTATATTAAAATAGCATTACTTTTTTAATGTCGGTTGATTATGTTTAATTTACAAAAAAAGGCTGCCATGGTTGAAATAAAATAAATATTATATCGTTTTATTAAAATAATTTTATTTGTATAAATTCTAATTTTTTGGCTGACCGTACTTTTCCAAGACATAACTTTGTTTATTTTACTTGTGGTCCCAAAATATTACTATCACTATTTATTATATTAATAGGTGGAATCTGGGACCGTGGTCCCGGTCCCGAAAGCCACGACCCATTTAAATGTGGCTGTTGTCTAGCAATATAATTGGGAAGAGCATTTACACTCTAATATTGACCGACTATAAACTAAGTCATTCATTGCGTATTACGTTACGTGATCGTCATTGAACGAACAGAAGTGTCAGTCAGATGGTAGAATCACAACCATGACCCCGATGTTAATGGTCCATGGTGCTGTGGATGCACAAATAAGCGGAAAACTGTGACGAAAAACACATAAAAGGTACTAGTACCTCTACATAAATATTTTATTCTGGGGTAACCATTCTGCTGCCACATGTGTGTGCTGATGAAGCAGCTAACGACGAGGAAGTATACTCTCAACAGGTTTAGCCAGACAGTATTAGCGGACAGACAGGTTTAGCGGGTCATCGTGAATGTTAAACGTATGAAGTGTTCCTTTAGGTACTGGGTATATTGTATTAGTGATGACTAACTAAACTGATATTACCTATAGACTAAGTGACGTATGTTTAAACCGAAGACTTCATAACCTGCTTATTTATAACTTAAATTTTGTTTGAAGATATTAGCAGTAATTGCCTTGTTCTTCGTGCCTGAGTCTCCGCATTGGCTGGTATCGAAGAAACGCTACGATGATGCTAGGAAGGTAGGTACGATCACACTGACTCATTACTATAAATTGGCCAGTTGTTGTTTTGTTCTACTTAAATAATGAAAAATAAATCGACGGTAATCTATTCAAATTAGGCTAAGAATCAACACTTTCGTCTTTTCAAAATATTGCTGAGTATCAGTCTAATCTTATATCTTTAAACGAGCAATTCTTGTATATATGTATATATATAATCTGAATCTAAGAAACGGCTCCAACGATTTTCATGAAATTCAGTAAACAGGGGCTTTTTTTTTTTTTTTTTTTATTCCTGATGGGAAATCATCAAATGACTTCTCCCGCTCTGGGCGGAGCGGGAGGGCGTGTCAGACTTTTACTGACTAAAACCCAACCGTGTTCCATCAGTTGCCCATGTGCCAGGGTCACAGTATCTCTTTCGAACAATCACGCGACCCCGGCAGGCATCGGTCCTAGTGGACCCCTACACTGCTGCTGACATCTCTTTTAGGCGCGCGTGGAACACTACGCGCCGTCGACCCGAGCTTGGTCCTTACCGGGCGGCGAGCTACCCATTGCTCGCCACCCGCAAGCTCACGCCTACGGTGGCCGGGAGTTCGCTATCGACTCCCGACGCCCGGGGCGTCTCCTCCTACGGCGGCTAGGGACGTGAGGGCGCAGAGACTGCCACTCCCTCACGCGCCCCGCCTCCTCCTTCGCGAGCATTACTGCTTCGCAGAAGGAGGTGACGGCTTCCCATTCCCTCTCGCTCCGTACCATGGCTCGCACCAGGGCCGGACGCGAGAGGTCGCCGCCGCCGATCGCCTCCACGAGGACACAGCGGTGCTCCGCTCAGGCAGGGCACACCTCCACCGTATGCTCCACCGTGTCCTCCAGACGATCCTCGCAATGGAAACACCCGGACGTATCCTCCCGCTTTATCCTGAACAGGAACCCACCGAAGCACCCATGCCCGGTGAGAACCTGCGTCAGGCGGAAGGTGAGGACGCCGTGGCGCCTCTCTATCCACTCCTCAAAGAGGGGACTTACCGCCGCAATTGTGGCGTGCCCAGCACTGGGTTGCGACAATCGTACCCGCCATGTCGCCATGAGATCACACCGGAGCTCTGTCCGCCGAGCCGCGATTTGTCGCGGCAGCGGAGTTTCGCCCCGGCGGCGTTTCGCCTCCCCGCGCCACTCCCACATGTGGGCGAGGACCTTTGCCTCCAGATCCCATGGCAGCACTCCGGCAAGGAGGCTCGCCGCCTCGCAGGAGACCGTGTGGTATCCCCGGATTAACCGGATGGCCATGACCCTCTGGGCCGCACTCAACCGGCGCGCTGGGCGCAGCCTCAATGCCCACACCGGTGCCCCGTAGAGGGCCATGGACCGCACGACCCCCGTGTAGAGCCTCCGGCAGGAGGCGTTTGGACCCCCCAGATTGGGCAGGAGCCGCTTTAAGGCAGCCCCAGCCCGCTCCAGTCTGGGAGCCAAACGTCTCGACACACAGTGCGGCCGAAGGCCGCACTTTGCGGCCAAAACTCGAAAACTTTAACGATTGACCTGAAATCTTGTATTCAGGGGTTTTTAGGGTCGCTGATTACGAATCCATTGTCAGAATTATGAAATTCAAGATGGCGGGTCCAATATAGCATCATATCGCCACACCTAGTACAGCCAAAAATGGAGAAATAAAGAAAACCATCTGTATGTATCTGTATGTATACATTGTAGAATGTAAAATATATATTTTTGTTTATTGTAAATAAAAGTTGATTATAAAATAAGGATTTTGTAAATTCACAACATTTACAGTTACAAGAATAAATATTTTAAAAATTATATTCCGAAAAATTGTAATCGAAGAAAATTCGTGGTTTGAGTTTTTATGTTATAAGGAAAGAAATATTTTTGAATATTGTTATAACAATCTTTATTGAGCATAAAAATATACAAAAAAAAAATCAATTAATTGGTAGGTCAATTATGTTATAATAAAAAATTGGTTTCGTAAGAATCCATATCTACGTCTGCTTCTGACTCTGAGGCAGAGGAACTGTTTAAACTTTCCGGCTCTTTTTATTTGTCATGTACAGACGGAGCTGATAATAAATCGATTGTATCAGGTGATAAAGACTTAAGTGGTTTTACTGGTAATTTTCGGCAAGTAGAAATCTAAGAGAAATCTTTTGAAAACGTCCTCCAACGTTTTTTGGCCGCGCCGCTCGCACCCATACACACGAATAAATACTCATATATATACTCATATACACGCACATACTCTCCCATTTTCCATCACAGTAAACTATAGGTAGCAGCCTCAGATAAAAGAGAAACGCACCATGAAACGAAATATTCGTTTCTCTCTGTCTCTCTCGCTCTCTATCAATTTGATTTCGAAAAAACGGCATAAAAGATGAATAGGCAGGTCTTGGCAGCTGAATCTTGTTTTATTTGGTAGATAATGTATTTAGTTATCATTTCTATAAGGTTTCAAAGCAGCGTTTTGCAGCGTTTTAATGCAGTATCATTTGAAAAGTCTAATTTTCGGAAAAATTATGTGAAAAAATGACACTATTGTTTATGTTTTCCCTAATTCACTACTTAACAATTGATAAGTAGAACTTTTTTTACATGTTCTACCCACCTTCAGAAGTGGATTCCATTTGGTTTTATTTGATTTTCTTTATTACATAAAATTTTTCACCTGTATAACCGTTCTCATTGTATTAACTGTAGAGTGACGCTCGAGCTAAGGCCACATTCCAACTGAGCCTAAGGAAGAGGCATGACGAATTAGTTATCACTATGAACGATTTTAGTTTCTTGAAGGATCATTGCAGCCAACTCAACGGTGAAAAAACCCTAAATAGAAACTTGTTTTTCTGGACTTTTGGCCGCATTGTGCGGCCTTCGGCCGCACAGTGCGACTCGACGCCGATGTGAACCCCTCCCACCGTGAGTTGGGAACCCGCAGGTGGCGCGTTCCGAGGACCATGAAAACCCATGGCCTCGGACTTGTGCAATGCCACCTCGAGTCCCAATTGCCGGAAGTAAACAGGGGCTTTCGGGGGCGATAAATCGATCTAGCTAGGATTCATTTTTATAAAATGTCGTTTTATTCATGTTTTCAATGACCAACTTTATCGATAATCAACTTGAACATAAACTTATTATTTTAAACACAATTTACCAATAAATACCGAGCAAAGCTCGGTCATCCAGATATTTTAAATTAATGACGGATTATTGTTTTTTTTTTAAATGATGCCAGTAATTGATGGTGTTCCCTACTTATGAATTTCAGAGTTTGCAATGGCTCCGTGGATGGACAACCCCTAGCGCTGTGGAACATGAACTGAGAGACATACAACTTCTATTTAAAAGGGAGAAGAAAGGTTTTAATAACATTTGCTTTAATATCTACTACCACAATTTATGTGAAAGATTGAATCTAAAGTAATCGTTTTTGTTTCAGATCAAGTTGAAGTTGATGAGACAATGTCTGAAAAAATGTCGTATTTCATGAGAAAAAGTTTTATGTTGCCATTCTTCCTGGTGACTTTCAGTTTTTTCGTGGGCAATTTTAGTGGCATGACAACCTTACAGGTAAATAAACGTGTAGCTAAGTTCCTATTTCCTACCTAAATATTTTGACTATGAATAAGTACATAGAATACTAGCTGCTGCCGCAACATTGTACAATATTTTGAATTATATCATTTGTTACCTTCTGCCCGCGACTTCGTCCCCGAAAATATATGGCCGCTCTCGGCTCTTGAACGGACCCCAGCATCGCATCGCATCGCCCTATTACTTCTTTTTCACATAGCGTTATGACTTGTTTTCTTTGTTCTCGGCTCCTAAGGATCGTAGCATGATGATAAATAGCTTAGAAACGTTTGGACTCTCAAATGTAAAAATATTTTTCAAATCCGACTGGTAGTTTCTGCCCTACTAGCTTTTGCCCGCAGCTTCGCTCGTGTTAAAGCACACACGGTTCCGTGCAAAATAACAATGAATATAGTTTTTCTTCTTATACCTCCTAGGTAGACTATGTGTACCAAGTTTCATGATGATCGGTTAAGTAGTTTTCGCGTGAAAGCGCAACAAACAAACTTACATTCACATTTAAAATATTCAAATATTAGTATGATGAGTATAAATTAATAACTAAAAGCCTTTGTTCGCAGACCAATACATTACAGTTTTAACTTTTATAAATGTTATTTTAAATCTAATTTAATTTAGAAAATAAAAACTTAATTCGATATGTTAAGTTAATATACATATATTCTTCAACAACCTGCAGGTCAATTCTCGTAATTAAAAACGTTCAAAATCTAGTCGCAGTATCATCTCTGCGACAATCGAATGTCAAAAACTTGTCTAAATGTAGGGAACCTGGAGGTATTTTTTTTCAAATGAATACTGAGTTCAGACTGTAAACGTTTTTAAAATTACGAGGTTGTTTGTTGGTCAGATTGTCCTTCGACATAGCCCTCCTCTAGTTTCTCTTACTCATCTCTGTCACAAGCTAATTTTTAACCGACGCAAATTAAAGGAGGAGGTTCTCAAGTCGAAGCGTATATTTTTTATTTATGACCCCGCATAATTATTTACAGAGCGGTCCGATTTTGATAAATTCTTTTTATTGGAAAGTATATACCCCGAAGTTGGTCCCATATAAATTGGGAAAACAAACTCCAACCCTAAGGGTAGGAAAACAGGGAATGACTGATTGTTCATTCATTGATTCTAATGTATCCACGCATAAGTTCTTACAGAATAGTTCGATTTGCAAGCAAGTAATTAGTCGATAACAGCCACAAAAAAATATAAAATATAAAGTTTTAACAAAAAAATTAAACCGCCGAAAAAACTGAAAAGCAAAAAGTAAGAAGCCTAAGTAATTTTGATTCGGCGCCAAACAATCAGTGAGCAACGATCACTAAATTACCTTAAATTTATAGAAATAATCAAATCAAAATAATTAATTAATTTGCTTGTTTGGCGCCGACTCAAAATTACTTTAGGCTTCTTATTGTTTTCCTTTTCAGTTTTTCCGCGGTTTAATTTAGTCCTTCCTTTTGGTAAGTATGTCATTTTCGCATCTGTTGATTTGACGTTCCTTTTTTTCTTTTACATTCCTAGGATACCATTCCATTACGGCTTTCGACCATTTTTCTAATCCTTTACGTGAGACCAGTACAGTATTTTAGTTTTATTTTAAATTTTAGAAGAACATCGTTTCTGCAGCGGGAGGGCGTGTCAGACTTTTATGAGTAAAACCCACCCGAGTTCCTTCAGTTGCCTATATGCCAGGGCCACGGTAACGTTTTCAACAATCTCGCAACCCTGGCAGGCATCTTAAGCATGCTTCGCTCAAGATTGCGTTGGTAAATTGCAAAGTTTTACTGGGTTTTTCTATCTGGAATTTCTCAGTAATGCGGCTTGCCCCCCATTTATGTCATAGGAATAAAAAGCTAGGGGCAAGCAATAACAATGAATGATTGGGCAGATGTGCTGTGAACGGTCACGTCACGTATGCCCAACCCTTTGGGAAAACAAAGCGTGACGTGTTACGTGCTGTTATATCCAGTATGACCAAATAACCAAAGTCTTTCCCTAGGTCTTTGGCTATTTTTCTACCAAAACAATCGGTTCAGTGGTTTAACCGTCAAAAGCTAATATACAGTCAGATTTATTACTTTCGTTCGCGTGTATAATATTAGTACTTACCTACTTATGAATATTTTATATTGCAGACCTACGCAGTGTCTATATTCCAAATGCTGAAGGCGCCTATCGATAAGTACTACGCAACATTGATTCTTGGCGTGCTACAGATAGTGGGCGCCAGTACATGCGTCGTACTGGTCCATTATACAGGCAAGCGACCCCTGACTCTCTTCTCCACGGGAGGGGCTGGAATCTCCTGCATACTCGTCGCAAGTTACGACATTTATATCAAAATGGTAAGAATAGAAACAGACGGGTAATAGCAGCTGCAAATCGATCAACCAATCAGGTTAAGCTATGCTTGCTGAGGTTGGTCTTTGAATGGGTGACCATGTTTAAGTACCAAGAAGGCGTCTTAGAAAATACGTTAAGCCGTTGGTACCGGCTGTCACTCATGGACCTTTGACAGCCGTTACGGGTCGTCAGAAGTCCGAAAGTCTGACTATCAGCCTTACGAAGGGATATCGTATTGCCCATTTACTGGGTTATGGAAGTCAGATTGGCAGTCACTCCTTTTAAAATACTGGTATTCAGCTCCATATGGTTTAACTGGAAGCCGCCGCGACACCAACATAGTAAGCAAAAGGCTAGGCAGATGATGATTACAGCCACTCTGAAAAGTCTGACCGCTTGTGATCTGCACTTAAAAAATAGTCAAACACGAAACATTGTTAATTTCTACGTAGATACTTATAGGGATTGGTGCAAAGTTTATACTTTATAAGCCTGATGAATCACTAAGTTTTCTCCCCTGTAACCTTTGTCGGTAGATTTTTAGGTTTAGTACTTTTTGGTACTTACTTACTATTCAAAGTTCAAAGTTTTCATCTACGCTCTATATTCTATGTACATAGATTGGTAAATACTGGTCGCTATAATGTAAAACTAGCTGACTCCACAGACGTTGGACGACTAGAATCAATTCATTTTAATACAAAGGTTGACGTTCAAAAGTGCCTTGTATGTGCCTTTGTCCTGCGAAAATGTCAATGTGGTCTTGAGTTCATACACAAATCCCATAGGATAAATCACTTTCAGATTTTGTCAAATTTAACGATTTTCGGGGCAAATAAAAAAATCTGTCCATTAAAACCTAATTCGGCCTATTACGAACATTTTAAAACAATAAAATCCAAATCGGTCACGTCATTTTCGAGTGATGAGTTTCCCAAGGAACAGCTTTCCCTATGGATATTGTAGTCTTTGAACAGCTTTTTAATTTTATTTAGGCTCGCAGGGACTTCGACTAACTGAAACCATGAATTCACCTCATGATTCTAGACCACAGAGTAGAATTTTTTCGACGGATATTAAAAATAAACAGCTATTTCATAGAAAAGAGCAACCTAAGCGTCAAAATATGGATGGAACCTATCTGACCTATCTGACCTCCACAACCCAGTTACTGGGTAATACGATACCCCGTAAGACTGGTTGTCAGACTTTCGGGCTTCTGACGACCCATAACGACTATCTGAGACCTACGAAAGACAACCGGGATCAACGGCTTAACGTGCTTTCCGAGGCACGGAAGTCGATTTCAAATTTGGGGCCAAAAAAGTGTGAATTGCATGATATTTGAAAAATGTTAAAAATTTTAATGTTTAAATATTTAGGTGCATTAATTAGTTAAAAAAACACATGCTAATCAAACAAACCTTTAATTTCTTCCAATAACAGGGAAAATACAAATTTTTGAGTGACACAAATGAGCAACATAATTTCTCTAATGATGTTTTGTGATTTACTAATGAGATCTCTGGTTACACTAATGAAAGTATATATTTTTTCATTTTTCTATGTTACTAAATAATCAACAAAACATAAAATATTTGTCATTAACGTTATTTGTAGCAGGTGCAGTGGCCAGCGCATCAACCTACCCTCAACCTACTGTCAATTTTCTTTGAATAATTTACAATTTACTGCAACAGTGTTAAAAGTGTCAAGTTCCATTAGGAAACTTTGGTAAATTGGATTAGGTTGATGTGCTGACCACCGTACTACAGATATTAATTATTTTAAACTTAATTCCAAAACAAAATAATAACTTAATCAACTAAGCTAATCAATGGTATACATACATTTCTGATTTCAGTCTTCAAAATTCGTTAACGCTAATCGTTTTTCATTGCGGATACAATAACAATATCAATATTATTAATATCTACTTAATTAATTAATCTGATAAGGGATCATCCTCATCATCTTCACATTTCTTTAAAAATTCCAGGAATTCTTTTTCATGACCTGTCGCTTTTGTTTGATTATTTATAAAAGATTTGTTGCTCCAGGAGTGTCGAACACTGCGGAGACTTGAAGTTGATGGCTCGCTGTCATGTAACATTGGATTGGTATTGACATAGCGAATGGTAACATCACTAAGTACCTTAATTCTTTTGTTTTCCGGGATGACCTTTACATTTTCCATTGTAGATTCAATGGGAGTATTGTATATTTAAAAAAATCTCATATGTTTGCCATGTTTACAAGCAACATTTAAACATTCGAAACAGCTCTGTTTTCTAAATTCTAGATAAGCGGAATCGGCAGCCCAAACGACCTGAAAGAAAAAAAAATGTTATTATTACATTTTTTTATGGTAACGTCAGTATATATATATTTTTTTTTTGTATTTAATATACCTGATGAACTGTCATAGTCGCCGTGAAAGTAGCCATATCTTTAGGCAACATTAATTCCTTTAATTTGATTTCGTTCTCCTGAATAATACCCATTTCTACGTTTTTTATATTTCTTCGAATGATGTTAACAAAGGCATCAAAGTCTCCGACATCCTGATGACACCTTAATTCATAATCCGCAGTCCTTTTGATCACTGCTCCAATGCCATCAGGAGCACCCTTGCCGTGTCCAGCTTCTTGGTAATTCCATGTGACAAGATTTAATTCTGGGAAGTCATTCCTTAATTGGGTTAAAATATAAAATATATATTTATTTCTATACTGGCTAGATGGACTATCTGTTAAAATATGAATGCGATTAATTTGCGATGATCTGTTAAACACAAATTTAATTAAATAATTTAGATGAGCCCAGACTGCCGCTGCATCATGACGGGTGCATTCACTGGCTGTGCAAATAGAGTAGGCTTGAGTAGCATTGGGATCATTTTTTAAATAAACCACTGCTGTATGAAGTGAGACTTGACCACGGCTGCCACCAAAATGCATGCTTTGTACTTCCTCCGCATATTTATAAGAATAGTTTTCTGAAAAATCCATATGGATCAAGGCTTCATTGATAGTTAGAGCTTCTTTCAAATATTTAATAGTTGCGTACTGGTTCACAATGTTACTCGTGTGTGATAAAAATTTTGGCAGCATATTTTCCAGTTCAATTATCAGGTTACGTGGATCAGATCTCTTTGCTTTCTTCTTGATTATTTTTATTTCTTTAGCGTCTACTCTCTTTGTATCTCTTTCCCATACCATGTACTGTATTTCTTTATCATTTCGGAATTCTTTATATGGTACTGTTTTATCCTTACATGAAGCGCATTTGCGATTAAGACAATTTAGGCTATATTTATCACAACAGATTTCCTTTGTCAAATTCTGACTATCTTTTACATGAAGAATATCATTCTTGTTGAGAGCCGCTATTAATAAGTTAAAATTTGTTTGCAACAAGCAGGCACATGTATCACGGTCGTCAGTTGGAAGAGAGACCCAAAATGGTCTGAGTCTTGTAAAAGTCGTATAACTAATTTTAATGTTAGTATTTTCAGCCAAAAATCTCTTGTGTAAGTTTTTCATAGAATCTAAAAGATATCTGACTTGTTTAACGGTTCCATGTTTCTTCTTATATTGTTTCTTGCCTGAAGTAATGCGACTGTTAATGTCGTCTTCGTAAAACTTTTGCACTAACTGTTGAACGTTGATGTTATTTCGTGCATTTTTCTTAAGTCGTTCCCGGAGATGAACTTTGCGAAGGTCAGTAGCAACTTTAAATTTTTTAAACTTCTCTTTATCAATTAAGTTAGTGATAACGCGTTTGTCCTTCCTGTTTCTAGTTGTTGCAAATTTCCGTGTTATTTCAGCACTTATAAGTTTATCAAATAATTGTTTCTTGTCTTCATTTTTTGTATTTTCTGATTCATTACTTATTTCACTTGTTAGTGTAGATATTTTTCTTTTTAAATAATTTACCCTGAACCTGTATCTGTTTAATAGTAATATATATTTTTGTTTCTCTTTTTCGTGCTGCATTTTCATTGTTTTGATTTTTTTAATTAGTTTTTGTTCACGCATACTTAGTTTCGATTTTATTTCTTGTTTTTCTATGTTTAAGGGATCTGTATTCAAGTTTACATTTTCAATATCACAACTTTCTTCAGTTACTGCAACGTTTTCTATCATTCTTTGACTTACTTTCTTTCTATAAAACTTTTTGGCACTCTCTTTCCATTTTCGTCTTTGAATTCTTTGCTCGCGTGGACTCATTTCGTTAATACTTTTAATTTTCCTTCGCTTTTAAGTAATATTGTCTTTTTTTTTCTTGCTCGGCAGCATATAACTCAGGATTTTTTTTAATAGTTTGATATTTTTGTCTTCTAGCTATTCTACGTCTCTCTAATTCTTCCTCACTTTTTAGTTTTTTTGGTTTCGCCATTTTAATACTTAATCTAGAAGTTAAAAAAATATATCATTAGTGTGACTTTCAATATAATTAGTGTGACTCGTGAATCGACACAAATGAGAGTGACACGAATGAGATTTTTGGTAGTAATTCGAATTTATTTCGTAAATGGAACGTTCTAGAATATACCGTACATTAGAAACGAAATATGCTCTCAATGGTTTACTACGCAGCCAAATCAAAAACAAAAAACACATTTAACTAAGCACTATATGTGACAAAACACTAATGATATAAATTTGTTACAAAAGTCAAAATCTTTCCTGAAATTTGGAATTTCTCTTAGAATAACGCCACACACAACCGTCGACCACGCGCGTTCGGCCACGACTGAGCACACGGGATACGCGCGGGGCAAAGGGCAGGGTAAATCAGGGACAAATTCTGTTTACTGGTGCATTTGGAAACGGTCACACAAATGATACATTAAAACGAGTAGTTTTAGAATGCTAAAAAAAACCTATTTTTTATGACCCAGTATTGGTTTTTATATCTAATTATTCATCTTTAAAGTGTCTACAAAACAGTAATACGTTAAAATTTGAAGTTCCTCAACGAGTTTTCGTTTTTTAGAGAAATGAAGAAAAATATAAGACTTTGGAGCATTAACACTAATGAGAAATAGGTACTAGTTTTAGATCTATCTCTTTAATGTACAATCATAAAAGATTCGTTCTAACTGGCGTTTGGGCGTCTCATAAGACTACATGATTTAAAATAATTTAACTTACGATAAATTCTACATCATGAGAAATAAATCAAAATATATGCTTTTGGCCCCAAATTTGAAATCGACCCGGTCTTGGTATGTAGGTAGAACGGGCTGGTGTCCGCAACTCCACGTCTGAGCGCGTATTTTGCGTACGGATGGGAAATCGGTTATTCGATCCACCCCAGCCATTGGTATGTAAAGATCACCCATCCACGGACCAACCGCGGCAAGCGTGGATTAACCTGATCAATCCGTGCGGCTGTTATTACTTAGCCATAAGCACTTCCTGACACCCAGTATGATTAAATAAAACAGTATTTCAACAGATTTTAAAAATGTTTTATAAATCTTTTCAGAACGGTCTTGGTGAAACGATGGAAGTAACGAATGCTACTTTGACTGCCATAAACTCTACGTCAGCTGACATGCGAGAGGAAACGGTAAGGTTCTGCGTTTAGGGACTTAAATGTAGGCTCTTGAAGGAGAGACACTTCCTGGCACTGTTATACAGGATCAAATTAAAATCGACAATATTTTACCCACGTGTTCGTGTGTACCACGGCTATCGATATCGAAAAGTCATAGAACGTAAACACACAATTTTTTTTTACACATAACATAACATCACGCCTTGTTTCCCCGAAGGGTTAGGCAGAGGTGTAGCTATAGTACACCCACATTTCGCCTGTTATGTTAAGTCCCATATGTAATGGAGGCGAGCCTATTGCCATCCAGCGGGCACCAATCCAGACTCCGGGCTGCTACAGAGAAATTCCAGATGGAAACACCCAATAACACCTTGCCCGACCTGGGATTCGAACCCAGGACCTCATGCTCAGCAGTAGCGCTTGCTACCACTAGACCCTCGTTGGTCTAGTGGCAGTCAAAGTAATTTTTCGTGGAACATATATATTTTTACGTATTTGCAAAAACTAAATCATAACAGTCGTTTGGTTGCGCTTTAATGCACTTACATGTCAGTGTCATTTAAAGTTTTGAACAAAGATGGAATGATGTATTTATTTTTTTAATTCAAAACTAATGCGCAAAATTTGCAATTAATAGTTGATCCAATTGAGTAGGTTGTTGTCCTTGGCATCTTTAACCAGTCAATTACCGTAATTACAGACACAATTAAAAAACCATTGTGTCGATACCAAATGTGGTATCTCAGGGATTTAGAGGTTAATAGAACTTTTGCAATAGTAGTGATTTATTTATGCACACTTGTTTATTTACTTTAGCACAATTTCTTTTTGCAGCGGAATCCGTACTCTTGGATGCCCATGACCCTGCTGATGATCTTAGCTCTTGTAGCCCACACGGGTTTGAGATTACTACCATGGATTCTTATCGGCGAGGTAAAATATTATTTAACTAGCAAAACAAAATCAGTTAGGGTTCGAACCTACGATCTGCAACTTGGCCGCAACTTACGAGTCGTTGGTTCGGACCCAGACAGGCATTTTATCTTATATATATAAAAATGTAATGTTGGTTTGTGTATGTTTCATAAAAACTCAAAAGTTCTGCACCGATCGAGCTGAAATTTTAGCATGATATATAATCCGCATCAAGGATTGTTTTTATCTATTTTTTGCATCAGTTACATATCCGCGACCGCGAAAAAAATAGTTTTTAACGATCAGCTGTGTACCAGTGACCGCACCATCTGCCGGAAGCGAGGAAAACACTCGCGGACAACCGCAATAGTAATGGCGTGCCACAGCGAAGCGTGGCAGGGTACAGCTAGTTTTGAATGAATTGTTTCATATTACTGCTCTCAAAATGGTGAACGAAAACAGCTGACTAAACCGACGTGCCTGCTAGGAACAAATTATCGAAGACATGTGACATCCACCCGTGGTGGATTGGATGGGCGATTACGGGCTACATTCCACTCCCCCTCACAGAGAGGATGCTTGTGTCCCAGCAGTAAGATCATTATAGGCTGATTTATCAGTCTATAGGTAATGTTTCCACTTCTGGTATACAGGGTTCTTTGTGAGGAGTAGGCTGTTACCCTTAATACCAGTGTGGTACCGCTCCGAGTGGACCCAACATGCTGCTGCGCCCTGCTGTGCCTACGACGCAGCTGTACATTTCACGCCTGCACTACTCCACGACGATTGAAGAAGTAGTGCAGTTTTTGAAAGTGAAGACCAACTGGACTCTGAGGGTCGAAAGGTTGGAGTCGCGCCACAACATCAACTTTAAGTCGTTCGTGGTACGAGTTCCAACCGACCATCTACAGACCTACTTAAGAGAGGACTTTTGGCCGAAAGGTGTCATGTTTCGACGCTTCCGAGGACGGTTACGCGACACCACGCAGCGGAACACGACGTCATTACGTGTTTAGAGACAGTTTTAGTTTAGTTTAGTTTTATAGAATATGTATTAGTTTATAGTTATTGATTTTATATTATTTATGTATTGTTTTTATGGGCCTTAGTAGCCTGAAATAAAGGATTGATTGATTGATTGATTGATTGAATACACCACGCAGGCCCGTCCTTGGTGAATGACATATTCATGTCTTTGAATTTTCGGTTCTAGGACATGCCGTTTTCCTCACGATGTTTTCCTCTCGCGTTTTGACAGTTATGGTGATGCAATAAATAGCACAAGCTGCTTGCCTTCCCGGCATCGGGATCGATAAAATACAACTCGTAAGTCACGGCTCATTTCTTAACAGAAGCTGTTAAGCAGCATGTTTAGTAAGATCGGCGGCGAACGGATTTGATGACAATTTACTCTTATTCGTTAACTAATTCCTGGTTTCTTCTTTTTCAGGTGTTCAGTGCGAAGACCCGTTCAGGCGGCGCAGGCGTCGCTAGTGCAATCGGCTACTTATTCGGGTTCCTGTCGAATAAGATGTACATAAGCATGGTGGATACATTGTCAATATGGGGCACGTATGGCTTGTACGGCGTTGTTTGGTGAGGCACTCATACCTATGGCTTAGTTACTCGTTTATTATTTATAAGCTTCTGCCCGCAGCTTCGCCCGCGTGAATGTCGGAAAATAATAAGAGGAGGAAACAATGCCAAAAGACGTCTACTGCTGGACATAGACTTCCCCCATTAAATGGTGGAGGCATGTTGGCGATCGCAGTATGGTAGTAAAATGCATAGAGAACGCTGCTGCCCGTTCTAGTAAGTCCGTAAGTCGCCTTTTACGACACCCACAGGAAGAAATGGCGCCATCAACCGAGTACAAATCTGTTAAAAAGTTCCTGATAAAAGAAAACCCAGGCAGTCCATTGTAATTCTTCATATAAATACCTATTATTTTTTTCAGTTTCATTGGTGTCATCGTATTTTATTTCATTTTACCTGAGACCGAAGGCAAAAGATTGAATGATATTGAAAACCATTATGCTGGAAAAACAAAACTTACAAATCAAGTTTACAAATCACCGGTTTGTACCTTATACCTACTTATTCAGTGTATTGTAGAAAATATTTGTGTGTAATGGCTGGATCTAAGAACCGGCTTAGCTAGGTACCTACCTATAAAGATGATGCCTACCTGACCAGGAAAAAACAAATAAATGAAAGACAAATCTGTGAAAATATCCATTACGTAAATATTTCTCACTATGATTTCGTTTACCTATGTGAAAAGTCCCTTGCAAAATAGTTCGCGAAGGTAATGTGGTCATCAACTCGAAGCAAGCTTCGTTTTGGTTAAGTAAAACCTCCTTAAAATAAACAAACTGTTTTTAAACGTATCTTTTTTACTTGCAGAGGAAACCGAAGAATGATGTGACAAGACTGCATGAACTCAAAGGCACTAAAAATCCTACTTTCGAGGAAGACACTTCAAAATTATAGTCTAAGTACATATAAGGTTACCAAAACTGCACTAGCTTCCTGTTAATTGTGATTATTGTGACTGCAGTTACCAGTTATGAACGACCACCCAAAGACAATGCAGCAACGAAAAAAACATAGTACGTTTTGTGACACCTATAGCCTGTATAAATACTAGTTAGAAACTTTACTTTTAGGGTCAGTTCTGGAAGAACTATAAGAAAAATTAGAGTTGGGCATGCAGGCCTGCGCGAGCCGACTGCAACATTCACACATATTCGAATGTAAAAAAAGACAATTTATTTCAGAAAAATTTGTCCATAGGCAAGGCATAATTGTTATATAATAGTAACAAGGCTTATAACTAGTGTTAGCCATTAAAAGTAAAAATAAATTAGGCATACCGTACCCAACACAGTAGGCTCATCGCTTCAGACTATGGTAATATTGTTATTGTCAAAGGAGCCAATAAATTGCTCGGGCATTTTTCCGTTCCGTCTGGACTGAGAAACGCAGTCTGAGTTTCTAACTATGCAACGTAGATTTCAATAAAATAAGTCAAACTTATTTATTTGCCATCGATTCAAAATTTTCAAGGAAACACAATGGTGCACTGGCGTAGCAGCCCATGGTGGCGAAAAAACGCTGACCAACAAACCAACACCATAGCACAGTATAAAAATGGACAGTACCGAAACTCCGAACAAACATTACAAACGGCACACAAAGACAATTGTGCGCATCTACGAGACCTCTCAGCGAAGGTGGCGGCGCTCTCAGTGGTGGTGGCTGTGTCGAGACGAGTGTGGCGTTATACGTTTATCTCTTGAGAAAAGAAAACTTTTGCAGCCACTACCCCATTAGCCACTACATGAACGAAAGACGAAAGACTAAAGTTGCATGGAGTGGGCATAACATGTATGCACGCTTTTTGCATGACAAATTCTACCAGTCAGATCCGACCGGAAGCCGCGTCAAAGAACTTCGTTCTAAAAAACCACTTTTCAAATTTACAAACACTAAGAGTGATAACGCTAACGCTACGATTGAGCGTAGGTAATTGAATCAACAATTAGGCCGTGTTTCTCTACTGTCCATACTTGTACCTACTCGTACTGTGACCACAGCTTGCAAAGACCAAAATTAAGTACCTACCTATTTACCAATCGGTCTATCTGGCTTGATATGCGAGATTTTGGTTGGGCATATTTGTATGTGCATTTCGTTATTTCGGTAGGTGAGTTGGTCGTTAGATACTGTCCTTTGCACAGAGGCACGACCGTGTCTCGTGTAGGAATAAAAAACAATAAATATCTGTGATCAATAATAATTTATATGTTTATTTAAGTTGAATTATGTATTTTATAATTAAGTTTAACTGTGGGCAGAAATAAATAAAAACTAAGCTTTAAGTACCTCTTACGTGTTAAATTTTACTTTCACTATTAAAAATATGGTCAATATATAAATAAAAAATATTTTCGTTGTATTATTTATTTATTTGGTCCCGGAGTAGGTAACATGTTCGTTGAACATAACCTGAGTTTTGTCCGCACGCGAATACACCAGATGAAAAAAAACATACGCAATCAAAAGATGCCCGTAAGGATTGAGGAGCCACATAAAATAGTAAAACAGGGTAAATTTTGTAGATGAACGCATTTTCTTTGGCTCCTCAATCCTGACGTTCTAATTATATATGTTTGACTGTAGCCACCTGAGATTTCAACGGAATCTAAAGCCAGAGATACTAACATGTAGCAGAAATGTCTGCTATATATTATATATCTGCACAGTTCAGCAATGTATATATTTTAGATTCTGAAAAAACAATACTTAACTATTTTCTTGTAAATTCAGTGTGAAGGGTGACCACATTTTGGGGGTACCTACAAATTAATATTAAACACACACTCAGAAGATTTAATCTCACAATATATATTAAACTTCTATCAGATTCTACTTCTACTGATTTTGTGTATATCAATACACAAAATGAGAATCCAAATTGGAAGATGCAACTTTAATCGCTGAAGAAAAAACCGACTGTACGTTTTGTAACAACCAAACTGTGTGTAAATATACTCTATCAACACAGTTTCATATGAACTGAATGGTTGTGAAAAGTTTAGAGTGAGAGAAATACCAGAATTTGTAATGTTTTCGAATAAATCATATAAATTAACAGGTGCAATAGAATTTATTCCTGCAATTATCGAAACTGGCACAGGCCACTACAAATGTCACTATGTTACACTGAAAGATGAGATGTTCTGTAACGATGATTAAGATTCTAAAATTCGTATAAGCACTGATCAGCCAATATCCACTCATTCTATAACTTATAGCAAAATTGATTGCTAAATAACCCATTCGTAGTTACGATAGACATAGCCTGTTATGAAAATATAAAAATAAATTACTTATCCTGGTTTCATAATACGAGTACAATATGGTCACCTTTCACACTGAATTTGTAAGAAAATAGGTAAGTATTGTTTTTTCAGAATCCAAAATATATACATTGCTGAACTGTGCAGATATATATAGCAGACATTTCTGCTAAATGTTAGTATCTCTGGCTTTAGATTCCGTTGAGATCTTAGGTGGCTACAGTCAAACATATATAATTAGAACGTCAGGATTGAACAGCCGAAGAAAATGCGTTCATCTACAAAAATTACTCTGTTTTACTATTTTATTTCTTTACTGCAAAAACAAACACAACACCTGCTAAATGATCATTATGTCGAATATATTAATTGATCGCTAACATCCAATAGAAATTCACCTCTTGAGTGTAGTTTGAGGAGCCAAACTAAAAGTATTGTATTTTCTTTCATTTTAGCGCTACAGAAGCGAAATTTTTAGACAGTAATATGCACAATTGCTACTAAATGATACAAAATTCATCCATTATTAAAATTTTCAACAATATTCATCCATTACTTATCGAGTTCCAGGTGGCTCCTCAATTCAGACGTTTAGATTGAGGAGCCACTTTTGCATTAAATATAACTAGTGATATATTTTGCTGCTAAATCTAGAATTCGTGCTGCAAAATCAGCTATATTGCTGCTAAATAATGGTGAAATCAGATTTAAAAAATCTGATGTGGCTCCTCAATCCTTACGGACATAATCAAAAGCATAGCTAAAAAATAACACGTCATTAACGTCATGACGAAATAACTGGACAAAGACAAAAATATTGTTTTTTAATAATATATGAAGTTACATAGAGACGTGCATTCGCTATAAGTCGTATGATGTCATCTTGTTTACTTCGTTCTGGAAAGATTACTGTGTACGTGGTTTGGGTAGGTGTGTATGTAAAAGTTTACTTGTATGATTGTTTCTTTATCTTCTTATTATTACTTACTTGTTCTGCGCGCACGATTTCGTTCGCGTGTAAGTATTTCAGATTTTTTACTAAATGTTCTAAGACCTTCTTTAAAAGTTCGTTTTTCAAAATTAATTATTACGATCTTAATCATTATGACTAATTGGGGGTACATTTTTGAGAAACCCTATTTTTTTTTAAACCGCCTAATTTATTTTCTCATATTAATACTGAGTTCGAAAAGATAATTTTTTTACAAGGTGTCTTGCCGGTGCCGGACATTAAATGAAAAACCTAGACGTACTAAATCTATGGAAAAAACGCATATTAGGAGGTACTTGAAAAACAACATTTCGCGCGATTACCTTACTTACCTTACTTTCTACTCATTTATTCATTAGCGTGCAACGTATTGATTCTTTTCAAAGTGGTAGCCATAGGTGCACTTTATCAAAGATTTTATTTTATTAATTAAGTAACTTATTTTTAAATTAATTATTTATTTTTAATTTCATAATGGAAAGATTTACGTCCCTTGAAAACGTGTATTTATTTGATTTAGATGATTCGTCACTTAGTAGACAATCCTCTGTCTCAAGCTTAGAACACTGCAGATATAATTCTAGTCCCATTCCAATTCTTGGTGACTTGAATGTATTACTGGGAATCGGACCCTCAAACGGTGCAATTTCTGACCATCGACGAGGCTGTACCTGTCGCACTTGTTCACGAGCTCCTGTTTATAGCCGAAGAGGTAAGTTACAAACAAGTTGAGTTTTACGATAGGCACGCGTGTAGATTAGTAGGTAGGTAAGTATACTATTCTAAAGAAATCTTTATTAGAAGTAATACTAATTAATTCGTCAAAATTAGCGTCATTTTTGAGTAAGTATTTGTTATGTATAAAACGATACAAATTTAAAACTTAATAACATTTCACTATTATTTATTTCATCTAAATATACATAATGGTGCCGATTCTGTTGTACACGAACTAAACTAACTAAACTATCTCTAAAATTCCTTACTTTTGGCTATGAGAATTGTAACGCTATTCTGCAACGAAAAATCTCTAAATTTAAAAATTATTTTGATACGACTAAAATCGAATTTGACAATCGCGACTCAGTGTGGTATTTTTTTTTCTTTTGGTTTCGCAACGTTGTACTTGTGTGTGCATTGCGTAGAATGATTTTTTTGAGAGACGAAGGCGCGTGCTGGGGGGCCAGCCTCAACGTGTTTTATATGGAATTTTTCACTTTTGTTTGAAAAATATAAAAAAATATTACCCACGTGTTGAGATTTAAATGTGCCGGGGTATACTAAGGGGGCCGAAAATTTCATTATTTTTGCGATAGGACACGCCATTTTCAAGATATAAGCAAAAAGAAAATAAAAAATACAGAACTGTTTTTGCACGTGAAGGCGAGGCGTTGTTGAGAATTTTAGTTCATGACCACTAGTTTTATTCCACACCTTTTTAATCACGATTAATAATAGTCAGATTATTTAAAATAAATGATTATAGTCAAAATTTTTGGTGAAAACCGGCAAACTCAGAATAGCAAAATTGACATTTTTACTAAACTAATAACTCAGTGCAATCTTAGTACTGTCAAACTAAAATATAGTTAAGTTGTGTCACTTTAGTCTATTTCAGAATAGGAAATCGTCGTTTGACAGGATTAAACCAAATTTTAGTGATTTTTTGTTTAGTTTAGAGAATTTTGTGACAACAGAATCGGCACCATTGTCAGTTTAACGAATCGATGGCGAAGTGTGATTGTGGGTAGGTACAATAGTTACACTTCTGTCTAACCCTTCGAGGAATACAGTTGTGATATTATCGTGATATCTGTGTGTAAGATCACAACTTATTAATGTTCCACGTTTGTTACGGTCCAGGATTCTTATTAAGTAGGTATTTAAATTGCACGTGTACTGCACTCTGACTGCACCTATGTACTACATAGGTACTGTATAAGTACCTTGGGTACTACAAGGATTATTGGCATGAATGACAGTGAGTATGGGCGTTGTTGGGGTACATTTGTGAAGTTGCATTACCGAAATTACATTGACAAAACAAGATGGCGCTCGTCGCAATTAGAGCCACGCGCCAAAATTACCTTGTCACTTTTTATTACTGTAGGTACGTCTACATTTATTATTGTAGGTACGTTTCGTTTTGTTCGGCCGTCAAGTATGCACATACACGGCAGCTACATATCAAGTAATACATTTCCAGTTTTCGCTGACCTCGCATTGTATAGACTTTTCGTACAATGGACAAGTCAGCTTATACTGGAAATGAATAGCTTGTTTTGTCGCCGTGCGTACTTGACGGCCAACAAAAACAATTGAAAGTATTAGAGGGACACTACACATCAACCAAATCTATGTAGTAATTTTACCTACATATTCGTATATTGAAACGAAACGTACAAGAATTTCTAATTAAGTGGCCATATACGAAATTTTGCTGATTTCGCTGATTTACTTGATTTTACACGTTCTTTTACAGTTAGAACTAATTAATTTATTAATTGATCAATGGTATGTTACGCAATTAGGGTGTTGGAGCCTATAGGTGGCAGGCTAGATACTTTAATATTTCGAAGGTGCAGGCCGTTGTCGGCGCAATCTGAACTTCACCGATATAATCCTAACCAATTCAAAATAGAGTGTGTCATGGCATAGTGACCAATATACATTTGAAAAAGGTGCCTTACACTTGATTCGAGCCACAAGTTCTTGTACACATTCCCAACAATCGCGTTATTTAAAAACAAATAAAAAAGAACAACGATAAGACTAAAGAAACCTTAGTATACCCATTGTTAACTTGTCAGTCATGGTACCCATTGGCAAAATGTTAATGTTCACAAAACCAGTTACACATATTACACCCTATTAGTAAATCTTAAACTATCTCCTTAAAGTAGCCAATGCCCATTGAGGAATCAGCTTACCCCGGCAGCGAGCATCTTCCGTGAGAAACATTTAGGCGTACCTGGGTCATTTTCAGAAAATCTGTACACTGTTGAAAATATGCCGTTTTTATTTTTTTTTCATTGTAAATGGGTTTTATTATTATATTTACAATGGGTACCGTAAAATGCTGCAACTTTGCCGTAGTTTTATAGTAACATTGATATATTTCGAAAAAATACAATCAATTTTCACCCTTGTCAGGTTGGGGATAAAGCTTATATTAATGGTCATTGGCAGTGTACTTAGACCTACAATTACTCTGTTTCATTTTCGAAATATAACAGTCTTAATCACTAGGCAAAGTTGGGCCACAAAACTGTAACATTGCCTGCTTCAATTTTGACAGTCTAAACGACCTAAGTACATCATTATTGCACTTGAAGTTAACCCTTATTAGTAGGACTTAGGGATAAGAATGGCAAAACAGCCACTTTTTGCTTATACCACTAAAAACAATGCTAGGCAATGTTGTGTTCGAGTTTTCTGTTAGTTTCATACTTTATTTGATATTGCATAGGGTTGTCGCATACACCGTGGAGTAAAACGACCTAAAATGTATTTAATATTGTTTATTATATAAAAATGCCTGTTACAAATAGTTGTGTACTATCATACGCAACTCAAGTCGAGTCAGTGGACACCCATATTCTGCACAAAGTATTAGGGCATTTGCTATTTTTCTCTCTTCTTCACTTAACCTAACTGGAGAACCAATTTTTTTCATATGAACTAATTTAACTTTATTAGCAATAGTTCGTCGGGGGATCCCAAATTGCTTTCAGCCTGGTAACTTGTCAATTTTTTATTTTTTACGAGTTCTACAGCAACATTAAGAAGACTATCTTCATAATCCTTATACCGCCTGCACCCTGGCTTTCTCCTGTTACTCATTTTGAATCTAAAAGAAAGAAACCACAACTGAAATATTATCGTGCAGTTTATAGTAGCTGTTAGTGTAGTTGCTAAATGTATCTCAAATGAGTGGTTACAACACATTTGAAGTACATTTTTAATTTACAAATGATATGCTTTATTTTATAATGTTATGCGAAAACAAAACACAAAACCTAAATCAATTTAGCAGTTTAGAAGTTATGGTAACTAAAAAAGCCATAAACATACATGCAACCACATCCACATATGAACGCTGAAAACATTACTCTCCTTTTGTGAGCAGTTGTGTAATCAACGTCGCTAGCGACAGCCCTAGCTCAGGCAAAGTTGGGTATACAAGATCGAAATGATTGTGAAAACTTTGCCTAAATATTTATAACTTTTTTATTTGTCACAATAAACATTCAAAATTAATTCAGAATTATAGGATAACTTACAAGTAACATGTAAGTATCGAAACTTTGCCGAAATTGTAAATATTTTTGGACTTACCGAAAAAGTTTGTCGTGTTGCTTCGAAGCCGGCTATCACTCGTTGCGTTTGACAACTCACTGTCATGTGGTTTCAAAGAAAACAAACATGGCGGCGGGTTTTTCATGTTGCCAGGTAATGATTTAAATAACTACCAAGAATTTGAAATCGCTACAACCGATATTTAAAAAGATATTGATAAATTCATATAATAGGCAAAGTTGGGTATGCGAGGCAATGTTGCAGCGTTTTACGGTAGTCTTTTCGCTATTTGAAAATACTAATAGAACCTATTTACTGAAATATAACTAATTAACTGCCCCTGGGGAACAAAATTTATTCCATTCCGCAACTAATAACTTTTTGATTTAAAAATAAAATAAAACTCGTTTGGTTTTAATCAACTAGTATAATTCGTAAACGATCTTTAGTACTTCAATATACAATAGATAAAAATAAAATTAACACGAGCAAATATACATAATCATCATTTTAATTTCCATTACGTTACTCCTTGTACTAAATTAGTTAAATACTTTTCAGTATGTTTCTCAATAAGGACACAAGATAGGAACTCTTTTTTTAATTACATTCATCAAATTATTACAGTTTAAATTACAAAATCTACTAATTAGATAGCATTTCGCACTAAAAATAATATTTTATACAAAATATAAAATAGGGCAGTCACGGAATAGATTGTTCCTATAACGGAATAGAATCCTTAAGACCATTGCACAATAACAAACATAATTATGAAATCATTTTATTTATATTTTCAAATCTTCTCTTCTAATATACATATTTCAAGTAAAATTTATGTAACTGAATGCTCTTAGCATGACCAAATTTTAGTAAGAAGTCATTAAAAAAATGAAGGCATTTTTTTATTGCAATTTCAGAGTCTATCCTATGGTAAAATTTGTTTATAATGGTGGCACGAGGCTTGTGTCCTGGGCAGTTTCGACATCACCAATAAACAAAATCATTGATACATAGTTACAAGTTATAGTTGACTATTGTTGACAAAACTGGCGTAAGAATGAAAAGAATTAATTTAGGCATGTTTAATATAATGTATCATCTTCCTAAGAATTTCATTCAGAAACTTTTCAATTCCATTTCTACGTTACCTGCGTTTTGCTTACGGAACAGAAGTATCGGAACCCTTACCAGAAACTCTTTTGTTTTAATTATTTCAACCTTACACCATCAAATCAACAAGCTTCCAAACAAACTAAATTCACTGAAAGCTAATATAGTATTTAAAATAATTTGCAAGAAAGAAACTTGTAAACTTACTTTGAAATTGGTTGCGGCTCTGGAAGATCAAAATCGGACCACTACTGAGGTGTGTGTTGTAAGTCCGCCGCGGTCGCCGTCAAAAATGCAGAATTACTTGTCGGGACCCGTTGAATGTATTAAAAATTTTGACGACCGAAAATAAATATTAATTAATGGTCGTTTTGTTCGCATTATCTCGCAAAAATTACAGTTTCGGAAGGGAATTTTCCATTTTAACCGAATTATGTCCTCACAAAACTAAAATTATTTAAATGTTTTGTGGGAAATTAGGCTATTTTTGTAATTGTACAACAAATTGTGCATAACTATACTTTCCAAAAAAACACACACTTTATTACCTATATATAAGTCAACAAAATACATTAAAGTTACGTTATTTTACTGAAACTGGTAGTAGGACAGCGCTAAAATGGGTACCACCTATCAACATTTTTGAAAATTAAGGTAATATGAGGGTGTTTTTTAACAGCAACATTAAACAATACTGCAAAAAACTAACCACAGATCCTAATTTTAGGTGTTGTTTTTCTAAAACGCAGTTATTTTTCATTTAAAAAAATACTAAAGTGGTGGGACACGTCCGAAACACGATGTACAGTTTTTGTGAAAATGACCCACCTACATGTTTTTAAATGGCTCACCAAATATTATGTTATCAATATCATCCATAACGCCAAAGAGGTAATTGCGTAACTACAATTAGTAGGAATCGCTTTCATATTGACAGTTCAAAAACATTCATTACGTTATTTACGTTGCTGAGCAGACATTTTTTTAACGAGCAATGGATTGGAAATAATCTTCAAAATCATTTAGATTCTGATTAATAGTGCTTTACGCAATTAGGGTGCAGATACACCAAAGCAATACAATACTTCTTATAAGAGCTAATGGTTATTCTGCCGAAACCAGTGTAGATATCACACAGCTTCAATACCGGCTGCATTTACAGTACCTCACTGGAATACATAAAAAAAAATGTTCAGTTCGTAATAATACGGAAAATGCTCGTAAAAATACCACTAGATCTGAACTTTACCTTCTGTTTAATGAAGAAATTCGCAATGACGATCATATTAAGCTTAACTTAGGGGCGGATCTTGAATTTGTGGGGCCCTGGGCTAATACTGCTTAGGGGCCCTACCTAATTACTCAACTAATTGCCATTTTGACAAGAAACTGTTTTCTGTAGTTATGTAGGTATATGTTAAGTACAGGAAGAAAATAGGAAAACAAAATATTTAATTTATTTATTGAAACATTATTTATTACAAAATAAATTGATAGGCTATAAATGGTTATGTTATATAAATTATAAAGCAACCTTTCTGCATTTTTGTGCTGCAAATTCTTTTATTTGGTCATCGCACTGTACTTCCTTTGTTAAATCGCAATTTATCGAAAGAACTGATAAATGATTTAGTCGATAGTTCGACATTTTTGTTCTGTATTTGTTTTCTATATACGACATCCTGGAGAAAGAACGCTCCGCTTCACAGCTAGTGATCGGAATCATTAAAAAATCTTTAAGATGGTATAGCAATTTGGGAAAACATCAACAAGTTTCTTTTCATAAATTAGCCAAAAAATTTCACTGCAAGAGGTGTAAGACTCGGTCTTAGACTGCAGTAAGTAAGATTTCAACTGAATGCACTCATTCACTAAATGTTCGTCTACGTCATTTGGATAATAATCAATAATATTACGTACACTTTCCAGATCTATGTGTTCTTGATTTTTGTCTTGCAAATCCATTAAATTTTTTTTTTTTTGCTGTAGGTCTCATAGGCTTGGCTTCTATTATTTAAATCCATAATCATCTTATCCAACGCAACGTTAAGCGTGTCTCTTTTAAATTTTTCTGCGCCGTTTACTGAGACTTTATCTGTAGTATTATCTGAAAATTTTGAAGTAATGCGTCTCTTATTTATGTCACTGTAGTCTGTTCCCACACTAGTACTTAATTTTTTAGCTTTCTCTTCGTATTCCTTTAGCTTATGATCTGATTGTTGCCTCATGTTTTTCACGAACTCTTTCAATGACACAATTAACTTATTGCCGTCACCAATGTCTAAACCAGGGCTCTGTACTTTTTTATTAACTACATTAAATCTCTCCAAAATTTCTTCCCAAAAAACAATCAAAATTGCAGTTTCTAGTTTCGCCAGTTTATTAAATAAATTTCGTGCCTCTTTTCGGAAATCAACTTTTTCATCGTCATTTTCGCCGAAACTATTGAGAATTTTCATAATGCCATCATAATTATTTTTCAAAGCTCTGACGGCATCAAAGTGACAAGACCATCTGGTTTGGCTTAAACTTTTTAATGTAAATTTTAGTTTTGTTTCACGATTTAACAGTTCCCACCTATGGGTCAAAGCAGAGAAGAAAACGTATATTTGTTGCATTATTCCAAAAAAAATTACAATTTCGGTTGCAACCTTCACGGATTCTTGACCAACTAGGTTAAGGGAATGCGCAGCACATGAATAAATAAATAATCTTTGGACAACCAACACACTGTTATCTGATCCCAAACTAGACAGAGCCTGTACTATGGCAACCAGACAACTGATAAATGTACTTATATATATTTCTAAATACATACATATTATAGATAAACTACACCCAGACACAGAACAAATGATTGTGCTCATCACACAACGATTTGTCCTGGGTGGGAATCGAACCACATGGCACGTAATCCGCGGATTTATTTTTTTCTTTTAGTAGTGCTTGTACACCATTGTAGATTCCGGCCATATTAGCAGCGTTGTCATATGACTGTCCTCTGCAATTATCCAGTAGTAGTCCATTTGTTTCCAAAAAGGCTTGTAGAATATTAACCTCTCAAGCCCCAGCGGCACAAATTTGTGCCACCAAACCCCGACCGGCTTAGAACTGTATTTGTAGTAAAGATAAGTCTTAAAATCGTTTGTTTTCTTTGTGCCGCTGGGGCTCCGCTGGGGCCTGAGAGGAATAAATATAAGCCAGTATGACTACTAATTTTAATGAAAGATACACATCTTTCATACACTTTTCCCCGAAAACAGTATCGTAATACAATAGCAAGTTGGTCATCGTGAGACTGATCTGGGGTTGAATCCATCATAATCTATACTAATATTATAAAGCTGAAGAGTTTGTTTGTTTGTTTGTTCGTTTGTTTGTTTGATTGAACGCGCTAATCTCAGGAACTACTGGTCCGAATTGAAAAATTCTTTTTGTGTTGGGTAGCTTATTTATCGAGGGAGGCTATAGGCTATATAACATCACGCTACAACTAAGAGGAGCGGAGCAGTAATGAAAAAAGTTGCAAAAACGGGAAAATTTATTCCTTTTGAGAGTTTCCGTTGCATGCGCTGCGTAAACGGTTAAAGTAACGCAAAAATCATGTAAGACGGAATTGTTCCTTTTAAAAAGTTCTAAAACAAAGTCCGCGAGAGCATATGTCTATCTTTTAAGGTTAACTCACTATAACTCAAAACGACGTGGACGAAAACTAGCAGGCAAATCGATGCGACGGGAAGGGTCAGGGGAGCAAAAATTTGACGCGGACGAAGTCGCGGGCAGAAGCTAGTTGAATAATACTTTGTGTCGTCGTTATTTATTTCAGTTATAATTTGTTTTAATTATCTGTTTACCCATAATCTCAATTATTTCCTCATATACTGTTTTTGATAAATATGATATTACAGGGTTTGGTCGCAGCTCTCGTTGTTCAATATTTTCACGTATGAATGGATCGAATTCTGGCAATAGCTCTAGAGCACCCATAAAATTACCATTATGTGGAGAACCAAATACTTCCTCGGAACCTAAGCCTCTTATACTCAAAAAATTTAGCACTGCAATAACCCGTTTTAGGACATTGTTATAATATTATGTTTCTTTATTTAATTGCTACTGAAGCTGCTTGTCTAAAACAGACTTATTTTCCTTTCGTGTCAACCACACTAACATTGAATTCTTATGTTCATTAGAATTTTCGTGATTTTGTAAACAAAATCCTATGTGTTTCCAATCAGAAAATCCGGTTGTGTATTGAGAAGGAGTTTTGGAAAAAAGTTTGCAAGTCAAACAAAAAACAGTAAGTACCAACCCTTTTTGAATAACATAACCAAGATCTTTCCAGTAATTGGCCATTTTTCATTTTTCTAGTGAAATACCTATTTGAAAAAGATCTGTTTTGTTCTTTATATTTCTTCATTGAAGCTGAATTCTTCGGATCTTTATTTTGAAAGTCAGTCATTTCATGTGAGAGGACGAAATTAATAAAATCATTATTTAGCAAATCTGGCCACAAGCCCACGTCAACATATTTCTCAAACTGAAACTTAATATTTTCTAAATTTCTTTCCACCTCGGTATCGGTATTACCTTCCTTTTGCTGAACACCAATTTCATTTTCAGAGGAACCAGAGGGTTGTTGGAAGTCAAGATATTGCACATTTTCATCGTTGGTATTTTTTTTCTGGTTTTCAAAATCTTGCATATTTTCATCACTTGTGTTTTTTTGCGATTTTTTGCTTCCTTCGGTTAGATTCTCTTCGCAAAAAATACCTTCCTTTACGTTTTTTAATGGATTTATAGCTATTTCATTCACGTTTATATGTTCTGATTTAAAAAAGTTTCAATTTTTTAGCATTTATTTCTTTCTTTTTCTCGACCAAACTGTAATTTTCTATTTTCAGCTTTTAATTTTAATACCTACTTTGTAATGAGTGTAGCAATTCACAAATTATCATTAAATATCGAACAAGTTCGATTCAGTTAGTTTTGAAAACTGAAATAAAAATAAAAAAGTCATGTTTTATAATTCTTTTTACTTACCTACTGCCTATTAAAAGCAGGAAGTCTAGTTATTCTGAATACTTTCAATTTTAGTAAATTAAAAGAAAGGTACGGTCCTTATAACTAAGTTAAGTTATCTATCACTTAGTAAATTAAACACACGCACTAAATACATTTCTAACAATAACAAAGTCAATTCGTTAATATAGTCGACGATAGCAGAAGTACGGAAAAATAACAAAATTGCGTCGGGCGATAAGCGGAGGGAAGTCCCCAGTAATAGACAATACACGGAATACACCGACCGAAAACAAGCGACAGGGAATTCCCCGTTCCGTTTGATAGATGCGCACACGGGTTGATTGATCGCAGTGTTGCCAACCTTATGATCGGATTTTTTTTAAATTCTAGATAATTTATATTATTGACAATATCGTCTATTGGTTTCAGTTCGGTTGGGGGCCCTCTGTATTCGTGGGGCCCTGGGCTGCAGCCCAAAAAGCCTTTAAGTAGATCCGCCCCCTGAACTGTACTATGTGTAGTATCAGGCGCTGTCCGAGGGGGGAGGGGTCCTAGGGGTCATGAACCCCCCCCCAAAGAGTCGAGAGCTTGAATGAGTGACATTCCAGTTTTAAGCAAGTTTGTGGTCCTGTATTCTACATTCTCTTGATACTTGACCTTTTTTTCATAGACCGACCAAGCAAATAATTCCCAGTTCTTTTGGAAAGATTAAAAGAAAATCTAACCTATCCGAGCGTGGGCAAAAATGTGCGAGCGCGCTACGCTCACTCTTACATTCATAATTCTCCTAGTTGCCTGAACTTTCCTGGCATTAGTCGACGATGTTACTCCTAGTTGTTTTTGAATATATCAAAGACAACTGAACCTAAACGAGGAGAGTAATTAAAATTTTCGAGCTCACTTCGCTCGCCTTTGCATTCAACAATCTCATAGTTGCTAGAGCTATTCTGGCATAAGTTGACATTGTAACTCCTATTTCTATTATAAAACATTGAATGAGGCCGGTTGCGAAAATTTTTCGAGCTCGCTTCGTTCGCTCTAGCATTCATCATTCACATGGATGGCAGGGAAATCCTGAATATGTTGACAATGAAACTCCTATTCCTGTTTGAAAACATAAAAAAAACCTAACCTGAACTAGGCGGGTTGTTAAAATTTTCGAGCAGGCTTCGCTCGCTCTAGCATTTATCATTATCATGATTGGCAGGGATATCCAGTATAAATTGACAATGAAACTCCCATTTCTGTTTGAAAACATCAAAAAAAAACCTAACATGAACGAGGCGGGTTGTTAAAATATTCGAGCTTGCTTCGCTCGCTCTAGCATTTATCATTCTAATGGTTAGTAGGGATATCCTGTAAGTCGACAATGTAACTTCTATTCCTCTTTGACAGTCTACAGCAAAAACTAACCAGAATGAAGCGGGTTATTACATAAAAAAAAACCTAACCTGAACGAGGCGGGTTGTTAAAATTTTCGAGCAGGCTTCGCTCGCTCTAGCATTTATCATTATCATGATTGGTAGGGATATCCAGTATAAATTGACAATGAAACTCCTATGTCTGTTTGAAAACATCAAAAAAAACCTAACATGAACGAGGCGGGTTGTTAAAATATTCGACCTCGCTTCGCTCGCTCTAGCATTTATCATTCTAATGGTTAGTAGGTATATCCTGTAAGTTGACAATGTAACTTCTATTCCTCTTTGACAATCTACACGAAAACTAACCAGAATGAAGCGGGTTATTACAAAAAAAAAACCTAACCTGAACGAGGCGGGTTGTTAAAATGTTTGAGCTAACTTCACTCATTTATCATTCTAATGGTTGGCAGGGATATCCTGTTTATGTCGACAGTGTAACTTCTATTTCTCTTTGAAAATATACAACAAAAACTAACCAGAACGAAGCGGGTTATTTAAATTTTCGAGCTTGTTCCGCTCGCTCTTCTCGCCCTAAGTAGTGTAATGCTGTTCTAATGCCAATTATTTATTTATCAAAAAGTGAAACCAACAGTTTAAACGCTAAACCAGTTTAAACCACTTTGCCAGCATTTTTAATATCTCCTCTCCCATGTAAAAACGGTGTTCCGGTGTGAATACTATCAGTAATGATGAGCTGAAGATGTACATAAAATCACGTCTTTGATTCCCGAAGGGTTAGGCAGAGGAGTGCCTATATATGGTAATCCGAAATTTCACCAGTTATCTAGCTATATAAGTCCCATGTCATATTGGAGAGCCTACTGCCACCTACCGGGTACAGATTCAGACTCCGGGTTGCTTCTGAGAAATTTCTGATGGAAAACCTTAACTGACCTGGGAATCAAACCCGTAACCTCAAGCTCAGCAATAGTACTTGCGACTACTAGACCAAGACGTACCTTCCTAAAAGTATTACTCGGCACTCATGGTGACCCCCCCAAAATCTTGGGCTGCGACCGCGCCTGTGTAGTATAGGTACTAAGTATTCCTGGTTGGGAAAATCTGAATTGAACTGGTCGAAAGAGCAAGTTTAACGCGGGCGAAATCTATGGCAGAAGCTAGAACATAATCTAATTAATTAACAATGTGCGCTAAGGTTTAAGATTTTTTTCATTATATAGTCATTCTATGGGATTAAATGAATTTAGAGGGTTGTAATGATGATTTACATGATTATAGTTCTATAAAAAAATCTACCCGCAAGTGTTAAAATGAGAGAATAGTAGATTATTAACCAAGGGGATAAAGCATAAAGCAGTGTCTTCTGTCGCGGGTGACGATTTAAATCGCGAGCGTAACGAAGGACTCGAGGTTTACTCCCGAGTGTAGCGAGTGTGTTAAAAAATTAAAACACGAGCGAAGCGAGGGTTTTTTAGACGAGTCCTGAGTGTAGCGAGGGATTTAAGTTCACCCAAGACTAAGATAGCTTTATCACCGAGGAAAATACTCTACTTTTCGTACTATTTGCGAAAAAAATAACACAATAATAATATGAGATAAGCATTATTTTTAATAATGACAATTAAAAGTAAAAGTTAACATTCGAAACATTGGTCCAATTAACGTTCATGTATTTGAAGAAAACAAAAACGCGGCAAATTCCTAAGACTAATATTTTTTGTCGGGAAAGCAAAGGCATCAAGCTCATACGGCCTCGTCGGTTTTCGTAATTCTATATTTTCGTAAAAAGGGATCCAAAGTTTTCGCTTCACGTATTAATATACGTGAAGCGAAAACTTTGGATCCCTTTTTACGAAAATTGGGCGGACGGAGGAGTATGAAATTTCGCACAGTTATAGTTTATACAGAGAAGTGACGAATGCTAATATTTTTTTTTAAATTATGCGTAAAAATACATTATTTTCAATAAATAACACGTTACACACACTATTATTCATTACCGTGTACTTAATACACACATGCATAGATATTCTTTTGTTTATGGTCCAAATCTGTGGTCCAATCGAGAACATCTGTCTTTAATATTTTGTGTCTATAGTCTTTCTGAATGTCAAACCATATTATCTAATAAATTAATTTTATAGATATATAACCTATTTCATTTTTAAAATCTATGATCATTACGAGAATATTTGTCTTTAATATTATTTGTATTCGCGACGAGAGGAATTTATTTTAGATTTCTAAGAAATATTTTTTATGGTTTTATGGGGAGTGTCAAGTATGGCATTAGTAAGTTTCCCATACAAAACTTAGTGTCGTGTGCAAACTGTAGAGGTTATATGCCTCACGATTGTACAGGCTGGTCTTGGATATAAGTTCCTTGGGCTGGTCATAGATTGTACAGGCTGGTTATAATTATGACATTTTGAACTGTCATAATTAATTAAAAAGAATAGGGAAAATTCTATAAAAACAGAGCTTTCTGTGATAATTCATTCCATATCCAGCAGTTAAGAAGTATTAAGAAAATAAAGAAGAGAGTCCTGAAGAAGTATTCTTTACTCATTACACCTACGTCCTGGCCATCACCATTCCGCCAGCGAACCCTCTCCACAGTAGTACAGCGTCAACAATTTGTCTGTAGTGTTATTGAATGTCAAATATAACCATATTATTTTTTACATTTATTATTATAGTATTATTTTTTTCATTTAATAATGTATTTCTATTCAAATGAAGTACGGGTGAATTTCGACCTATGGGCGATCACTAGTTTTATTTAATAATCATAACTGCATAATAAATGCGTATTCCTTTTTCAAAAAGATGTAAAATGCTTGATATACAAACTCAATGGTGTAAACACAGATGTAGTTCAGTATAAATTTCGGTAAGTATTCCAAATTTAAATCACATTCTCCCCCTAGAGGTGAATGAAATTCAGTACAATTTTCTTTCCCTGTTTTTAACAGATTAAAAATGACTATTGTTATGTTAGCTTTTTGTGGCATAGAATGTCACTTTTTTGAGCAAGTGGTACGAAAAAATTATTTATAATTTTGTCGACTGAACAATAGGAACTTTTATTTTATTCATTGTCATGCTTAGGACGATGACGGTAGAAATATTTCTACAGTCTGTCATTTTGTCTATTCTTCCACCAACAAAACGCGTTTTTTTGGTAGTCATACTAAGCGGGCTGGAGTAGAAAGGCAGTTAAGGGAGAATTTTAGTACTGTCAAATATCAGAATTGGGTAAAATAAATTTGTATCTCTCTCATAGCCTTTTTTCTGCGGCAGGGCCATTGAACATTCACCAAAAGAAACATGGAAATCCTCTTTGTCTTTTCCGAGATTATCTGATTCTGTTATTTCTTGCGTTGTTTGTTTTGAGGTTCCGCTAGTTGAGGGTATTGGCTCTATGTCTATAATTGTGCAGCGCACTGAGGGCCTAAAAAGGCCACATTAAGCAATTCATATTCTGAATTCCCAGCAATTCATTAGCAATTCCTGTAATTTACGTCAAATGATGACACATATTAGCACAATCATACTCAATTCAGTTCAGAATGAACTGTCATTATGGGTTGTCAATTTGTGACCATATGCCATTTTACGATTTATAATATGATTCTTATTATCCTATTATGATTCTGCCAAAGTGGCTTTTTTAGACTCGCTGATCAGTGTGAAGAATCTCTATTGGTGCAGCGTACTGATCAGAGAATTTGTCAGGATTCACAGGCCAAATCCCAGCTGCTGCAAATCCATTGACTGCTTTTTCTGGAGTGGTAGCCTTCAAATATGCCTTGATGAAAAGAGGCGCAATGTCATAAGGTGTCAGCTTCTCATAGTTATTAGTTTTCATGTGTAGATCACATTCTTTGTGATATTGCTGCTTTGCCCAAAAAATGTTAGGTCAAGTGGTTGAATTGAAAGGAACCCTCGGTAAGACTCAGTCAGTCTGTCCGTCTGTCTGTTACAGCTGGAGATCTCATGAACTGCTAATGCTATCAACTTGAAAGTTCGTTGACTTAACGAAACGATGACTTTTGATGAAAATATTTTATTTTTCTGCAAGTCTCTTTACCGGGGTCTTCAAAATTCGAAGTGGGGCTACTAGAGCATGTGCGCTATCATAAAAAGGAGCGCTATTTGCACATTCTCAAACATTTTTCTTTTTTTTTATTAGGCTGCAAAGTTTTCGATTATTGACGAAAAATATAAAAATAAAATACCTGTAGTCCCCCCGCCCGTTATCTCCCGAAGTTTGCACAGGGAAAAAGCTGAGATTATTCCATGTGATAGCAGTTTATGTAAAGATTACAGGAGAAATAAAACAATGTCTGTAAATATAACACTTTTTCAGACATCATCAACAAAAATTACATTCGCTCCGCTGTCAGCCAAGAGACGGCGCTTACCTAAAGCTGCAATACTATCTCATATCTTTAAACGAGCAATTCTTGTATATATATATAAACGGCTCCAACGATTTTCATATATATATATATATATATAAATGAAAATCTTTGGAGCCGTTTCCGAGATTCAGATTATATCTTATACCTTTAAACGAGCAATTCTTGTGTATATGTAGGGTGGAGTGGTAGCCAATGAACCGCGTGTACCGTATGAACCATAGTACAACCTACCGTCCATACGTGACGTTGCCAGGTCGCGCAAAAAACGTGTCAAGACTCGCTTGCCACGTCGTGCAGTTTGGTCTAGTCGTCGCGCGCCTGTCGCCACATACGAACGCGTGCGCCGCGTCCTTGTGTTTATTTCAGCAAAAACGACGAAAAAAATGTGAGTTTCTTTTTGTATTTACTTTAATAATCTAACTCTTACTTAACCGTGTGTTAATTGTATGTGTAAAGTAGGTTCTTGCGCTTGTTTGACACTATTTTTTGGAATTACTTCTCAACGGTTACTGTGTAAAACATAACCTATCATTTCCTAAGGGGGGATGGGTACGCAGTTTATCCTGGGTAAGCAATGAACCAAGGTTCATTGTGTACTAGGTACATCTAAGTGCTTTGTGTTATGCTATACTAAACATGTGAGGGTAATGTGAGTATAATAGCTATTTGTATTATGTTGTTATGTTTGTTTCAGCATGGGACGAAACACGGTAGGGAGGGAAGCCCGTAAAAAGGGTATCACACCGGAAAAGCTATCCAAAGAGGAATAGATAAACACTTGTCGGGACTGAGTATCACAAAAGCAGCCAAAGATTGCAACCTTCCCTATCCAACACTGCGAAGATACATAACAAAATACAGGAACAATCCGTCGTGTAGACTAGAGGCCCATTATGATGCAAGTAAAATTTTTACTGACCAGTAAGAAGACAGCATAAAGGAATATCTATTGGATCGTGCAAATAAATTCTATGGCCTAACTTCTAAAGACTGCCGCAGAATTGCCTACCAAATGGCAGTGGTTAACAAAATTGAAATGCCGCCATCGTGGAAAGTCCATGAAATGGCAGGCCGAGATTGGATGAGGGGGTTTAGGGCAAGATATCCTGAATTGTCTGTGAAAAAAACCCGAGCCTTGTAGTATAAGAGCTACAGCATTAAATAAAATAAACGTGCAAAAATATACGCGGTTATAAATCCTTAAAGTAATGTTAATTAGTTAGTACAAACTGTTTTTAATTTGCAGTATCCCTATACTGCTCAAAACTTTTTAAAAATTTTAAATGACTGTTAAATTGCGTGGTTTTTATATAACCCGAAACCTAATAAATATTGAAACTTACAAATGTTTTATTGATTTTCCAGTTAAAACAAACAATCCTCGGTTTTTATATTACTGTGATTCATTGTGTACCACCTGGACCATTTAGTACCACCCCCCCCCCGGTTTATCGTGTACCCATAGGAGTACAATATGAACCATTTCACTTGTTTTAAAAAAACCTGTATTAATTAGGCAATAGCAAATATTTTCCATTTTTTATAACGCAATTTAGTAGCTTATTAAATAACATATCTTCTGAGATAAAAATATTTTGATAGACTGTAATAACGACAGTGCTAGAGCTCTTCAAACTTTTGGTGGTTCAATGGCTACCACTCCACCCTACATATATAATCTGAATCTCGGAAACTGCTCCAACGATTTTCATGAAATTTAGTATACAGGGGGTTTCGGGGGCGATAAATCGATCTAGCTAGGATTCATTTCATAAAATGTCGTGTTATTCGTGTTTTCAATGACCAACTTTATCGATAATCAACTTGAACGTAAACTTATTATTTTAAACACAATTTACCAAAAAATACCGAGCAAAGCTCGGTTATCCAGATATTATCTTTAAACGAGCAATTCTTGTAGGTATATTATGAATATACATATATAATCTGAATGTCGGAAACGGCTCCAACGATTTTCATGAAATTTAGTATACAGGGGGTTTGGGGGCGATAAATCGATCTAGCTAGGATTCATTTTCATAAAATGTCGTTTTATTCGTGTTTTCAATGACCAAATTTATCAACTTGAACATAAACTTATTATTTTAAAAACAATTTACCAAAACATACCGAGCAAAGCTTGGCCATCCAGGTACTGTGCAATAATATCTTACTATAATTGGGACGATCTAAGAAGTCGGATATGACGTTTCTCATTCTCATCACCTAGATCATGCTCCCTTACACATGGTCTCACTCACACACACCTACACTCACACATACCCTCATTCACACTTCCACTCCACATTACAACAAAATATACACATTTAGTTTTTCTTTTGTAATTTTCTCGTTTAATTTTTAATTTTTCATGTTCTTTTTATGCTTAAATTTAAATTCTGAGGCAAATTGTAGCTCATGTGCCTGGAACAATGTGTTTCATATGTTTAGACGGGCATTGATAGCTGCGACACAGTTTATAACTTTTGTAGCTATCATCGTTTCTATTGTAATTTATGTCAATGTGTTTTTGTTCCTAAATAAAAACTTACTAAACTTACTAAAGTTTACACGCCACATTTTTTGCTAATCTATTAATGTATGCTAAAATTATCAGACTACTGGGCGAGCTTACACGAGAGCAAGCCACATAGAATTGCCCGTGTGAAAAACAGTTTTCTCTCAAGTATATACCCACAAATTTTAATGTCTGCCTTTGTGATTCTGATCATTGCAAAGCACTTTGAGGGGAAACTGTATTCGTTTGAATTCAAAGGGAAGATCATTCAGGATCAATACAAAATAGGTTAGTATTTCTCACCTTAGTATTTCTTTTGGTTTTGCCATTTTATTAATTTGAAAAAAAAAAATTGGTTTGGTTGTTTATTTTCATTGTTTTTTTAATTTTTAAATTATATTATTTTTGTTCAAGTGTAATTTTGTGCAATTTTTTGTATAAATCTTCTTGTCTTGTCTTGTCATTTGACACGCCGCGATAACTTCGTATGAACGTCTATGTAAGAAATTGAAAAATCTAATTTATAATTCTAAATAATTACTATGTTACCCATACTCTATAACAACGAGTATTATTCGTAAACCTCAAGTTTAAATTTGTATTGAAAAAATGCACTCAAAAACACGAGCCATTTTACATTTTTGCGCGAATATCTAAGATTTTAGTCGCCTTATTTACCTCTCATCTCATCATTATAAATACTCTGGCATTGACGAATACATGTAAAAAATAGATCAATCTTTTGTTTTGTCACTTTTAGTAGAACATTTACAAAAACTTGTTTGTTTACTTTGTAGTAATTAATCTCCCACAACTAGTTTTCGTTAAAATCAGCGCAGGGTCAATTTCAGACTCCTATTTCTATCATTAACATGTAGAAATTTGAGTAAAATAAATACACAAAACAACAGACATATAATCTAGTTGTTACATTTAGTACAAGAATATTGATTTTTAGTAACATTAATTAGTAAAAAAAATAAAGTCTTATGGCAATTTTTACGATTTATTCGCAAGTTAATCGCGTTTTTTTGGTTTGAATAAAGCATAATTACATTAAAAACTTCATGTCAATATAAAGTATGCTCTATAACAAATCGAATTCTCAAGTTTTATTTAAATCTGTTAATTTAATTAGACATAATATCGTTTTTGAAATCACTCTAAATTAGAATAAATTACGATGCACAAGCGAGCAGCGTTTAGTACGGCGCAAGCGCCCAACGGGGAAGGATCTATGTCAATTTTTCCCGCGTCTCAGTTTACGGGTACTCGTATCGTGAAGGCAAAAATATACTACGACTACAACATTTTGCTACTCTTCGCATTTTTTTTTTATTGAATAAGAGTTTCGTTAATTATCAAGTAAAGCATTATTTTAATAGATTGTAGAAAAAATTTGACTAAAATAATTTATTTTAACTAAATCTGACTATTTTTAATCGCGATTAAAAAGGTGTGGAGTAAAACTAGTGGTCATGAACAAAAATTCACACCAACGGCAACGCCTCGCCTCACGTGCAAAAACAGTACTGTATTTTTTTTTTTCTTTTGCTTATATCTCGAAAATGGCGTGTCCTATCGCAAAAATAATGAAAGTTTCGACCCCCTTAATGAAATCCCACACATATAAATCTCAACACGTGGGTAATATTTTTTTTTATTTTTCAAACAAAAATGAAAAATTCCATATAAAACACGTCCAGGATGCCCCCTTGCGCGCGCCTTCGTATCTCAGCAAGTTCATTGCGTAGCGCACAAGTACTAAGTTGCGAAGCCAAAAGAAAAAAACCGGCCAAGTGCGAGTCGGACTCGCGCACCGAGGTTTCCGAACAAACCTGTATGTATTCTCGGTTTATGCAAAAGGTTTATGTTTATGAAATTAAATGTTTTTTTTTTTTAATTTTTATAATTGACTTGATTGAATGAAAGGTAAATTGCGGTTTACGATTTATGACGTATTAAAAAAAATACTTACTAGATCTCGTTCAAACCAATTTTTGGTGGAAGTTTACATGGTATTGGTGCCGATTCTGTTGAACACGAACTAAACTAACTAAACTATCTCTAAAATTCCTTACTTTTGGCTATGAGAATTGTAACGCTATTCTGCAAGGAAAAATCTCTAAATTTAAAAACTATTTTGACACGACTAAAATCGAATTTGACAATCGCGACTCAGCGTGGTATTTTTTTTTCTTTTGTTTTCGCAACGTTTACTTGTGTGTGCATTGCGTAGAATGATTTTTTTGAGAGACGAAGGCGCGTGCTACGGTGCAGCCTGGACGTGTTTTATATGGAATTTTTCACTTTTGTTTGAAAAATATAAAAAAAATGTTACCCACGTGTTGAGATTTAAATGTTCCGGGGTATACTAAGGGGGTCGAAAATTTCATTGTTTTTGCGATAGGACACGCCATTTTCAAGATATAAGCAAAAGGAAAATAAATAGTACAGAACTGTTTTTGCACGTGAAGGCGAGGCGTTGTTGAGAATTTTAGTTCATGACCACTAGTTTTATTCCACACCTTTTTAATCGCGATTAAAAATAGTCAGATTTAGTTAAAATAAATTATTTTAGTCAACATTTTTGGTGAAAACCGGCAAACTCAGAAAAGCAAAATTGTCATTTTCACTAAACTAATAACTCGTGCAATCTTAGTGCTGTCAAACTAAAATATAGTTAAGTTGTGTCATTTTAGTCTATTTCAGAATAGGAAATCGTCGTTTGACAGGAATAAATCAAATTTTAGTGATTTTTAGTTTAGTTTAGAGAATTTTGTGACAACAGAATCGGCACCAATGTACATCATATATTTTTTTAGTTTTATCATTCTCTTATTTTAGAAGTTACGGGGGGAGGACACACATTTCACCACTTTGGAAGTGTTTCTCGCGCAAACTATTCAGTTTAGAAAAAAAATATATTAGAAACCTCAATACCATTTTACCCCACACGTATGGGTTTAATGATTTTTTTTTTTTGAGTTTCAGTTCTAAGTATGGGGAACTCAAAAATGTATTGTTTTATTTTCTATTTTAGTGTAAAAATCTTAATGCAGTTCACAGAATACATCTTCTTACCAAGTTTCAACAGCATCCTCTTATAGTTTCGGAGAAAAGTGGCTGTGACATACGGACAGACAGACAGACTGACATGACGAATCTATAAGGGTTCCGTTTTTGCCATTTGGCAACGGAACCCTAAAAATACCACGTTGAGTCGCGATTGTCAAATTTGATTTTAGTCGTGTCAAAATATTTTTTTAAAAGAGATTATTTCTTGCAGAATAGCGTAACAATTCTCATAGCTAAAAGTAAGCAATTTTAGAGATAGTTTTGTTAGTTTAGTTCGGTGTACAACAGAATCGGCACCAATATGTAATTGTTTTAATTTTTTATTTTTATTGTATACTTTACATAACATATAGTTGTATTTTTTTTATTAGTCTAGAAATCTTTATTAGACTGGATAAATAAAATAAGTATTTTCATAAATATCTAAATACCGCATTATAATTCTAACGGATCAAGATTGTTTAGACCGGCTCGACACTCGCGTTACACTGTTTGTATTGTGCATGTGTGGATAGCTACGCACACATACATAAGATTGCCGTCTTTTACCTAAACTCGAGCGTTCAAATTTTGTAAGAGGGCTCTTAATATCCCGACGACGCGACAGGACGTTTTGACAATGTCTTTGGGTTGGTTGCTGTAACCGTGTAAAAGCCGTATTTTGCCGAATAAAATTGATTTAATGAAAAATCGTTACTTTTACAAACATTACTTTAAAAAAGAGATAAATATACAATAACTGTATTATTAAATGCTTAAACATATAAAAACAAAATCTGATCACATATAATTTTTGCCCTATTTTGATATTTGATATATTTTGGATATTATAACGCCACTGGTGCATAATACACAATATATTCCGCCACTGGGGCATAATACCTAAACCTTCCAGCACGCGTAGCATGACCGCCATAGAAACGGAATTTGTCGACGGAAGAGAAGACAAAATGATAGATTGTATCGTAGAAAAATTGTGTAAAACTGAAAAGAAGAGATGTTTCTATTCTTCAGTCGACAAGAATACGATGTCAAGTATGATGACTATTTTTCTGATGAGATAGAAACATTTTTACAGAATTAAAATACATATGGAACTTTTTTGTTCTTGGTAGAATAGATATACTTAGAATTGGTGAAGCTACGCCCCGGCATAAGAAATTAGCATGTCGAGTTTTAGTTTACGTCTTGTTTTCGTTTTGAATCTCGCTCAAATGTAAACTTATTGGAATTTTTGTAATAGCTGTTAAATATTATAAACTCGTACGTGTAATTAAACGATATTCCTCAAAAATCTGTTTTAAACTATCTAAATACAAAAGTCGATTGCAAATACGAACTATTTTAAATCGATAAGTCTCAAGAATAGGATTTTAAAGCAACCGATCTTTTTTTTCCCCTCACTACACAAAGTATTTTGATAGCTGTCATATCCGACTTCTTAGATCGGCTCAATTATTAATATTATAAACGCGAAAGTTTGTATGGATGGATGTATGGATGTGTGGATGTTTGTTCCTCTTTCACGCAAAAACTACTGATCGGATTTAGATGAAATTTGGCACATAGATAGTTTATAACCTGGATTAACACATAGATTACTTTTTATCCCGGCAGTATGTTCCCGCGGGATAATTTCTGACCTCCATGCGGGCGAAGCCGCTGGCAAAAGCTAGTAATCCTATAAAATATCATGGCAATTAAGATGATGCGAAATCCTCGGTGCGGGAGTATGACTCGCTCTTTACCAGTTTTTTAATTACTATATATGCAGTAATAGTGACTGCACGACGCGTATTCATGGTGAATTGGTGACTGAGCAGTAGCTGCCTCTTAAAATTCTTTTATGTGTGAACTAGCTTTTGCCAGCGGCTTCGCCCGCGTGGAAGTCAGAAAACATCCCGCGGGAACATACTACCGGGACAAAAACTACCCTATGTGTTAATCCAGGCTATAAACTAACTGTGTTCCAAATTTCATCCAAATCCGTTCTGTAGTTTTTGCGGGAAAGAGTAACAAACATCCATACATACAAACTTTCGCGTTCACAATATTAGTAGAATAACACGGACACAAGTTCCTATAGACACTATCCAGTCACAAGAAAGCGTGTGAATCGATAAGGAAGTGTATATCGTCGTTGCGGTGTTAAATTCAACTTTATGTGAAAATCGATATAAACCGTCTATTGAAAAAATATGTATAATGAAACAAAAAATATAGGTATCAGCCATGTGATTTCCGGCTTTTTATTTTTCTATTTTTAGTTGAAATTAAAAGTAGTATGATAGTAAAAAAAGAAAAACAGCTTCAAAAAAGTGATTTTTCCAAAAGTGACACATAAGAGGTCTTAAAGTCGCAACGACGATATTTGACATTTGTGTCGCAATTCTCGTCGCAGTTTAAACTTAGCCTTCAATTCACCTATAAAGTAACTTGCGTCGAAGTCGGTACGTCCGGTAGGAAAGCCAATAGAGAATAAGATTTCATGGATTTTAAGATTTTTTTGATTTAATGTGATAGACATACAATTAAAAATAAACAATCACTCATCCACATAACACAAAGTTTGAACATATAAAGCTACGGTTTCTGAAAACGGCGCACAATGGTTCGAAATCGACACTCCGTGGACATTGAAATCAAAATTTCTTCAGGCGAAAAAATAAAAATCGGAACGGCTTTATTTCTAGTATTATTTATAATATTTGGTTTTTTCTTAGTATTATTTATAATATTTGGTAATATGACAGCCACAGAAAGCTCCATGACCGAAAAAAAAAATTTTTTTGTATGATGAACAACACACAAGTCATTTTTTCTCACAACTTAATAAAACGTAAAGCCTACGGCTTATATGGGGTGTTGTCCTACATGAGGCGATTCCGAAATGCTATAACACGTACACCTATGCGCGCCGCTTCACTCACACCAGAGTGTTGAATTTCGAGAAATTCAGTTAGAGTTTTTTATGTTGATTTAGGTGTGATCTTGAAAATATACAAAGTAATCGACTTAAGTGTGCTAATTTTATTAATTATAATGAAAAATAATGGAATATACAATATAAAAATACTATAAAAAAAACCACTCAAATAGAGACTCATTTATAATATAAATAAAATTTTAAATATTTCTTCAGATAATTTAATTCGTTGTTAGTAGATTATGTCTGTACCTAGATATAATTGTATAAATAAGAAATATAATATTTCACCACTGCACACAGAGCAAAGTGATGAACTTCAAGAAATTCAGTGGATTTCTCGAAGGAATTTAATACATATTATTTGATATCTTTGGGATAGGTACACATACCAACTGGAAACGAAGGTTACATAGTAATGATTGTTTGTTAAGCTGTGCGTAATCTCAAGTTTAACGGGATATGAATGCTAAATGCATGTTTCCAGTGTCCTGAGAAGACTGCAAATATCACTGGATTGAATCAGGAGCTCATCCAAAAATTCGAAACTATTCTCCGTGTTGTATCATCTGGACAGTCTATTAATATTGATTTGTTTGCCAATTATCTCGACGAAACTGCGTAGCTGTATGTGGAACTGTATGGCTGGTATTTCATGCCTTCCAGTATCCACTAACTTCTGCTGCATGGAGCGGAAATTATAAAACATTTCAACATTTTGCCTATAGGAAAGCTTTCAGAAGAGGCATCTGAGGCCCGAAACAAAGATTTTAGAAAACTCAGGGAACATCATACACGGAAATTTTGTCACAGATTGAGAAACCGACATATCTTTAATGGCTTCATCGTATCCTTAGACCCATATTTATCAAGCATTCGACCTAAACTGACACATAAAAGTAGAAAAGATTTAACTGAAGAAATGAAGTCTCTTCTTTTAATTTTCCCGGATACCATGGATAAGGAAAACATTGAATTTGTTGGGGTGCCAAGTATGATGGATCCTGATTTTGAATTCTTTGATAGCGATGACGAAACTCAGTAGACTAGATTTTAATGTTTGATGTTTTTGTGTAAATGTTATATATTTCTCAATTATACAATTGCCTATTCTTAGTATTTTTCTGTATTAGTTATAAGTTTTTGTACTAAAAAAATTGTCTTTTTTATGTTAATTATGAAGTCGAACTTTGTATCTACTAACAACGAATTAAATTATCATAAGAAATATTGCAAAATCTATTTATGAATATTGTAAATGAGTCTCTATTTGAGTGTTTTTTTTTTAGTATTTTTATATTGTATATTCCATTATTTCTCATTATAATTAATAAAATTAGCACACTAAAGTCAATTACGTTGTATTTTTTCAAGATCACACCTAAATCAACGTAAAAATCTCTAACTGAATTTCTCAAAATTCAACACTCTGCTGAGAGTGAAGCGGTGCGCATGGGTGTACGTGTTATAGCATTTTGGAATCGCCTCATGTGGGACAACACCCCATGTGAGCCGCAGGCTTTAAGTTTTATTAAGGGGAGGGTAAGGTTAATTCGTACAAAAAAAGGCATGCTTTTGTGATTTTTTTCTGATGACACAGTAAAAATTTCTTTATCAAAACTAATGGTACTAAAGTATGACAATCGAAGAATATTGTGTAAAATTTTCACGACGAAATATAAAAAAATACGGCAATGGCAGCAATTATTCGGACATGTCTCGTAAAAAAGTATAATTGCGGTGCCCCTCATAACTTGGTGCTGGATCATAAAAAAAATATGTTCAGTCGTTAGATAATAGTATTCCTCAGGTAACGCTGGGAGATTTTTTTGAAATTTCAATTTTTAATTTTTGGAACACTTTGAAGGGAAAAACCCAATGTTTGGGAAAAAATTCGGCTTATTTGTTATAGTAAAATAAAATTTATAAACAAATTTGAAAAAAGCTCTAGAAATAGAGTTCAAGATTTCAAAAGGATCGGTGCAGTCGTTTTGAAGTTATGAGGGGCACCGACTTTGAAAACGTGAGTTGTGAGGAAATCGCTTTAAAGTTTTGAACACTAAAAAATCTGGTATAAAACGTTCATAAGCGAATTTTATCGGCTTGTCTCACACTGAATCATCAATTCCAGGTCCATAAAGGATGTTGCTATCATCCATGATTTCTAAAGCACGGCTTGATGCGCTACTTGTTGAAATGCTATCGCTTTTACATTTTTGCGGAGATCCAATTTTTCTAGGTCAATATAATCTCGGACCAGCTATCAGATCGTTTAACTTTTTAGGCATTTTAGTAATAAATTAACACAAAACTTAATGACAACGGAGCTAAAATAATGCGAATGCGAAAATAGGAACGCACGTGTACGTTTGTTCGGTAGAATATTTACTGCTACACTAAATTTTATATTCTACGCTGAAAAAAATATACAGTACAGGTTAAGCACGTTTGTATGTACAGACGCCAACACATCAACTTACCCCAATCTGTCAAATTTCTTTAATAGATTTTCAACCTTATATCACAATACTGGAAGGTTAATTTTCGATTGGTAAAATTTGACAGATTGGGGTAGCTTGACCTGGTGGCATGTTGTCTGTACATGCGTAAAAATTTCAATAAATAAAACTGGGGGTAAGATTAGGTATTATATAGAGAACGAAACGTCTGCCGTAACAATAGCGCGCTCGGGTCAGGTAGGTATAAAAAACTCATAACATCGTCAATTTTGCTCCAATCGACTTGAAATTTTTACACAATATTCTTGAGATATTATGCATTCAGTTAAAAAACTAAAATAAAAAAATTATACCTTACCCCCCCCCCCCCCCCCCCCTTAAGTTGTGAGAAAAAATGACTTTTGTGTCTTTCTACATACAAGAAAATTTAATTTTTTTTTTTCGGATATGGTGCTGTCTATAGCTGTCATATTACCAAATATTATAAATAATACTGAAATAAAGCCGTTCCGATTTTTATTTCTCGCCTAAAGAAATTTTGATTTCAATGTCCACGGAGCGTCGATTTCGGACCACTGTGCGGCGATTCCGCCATAATATAACGGCCGTCATGAAATCTGACATTTTAGGTGTCAAAAACACGCTGTGTGGACAGCCGCAGCCGCTACAGTGTGTTCGTTCACCGCTGTTGTTACGTTCGTAAATTGATTTTTAGTGAGATTAGTGACGATTAACAACTAAAATGAATGGTTCCAGATAGTATTATTTTTTTACCCAACATTAACATTATTACGAATCGCCATTGTAGAAAAATAATTTAAAATACAGAAGGCATTCGAGTACTTCTGTTACTTGTTTAATTTATTAATAACTAACACAGATTAATTCAAAAGCATTGTTTATTAAACTATCCCGCCTCAAAAATATGGTAATGACTAATCCATCTACTCATTTTATCATATTGATCGAAAAAACGTAACTAACTGTTTATCTTTCACTTTATCATCGCTAACCGGAATTACACAAAATTATTTATTATTAATTCAGTTATAAGTAGCAGTTTTGAGTGACGCATGGTAATTATCAAAAATGTAGCTTGCATTGATCTCAGATACATAATAGTAAAAATTTAAAAATGATTAAGACAGAAAAGAATAATGTCGTTTTCTTACGTTTTTAGTAATGCGAATTGTATTGTTGTTGCGTAGTTGACATACATCCTGACACTGGCCACTAGTGGGTAACAACTCACAACAACTTAAGGTCTACATTATTTATATAGAGAAGACAGTTGTGACTGTTGACACTGACTACTCGCTAGTAGGCCTAGATAGTTGTTTCAGTAAGGTATGAACTTAGAGAATTGTATTTTAATTATAAATATATTAACGGTAACAAATTAAAAATTTCGATCAACATACAACCTGACTGTGACTCGTGACTACTCTACTAATTTTTTTTTTCATGTCCTACAATTTTCGCAGCACTACGTCATGCTGATGCCTACTATCACTCGATAGAAAAAAAATGACATGCTAGCCGAGCATTGCATGCGTGACGTGAGTAGACGTGAACGATCGAATGACAGTTTTAAGATTTCAAAAATACGTGATAATATTCATATTGAAAATAAATATTTTTACATTTTTTATCTTTATTTAAACGAAATAATACTTCGGCACCAACGCTAAAATTAAGTGATTAGCATTAATTTTTGACTCTATCAGTGACAGTCACGTTTGTTTATTGGTTAACATCCGCCATTTTGTACTGTCGTTTGTTTAGTGACTGGGGCTATCCTAGTGATGCCAATATAGCATTATCCAGAAAATATATATTGTGACTTCACAAGTGGTGTACAATGTTTTTGCTAGAAACTTTGCTTTCTAAGGGTAAAAATTAAATCGTGTGACTTGTCAACTGACGTCGGTATATCTACCTATGTGCCGGATGTGTCCTACAATCGGTTAGGGCGATTTTACGTGCCACCTTGAGTGGTGTACGTGTCCTGATACCTATGCTGCCAAGAATATGAGTAGCAACGGGAATCAGGTGCCGTTGGCGCCGAATCAGCGAGGACCCGGACCGTATCCTTTTTCATATATTTGTTTAATAAAGTTTGTATCATTTTATTTACGTAATATTTGCCACTTCAGCAGTCGGTAGAACCGCAATTGCGAATAAATACGAATGTTGTTATTATTGCCACTGATGTAAGTAAGGTAAAAACCAAATACTATGGCTGGTTTTAGTTCCAACCTGGTTGTGGGCAACCTACAAGTAGTTTACATTGCATTCTAGCATGCTTTATTTGTTTTGCTGCAACATGACTTGTAGTAACCATTGTTTGTGACAATTTTGCATGAATATTTTAAAATTCTTTTGAGTATTAAGTTATTACTTATTTTATTGTGATGTTGTAAGCACTCTTTCATTATTTTAATGTTAAAAGTACCTGTTTGCTGTATTTTTCATGCAAAATATACTTACAAGTCAAGTGTGGGCATTCACATGTTTGAAACAACCAATTCTTTACTAACTACTTATACCTTATCAGTTATCTGTAGTTAATCTGTAGAGCAAAGCGAATATCTCTATTTTTACATATTTGTGCGAAATTGGAGGTCTTTATGTGCTTTTGACTTTGTTTAATGTAGTCACTTTGCTCTACATTGTAAATAAAATATTAAAAATTAAAAAAAAATACTGCTGTTCAATGGGAAAGTAACTCAGTTATAATTTATACACCAATTATTATTAAATTGTTATACATACTGTGTGTATAATCAATTTGTAACAAATCCTCGACATACTTTTTAACCATGTTATGTGCTTACAAAACGAAGAAAAAGACATGTTGTGACAATGCTAACCAAATTGGGAGAAGGCCAGTAGAATGATGATGATGATGATGTGGTTACAAACATATTGGGGTAGTATTAGTGGTTTAGGCTATTCTAATTGAGATGTTTAAAATAAATAAGTTACTGGATGTCTTGAAAGTATGTTTTCTAGTATTATAAATATTCCCAATCGCTATAGATAATTTTGCTGTCTGAAACTAGGTATAACATTATCATCAATATACAATTAGGGTTATGTTTTACTGTGAAGTAATCACAATCAACACTTTATACACACTATTATCAGTTCAGGCAAATGTGCAAAGAGAAAACAGCTTTACATTTAGTAAGTACCAGAATAATACAAATATTGAATTAGATAAAATCTTTGAAAATGTAACTATATTAATAGTTTCTTAACACAGCAGAATAATTCAAACTGAGTAAATTATGTATTTAATTAAGTACAAGTTATCAAGTATTTTGTGTATCTTAATTGTTTGTGGTTCTCAACCGAGGTCTATATGGTTTTAGTGTACCTTATATATTTATCTTTGCATGTGTTTTCGGTTTGTAAAATGCTATTAATCACAGTGGAAGATAAGTTATCTAGTTTATTATTTCTTATGTCAAGTACTTGTTTTTCATCATCAGAAATGCAATTGTTTTATTTTGTAATAAGTGGGATTATATTTAAGTGTTAGCATATAATTATCAGCCTATAACCTTCCCACTGCTGGGACATAGCATAATAATAGGCATATCATTATTATGTTATGCTAATAATTAAATGTTAATTTTGGTTTCCAATAAATCTTCATTCACAAACATATTTAATGTACAATAACAAACATAAATAACATATTTAATGTTTATAATAATTGAATACAGAACATCTTGCATAAAATCATCTATATTCATTTTGATTGATTCAAAGATTATAAGAGGATGTGAAAAAACAATTTTTTTTTCATATGTTATGTTCCAGGTTTTGTCCCTTAGTAAAAGGTATTTCATAATGATGACTACAATGACACCTTTTAGGTTCAAAACCATAAGAAGAGAACCATAAAAAGAGAACATGACTCACTGACTCATCAGTGAAGAACCTAAACTGCTGGGACTAGGAATGTGACATTTTACACAAGGGTTCCTTTTATAATGCAGACATGTGGGGTAATTGCTTACTAATAACATTTGGCGCCACTTTGACAATAGGTCCTCCATTTCGACAATGATAATAAAACCATTTCATTCATTCGTTTCCGTTCGGTTACAACTAAGGAAAATATAGGCACTGTGACACTATTGACAGGTGCTCGGACCATTTCAGAAAACCCTTATTGGGTGAGGCCTATGACCAGCAGTGGGTGTCTTACGGCTGAAATGTTGATGATGAACAGCAGGAATGGCTTTCATTTCAATACATTCATTACATAATTTATGTAGTTGTGTAGACAAATTTTTTGAACATATGAAGCAATGGATTAGCGATATCCTTCAAAATGATTCAGACTGTGATTAATAGTCAATACACCCTTTATTAGGCTGCTGGACTAAGGAGTTTTTAGAAATTATATTGTTTCTAAATAAAGTAATTCCATAGTAAAGACTACATTAAAGGGGTGAAAAGTGGTGATGTGGTTTGTATCATCACTATCTTCTTGCCCCTTTCTCACGTTACTTAGGGTTCGCCGAACACGTTTTCCGTGCCATTCTCTCCTGTTACACTATCATTCACCTCGTCTTATATATCATTCCACACACAATTCATTCATCTTTTCCTTGAGCTTTCTCCCCCTTCATCGTTTGTACTCATACCTTGTAGTTACATGCATTCCATCCCTCATCACATATCCATGCCAATTCCGGGCCGAAAAAGGAGGAGGTTCTCAATTCGACTGTATTTTTTTTAATGTTTGTTACCTCAGAACTTTTGACTGGGTGAACCGATTTTAATGATTCTTTTTTTTAGTTGAAAGCTGGTGCTTCCCTTGTGGTCCCAATTTAATTTGGTTCCATTCTGACAATGGGATCCATGTGATAACCATATAAGGCTTAAATTTGCATTAAGTATGTGCGCGACAAATGGACAAATAACGCGATTAGATTAGTGCGGGATACATACCATAGCTAAAACGTTAAAAATAAGAACTTAAAAAAAAAACCTTAAATACAGATCCTAAGACACCGACTTCCGAAATTAAAGTTATTTCTCACTTTGTAGTGTTTTTTTTTAAGAAAGTAGGTTGTTATTTTTTAAAGTTTTTACTTTTATGTCACTGGCGGTACTTTTAAACTTCCGCTTTCATTCTTTTTTTTTACTTTATACATTCTCTTCACTCCACATGTCGATGCCCTAGTTCAAAATTGCACTAACTACAAAATTTACAATTTTGAGGAGAGAGCTTTAAAGTTTTTTAAACTTTAGACAAGAACAGTACAAAAACAAAGTAAAATAACAAAACAAATATGTATCTATTCATAACACTAGTCCTTATTTCCATCATAATATCTCAATATTGTAATGTATAAAATTTAGTGCTTGGCATTAAAAAATGAAAATTGAAAATTTTGTAGTTAGTGCAATTGTGGACTAAGGCATCGATATCATCTCCGCTGCATGCTCCCACCACATCTTTTCTGAACTACTCGGGGACCCCTACGCCATCCTCGGCTACCAGTATAATGTCATCAGAAAACAGCAGATACTAGTGAGCCTCTTCCTACATGTCCGACGAAAGAGCGTCCATTATCATCAGGAAGAGATAAGGGCTCATTGCTGACCCTTGGTGTAAGCTGACAGCTGTCAGTAGTGCCTATTGTAGACCGAACTTGGTACTGGATCGACTCGTACTCTAGACTCAATGCACGTGCTTCCCAGGCACACAACCTTAAAACTTCACGAGGCACTCGTGGTTATATGCCTTTTCGAGGTCAACTAATAGCATGTGCAAGTATTTATGCATACCGCCGTATTTCTCACGTAGCTGGCAGACATCGAAGATGTCATTGTTCCCTGACCAGGCATAAAACCGAATTGGTTTTTGTTAAATTTCACATCAAACTTAACGTTCGCAAATTCAACATTCTGAAATTTCTTGAATTTCCTCTTCCCACCCTTCAACGCATTTTGTATTTCTGGCAATTTCATTTAAATATAAGATAGAGTGGTGGACTTTATATTTCTATCTATCTTACCTTTTCCTTTCGTCTATCCTAAAATATCTTAGGTTGCAATCCTAATACACCCTGCCATCATTCCAACATTAATGTACACTTCTATCATTCATATCTCCCATATCTATCGTTTTATCTACAACTTGCTCTTTACATTTCTCCTCACACTGTTCTTCTTCCGCATTTGCCATAGTATTTTCGGGAAGGTCGCTCTTTGAATTTATTGAGCTTTATTTCTTATTCCTTGACTTTAACTCCAAACTTCGTACGAATACATTCCGAAATAAATTATTACAAAATGTCATAATTAGTCAATACAGGCCTTCAAAGGAGAGCAGTGGTAGCTGAATGGTATCGGCCCCGACTTACTAGTTGCAGGTCGTGAGATCGAATCCAGCCAGCCACCTTACATTGTATATTTAATTTCATCACCACTGCTCTCAAAACGGTGAAGGAAAACATCGAGAGGAAACCGGCATAGCTTAGAACCAAAAGTTCGAAGGCATGTGACATCTACCAACCCGCACTAGGCCCGCGTGGTAGATTACGGGCCGGTCCCTCTCAGAGAGGAGGCATGTGTCCCAGCAGTGGGAACGTTATAGTTTGCATATGACCTTCAGGGGTTAGCCGGATCCAATCGTTCGCAATGTACATACATTATATTATTGTAACGCGAACACTGCGTGTAGACGGCACCGGCACTACAAGGATTTACACGTCTGGAAGTCTGGACAAGGCTTAAGCAGTGTACAGACGCGGGTTATATAGTGCGAATAGAGTGGACGCCATACAAACTCAACGCGAATCTTGGGAAGTAATTGCACAACACTGATACATTAGAAATGGAAAAACAATACTGTTAGGATTGTTTTGTTTTACATAACAAAGCCCAATCATCAGTCGTGTTCACTATTGCTTTAATTTGTTGTACATACAATTATATTTTCAGTTAAAATGAGCGAAGGTAAATCAGCTTTATATTTAGCATTTACCAGAATGATACTAATATTGAATAATGCAATGAAGGTAGGTAATATTTCAGGTAGGTGATATTTCCTTTGCTGCTATGCTTGCAGAAATGAAGAGATCCGTAGAAGAACCAAGGTAAGCCACATAGCCCGAATAATTGCCAAACTTAAGTGGCAGTGGATATGGTATATTGCTCGCAGAACAGATAGCCAATGGGCCCGAAAGGTTCTGGAGACCGCGTACTGGGAGACGTAGCTTTGGAAGGCTCCCACAAGATGGGCCGATGACCTGGTGAAGGCCGCAAGAATCCGCTGGATGCGAAAAGCACAGAACCGGTTGAAGTGGCGGTGCTTCGTGGTGCCGTATACCCAGCAGTGGACGTCTTTTGGCTGAAATTATGATGATGATGAAAACCATTCAAATTGTGAGTGAATTATTATCAAGATGGACACGCCAGGGTAAACCCGCGAAATTAAAGTTTTCTTACTATTTTGTGATTTACAGGTCAATGTCAGGCTGTGCGTGTTGAAAAAACTATGATTCGCAACTGAGACTAGATAACCTTTTTTCTGTCATTTATAATATAAAACACAAAATAAAAATAAATTATATTTTAGGTATACTCAAACCATAGATAGACTGGGTTGAAAACCACAAACGATTAAGATACGAAATTATTTGATAACTAGTACTTAAGGTGGATGCCTAAGGCTAAAAGGCATTTTTTCTCGTGGATTAAATGAACTTATAGGGATATATTGATGAGACTAGCTTTTGCCAGCGGCTTCGCCCGCGTGGAGGTCGGACAATATCCCGCGAGAACGTACTACTGGGATAAAAAGTAGCCTATTGTTAATCCAGGTTTATTTTTTTTAGCTCGAAAGCGCATTTTCATCCGAATTGCTTCAAATTTATCGTCACTGCTCGGCTCCTATGTGTCTTAGCGTTATGTTATATAGCCTATAACCTGCCCTGGAGTATGGACTACAATCGTACCAAGTTTGGTTAAAATCCCTTCAGTAGTTTTTGACCCATGCGTGCACATACAGACAGACAGACAGACAGACAAAAAATTTACTGATTGCATTTTTGGCATCAGTATCGATCACCATTCATCCTCCAATATTAATTTTGAATATATTTTCAATGTACAGAATTGACCTCTCTACAGTTTTATTATAAGTATAGATTAATAAAATTCAATGTTTATATTTCTGTAAATAGTTAAATAAATACGTGTTTCGGTCGCGAATCATATTTTGTGCAACATACAGCCTGACATTGTAAAAAAAAGTAAGAGAATCTGTATGTTGCGGGCTTTTTTGAATTATTATGTTGTCGACATCATCGTTATTTCAGCCAAGAGACGTCCACTAATGGACATATAGGCCTCCCTCAAGCGCCGCAACCTCGCCCGGTTCTGTACTTCTCGCATCTTGTGGGAGGCCATCTAACGCTACGTCTTCCAGTACGCGGTCGCCACTCTTACCTTTCGGGCCCATCGATCACCTGTTCTGCGAGTAATGTGCCTGGGCCACTGCCACTTAATTTTGGCAGTTCTGCGGGCTATGTCGGTTGCCCTGGTTTTTCTACGAAGGTCTTCGTTTCTGATTCGATCGCGTTGGGAAACTCCAAGCATAACATGTTATGTGCAAAGGAAATATTACCTCCATTGCATTTTTCAGAGATTTTATCATTGTAACTCAATATTTGAGTTATTCCAATTAATGCTAGATGTAAAGCTGATTTAGCTTCGCACGTTCGCGTGAATTGAAAATATATCGACAACAAAACAAATTGAAATTTTATGTACAACAAAATCGAGCAAAAGCGAACAAAAAATAGACCATTGATTGGGTTTTCTTACGTAAAACATAACAACCCTATCAGTATTGTTGATAATCTTTACCTTGTGTTTCATACTATTAAATTATCTTGCTGCTATAGTACAAGAAAATAAACTTTCAACCCATTCAGTAAGTATTTAATTTATTCATTCTTAATTGGAATAACCTGAAACCACTTCACACTACCCAAAAGGTTTGTTTGTAAGTACCTACACATAATAATTGAAAAGTACGAGTATGTCACAGGATTTGCTACAAATTGATTTTACGCACATTATGGGAAATATTAGTGTAAAAATAGCAACTGTTAGTTTCCCATTCAACAGCACTCTTTGCTTGTATTAATTAAAATATCTGGATGACCGAGCTTTGCTCGGTATTTTTTGGTAAATTGTGTTTAAAATAATAAGTTTATGTTCAAGTTGATTATGGATAAAGTTGGTCATTGAAAATACGAATAAAACGACATTTTATAAAAATAAATCCTAGCTAGATCGATTTATCGCCCCTGAAACCCCTTGTATACTAAATTTCATGAAAATCGTTGGAGCCGTTTCCGAGATTCAGATTATATATATATATACAAGAATTGCTCGTTTAAAGGTATAAGATATACAGTTCAAATAAAATTAAATGAAAAAAATCTAGAAAGGCTCCTCCTTTTTGCGAACTCGGTTAAAAGTCAAAAATATTCTACATCTAAACCTGTTGACAATGCGGAAGTTACCAGGCGCGTAGGTAACTAAGAAACCCATTCCTGCCGGCTTAGAAAAATTTTGAAGTTAGAAAAATGAAAATTATTTTTTGTCGAAAACGAAAAAGAAGCCTCTGCTTTACTCTTAATTTCGACCGAAAATTTAAAGGATTAGAGCAATATAAAACAAATCCGCCGTATACGTGCATGGTCGTGAAGAAAAATCACAAACTATCCTCGCTTAACCACTTTAAAACAAAGTCGCGTCCGTTTATATCAGATGAGTGAAACCATGAGCGCACTCGAATCTCCCCGAAGGTAGCCGAACGTCACGTGATATTGTCGAGCTTTATGAAGCACGCCGAATGACGCGATAATTCTAGAACTTCTGATTTTCGGCTCTGTCGTAGCTTCGGGTGGTTTATGGGCTAAAATGAAAATACACCCTGATCATTTTTTGGCCGAAAACGAAGCTTCAGTTGTGATTAATAATACTTATAATAACAATTAATATAGCTACAGTGTAGTCGATTTGTTATGTTTTAATTTTATGGTGTTTTATATACAAAACACCATAAAATTAAAACATAACAAACCGACTACAATAAAAAAAATCTTTATATTCCAACATCAAAACATATTGTTCTAGTTTACTGGTTCTGTGTGTAGTGAAAGCAAGTAACGTACGTTGTACTTAGGTATTTGGGGTAAGTTAAGTAATATAGTTTATTAATTTGAAATTATTTGTTTCTAGTAGATTTGATGAAATTAATTAGTAGACTGGGCACGCTTAGCATGACGCTTTCTATTTCAACGAAGAATAGACACATCGCTTTCCATACAAAATGACATATCGTGTCTCCATTTTTGACCGAGGAAATCCTTCTACAATCTGTCATTTTGTCTTTTGTTTCTAACAATCTTCCTCTAGATCGTTTTATGATAAACAATTTCAGAAGAAAGATTTATATCCCAAGCTGTCAAAATCACACAGACAACAGACAGATGTTTAAGTTAGATAAGACAATTTGATTTTGTAATCGCCTTGCTGAAGACAGTCGAAAAATGTATTTAACTAACTACCTACTACAAAGAATCTACAAATCACGATTTTCCAAGAGAGTGTTTTGAACGTAAAACTGTGATATTTAATAAAAGAACTAAGCTGTCATCTATGTTTCATCATTTAGTTAATAGGGCACTACCAAGGAAATGTTAAAGAGGCAATACACGAAATTTTTCAGTTATTCCTGATTTATGATTTTGTAGACGTGTTTTAACACTTAAAATACTGTATTTCTATAGGTTGTGAGGTAGTTGGTGGTTGTGGTGTGGTAGTTTGATCAAATTAATTATCTACTTTTTAATTTTTATCATTTGATTTTGATTAATCGACCACAAACCGGCGACTATTTTGTAAATTTTACGGTAATGGTTTTAGAATAACACATATTTATGGTAACGTGTCGTGCCGGACGTAAAGTTAGCACCACCCCATTTCTTCCCGTGGGTGTTGTAAGAGGCGACTAAGGGGCTTACTAGAGAATGGGCAGCAGCGTTCTCTATGCATTTTACCACCATAATGCGATCGCCAACCCGCTTGCCAAGCGTGGCGATTATGTTAAATCCCCCCAAATCAGGGGAGGCTTATGTCCAGTAGTGGACGTCTTTCGGCTGAAATGATGATCATGATGGTGATGACATATTTATGAATACTTTTAACGGCAACACAGTATGTCAAAATTACAACATATTATTGTGAAAGTCATCTATGCAAAGTATGAAAAACATTTTACCACTTTAATATAAAAAAAAAACATACTAAAAAATTTCAGCTACTCAGTACTCTCGTTCATCAAATTAAGACAACAGAAATAAATTTTAGTTCAAGATCAACCATTTCCTGAAAAAGAAAATCAAATTAACCTTTCAGAATAACCTAAATCTAGCATTTCAATTCTCGAAAAAATATAAAAAGGAGCTCATTCATTACATTATTAATTGAAACTATCTTCCATGTTGTGCATTAATACTTATGGGAATACAGTATTTTAACTGTAAAAGCACGTCTGTAAAATCAGGTAAATCAGCGAAATCGACAAAATTTCGTGCACGGCCTCTTAATATCAGTAAAAATATTAAGAATCAAACAGAAAATAAAAATCCTATGACAAAGAATTATGAGTTGAATTAATTAATTAATTAATAGTTAATTAAGACGGTACAATACCAATTACATTAGTTTACATGGAAAGAAAACAAAACTAGACAAAGACTGAATTTCATAAAAAGTGTAGTTGACTTTTTGCTGACGTCGTACTGTCTACACTTAACGTTATCTTGTCTACTCTTCCGTCGACAAAACGGTACTCGTGCTAAACCTGCAGTACGATGGTGGCATTAAGGCAAAAACGTCACGGTAGCTCGCGAAATTCAAATTTTCTTGAGTTTTTTACAATTAGAAGGTCAATATCAGGTTGTATGTTTATCTAAATATGGTTCGCGGCCGTAATAAATATGGTTTTACATAATTATAATCATTGAAATCATCAATACAACTCTTCAAGTTCATTTAATTCTATTGAATGATTTTTCATGAAATAGTCATTAAATGGACTGACGAGGGTTGTATTGATGATTTTAATTCTGTAAATAAATACGTGTTACGGCCGCGAATCATATTTGAATTAACATACAATATAGCACTGACCTGCAAATTGCAGTAAAACGTAAAAATATTTTAATTTTACGGGCTACCCTGCAACAATAGATACAATCCTTTAGACTGTAGTTTGACAGATTCTTTGCTTTGTGAGTTTTTTGAGGAGAGTTTTGAAACTGATCAGACTTTTTACTAATCGTTCCAAGCGTTTGGCGATTCTTTAAGGCACGGCACTAGTTCGAGTAAATTTCGGAATAGCAACCCTGACGAACCCCACGAACCCTTCACGAACATTCGCCGAGTTTCGTAGAATGTTTTTAGTTTCTTGTTCATTACTGCTTTAGTTCCTTTGCAGCCCTCGTGTCGTTTAGAAATATGAACGCAATGTAAGCCGTTTCATCCGGTTTGTCGCTAACCTTACACTGAACATATTACGGGGGTAACTAGGGGCGTCTTGGACCGCCCCAAATTTTTAGCAGCGGTTGTAGATACTCTTGTCTCTTTCCTTCGCAATGTCGTGATACACTTTGTAATGTTCATTGGTGCGGATACCTCATCAGACGTTTTTGAGACATTGATTGCTAGTGATATTTAAAGAAACGTTTTAATAAGTTATATCAAAGTTTTGTTCGTTTGAACATTCTGAAATCATTGAAGTTAACGTGAAAGTGTCACGTCCACGGATATTTGAGTGCGAGTGGAGCGCGATGTAGCATGTAGCGCGCCGTTTGCTTATCGATTTTCTCCATGCTGCATTAAATTAATATTTAAATTGTGAATTCGGACTGCATTGAATAATAGTCGAATATGACTTATGCCTATATTTTCTAAAAATCAAGTAAGGAAATTGGTGCAGTGAATTAATATCATGGTGATCACAGCTGGTGTAACTTTTAACTAATCACAACAACACTGGCAGAAAGCGGCACTCATACATGCAAGAAACGTGAAACTGACACATCTTGTGTCGTTATATCACGAGATGATACATTGAATTAAAATACGGCCATATGCCGATGATCGTGTATCCATTATTTTGGGAATGGTTCAATATTTGGCTTATTCAATTTCTAAAAGATTTATATCATGAAATTAAAATGGTAGCGCTAAGAGGAACAAATAGTTCTTTAAATACTTTGTCACATGCGTGTGTCAACCATGGAAATCAGTCACAACAGAGTGCGATTGATGTGGCGCAAAGTTTACAAACATCATTGAATATGCCACAACCACAATCAGCAGTGGCACAGCACATCAATGCGAATCAAATCAATTTGCAACCCCTGAACAATGTTTCACTGCAGTTTATACCGCAGCATACGAATGCTAACTCTATGAAACATGAACAATCGTCTTCTCGGTATTCCAACTCTAATTGCATGCTGCCTTCACATCATTATCGACTTTTAACTCAAACTAGTAAGTGTGTACTAACGACGCTATCATTAATATCGGGCATTTAGGAAAATATTTACGTTATTCGTTTCTGTTTTCTTTTTAAAGTCGAATGTTTTGTTATGTTAGTTAATCTCAAATATCGATTGTATTTTATGTGCTATTGTTATATCGTTACCTTCGCTTTATACTTAATGTATTTCCAAAATAATTGGCAACAAATGAAATGCCTCTTGGGCTTTTCACATGTTACCATATTTTTTCGATTTGATACTACGGTAATACATTAATACCCTTTGCATACCGGTTTCTACGTTATTAACACGGTTATATGGTATACGGCGACGACCTTATGCTGTAGTGCCGCGGTGTCGTCAAAAAAGTTCTGTAGTGTTCCATACAACACTGACGACCGTGCCTACACAGAAACAGCTATTAACCCTAGTTGCCCACGGCAAGAAAAACGTGTGTGTTAAAAGGGCGTTAAGATAAACTTACAATTAAGGCATAGTATGAGTACACAGTTACCAAAATATTTCCTTAGCGCAGTACAGTTATCCACGGGCGTCAACACCACACAGTGAGTTTCGAAGAAGATGAAGCAGACAATAATGCGCAGGCCGCATTCAAAAGTGATGAAAATACGTTAAATCTTGTGATAGCTTATAATATGTGTACATTGTGTTTTTAGGACCGGTGGAATGTTACCACCCTTCAGGCGCCGCCGGGGCCGCATACATGCCGAGTACAGCCGGTGGCGCACAGCCCTCGGCGCAATCTTCGCTGAGAGTTCAGCCGACACCGCAGCCGTCGGCACCGCCGGCACCTCAGCAGGACATGTCTAAGACTACCATGGTAATTACAATGTAACTATGTATCTGCCAATAGGAATGCCTGCTCTCGTATCTTGACGGAATCACCTGCTTTTGTAGTAATCAAAATAGGTATATGTCAAATAACGGGTATGTGTCTGGAGCTTGCTGCCTAGGTTTGCACCAAGCTTGTTGCGGCAGTATGAGTTTGGTGGTGTAATATACATAGCAGAATATGAACTACGTACAAATATGATTAGCTTATAAAAGTATGTTTATTATGACGCCAGGTCATCTGTCTCAGTAATTGGTAAATTGTTTTCTCATGTTGGGTGTATGATTATTTGCAGGCTGGCCATAGTTATGTATCGCAGAACCAGACGCCGCAGCCTCGACCTCACTCAACGCAGTTCACCAACTACAACCAATACAGAGCAGCGCAGCACGGAACGAGACCTAATACACATCCCAGGTACTCGACTAATACTTCGATAGTAAATATGAATTTTGAATACTTAACAAATCCCTTACAGAATCTCAGGTTGCAGCCGCAAGGGTCGACCAATCAAGGTTACGCTACGGATTCTGCGGTCTTCCCGTGAATGGATGACCATTTCATACCGAAAGCCCGTCCTCCGTGCCACGGAAAGCATGCAGCGGTCAAGGCTGTAACTCGTTGATCTTTGACAGTACTAAAGGTCAGAAGCCGAAAGCTAGACAACCAGATTTAACAAAGTGGTCGTGCTTCCCAGTACCCTCTGGATTGTATGGAAGTCAAATAGTCAGTGGGACCAATACTGGTAATCATCTGCATTTGATTTTAGTGGAAGAAGGATCCATTACACTGGAAACTGATCTCTTCATCGGAATGGCTACGCAGTTGACCAGATCATTTAGAATCTATAGAAAGTATAATATTAATAAAAACTACCTACATTCTGGTCAGATGTTGATCTTAAAGATTGAATCTGAACTTGGCAGTAAAATGGACTTGACACTGCCCTCTGTTCAGTTAAACTGAATGTGTCTTGGTTCACCTGCTTTGTTTAGTATGACAAGTAAAAAACTTATGGGAATTAATGCCAACCGGTGGAAGTGTGAAGAGTCTGCGGACTGATGGACAACAGTACAGAACATACCCCTCCCGGTATGGGCAGACAAAGAATTTTAGATATCCACGGCGTTTTACACGGAGCTCTCTACAGGTCTACATGGTATTTTACGGCCCACTCCCTGCGCAGTAACGAGGCCTTTGTTCTAGCAGTAGAAACATCTGGGTACTGTACTTATCAGACAGATGTCCTCAAACACTTTGTCATCGATTGGCGACTACTGAACGGATATTGAACAATATTACTGTTCAATATCGTGAGTGTGGCAGTTAATGAGTAAATAATCATTGTTTATCCCATTACAATGCAGCAAAGGAAAGGGGTCAACATACATACATATCTAAATACATACATCAAAAAGCTTAACTCATTATCCTTTCCTTGAATGTTCCGTTTATTCACCTCAAAAAATCCACTCGGGACGGATATCCGAGAATCCACCCTAAGCCTGGATATTCCATTTATCTAAAGGGGCCTAAGGTGGATTCTCTGACATGCGTTTCCACTATGGTGTATTTTTTTGGGTGGAATAGCGGACGAAAATTATGAGTTAAGCTTGTATATATTTAGGTATTTTGTATGTATATCATGTACGTACATTTGTATGTTTAATTGTTACTTAAAATCTACTAATTTCTTTTTATTTAAGGTTAATGCTTTGTTAATAAGCCTTCGGTACATGAGGCCAATTTCAGTCAAAGGACATCTTATTTCCAACACAATGATGCATTATCAAATCTTTATACAACTGCATGTGGATAATAATATCTCATTCTGAACAAATTCTTTCTGTATCAATATAATACAATGTTGTACGATTTATTTTCGCAGACAACAACAGTCGTACATTCCTAGTGCTGCTGCCACTGCTACCGGACCTGTCATGTATCCGACGTTAGTGTTCCAGCCTACGCCCATGGGAATGCAAACTTACCAGCAGCCTCGGTCCAGTACACCAGGGTGAGTGTTCACTTATTTTTAACTGGAATAATGAACACCAGTTAATAATGAAAGTTGTAGATTTTACATTATTGATCTTGCTTTCCATTAAATAAAATAAATAATAGTCCAAAAATGATGATATAGCATCACCCATCATCAGCCTCTCTAAGAACTCTAATTAATTAAAGGCCTAGTATGAGTTTTGTTTATCTGTAAGCTAGCGCCAGCTTAGCTTAGCGGCACTTTTAAAGGAAACTTCACACTATGTCTTTTTTGTAGCTAAAAATCCCGAAATGAGAGCGCGGCCGCAGGCGGCGTTTTATCGAATGAGTTTCCATTCCATAGCATGTTAAGGCCGCAGGGACAGAGGCACGTTGGTCTTGGCAGCGCCCTGATGTCTCCGGGATTTTTCCCAATTACCATACAAATAATTGCCACAGTAATATAACTAATATTTAATTTGCGAGACTGTCAGTTGTCTGAAAGTTAAAAGGAGACTATTTTTGTGTAGCGGGTGACAGATATCGTAAAATGCCTTAAAAACATCCTTAGATACGACTCTTGCCAGAAAGAACATGATAAAAATTTGTTTTCCCAGCAGATTGAATTGATTTAAATAAGAAACAGGGCTTTGTTTAATATTTACTTTACTAATGCTATGTTGTCTCTTTCACAGGTACTATCCATATATGGGACACTATATAGGTTATAATACACCTCCGAGCCACACCCCACCATGTATGTAGTTTAGTTACAATATTATTTTTTGTAGTGTTGTTTTTGTAAACCTCATTGAGAGGCTATTTGACTCTCAACTTCAGTTTTCCGTATATTCCAATTCCAGCTGTAAGTTTTGACTGTTCTTGGAAATAGCTTTATCAAAACAAATGGAAGTAGGGTGTAAATTTGCTTATAAATTCACTGCCCTATCGGTACACAAGACGTGTATTATAAGTGTATTATAATATGATGTATTGGCATAGGTAATGGCAGATTCTGCTGTGCTCCGACTATTAAAGAAGATATAGCTATTTTTTAGTAAAGTAACAGTCAAAACATGTGTGTATGTGGTCGTGACATTCATCACTCATGCTTATTTTTGTGTTTTGACGAAACGTTAATCGAAACTCGTTAATTCGATGATCAATTCTTTCAATTATTTTCATTCTCGTATGGGAAATCAAGACATCACGCCTTTTAATATATTTTGTTTTGTTATCTCGGGGCCCTTGTATCGTGTCTTGTTTACAACGGGCCATGCGAGTATTTTTGTTTTCGTAATCGTTTTATTCCTTCAACCCGGCTTGAAATCACGTATTTAAAACGAATTCCCATGAGCTTTAAACTGCAATTAAAGCAAACCTTCATTTTCTTTAATATTGGCACTAAAAATTTATGAGTTTTTTATAATATCTTTACCTTCACAAATACCCGACGAATACCATAGAAAATGTTTTAGATATACCATCTATTTCACGGTTTCAACTATTTTTTTTGTTATAGTTTATTGAGTTAGTAGCCAGTCGGTCATGTAAAAAATTAAAAATATGTACATACTTATTATTTAAATGCGGCGACGTATACATAATATGCATTCCCCGCCGCATTGGCAATGGTATGAAAATCTATGAATGCCTTAAAATATATTGAATAAATCTTTATCATGTGCGCCATGACATCACATATAAATGTAGAATTTTTGCTTATTCCTATCGGATCCCACCCCGTGGGATTCGCTAGGAATGTGGACAAAATGAACAGCTAATGTTAGTGGCAATACGCAAACGTTCCTTCTGGAGCCGCCACCTTGTTGACTGGCATAATTAACCCTTTTATGAGCTTTTGTGTTAACTTCATGCCAGAGGATAATGAAATCTAAACATATATAAAATCGGTTTTTGGGTCTGTGGTCGCGTTGTCCTTCTAAACTGTCGCAACGGATTGGGTCGTGGTTCTCACTATCATTTAGAAAATTAAGTCCGGCAGCTTATGTTATATTACATTACTAATAAAATTGGATAATAAAAAAATACTAGATAGCTTGTGAATTCATAAAATTCATTAGGGGCGGGACGCGGGTCTGGGATGAAATAGAATTGTAACTAAAACACTTTCTAAGAGTGTCTCACTTTGTATGAGTTTTTTTTATTGTAGTGTAATTCCTTTATTTTTGCTATTAGTGGCCTTTTACATTTTTATATATGTTTTTGTTTTATCCCGCAGATTACTACACTTCAAATAATCCCCAGCTGCCAACGCCAAACTTACAAGCCAACGCCCAAGGTGGTAGAAGTAATCCCACTACATCGGTGGGGCCACAGGGTACACTCGCAACCCCCACTGCGCCCACAGCCACGCTTCCTCACCCACAAGCTTCTACACTCATGCACCAAACTATGGCTGGTAACCATTTCCTTCTTTTATTAATGACATATTTTATTACGAATACAGGGTGGCGAATCTGTGACAAACTGTACCCACTCAGCTTTTTGTCATGTGTAATAATTTAACACCTGGCTTAATTAATTGTGACGTCTGACTGTAATCACCCAATTTAGCTAAACTGAGATTACTCAAACTTTTCCGAAAAAAATGCAATCTTTTATAATTTCTCACAAAATACTCCCAATATAATCCTTCACTGTGCTGCAAACTTCAGTATTTTCTATAAGTATGACAATATAAGAATTATCGTTTCTCAATAGACATGCCGCTATAATTTTGTATAAACAACGTTTAGGTGAGAAATCAACGAATCCGATTTAAAAATCTTAATTAATCACCCTGATTAAAAATTCACTTAAAAACACGATGTCTTTGGGATGGTTGTTGTAGGGTTGTGAATCGGCTTTGACAGCAGCCTTTTTTCCCATCACTACACTAAAGTATTTTTATAGCTGACAAATCCCAGTTCTTAGATTGTCATAAGTTAACTTTTTCTTTTACCTTTATAACAAAAAATATTCCTTTTTATCCCTACATACACATTATGGGTAAACAAGTCTTGAAAGCAAATTTTCCCGGGATTTAAATGACGAGTCGCATTGCTAAAACCCTGTACGAGAACGATCAGTTGATCACTCATGTTTTGTTTTAAATATTTGAATCTAAATATTATGTAGCTACCTCTAATTTTTCATTAAAATAAGTCGTCTAAAACATCGATATCAGCCTTGATGGTGCCCGCTAAACTCACCCAGTCTATTTTGCTAAGGTCAATTAAATGACCAAGTAAATAAGGTTTTATATCTGTTTACTTATGGTGTCACCGTGTTATATTATGTGAAATTAGTGGTAGGGACCCTGTTGCTAAGGTGATGTCAGTGTAGGTACATCTAATTTCTTAAACACGGCAATCCCTCATAACTTTCGTTCATGGAGCATGGACTTGGTTTTAGCGACCAGTTTCGTTAAAAAACTGTACTTTAAATAATAATTAAGGATAGTATACAAACAAGATGCGATACAGTCGTTTTCACATACATTGTGTTAATAATGACTGAAATCTTTGTTCTGTAACTCGTTGTGTTGTACCAGTTAGGCAAAATAAGTAAGGCATTCTTTAGTCAAAAGATGATATTTTTGGCTACATTTTGTAATTGTGCATGACATTTTGTACCCAACAATTAAAGAAAGAAAGCAGAAAGTAAAATCATCATTTTTCATGTAGAATAGCATCCTGAACATGAATAACTACAAAATTTGTGATTAACCTCAAGTTGCTATTGGAGTTAAAAATCATAATTTGGTATTGACTATATTTAAGAAAAAATGGGTAGTTTTGTTGTCAAAAAAATAAATCCATCCTAAGGTGGTCCGGCAGAAATCGCTAATTGATAAGCCCAATTGTGTCACGCTTTTTGTATTTTTTATATTCACCTACATATTTGTCCGTTTTGTTTTTAAGAGCCTTGAATGTATATGTTACCGGCCAAATCCGAATTTAGAATGAACAAATTTCGCCTAGGCCAAACCAATTCTCCCTTCTCATCAACATAATGACTCTACATGTTTATGTTGTCTTTCTGCATAGGTCTATACTGGTTTGTCCTATCGCGTGTAGGGAGAACTGGTTTGGCCTAGGCGAAACTAGTTCATCCTAAAATCGGGTTTGGCCGGTAACATATATATACAAGTTATTATTACTACTTAACCAGTGGAAATTATTGGAAATTATTTTCAATCGGTGGGAGAGTGATTGGTCTGGGGCGAGCTCTACAGAGCTGTATGGTAGCGGTATGGAGCATAACCCCTTCCCCGCAGGGAAGCCGATCCTTACCTATCTTCCCGATTTAAGAAAACAACCATTTAAATTATATCTGTAGGGTTCTTAAGAGCAGTCACAGTGTTTGATATCAAATATGAAGAAACATATTCGGAAAACTGGATTTTTATTGTATCTTGCAGAAAAATTCAGATGTATTTCATTGAAACTGCATTAATTTCATTATTATTTAATATTTTGCATCAACATAATATTTTTATCCCGCACAAGCGATGTTGTAAAAAGTAGGGATAGATATATGATCTGATTTTAGATACTCAAGAACTGTTCGTTTTAGGATAGTAGTAATAGCTCCATGGAGCAGCAAAATAAATAACCACAACTATGAAGTGCGAAGCAAGCCAGCTTGTCAACTTTGGCAAGTGATCATCAATTCGTCTACCCTCATTAGGTACTCATACTTCAACGCACAGACTTCATTCAGGTGTTAGCAACGGAATGCTAACAATTTTAAATTGTGATTTAAAATTGTTTTCGATTTCCACGCGGCTGTCGACTGAGTTAGTCAGCAGGCACTTTTAATATACTTAAGTCATTCTTTTATTCTAAATTGTTATTAATAAATAAATGGCTTAAGTAGCAGTGTCGGTAAAACAAAAAGTATTGGCTCTATTGGCACAGTTATGTTGAAATCATTGACCATGTATGCTTTGCAAAACTAACCCAGATAGTTCGGAGCCCGAGCAATGAACATACGTGAACAAGTTCATCAATGTTGTATGCTAGCAATTATTTCCCTTGCCAGACACGTAAGGATCATGATAATCCGTGATGTGATGTAAGAATAGACTTTTAAACCCAATTCATAAAAATGCGTTAGAGGCACGAGCTGCATTTGTATCTGCATTACGGTCATGAAGTGATAAAGTCATAAAGTGTCCGCCAATGCGGGTTTTTGTATACTCAGCTTGTGTGACCCGTATTCTTACAATAGAAGGATCTGTTTTAGTAAGGACACTTCGTAAACACTACGATTTAATTTGTGTATAAATGTAATAATGTATAAATACTATATTCATACACTTTTTAATGTCGTGGAGGATAAAAAGTGGGTTGTACATTAGAAATTTTTCGCGAATTCATTGAACTCGTGTCTGTTTTTTAAAGCATCAGGAGAAAAGCTGGACAGATTTAAATGAGCCTTACTGTTGTTTAACTGCTAGCATGTTTTAAAACATTTTGTTTAAATCGGTAGCGAGGGTTCTTTTAACCTGGCTATAACGCGTTTGTCCATATACAAACAGAGGTCATATAAACGAGTTAAGGTTTCGTCGAAAAGGTGTAGATCATGTAGTCAATGTGGATAGATGGTGATAGATAAAAGATAATCCCATTTTTGTCATCAATATACGAATTGACGGAGTCAAAGAAAGCAGATCTAGGGTGCATCAGACCGCGGTCGATCGATGTGATTGTGGCATTTGAGACATATACAGTGTGGCGATTAGGCTACATTAATTGAAACCACCTATTCTACATTTCTTATTTGAAATATACACAATTAAAATAATTAATAACAACTAACGTTCTAGCCATGGGACATTTTTTCAAGACTAAAGTATTTAATAACATGATACTTAATCTGTGATTATTTTGTAACAGTATCATAAAGTTTGTTGAATTATTGATACTATCGAACCTTTATTTATAAAAAAAAAACTGTTTTCTATTTTAGGCAAAACGTTGACTTTATTATTTTAACTGACTGATATAAACTTGTAATAACCGCTTTATACTATTTAATGTGATAAACTAATCGCCACTCTGTGTAAAGGCGATGGTCCCGATCGGTTGTCTGGTTGAACCCTTACTGGTAATGATGGTATTTGTGCTGTTTTCAGACCTCTACACGAGCGGATTCTCGAGTACAGCTAGTTATAAAACGATGAAATAAAAGTAGTGCATGATTAGGATGTTATTATCCATAATAGCATGATTTTTATTTTTCTGTTTTTTTTTTTGGTTACAAGATGAATGGTACCCTTACTTATAAGTAGTTTTATAAACTATGCAGTGTCTGCTCAAACCAATGCTTTTGTTTTAGTAAGGTTTGACATAGTTGTAGCTTGATTGTAGCCGGTTTCACTTATTTCTCATCAACTGCAACCAGTGAAATCTGGGCAGGTACTCTTACTTTCATAAACTGTACAGTGTCTGTTCAAACCAATGCTTTTTATTTCGTAAAGGTTTGACATAATTGTAGCTTGCTGCAGCCGGTTCCACTTATTTCTAATCAACTGCAACCGGCGATAACTGGGCACTTCGAGTTTTAGAGACATCACGGGCAACGCGGCCACGACTACGGTTAGTGGCCGCAGAGACCAAGTAAAGTATCGTAATCCGAAACACATCGCGTACTTGGCGGCAGTGGCGCCCAAATCCGCATCTTAAGCAGAGTTTCTCCGACCAGTCGTGGTCTTGAGCTCCTTCCAGTTTCAGAATATTAATATGCAATGGCATGTATCTAATCGAACCTCAAATAATTTTCAATTGGCTTTTAATTTTTTTATTGAACACTAATATAATGAATGCGCCTCTTTTTGTGATCCTCAAATAATTGCAATTCTAGGCTTTTGCCACTAATTATATTCCCATCAATGGGGATTTGTGTATTTTTTTCAACAAATAGCCATTGAAGTCTTGATAACTGTTATGAGCAATGAAAAATAACCATTAAGTGATTTAAAAGTTGATCTCTAAAATTATATTTTTAGTAAAATTTAGACTGTGATTTCATCCCTTTACCTAAAATATTTTACTTTTTGTTATTTGATTATAAAAATAATCAGTGAATCGTTTATGAAATAAAGATTTCTTGATTCTTATACTGGGTGTAAACGCTTCCGAAGCCAGAACGTAGGTTATTTACAATCTAAATGCAAACGAATACCAATAACCTTTCGCATTAAATTGATTATTTACAAGCCTTCATATTTAATAATTCACAATGAAAGCAGGACATAAGCAAAATATGAGGTCACTGACACGCAAGGCATCGGCGCGTGTTTATACCGGCCTGTTGCGGAATTTACACACACGACTTTCAAAATCCATAATTTTGTAAAGTGTGTAAGGGTGCCTACCCTACACACTTTACAAAATAATGAATTTTAATCGTATTCGTAGCCGTTAAACATTGAAATTGCTCAGACATTTTACGTACCTGTCTAAATATTTTACGATCTTATGAGGTTTGGCTCGAACTGTGCCCCATCCCTTTCATGCGAGAATCAGACGGATGCCGGAGGTTTGGAAATCTGTCTCGATATATCCACAAAGCAAGAAAGAGCAAAAGCATTGCCACGGACTTCTAAACACATCAACATGTTATCGTTTTCACGAGCACTGTACATGGTGCTTACTCTCGAATTTAATTCCAATAGATCGACATTGGAATTGTCAGTCAAACGTCAGTGATTGGCTGGACTCACTGAGTCTAGCCAATCCCTGACGTTTAACTCAACCAACTGACGTTTGACTAATGTCAATCTATTGGAATTATATTCGAGAGTAAGCACCCATGTATGCCTCAAGCATTGTTTGTCACAACAAAAACAATAAAAAATCACTAAAAACGTAACAATAATAACAAGACACAAGTTAAACTAAAGTATTAAATACAGTTCAATACCTATCGATCGATTAGACGTGACGCACGTCCACTCACGAACCGAGTCGGAAAGAACTAACTAGAAAGAACAAGATCAGACAAAGCCGCCTACGCGCAGTGCCGAACTGCGACACAGGGTCCGATTCTTGGAAGCCCCCGCGCCGGCTCCGCAGTGTCTTTGCATGTACAGATTGGCAAAAAAAGTCTGGAACAAATGAAGGCGCTTGTTTTGCAGGTATGACCACCCTTTATACTAGGACTAAAACGATAAGATACTTGTTGTTTTAATCAACAAACACGAGATCCCGGGAATTGTCAATAGTCAAAATTTCAAGACTAGATACGCACACAGGCTTTAGTATTTTCTAGATTTTTATTTAGTGGATTGTGCATTATTTGGCTAAAATACCCTTTTATTATACAGATGACAGTGACATCAAACTGCATATAAACATACAACACAGCGAAAACTTGTTCAGAATAAAAATTAAATTAAGATAGTAAACCCACTTTAGGATTGCTAATTGAACCCGACACCCAGGAAATAATTTTCAGCAATCACATTTTCGGTCTGTATTGAATTTGACATGTAGGAATACTCTTACTTCTGACAGTTCATAGTCGATAAACAGCTGCTTACTGTCGGAAACTAACCGTCTGAGTCTATAACATATTGTATTCGAAAGGTACGGGCCATATCGAAGTCGTCAGGTATGTTTATGTGGACTACATACCACTACCACGATCTAAATGACAATGAAAATGAAAGAACACGCTTAAATTTTGGTTTTATTTAAAAACAAAAGCGTGTCATAACATAGCCTCATACGTGTATTTCCCGAAGGGTTATGCAGAGGTGTATATCATAGATCATCTAAATTTCTTGACCTTGTATGATGAATGAATATAACTTTCATCTAAATAAATTTTATTTTTGAAGTTCCACTGGCAAAATTCTGGTATCCATAATAATTTTGAGATATTTCTCCCTTTTCGGTGCTATAATAGATTTTTACTACTAGCAATGATCTGTCAGTTTTACATTTCTAATAAGAGAAACCTAAAGAGCGTAAAATCTTTCTTAGATGTTCACGGCTCCAATTGTTACCCAAGTCTTCTCTAACTTATTGGTAATAAATTACGTGAAAAATAAGACATGTAAATGATACTTTTCTTTTACTGTGGTATGCGATAATAGCTTTAACAAAAAATACTTGCCTGTTTCTTTACAGTGTTGAACTTTTTGTCTAATTGCACACAGATCAAAATCGTCTAATTCTTACTTCCGCCAACTGTTTCGGTTACTCCAGGTGTAGAAAAAATCCATATTTTTTTCACCTTCATTAACAATTTCTCTAATTGTATTGTGAGATTTACCTTGAAGAAATTATAAAGACAATCATATTAATTCCATGTACATTTTACAATTTCAAGTATCAACGCGATTTGTTAAACAAGAAAACATAACCTCAATAATTCATTAGTAAATAAAATGGCCTGAAACTTATAGTACCGATAAAACTAAGTATTAGAAAGGAAAAACATTGACTGGCATTGACTAAAAGATACATTTCTTGTATACCTCTCATGTCGGCAGTTCTTTCGAAAACTTTGTCAATTGGAGACCAAATTTGTTAAGCTTGTGATTCCGCCAAATATCTTACGAAAACTTGGTACTTATATCACATCCCATACCACTGCTCCTTATTGTTTTATTAATTTTGTATGTGCAATAATAATTGATAGTTAATTAGAAATGAGTGAAATACAACTGGGAACATAACACGGTGACAGAGAAGCTACCTGTAGTTGATAAACAACGCAGTGTTGCCATAAAAAATATATTTTAGTTCCAATTGTCACCGCGTCAAACTCTTTTTTGCCAAGCTGTACAAATAACAGAGACGAAACAGAAAACCAATTCATTTTAATTATTAGGAAATTGGACTTATGCTTTAAATCGAACTGTTTTAATTTTTTTGACTTTCAATAATATTTAACGAGTTTCTTAGATTACATTAATCAAATTTTCCAGTTTAAACTAATTGAGTTTACTTTATAAATAAAGGATACAGTCATTGCAAGAGATAAGCTGGTGTCGTGTGGCTATATTCACATTGGCATAAAATTCAAACTCAATTGATTCACGTGCGCCAGTTTTTGAAACTATACACGTATGAAAATGTTTTAGTAAATCATAGCTAATATCGGCGATCGTTTACTTTATTTCATTCACTATCGATTGTCGTCTTACATAAAAAACTGTTATTAAATGTAATACACAGTTTATCAATTTAAATTTTTTATTACTTCTCCAATTTACTTATTTTATTTTGGCGGCGTTATACAAAGAATGCGTGAAGTCGCCGCATGTACTTGGGGTCGTCGACCTCGCGTCTGTTTGCGTACGCTATGATATCCGGTCACCAGCTGATTTTTACATTTGAATTTACATCGCTTGCTAAAGGTGTAAAAAATATTTGAAAGTGTAAGTGTTAAATCTCAAATAATGGTTCATTTAACTGTTCGCACAGCATAGTGTACAAAAAATGCAAAAAAATATTGTAAAAATTTATAAAAAATAATCCAATATTTTTATGTTTACGTATCGAGAATGACTAGCCCTATCACCGGTCTTCGTTTTCGGAAGCGTTCCTCTTACACCCTTTATAAAACTAATTTCGTTTGTACTTCGAGTATTTTATTTTTATAATCATGTGGATTTCAGAACATTTTTCCACAAATCTCCATTATGTGTTCCATGAGGGTTCAATGGGGATTTCTGGGAGAAAAAATTACAAATTCTCATTGATTGGGATCGACAATAGGGAAATACAACTGGAATAACCCCAATTCTGGAGTCAACTGTTCTAACCAAACACTTTTGGTCGGGGTGGCTTACTTAACACTTTCAGTGCCAGATTGATCAATTCCGCTTGGACTTTGTTGGTCACAGTTTTTCAGCAAGTATGTTCAGCACATAAACTTGCCTACTCACCTAGTAGGTCCTTACCTACTCAGCTACCAAGTTTTCTTGCTAAATGCTGAAGAGGGAGAGATATAAAAATACGTTTAAAACTCTCAGACATTAACCATTTTGTCCCTTTTCCTCTATGAGCCTTTTTCATTTCACTGTACGCCTCAATCAAAACGATTTAAATAGGCAAATGTGACGTAGATATTGTGAGGTTTCACTAAATGTGACGACGACGCCCAAGAAATTTAATTTGATTTAAAAGAATATTTAATTTAAAAGAATATTCAACATGAACAAAACTTATCTCCCTGATAGTGTTGCATAGTGAGTTTTATATACATATCAATTGATCGAGCTTTATGGTAAAAAAAATATCACTAAATCAGTGACCCTCAAAGCTTTAATTACTATTTTAATTGAAAGTTTAGCGTTTTGAGATAATTGGCGCGTCTTTTGGAGGTTGGAAAATACCGAACACTGAAAGTTAAAAGTAAAACACCGTCAAGGTTGTCCCAAAACAGAGTTCCAAGTCCCAGAACCTTGAGTAGGTTTCATAAATTCAGTAAAAAAAAAATGTTAATGATTTTACATTCATCTCTAAATTAATTGCTAAGCCACCATCTGCGTGTTAACTAGTAGGTTAAATGAAAGCTCCTGAAGATACATTTCCCACCGCTGTCAGCTTTAGCAAGGAATTAATGGACACCTCTGTATATATTTATTTTTATTAAAATTACGTCGGATAACTCATATAATGAGGATGGTTTCTAAACTAATTTGTTTTCTTCTTGTCATAGTAAAATGTTGCAATAATGAACTCTGTTTTGGGACAACCTTGACGGTGTTTTATTTTTAACTTTCAAGTGTTCGGTATTTTCCAACTTCCAAAAGACGCGCTAGTTTTCTCAAAACGATAAACTTTAAAATAAAATAGTAATTAAACGGTTTGCCCCATCCTCCAATGTGCGCCGGATATGTTTATATTCACTATCAGGGAAAGGAACATTATCAAGTAGAATAACTTTGATTCGGGTTGAATATCAACCAAAAAAAAGTCAAAATCATTTTTTTAAGTCGTCAAGTTTAGTGAAATTACACAATACCTTTGTTACATTTCCGTACCTTTAAGTCGTTTACTGTTACATATGAAAATCAACGGCGCTAAAGATCCCTTTTCTTATATCTTTTTCTGAAATCTGTTAAGTAGTAAGTTTTTCAAATATATTTTGGGAGTTTTCTCAATATCTGCTCAGATTTTAAGTAACCGTGCTAAATATGGTTACTGTAAAACTGTAACGTAACCCTACGCGTGTGTGATCGTGATGCCCCAGGTTAGTTACTGCGACCAACTGTGACAAAAAGCCAGAAAGTTATAAGGCACAATTATTTACAAAAAGTGCGCATCATTAGACTCCAGAAGAGTTCTTAGAAGTATATTAATTTAATAAGCGCACAAATTAAAATTAATGGCTTTCAATTAAATGTGTATGTTGTGAGATGTGAGCATTTACTGAAATAGAGCAATGACGAAATGCAGCACTTTAATAAAATTACTGAAATAAACTTGTTAACTAATGCATAAAAAGGTTCAAGAATTAGTAGCTAATAGAATTAAATAAAAATAATTCTTGTTTGTCTTATTTAGTGTTGTATTTGAACAACTTGTAATATACAAGTGAATTGTGCAGCTAAACTTACTTCATACAGATTTTTTGTTTCTTTTTCAAAATTGTACCCGTTAGAACCACTAGGGATACTTAAATCAGTCTTTAATTTATTTTGCTCTTAGGTATACGCCCATCTGCTCCAAAAAGAAGTCATAGAGTACCTATCATCGACCCTAAAACGCGTAAGTGCAAAATTCAGATATTAAAGAAATTAACGTTGTTAGAAGGACATAGTATTTACAATTTTATTTCATTTCAGAACAAGAAATTTTCTCAGATTTATATACCAGCGACCCAAATTTTTTAAGCAGCGAAGCTAACGACCGACACACCCCGCAACCACCCGTAAGTACAAATATTTATTTCACCTTTGTTATATAAAAAAACAACGTGAATGTGTTGAAACGCAGAGTACAAAATATATTTTCACAAAGTTTTATAATTGAATAAACCATGAAATTGCGAGTGATTCAGAAAATACAGTATATAGGAACTGAATTTATCTTCTTTTACTCGACATGTAAATGTTGGAAGAGTAATTATCTAAAGCAGCCTTCGCTTGACGACAAACACAACAAATTATTTAATTTAATTTAAGATCTTTATTTCAGACATTGTCCATATTGTTGTTAGTAACACAAAAAAACCTTATAAAACTGTTGTTAGTATCTACAAAAACAAAATCAAAAAGTGGGATCGCATAGAAGTGACAGTTTATGGCAAGCCCTGGACGCGACCACCCGCAGTGTGTAGTCGCATCCAGTGCTGTCACATAGGCGAGTCCCAGCGTCCGACTAACACGCTCAGAAAGTTATTCGAGCTGGCACGCATGCGCTTCATTAGAGAAGCGCTTCGCTTCCGCATAATGGCATGAAAGCCATCAACGCTTCGCACTGCAAACATTGCTGAAGCGCTGCAGTGGCGCTGCAGCCCGAATAGCACCCTGAACGCATTATTATACTGGACTCGCAGAGCGCTGTATGTGCGCTGCGTGTACTTGGTCCACAGGCTGCAGGTGTAAAAAGATTGACAAAATGCCTTAAATAAGGTCACTTTGACTTGCTCGTTACACCGTGCAAACCTGCGAGCCAGCATGTTACAGCGTACAGACAGCGCCCTGTGCTCCCGCTCCCAATCAGTGTTGTCACATAAATCCTCAGAGACCCAGTGACCCAGATACTTAAAGTTAGAAACTCTGTTTAGGCTGGCACCGCAAAAATACAAGATTTATTACCGGCCTTAAACACCATCATTTCACTCTTCTTCACATTATATCTGAGTCCGTGGGTCCGCGCAAACTTTTCACAAATTTCTATCAGTCTGCGCATGGCACTGATCGACGGGCTCAGCAGAACCATGTCGTCCGCGTAGCTGATATTATTGACGCACTGTCCATCTATATGGCACCCTATGCTTGTTCTGATGAGCTCACCGATCAGCTTGTCATGTATAAGTTAAAGAGACGAGGAGAGGTTAACCCCCCCTGCCTCACCCCGCACTCCCATACACGTCCGAGTGTGAGCCTGCCCACCGCACAAAATTCCTTTGACTCGAGTACCAATATCGCAATATTGCAACAACATCACGTGGCACACTTGTTTCGTTCTTCAGCTTTTGCCACAATACATCATATGAAACCAAATCGAACGCCCTGGACAAGTCCAGGTAACAGGCATAGACCAGCGTATTCCTGGCTGTATAATACTGCACAGTCTGCTTGAGACACAGGATGGCACTCTCGGTTGAAAGGCCAGGTCTAAATCCAAATTGAGCATCATGTAGTTCTATGTGCCTATCCAGGTGCTTGTCAAGCAGACTGTCCAGCACTTTTACTATCACAGTAGCCAGCGAGATTGGTCTGTAGTTCGCTAGGTCTGAGACATCCCCGGTCTTGTCTTTTATAACCGGAACAACCACGGTATGCGTAAGTTCATCCGGTAGGTAACACATAAGCTGAAAAACATAGCAAGTACTCGATACAAATGGAAACCAGCTATTTCAGATGCTCAATGCTGAGACCATCATGACCAGGGGACTTGCCACGTACCATTTTTTGAATTACGGAGGCAACATCCCTAGCACAAAATCTGAGATTCCACCCTAAAATGATGCTGAAACAGGTTGGCTATATCACAAGGCACATGCACGCCCGCAACACTCATAGGTAGACTGGATTTCGGGTTAAATTTATTTGTCTTTTTCCAGAATTTACCAAATTGTTTATCGAGTGATGCTGAGCAATTATATCTAACTTAATTTGTTTTTCATTATCTTGACAAAATTTTACCCGAGACTTAAAAAATCGCCTCGTTTGGCACATACTATCGTAAGTTTTTCGTATTTTTTTGTTTCCCACTCAATAACCAGTTTTCATAACATAATCGAGCCTCTCTGTGAGCATCGCTGACGTGTTTCTTCCACCCTGGCACATATTTATGTTTCCTATACACAGGATCAACATAGCTGTCTGCCGCCGCCTTACTAAGTATTTGCACAATATCGCTATACATTTGTTATAAAATGCGCTTGTGATCCTGATTATAACAACAGTGATCGGCGCAGTGTGTAAATTCTACAGGAAAATGAATATTTCTCAGTTGTGAGTGACAAATTTTTAATAACTTTCCGGTCTGTTCGCTGTTTCTTTCCCCCCAAATTACTTTATTACACCCGTTATCAGTCGCAATTATTTTTGGCCTTATCAATTTTAATTCACACTCAACCAACAAGGGACAGTGATCAGACCAGTAAGCATCGTGTTAAACGGACACTTTACGTACTGAGCGTCTAGCCGCACTGATCGTCACACAGTGATCAAGCCATCTCAGATAGCTGTGTGCCTCACTCACAAACGTATACGTGTCTAGGGCCTTATCACACTAGCGGTTCACGAACGTCTTCAAAGCGGAGCGAGTGCGCAGCGAATACATCGCGCACGCGCGGCCAATACGTCGCGGACGCGCAGCGAATACGTCGCGGACGTGCAACGAGATCGCCGCGGATAGAACCGTTACTAAGTGTATTATACGTAATAAACTTCCCGCGAACCGACATCGAAAACGTTGCGTAATCGCCACGCGCCCGCGACGTATTCGCTGTGCGCCCGCTCCACACTGTGAAATTTTGCTTCGATTGCGGACATGTATATTTTATCCCATCATCGTATAGATCCAGTGAAGAACTAAAACTTCTGGGAAGAAACCGTGGTTTTATTCTGTTTAGTTTTGAAGTTATTTTAAAATTCGAGAAAACTCCATAGAAATCATAAAAATGCATTATTTCGTCTTAAATGTATGATTTTTCTATTGTTATAGATAAGGTCTTAAAAAGGACTGTTATATCTACTAGCTGAAATGGAAAAAAAAAATTGTAATTAGAGGGAAAAATTAAGTGTTATTCTAAAAAAATATTTTTTTTTTATTTGGCAAGTCTCATTATTTCCGCATTTTTTGTTCACTGGAATAGATTTATACCATAATAAGGTATATTATAAAAAAAAAACCAGGTGTGGATAATGCGGGACTTCTGAGTTATTGAATTTTTATTTTTGGCGTTAGGGCTGTCAATTACTTTACTATAAATTTTCTTAGATTACTTTGACTGGTAATTTACTATCTTTCTTGATGTAAAGTGAAATATAATAGTATATTTTAGTGTAAAATTAAGTATTTTAAGTTAGACTCCTGTGACGAAAGATTTTAGAAGTCGAATAGTAGAAATTATTCAAATAATAGGTATTCTAGGAACATATTCTCTTTAATTATACGTTGCACATTGAGAGGTGTCGTTAGATTCTTCATGATTGTGAGTGACACTGGGTATAATAAAAATAAAATATGATTTTAGGCGCCATAATATTGTCTTCAAACATGTTTTTTGCTATCGAGTGGGGTATCAAAATAAAGGAATCGAGGAGTCGATTAAAAAAATGTGACTTCATAGAAGTAGGTAATAAAAAAATTTACTTTGTCAAAAAACCCGACTGCAAGAAAAACAAAAACGACTAAAAAGTTTAAAACAAGTCGATTTTCAAGAAGTCTGATGCTCATTTACAGATCTGCCGCCAACAACTGCATCGGACTGCTTAAAATCGTCATTTTAGTCATTTTCAGCAGTCGGGTTTAAAGATAAAGTATTTTTTTTTCTTCACTCTTCGTCATCAGAAGATATTAAAACTTCTTTAGATGGTAAAATAACATTTTCTTCAGCTTTGATTTCTTCAAGTAAGTCATCGTGATTCAGAACATTTTCTGTTGATGTTTTTAAAAGCCAAAGAACTTTTTCTGGAAGAACCAAACGCTTATTTTGTTTTGGGCGACTACTGAGTAATATCATAGACAGAAATGGATCGGAAGATTCTACATATGGTGCTCTCTATCTTAACGCCAGAATTTATTACGAGATTCTGGAGCTTGTTCACTCATCATACCAGTTGGTAACGGACTAGACTTTATAATTTGACTACCGTGAGCTAACATTTTGTGAAGTGTAACTGACATGTAGCACCAGTCGTACTTTTCTACATATTTTGCAGCGAAATTCGAACAAAATTCGTGAAATCTTTCAAGATCTATTTCAAAACTACTTGACAGGGCGACTAACATAATATGTAAATCATCTACAAGCCATTCTTCGACACCTAGGATGTTCGCAAATGTTTTTCTATGTAAGTCCGATAGTGCAGTGCGGGCTGTGTTTCCGTCATTGGATGTTGCTGAAATCGGACGTACAACATCGACCGCCAAAGACATTTTAGCATAAATTTCAGCTTGGATTCTTCCTTTTCGCTCTTCGTCAATCTTGGCCTCAATCGATTTTTTTGAGACTCTCCATTTTCGCACAGCTGGGTCATTTTTATATCCTAAATGAAGAAGAAACTCAAATATTCTAATCCATGCGTGCAACGGGCTCAGCCTCAGACCATACTTTAGCGCTTCCGGATTAACTGGCCTCCTCGAAATCTTGTCTAGTTGATTAAATTCTGTACATGTGGCATCGCAACACGCGCATCGTAATTGTGATTTGGTATCCGTAATCGCGTTAAATACCTTGCCATCAATTAAGGTCAAATATAATTTGGGATCTCCAATGACACTATGCCCGGCGCTAGTTTCGGCATAAATAGGTGTGAGATGTTTAATTTCCTCCTCAACCCGGTTTTTTTCTTGCAAAGTCAATTCTGTAGATTCAGATCGATATTGCAACTTAATTGGGCGACAAAACCTGTAAGATTGAGGGTGGGTTTGACCACAGTACGAAACCGTCGTTAGTTTTTATTTTTAAAGGTATATAAGTCGTTGTAAATAAACTATGTTCGTCATTTTCGCCATCTGAAAAACTTTGCTTATACATAGATTGTCCCGTACTGCCGTCAAACCCCCAAGAACCTTGAAAAATGCAATCAATTGTATCGATTTGTTTTTGGTTGCAGTACTCGTTAATACTTTCATCTAATGATTCAACGAGTCGACGAAAGGAGTGCATAATCAGGCTGAAAAGAGACACTGTTGCTTCTCTTTCTGTTACTAGAATTTTGTCATCAGGATAGCATTTTTTTTTTTTCGTTGATAGCACTTTATAATAAGCTGGATAAAGATTCTGTCCTCGTGATTTTGCAACATTCACACTGTGAAATTTTGCTTCGATTGCGGACATGTATATTTTATCCCATCATCGTATACTTAGATCCAGTGAAGAACTAAAACTTCTGGGAAGAAACCGTGGTTTTATTCTGTTTAGTTTTGAAGTTATTTTAAAATTCGAAAAAACTCCATAGAAACCATAAAAATGCATTATTTCGTCTTAAATGTATGATTTTTCTATTGTTATAGATGAGGTCTTAAAAATGACTGTTATATCTACTAGCTGAAGGGAAAAAAAATAAAATAATTGTAAATAGAGGGAAAAAATAAGTTTTTTTCTAAAAAAAATATTTTTTATTTTTATTTGGCAAGTCTCATTATTTCCGCATTTTTTGTTCACTGGAATAGATTTATACCATAATAAGGTATATTATTAAAAAAAAACCAGGTGTGGATAATGCGGGACTTCTGAGTTACTGAATTTTTATTTTTGGGGTTAGGGCTGTCAATTACTTTACTATAAATTTTCTTGGATTACTTTGACTGGTAATTTACTATCTTTCTTGATGTAAAGTGAAATATAATAGTATATTTTAGTGTAAAATTAAGTATTTTAAGTTAGACTCCTGTGACGGAAGATTTTAGAAGTCGAATAGTAGAAACTATTCAAATAATAGATATTCTAGGAACATATTCTCTTTAATTATACGTTGCACATTATCATCGATGTTGGAATCATGTTTTGTGTACTTTCTTCGATGAAGGTAATCATGTGATATTGGGAAGGGGTCCGCCCTCGTCAAGCGCATTGCTAAAACCCAATATCTTTACATGATGTCTGGAGAAGCGGGGGTGAGGCGTCATGGAGCCGTTAAAGACCCATGGCGCTGCATTGCCTCCGCAGGACCTGACCCATTCTGCGGGGGGATGTCGTTCCGGGCCTCGACCGGGGGACTTAATGCTAGAGGGGCATGAGGGCGCCAACCCTCATGTTGGTCAGCGAGTGGCAGACTATCATTCTACCGAGAGTGAAAAAAGTAGTGCAGCAGGATTGAAGTTGACTCGTTTTGAGGTCCTACAAATATTAGAATCAAATGCTCGGTCGCAAGGCCCGAAAGTTCGACCAATAGATTTGAATGTTACTCAACGAACCGAAATTGTCATGAACGCCATTTACCCGAAAGGTATTCCTGATATTATCAGGAACAGCTTAAAAAACGTTCAAAATACAGTAACAAAATTAATCAGCAAATGTGACAAGAAGTACAAGGATTGCCACAGAAAGCAGTCCGTTTTTTTAAAGAAAAATAATATTTGGCTTTCGACTATTTTTACGACGACAAACAATTTCCGAATCCACTCTGATCATCGCAGAAGTGGAAGAAACTAACACTGGACAAGTAGATGCTCCTTCTACATCCAGAGAGATGGAATGCATTACAGAACCACCAAAGCTTACTTCTGTTTCTTTGGGTCCTTCCACTTCTAAAAATTACGAAAATCTAAGCAGTCGGCAGCAGCGCCGTGTAACAAAACGTCTTGCAGAAGAATTGGAAGATCAGCCTGCAGGAAAAATAGCAAAAGTTTTCTCGAAAATTGTGAAAGACGCAGACGGAAATAATCTTAGTAACAAATCTGCCGTTGATTTCGAGTTCGTTATACAAGAATGCCTTAAAACCCCTACTGGAGCAACAAGAACCGCAGACATGTTAAAATCTAATCGATCAAGTGCACACCAACAACAGTATAGCCCTGACGAGGCTCTATGTTTAATTATAGACAGAAAACTTACTGTTGAAGACTATACAACTCTCTATAATGGTGCAAAATCACGAGGACAGAATCTTTATCCAGCTTATTATAAAGTGCTATCAACGAAAAAAAAATGCTATCCTGATGACAAAATTCTAGTAACAGAAAGAGAAGCAACAGTGTCTCTTTTCAGCCTGATTATGCACTCCTTTCGTCGACTCGTTGAATCATTAGATGAAAGTATTAACGAGTACTGCAACCAAAAACAAATCGATACAATTGATTGCATTTTTCAAGGTTCTTGGGGGTTTGACGGCAGTACGGGACAATCTATGTATAAGCAAAGTTTTTCAGATGGCGAAAATGACGAACATAGTTTATTTACAACGACTTATATACCTTTAAAAATAAAAACTAACGACGGTTTCGTACTGTGGTCAAACCCACCCTCAATCTTACAGGTTTTGTCGCCCAATTAAGTTGCAATATCGATCTGAATCTACAGAATTGACTTTGCAAGAAAAAAACCGGGAGAGGAGGAAATTAAACATCTCACACCTATTTATGCCGAAACTAGCGCCGGGCATAGTGTCATTGGAGATCCCAAATTATATTTGACCTGAATTGATGGCAAGGTATTTAACGCGATTACGGATACCAAATCACAATTACGATGCGCGTGTTGCGATGCCACATGTATAGAATTTAATCAACTAGACAAGATTTCGAGGAGGCCAGTTAATCCGGAAGCGCTAAAATATGGTCTGAGCCCGTTGCACGCATGGATTAGAATATTTGAGTTTCTTCTTCATTTAGGATATAAAAATGACCCAGCTGTGCGAAAATGGAGAGTCTCAAAAAAATCGATTGAGGCCAAGATTGTCGAAGAGCGGAAAAGAAGAATCCAAGCTGAACTTTATGCTAAAATGTCTTTGGCGGTCGATGTTGTACGTCCGAATTCAGGAACATCCAATGACGGAAACACAGCCCGCACTGCACTATCGGACTTACATAGAAAAACGTTTGCGAACATCCTAGGTGTCGAAGAATGGCTTGTAGATGATTTACATGTTATATTAGTCGCCCTGTCAAGTAGTTTTGAAATAGATCCTGAAAGATTTCACGAATTTTGTTCGAATTTCGCTGCAAAATATGTAGCAAAGTACGACTGGTGCTACATGTCAGTTACACTTCACAAAATATTAGCTCACGGTAGTCAAATTATAAAGTCTAGTCCGTTACCAATTGGTATGCTGAGTGAACAAGCTTCAGAATCTCGTAATAAATTCTGGCGTTATGATAGAGAACACCATACGAGAAAATTAAACCGGAAAACAACTGTGCTTGACCTATTTCACCGAGCATTAGAATCTTCCGATCCATTTCTGTCCATGATATCACTCAGTAGTCGCCAAAAACAAAATAAGCGTTTGGTTCTTCCAGAAAAAGTTCTTTGGCTTTTAAAAACATCAACAGAAAATGTTCTGAATCATGATGACTTACTTGAAGAAATCAAAGCTGAAGAAGATGTTATTTTACCACCTAACGAAGTTTTAATATCTTCTGATGACGAAGAGTAAAGAAAAAAAAAATACTTTATCTCAAAACCCGACTGCTGAAAATGACTAAAATGACTAAATTGACGAAGCAGTCCGATGCAGTTGTTGGCGGCAGATCTGTAAATGAACTGCATCAGACTTCTTGAAAATCGACTTGTTTTAAACTTTTTAGTCGTTTTTGTTTTTCTTGCAGTCGGGTTTTTTGACAAAGTAAATTTTTTTAATACCTACATTTAATGAAGTCACATTTTTTTAATCGACTCCTCGATTCCTTTATTTTGATACCCCACCGATAGCAAAAAACATGTTTGAAGACAATATTATGGCGCCTAAAATCGATAATTTTATTTTTATTATACCCAGTGTCACTCACAATCATGAAGAATCTAACGACACCTCTCAAGTTCAAATACATTAAACTGTTTACATACACTTGAAAAACATAACCCTCCTTCTGGCACAGTCGGGTAATGAATAAGCTCAAACGTTTACAATTTTAGTTATTAAAACATCTTTTCTTTTGAATATATAAATAAAAAAGGTATGTGCAATTTGACAACCCTATTTTCATAGAAATTCTATGGAAACTTTAGAAATGTAATATTTCCGAAGTCCCACTATTTACTCATTGGCTTTTTGTTTTGTGTTGTTAATAACTATATTGTACATGCTCAGTATTAAAATCAGATGCGGAATCGATAGGAATACAGAGAAAACCGCAATTTTTTGAAAAGAATAAAAATAGCGATTTCTCTGTTTTCATCGTAGATACAATACCTGAACTTTGTATGTAGTTAGATATTGTATTGTTACTATAATCAAACAACGATTGAAGTAAATTATATTATTATTTTGAAATTTACAAACAAAAAGAGTTTTTTGCTGACGTCAGCATTACTTTAAATAACTTCAAAACTAAACACAATAAAACCACAGTTTTTTTCCAGAAGTTTTAGTTCTTCACTGGATCTATAAGATGAAGGGATAAAATATACATGTCCGCAATCGAAGCAAAATTTCACAGTGTGCGCTCTTCTCTGAAGACGCTCGTAAACCGTTAGTGTGATAACGCCCTAAAGGTAGCAGGTCCATATCTACACACGACCAGATAGTTCAGTACAGAAGTTTATTAGTTCACTTGAAAATAACTCACCTGGGTGTGCAAAGTCCCCAAGTACATAAACAGACTCCACGGCACTGTTTTCAATCAACGCATTAATTTCACTAAGACGTGAAATTAAATTTCGTGAATTCAATTAAATCATCGACACTCGCGGTGGGCATGTATACTGTTACGACCATAGTTGACCGGTCACCGAGCACTATTTTAATGGCCGCAATACGCACGTTATCACAAGGTATCACTGTAACGCGTTGTATTTATAATCAAATCATAATTTTAATTATCACAAATTCGAACAAAATTAGTTTTTTACACGTACTCATGTTTCCACCGAATACATTTAAGTGTCTTTACAAATTGCGAAAGAAAATCAATCACCTTATGCCCAATTTAATAAAAAGGAAGTTATATGTAGTATTTCGTTCTAATTACACTGGTCAACAAAATTTCAACTTTGTCGTGCCACACGGACGTTTTTGATATTTTTTACTTTAATTGGTGATTGTAATAAAAAATAAACAGTTAAAAAAAATTTGCCAGACAAAGATTTTATTCTATTGAGTAATTTAAAATATTAAGAAAAAATACGGATCTCGTAAATCAAAAGTTTATTTTTTTATAAATGACTTAGAAAATCTAAGATTTTCTTGAATATTTAGCTTCTGGTTGGTCCCTTTTAATTGTCCAGCAGTAATCTGCTAACATATTTGGGCTCCATTTGCCCTGGTACCGCTTTTCCATATCAGAAATATCCTGATGGAACCTCTCGCCGTGCTCGTCACTGACAGCCCCTAAATTGTCAGGAAAAAAATCCAGGTGCGAGTCTAAAAAATGGATCTTAAGTGACATGTTGCAACCTAATGCTTGATATGACAATAACAGCTCGCTAACCAACTCTCTGTAGCTGTCACTCTTGTGGTTACCCAAAAAATTTGCAACAACATTTTTAAAACACTTCCATGCTGATTTTTCTAAATCGCTTAATTTTTCTTCAAATCTTGAATCTTTTATTAACTCCCTAATTTGAGGGCCAACAAAAATACCCTCTTTTATCTTTGCATCACTTATTTTAGGGAATTTTTTTTTTAGATACAAAAATCCACTCCCATTGCGATCCATTGCCTTCACAAAATTTTTTATTAATCCTAATTTGATATGCAATGGTGGCAGAAGCACATTATTTGGCTGTACAAGGGGTAAATATTTTACGTTTTTTTGCCCAGGAACCAACGATGCACGCGTAGGCCATGTTTTTTTTTTTATATAGTGATTAGTTCTGTCTCGGCTATCCCATTCACATAAAAAGCAGCAAAACTTTGTATAACCCAGCTGAAGTCCAAGTAATAGTGCAACAACTTTAAGATCACCGCAGATTTTGAAGGAATATGTACTGTAATTTATTTTTTCAAGTAAAAGTTTCATATTTTCATAAGTTTCTTTCATATTTGCAGCATGGGCCACAGGTACAGACGGAAGCTTATTCCCATTATGCAATAAAACTGCTTTTAGACTTGCTTTCGAAGAATCACTGAATAAACGCCACTGAGAGAGATCAAAATCTATGTCCAACATTTTCATAAGCTCATTTATGTTATTGCAAAACACCAAATCTCCATCCTGAGAAAAATACGTTCTGAAGTGTTGATCACGGTTTCGAAAATAGCTAACTTTTGTATTATGATGTAGCAAATTCCATTCTTTTAGACGAGATCCTAATAGTTCTGACTGTTTTTTTGACAAATTTAAATCTCGAACCAAATCATTTAGGTCTCCTTGAGTTATCAAATGTGGCTCCTTTGCAATTTCTTCAAACTCAAAGTCATCGTCCTCGTCAACACATACACTTGAAGTAGACGGTTGTGAATTGTCGTTCTCAACAGACGTAGTTGCAACTGGTATTAGTTCTGGCAATTTTTTACAATGAGAGACAGGTCTTATAGCCGAAGATAAGTTAGGGTAAATAACTGTGTTTTTTTTCTTGTAATTTATACCTTTTACGTCAGTGAGACAAAAATAGCAATCTGAAACGTGATGTCGCTGTTCAGTCCATATCATGGGTACAGCAAACGGCATAGGTCGTGCACCTTTTTTCCAGTCAGTTAAATTTTTCACACACGTTATGCAACAGACATGAGGGGCCCAGGATTTGTCTTGATGGGCGACAGAAAAACCAAAACATTGGTGATAACACTCCATCACAAGATTTGTAAAATTTCGTCGTTGTTTTTTGAATGTAAGTTCTCCGCAGACAACAAAAAGAGTTAGGATCATTAATACACTTCCTTGACATGCTCACAGGGTTAATAAATCCCAAAAAAGTGTTCAAATTCAACGATAAATATTTTTATAACGATTTACTTGTAAGCGTTTCTGTTAATTTACTGCTGTAGTACTAGTTATGAGTATTACCGTATCACAACAAATAGGAGGCTAATTGACATATGGCAACTGTGATTTAATAATGAGGGTAGATTGATAAAACAAAATTAGCTATCAAAGTTCGTGTGGCAAAACCAGTGTTGACCAGTGTTATTTTTTATCAACCGACGAAAAAAAATGGAGGAGGTTATCAATTCGACGCGTATATTTTTTTTTGTACACATATCTTTTTACATAGTAGTCCGATTGTGATAATTCTTTTTTTATTGGATAGGGTATACCTTGCCAAGTATTATAAATACATTAAAGCCACAAAAATTATAAAATGAAAACTTTTTAACAAAAAATTAAAACGCTGAAAAAACTGAAAAGCAAAAAATAATAAACAAACAAAATAATAATTATTTTTTGCTTTCAGTTTTTTCGGCGTTTTAATTTTTTGTTACAAAGTTTTCATTTTATAATTTTTGTGGCTTTAATGTAGGTACTTATAATACTTGGCAAGGTATACCCTATCCAATAAAAAAAGAATTATCACAATCGGACTACTATGTAAAAAGTTATGCGTACAAAAAAAAATATACGCGTCGAATTGATAACCTCCTCCATCTTTTTCGTCGGTTGATAAAAAAAATAATTAGAACGAAATACTACATATAACTTCCCTCTAGAGACTATCCTCTAGAGAATAAAAACGGCTTTTCCACTCAGATATTGAAGATTAAAAATACTCTTTCCGAGATGGTGGGATGAAAAATTTGTTGTCTCTTTCTCCGTATACATTAATATACCGAATTCAGATATTTGTCTTTACAATTATGGGCCATGTTTTCCGTACTTTTCCCATAGTGCGCCGCACAGTGTGTAATGCCACCCAAAATAATACTATTATCGTTTTCAGCCAAAACCGCCGACGGTAATTATGATTAAGAATGCAAGAAAGGAATTTACAAGTGTCAGTTCCGTGTGGTTCTTGAGATTTTAGTTTTGGTATTCAAAGTTAATAGTTTCTTTTTAACCGAAAATCAGAAAAATAAATCGAATACAAAAAATATTAAAGATACAAAAGTTATAGCATTTTTACTCGATAGGGCTAGGCAAGTATTTTTTTATATTTTTCTAGAGAAGAATGTTCCCTGAACTATGGGTTTCTGCCCTGAAGCCGAAAGATATACCAGTTGAATTGATTTTTTTTTTCAACTAGAACCTTTTCTACTAACACGACTTCTGCTAGTTGATAGTTTGTTAGGTACCTAACAACTTGGGCACCAAAGTTAAGAACTCCAAGGTCCTCCTTGAAAAGCTCTTTTTGTTAGTGTATTCAGAACAATTTATCTACCTACCCTTTAAAGCCCTTTATGTCCGATAGTCTTTTAGAAACCTTGTTCCTTAATCTGTAAACGAATATAGGAGGCTTTATTTTAGAGGTTGCTAGAATTATAAGTTCACGTTTGCGACGTACATAAATAATGAAAGTTAATGAATTTACGAAATACCTTCAGTAATGCTTTAGGCATACTTATAACTCCGTTGCTTCTCACTGTAGCAATTAGATCTGATCACAATCGGGAGAAGCCGTTATGACGTGTTTTCCCGATTGTGATAGGAAATGAAATGATATGTCATGAAATATTCCCCTTCAAGGGTTTCCCGGTTTCCATTGTTAACATTATTGGGGGACATTCTACATAAAGTGGCATCTTGGAGGCAAATAAAATAAAATGTTTCTTTATGTAAAGTAGATCTTTAAAGAAAGTGAAAATCAGACACTCAAATGGCAAAATTTCGAAAAATGATAATAGCAAATGACCTCATCGTTATTTCCCATACGACAAGTGTTTTTTTTTTTCCTGAACGTTACTTAATTTTTTAGGTATACAATGTTCAACGCCTGAATGAGGCCATATGCAATTATCATTTTTCGAAATGTTGCCATTTGAGTGTCTGATTTCCACTTTCTTTGAAACTTGAATTACTCGCACAAAAATAACTCACTTATGCCATGAAATACAGAAGTTATTTAATTTACAGCCATAAGGGCTGAAAAAATTACCTTGTCTAAAAAGCTCTTTTTAAATTTGGCCTTAAATTTATGACGTTATATTAAAGTGTAGACTTGTGTTTATTTTTGCCGTAATCTTTGTCGGGGTCGCGGCTTCCAGTCTAACCAGATGTAGCTAGCTCGATACCAGCATTTTACACGGAGCGAATGCCTTATTGATCTTAATAACCTAGTTACTGAGTAATACGATACTACTTGGCAAGACTGGTGGTCAAGACTTTCGGGATTCTGAATTAACGTTACGAATGACAATCTACGAATAACAGCCGAGACCATCTGTTCAACGTACTTTCAGAGACAAGGGGGGATTTCAATATATAATAGATGGTCTATCTGGGTATCAGGTTACCAAAACTTATTGGTAATGGCACTTTTGTGCGCCATCAAATGATTCCGTAAAAAGTTCTGTATCTTAATAATTTTTGGACTAGAAATATTTTCTGTGCTCCGGCCCATCTATACAAATAAATAAAACTGAAGTGTCTGTTTGTAATTTCAAATTAACAGCTTTTCACTAAATGCATATGAAAGTAAATACGGTACTTACACCAAAAAAAATATTTTTTAAACTTTTGTCTGTCTGTTTGTTTCGGCTTATCTCTGAAATGGCTGGACCGATTTTGACGGGACTTTTATTAGCAGGTAGCTGATGTAATAAGGAGTAACTTAGGCTACTTTTATTTTAGAAAAATAAAGTAATTACATACAAAATAAAGTCACTTTGCTGTCTGTCTGTCCCTATGTATGCTTATATCTTTAAAACTACTCAACGGATTTTGATGCGGGGACGGATTTTTTAATAGATAGAGTGATTCATGAGGAAGGTTTGGAATATAGTTGCATGCATAATATAGTTAAGAAACGCTCATTATTTTAGAGGTTTCTAATGTGATGTCATAAATAAACTCATTTTTTGTGCTTACATAGCGAACGCTGGCTGAACCCTACTAAATAGATCAAAATAATGTACTACAGTATTGTACACCTTAAAAAGGCCTACAAAAAAGTCCGCTATGGTATAATATGTCTATCTCTTTAGGGATAACCCACAATAATCATTTTTTATCCTTTATCCTTTACTTTTTACGAGAAATAATGGCTTATTTACGGAGCGATTTTAAGCAATATAGCATTAATCCTTATCCAATTAAGTACCTTAAATATATTGTGCATTTAATATAGATCAATATGGCCCTTGACAGCATGTAATTAAAATGAATATCTTAGAAGATATCAGAGATTTAAAAAGCGGGGGCAGAGCGGCTGGCGGAACGTAGATATGTTCGTCCCGGTTGGTAGCGCTCAGGTAGTGCAGGATTAGTAGTATTATAATTCATATTACTTAGGCTTCATCTATACAAATAAATAAAACTGAAGTGTCTGTTTGTAATTTCAAATAAACAGCTTTTCAATAAATGCATATGAAAGTAAATACAGTACTTACACCAAATAAACATTTTTTTTTTACTTTTGTCTGTCTGTTCGTTCCAGCTAATCTCTGAAATGGCTGGACCGATTTTGACGGGACTTTTATTGGCAGGTAGCTGATATAATGAGTAACTTTAGCTACTTTTATTTTAGAAAAACATGTACGTTAATTTCCGACATCCACGCGGGCGAAGCCGCGGGCAAAAGCTAGTAAAACAATAAAAATGCTAACTTCGGATGTTTTTCTCGTGAACCAAACAGAATTGGCACTGACCATTAGCTATTTTTTCGCATAAAAGACTAACTCGATGCACTTCTGCTAACTGTCGATTAGCAAGGAGCTACTTTAGGTCGTAACGTATAAAAAATGAGCGAGAATATTTGTGACCACCGGAACGTTATCGCTAAATGACATTTTTTCTTAAAACAGATCTAGTTTAGTCGCTTCGACAAACTAGTGTAAAATGAGCTCCTCAAAAGTTTAAACTATAAGCTATCTTCAAGTTTGATGTAACGTGAATAGCCATCAAAGAAAAACCATTCAGTTATAGTCCTTAGGCAGTAAATCAGTTATACTATTCTGTCATATTAAGAAAGTACCGGGAAAGTATACACAAAATGTTAGTTATTTATCCAAATTTATTTTATCACTTTAAAAGTATGCTCCTTCAGAAACGACACACTTACGCCAACGAAATCAATCAAGAAATAATCCAAACAACAAAACATTTAGAACGCTTTTTCTTTCACTAATTTGCTCTCTCAAACGCTGTATAACGCTCAAATAATAATCTTCATTTACCATTTGACTTTCCGGCAAGAATTCCGAGTGCACAAACCCGTGATAGTCAAAGAAAACAGTCAATATGACTTTTTCTTATGATTGACTTTAGCGCGTTAATTTTTCGGTTTCGATTCAGTTGGAAGGCGCCACTCCGAAGCTTGTTGACTATTTTGCATGTAAAACTCGTAAACCCACGTCTCATCACCAGTAACAATGCGTTTCATGAATGTGGGGTCGGAATTGACTCGTTCTAGCACGTCCTCAGCGACGATTATGCGATTGATTTTTTGGAGAAAATTCGGGGTGTTTTGGGACTAGCCGAGCGGCAACATGTTTCATACTCAAGTGATTATTTAAAGTGGTGCAGACACTTGTGAAACAGAAAGTTCGGCGGCTATCTCTCTCAAACTTGAATGAGTATTTTCAGTCAATATTTCCTTCACTTTTGCGATGTCCAGTTCAGTTCTCGCCGCGAGTTCTCCTTTATGAATTTTCTTTCACTAATTTGCTCTCTCAAACGCTGTATAACGCTCAAATAATAATCTTTATTTACCGTTTGACTTTCCGGCAAGACTTCCGAGTGCACAAACCCGCGATAGTCAAAGAAAACAGTCAATATGACTTTTTCTTTTGATTGACTTTTGCGTGTTTTTTTCGGTTTCGGTTCAGTTGGAAGGCGCCACTCCGAAGCTTGTTGACTATTATATTGCATGTAAAATTCGTAAACCCACGTCTCATCACCAGTAACAATGGCTTTCATGAATGTGGGGTCGGAATTGACTCGTTCTAGCACGTCTTCAGCGACGATTAAGCGATTGATTTTTTGGAGAAAATTCGGGGTGTTTTGGGACTAGCCGAGCGGCAACATGTTTCATAACCCAAGTGATTATTTAAAATGGTACAGACACTGAAACAAAGTTCGGCGGCTATCTCTCTCAAACTCAAATGAGGATTTTCAGTCACTATTTCCTTCACTTTTGCGATGTTCAGTTCAGTTGTAGACGTTGGCCTACAGGAGCGAAGCAAATCTTCCATCACATCACGACCGCTTTTGAACGCTTTGAACACAGGGCTACACATCAAGCTATACATTTCCAGTTTAAGCTGACCTCTCACTATACGGAAATGTCATACAATGTAAGACCAGTTTATACTGGACATGAATAGCTTGATGTGTAGCCCTGTGTACCATTCATAAGCACGTGTTTTTGATAAAGTCGATTCACCGTAAGCCTTTCTATAACATTTTCTGTGACTCCGAACATGAAATTCTACTGGCTGGATGTTTTTGTCCATTATGAAATTAGCAATACGCACTAGATATGATATGACGAAATACAGCATTGTATTTAATCTAAATAACAGATGTAACTTAAACTCCGCGCCAAAATGAAAAATAATTGAGCCAATCTTACATATTAAAAAAAGAGTTTGGAGCCATAAACAAATCATCCATTCCCGAAACTTTTTTGACTCAATGTATTCTTGTTCACTCGTTTCTAGTTCCTAGCTGTACTTGCTCCTCTCTAATAGTCTGCGGGGGGATAAATTCATGTAACCGCATCGGTAAGAGTTACCTAACAAATCACTCGATCAGAGACGCGTTCAGAACACTCCATTGTTATATAATTATTTAATAACCCTTGCTTGTCGTCAGCCAACTCTTTCCCAGACGCACTAGCTCAACGAGCTCTGAAACAGTTCTTATTGTTTTTTGTCGATGGGACAAGTGCATTGTACGGGTTCATAATTTGTCGTAAAAGCGAAGCCTGCTTGTAAATTTCGCATGAATGGAAATTCAAATATAAAACTCTAAAAGAAGATTAAGCCATCGGTCGCAGTTACTAGTATAGTAAGTAACATGGCCACTGCGCTGGCATCGCACCGGCGGCCACCTGCAGCGTTTTGGTCTATCTTTTTTTCAGGTAATTTTTAGTAGTTGTAGTTGGTTCCGAAAAACCTTCAAACAAAGTGCATGTAAAATTGTGACTGCGACTTGTGGCGGCCACTAGTGGTCGAAGGCGGATGGCCTAAAAGTACGAGACTTTGTCTACTCCTCCTCTCGCAATGAAAAACAGTGTTTTGATAATTTTCTGCCGCTGTAATTTCATTAATATTAATCTAAACCTGTAAAATTATTATGGTGTTACAGACGAATTGACTGGCGAATTTTATGGTAACTAGCACAAATTTTATGGTAACTAATACCATAAAATTTGTTCTACTTAAATTTACCTCTAGATATTCATTGCTTTAGAAGGGTAGATTAAAATTGACATTTTTAGGCACCGACTAGACCATTATTCGACGGCGAAGAGAATTTGAGGGACATTTTTTTGACTAATACAAATAATGATAGAGATTATTAGATATTAAACTTCTTTCCATTATTTTTATCCAGGAGCCAACACACAGTATCGCAGAAGAATTCAATAGAATGGTCAACGAAGTCGCCAATCAACCTTCTTGTGATAACTCTGTTAAATCGAATTATGTATCAAAGAATGTGGATGTACCTGTTGCATCTACGGCAAGCTCTGTCCAAACTCAACCAAATGCAATAAGCTCTATAAATAATAATTTAGTAAAGTCTGAAATATTAACTGTTAACGAAAGTAAACATTTAGGATCTGATGTTGCTGTCGAATCAAACGAAACACCAATAGTATCAGCAATATCAGACAGTCCTGTTATAGTGCCTAAAATGCCTATGAATATTAAGCAACTACAAAAGAATAGTGAACCGACAGTTCAGTCTTTAGCCCTAGATACAAATAAGAATATACCACCTAATAAGCAATTTAAACAAAGCAAAAATGTGCCTCAAGTCCAAGAATTAGAAAAGCCCCCAGAAAATATAAATCTTGCACAAGTAGCACTAGCTCCAGTAGCTCCGATTACGACCACGACAGCGACAACGTCTACCATCACACCAGTGCCTGCTTCAACACAGACAACTTTCCCTACCGCGGCTCCAACACCCGTCCCTGTTCCTACGCCTGCCCCTCAGCCCCAGAGAATACGAGAACCCAGAGAAAGAGTCAAATCAGAAGACAAAGAAAAACACAAAGAGAGAGAATCACAAGAAAAAGAATCCGTGTCGGCATCCAATAAACCTAATGGTCCGACACCCGTAGGTAAGTAAAACTATCTTGTTACCTTATCAATAAATGTTTATATCATAGCTTACATCACTGCGGCACTGCCGGTAGAACACATTATTAGTTTGTTACATTCGCTTTCTTCAGTTGCACACAAACCTCCCGCTTTCGATGTGAAGTTGTATCGTTCCACCGAAAACTATAATTATTATATGTAGATTTGATTGGTCTGTTCGTACATTTTCTCTTTCACACTGACTTTTGTTACTCGTGTTTCCGCGAAAGCGCATTTTGTAGAAATAGAACGCGAAGCAATAAAACGCCTTAATATTCTAGAAGGATCCGTCGTACACCAAGAACGCCGGACGATGCCTCAACTTGTTGAACTTCAAACTCACTGCACTAAGAAAAACTTTCGATAATTTAGGCCGTTTGGCAGTTGCGTTATGTGTAACGTCGATGAGATATTATACATAATTACAATCACAGTTTCCATTGCTCAACTTAATTGAAATATACCTATACAATATTTCAATTCCGATTGTGACCAGTGGAAATTATAAAGCGGTACTTTTAATTAGTAAGCGGTGACTCAATCGTTAAGTTCACCAAAAGTAAATTTATCAGGTTTCCATATTATGTAGGTTGATCTTTTCAAGACAATTTGGGTACGTTTGCGAAACTTACCATATACGTTTTTGAATCAAGACCGTTCGGATGGATAAGAAGGTACATTCCCTTTCCGGTAATGGGATGGCTTCCATCGCCATTTTAAGTCCGCATTCGCACGTAAAAGTATCGTAGTAGTACTGCTTAGGGCCGAGAGTTGAAATCTAACGGTGTGTTTAATCGACGCGCTGCGATGCACTCTGTAGGATTCTCAATGCTGGTTTTTACAACGAGAGTTGAAAATCCAGTGCGGGATATTTTTACGTACGTGCGAACATGGGCTCACTACAGAAGCATACCTTACGCATAGGTACGCATTCCGGACATTGGCGGTTGACCCATATTGAACCTTATTCCTACAGCGGTGGATCATTTTTTAGCCTGATAAGCATAAGGCTTTAAAAAAGTGACTCGAGTCTTAAAAACGACTCGAGTCTTAAAATGAACTCGAGTCTTGTAGCATCATTCGAAAAAACTCGAATAACTCGTCAGATTTGTTTGTGCACAAAGTTACATCATAACCACTAATTTGAATTTATAGCCTTCTTTCGAGTCTTCGAATGATGAGGTACAAGTTTCATCTTCATGCTCCGAGTTTTCTTTAAGACTCGGGTTCGTTTTAAGACTCGAGTCCTTTTTAATACTTGAGCCCTTTTTAAGACTCAAGGCCTTTTTAAGACGTGAGTCCTTTATAAGACTCGAGTGCTTATCTGTAGACTCCGAGCCTTTTGAGCACACTGAGTCTTGCATAATTGAGTCGAGTCTTTAAAATTAGGACTCGAAGACTCGAGTCCTTTGCAACTCTGTAACACAGTAACGAATTCTTAAAACTCCTACAGTGTGCTCAAAAGGCTTCGGAGTCTAGAGTCAAGCCGAGCCCGAGTCACTTAACAGCCACTCGAGTCTGAAAAATGACTCGAGTCCTAGAAAAGAACTCAAGTCTTAAAATGAATTCGAGTCTATGAATAACTCGTCAGATTTTTTTTGTACGCATAATTACATCATAACCACTAATTTGAACTAATTACCTTCTATTCGAGTCTTTCGAATGATCAGCTACAAGTCTTATCTTCATGCTCCGAGTTTTTCTTTAAGACTCGAGTGCTTGACTCTAGACTTCGAGCCTTTTGAGCACACTGAGTTTTGCATAATTGAGTTGAGTCCTTAAAATTACGACTCGAGGACTCGAGACCTTTGCAATACTACCAATATGTGACAGTTGAAGGAACACAAATTATGAGACGAGACAAGCGTCACCGAAATACGAAGAGCTACAAATTTAAAAAAAAAAAACTCTCTTCTTAGAATAAAATAATATCGTACATGTCTTGCGCTATAAATATCTGCCTAGTTAAATTCAGAACAATGTGGTGACTCGTTGTGACCAAAAATATCTCTCATTAGTTCGGCAGCATAAATACCTAACAGTATTGTTACATCGTGAACACCGAGGGTGCTCTGTACTTAAATTTGAACCTTACAGTGTCGAGAGGCTTTGAGTTAGACAACCAAACTATACTGATCTTTAACTTGTAATATATTTGCTGTAGTTAAAAAAACCCTAACTAAAATTACCTTAGAGCCATTTTACATTTTTGCGCGAATATCTAAGATTTTAGTCGCCTTATTTACCTCTCATCTCATCATTATAAATACTCTGGCATTGACGAATACATGTAAAAAATAGATCAATCTTTTGTTTTGTCACTTTTAGTAGAACATTTACAAAAACTTATTTGTTTACTTTGTAGTAATTAATCTCCCACAACTAGTTTTCGTAAAAATCAGCGCAGGGTCAATTTCAGACTCCTATTTCTATCATTAATATGTAGAAATTTGAGTAAAAAAAATACACAAAACAACAGACATATAATCTAGTTATTACATTTAGTACAAGAATATTGATTTTTAATAACATTAATTAGTAAAAAAATAAAGTCTTATGGCAATTTTTACGATTTATTCGCAAGTTTATTGCGTTTTTTTGGTTTGAATAAAGCATAATTACATAAAAAATTCATGTCAATATAAAGTATGCTCTATAACAAATCGAATTCTCAAGTTTTATTTAAATCTGTTTATTTAATTAGACATAATATCGTTTTTGAAATCACTCTAAATTAGAATAAATTACGATGCACAAGCGGGCAGCGTTTAGTACGGCGCAAGCGCCCAACGGGGAAGGACCTGTGCCAATTTTTCCAGCGTCTCAGTTTACGGGTACTCGTATCGTGAAGGCAAAAATATACTACGACTACAACATTTTGCTACTCTTCGCATTTTTTTTTTTTAATAGGAGTTTCGTTAATTATCAAGTAAAGCATTATTTTAATAGATTGTAGAAAAATTTTGACTAAAATAATTTATTTTAACTAAATTTGACTATTTTTAATCGCGATTAAAAAGGTGTGGAGTAAAACTAGTGGTCATGAACAAAAAATTCACACCAACGGCAACGCCTCGCCTCACGTGCAAAAACAGTACTGTATTTTTTTTTCTTTTCCTTATATCTCGAAAATGGCGTGTCCTATCGCAAAAATAATGAAATTTTCGACCCCCTTTATAAAACCCCACACATATAAATCTCAACACGTGGGTAATATTTTTTTTTATTTTTCTAACAAAATTGAAAAATTCCATATGAAACACGTCCAGGATGCCCCCTTGCGCGCGCCTTAGTATCTCAGCAAGTTCATTGCGTAGCGCACAAGTACTAAGTTGCGAAGCCAAAAGAAAAAAAACCGGCCAAGTGCGAGTCGGACTCGCGCACCGAGGTTTCCGTACAAACCTGTATGTATTCTCGGTTTATGCATAAGGTTTATGTTTATGAAATTAAATGTTTTTTTTTTTAATTTTTATATTTGAGTTGATTGAATGAAAGGTAAATTGCGGTTTACGATTTATGACGTATTAAAAAAAAACTACTTACTAGATCTCGTTCAAACCAATTTTTGGTGGAAGTTTACATGGTAATGTACATCATATATGTTTTTAGTTTTATCATTCTCTTATTTTAGAAGTTACGGGGGGGAGGACACACATTTCACCACTTTGGAAGTGTTTCTCGCGCAAACTATTCAGTTTAGAAAAAAAAATATATTAGAGACCTCAATACCATTTTATCCCACACGTATGGGTTGGATGAAATTTTTTTTTTTGAGTTTCAGTTCTATGTATGGGGAACACAAAAATTTACTGTTTTTTTTTTCTATTTTAGTGTAAAAATCTTAATGCAGTTCACAGAATACATCTTCTTACCAAGTTTCAACAGCATGCTCTTATAGTTTCGGAGAAAAGTGGCTGTGACATACGGACAGACAGACATGACGAATCCATATAAGGGTTCCGTTTTTGCCATTTGGCAACGGAACCCTAAAAATACCACGTTGAGTCGCGATTGTCAAATTTGATTTTAGTCGTGTCAAAATAATTTTTAAAAGAGATTATTTCTTGCAGAATAGCGTAACAATTCTCATAGCTAAAAATAAGGAATTTTAGAGATGGTTTAGTTCGGTGTACAACAGAATCGGCACCAATATGTAATTGTTTGAATTTTTTATTTTTATTGTATACTTTACATAGCATATATTTGTAATTTTTTATTAGTCTAGAAATCTTTATTAGACTGACTAAATAAAAGTAAGTATTTTCATAAATCTCTAAATACCGCATTATAATTCTAACGGCTCAAGATTGTTTAGGCCGGCTCGACATTCGCGTTACACTGCTTGTATTGTGCATGTGTGGACAGCTACGCACACATAGATAAGATTGCCGTCTTTTACCTAAACTCAAGCATTCAAACTTTGTGAGAGGCCTCTTAAGATATGAAGCTGTGAGTTGTCACACTTTTTTTGCAATCAGAGCGGCGCTTTTTGCGATTTGGAAGAAATCTACAAACATACTGTCAGGTTTATATGCTGCGTAGTCATGTCTGATATTTTTGATCTCAAGGATACATCAAATTCTTCTGAATTTACTGACTATTCAGATATGCGTATCGCAATAAGTATCCGATATTATTGCATTCTTAGAGCTGACACATCTTTTTAAAGCCAATGCACAATGCACATCCTATATGTATTTTAGCGTCGCTTGTGTTATCGGATAGTTTTACTGTTTGGTGTCGCTTTCTAAAACGTTCTATAACAGTTTTATAATATTATTGAATACTTTTATATTATAATTATGTTATGCCTAATATACGCCAGCGAAATAACTACTGACGTTTCACTGGAAAGAAAGTTGACCAACAGTTGAGGAATTACACAAAAAAAACAGATTTGGTTTGTTTCACTTATATTTATGTTTCATCTGTGGTCGGTTCTCGTGAAAACATTTACTATGTACAAACCATTACAGACTTTTTATCCTTAACAACTTTATAATAGGTAGAATAAGAAGTTCCTACGGCCGTCTTCCAGCTCCATCATCAGAACAGCTCTATAGTACCATATTATTGTATTGTCATCGAATATACAAATGTGCACCAAATTTCAGACCACAATCAGACCTCGGTAAGTTGTTCCAATTTAGCTTCCAAGATCCGAGCCGAACACACATACAAACAAACATCGCAAGTTAAATAAAAGCTAACCTGACTTAGAGTGTTGATGATGCTTAATATTTTGGAAAAATTGGGCAAGGTACAATTAAGGGCTCCGTAGTTGGGATGAATTATAGTTGAAAAACATGTTCTTCCATACATTGCAATCTTAAATGTAACTTAGTACGCACAATATTGAGACATGTATCATGTTATTTTAAGACCATAGACTTTTCTTAATATAAATAACTAACTTATAAACTAGGTATATAAATAACTTTTAAACTAAGTATTTATTTTGACATAAAAATATAACACGGCCACAGTAAACCCTTTCAGTTGATATGTCATACAGTTTGCAAAGCTTTTTTACTTTAGTTTGTGGAAATTATCTTTATAGATTATGGTCGGTCGATAATATGTTAAGGTAAGGTTGATCAAACCGCGCTAGTCTACTGCGAAAGTTGTATAAAATAGGTATTACTGTACCTTTAAAAATAATAGTTAAAAAAAAACTAAAAAACACGCTTCCATAGAAAACCAAACTAAAAAGTAGAAAATAATGGAAAAAAAGCGTGGCGTGCTTTTTGATCGCGATTAAAAATAGACAGAATTTACATTGCCCGGTTGGGTATAAACATATCTAAATTTAACAAAAAATACTAACAATTGTGTTGTGACGTGACAATTCTTAGTGCTGACCATCATCTGCCTAACCTTTTGCAACTATGATAGGGGTTAGCTTTCAGTCTAATCGGATGCAGCTTAATACCAAAACTTTATATGGAGCGACTGCCTATGGCCTCCAGAACCCAGTTACTGGATAATACGACACCCCTTGGCATGACTGGTTGTCAGACTCTCGGGCTTTTGACTACGTAACGACTGTCAAAGATCCACGAATGATAGCTGAAACTAACGTTTAAGATGGAAGCTATAGAATCACCCGGGAAACTCAAATTTTCTTGCGTTTCGTTTAAAATCATTAACACATCTCAACCCTCTCGACTTCATTTAATGGTTAATGATTTTTCCATGGAATAGTCATCAAGGGATTATGACTCGCTACGCCCCTCTGTTTCTTCCGTATAAGCCCCGATCCCGTGGGAATACCGGTAAGTATAAGAAGTATCATGTCCTAGTCCAGGCCATGGTCTATCCAGTACCCATTATGTGGCATTTTATTATTTTAAAATAAAACAATAATAAAGACCGCTGCGCCCCTCAGATTTTTTCCACATAAGTCTCGATCCCGTGAGAATATCGGTAAGTATAAAAAGTATCATGTCCTAATCCAGGTCATGGTCTACCCAGTACCCATTATTTACTATTTATCAGTTTTTTTTTTATCATTTAGTTATTTTTGACTCGCTGCGCCCTTCAGTTTCCCCCGCATAACTCTCGATTCCTTGGGAATATCGGTAAGTAAAGAGTATGTAATTTTTTTATTCGACTCCATTTAGCCGTTTTACCGTGAAAACGTTACAAACAAACAAACAATCAATTAATTTCTCTTTAATATATTATTTAAGAAAATGAAAAATAAAAATACGGAAAGTAGTTATTTAATTATAGTTTACAGGGAAAACGACAGTAACTCTATACTCTAGTAATAAAATATAACATGATAAGTCGCTCTTTATAGTGCGTGCAAACTTACATTTGCAGTTGGAATGTTTGAGAGAACATGCTACGCATACCAGACATAAAAAAAATGTAAGTTAAAGTAGAACTAAAAACTTTTTAACAAAAAATTAAACCGCCGAAAAACTGAAAAGCATAAAATAATAAACCTTAAAATTATGAGTCGGCGCTTTGAGTGTTCCTTGTTCATTGATTTTTCAGCGCCGACTCAAAATTTTAAGGTTTATTATTTTATGCTTTTCAGTTTTTCGGCGGTTTAATTTTTTGTTAAAAAGTTTTTATTTTATGATTTTTTGTGGCTTTAATGTACTAATAATACTTGGCAAGGTATACCCTATCCAACAGTAAAATAATTATCAAAATCGGACTACTCTGTACAAAGTTATGCGTGTTTATACGTTACAATCAGTGAGTGAACAATCAATCATCCCCTGTTTTCCAACCCTTAGGGTTCGATTTTGTTTTCCAAATTTATATGAGACCACCTTGGGAGTAAACCCTTTCCAATAGATGAAGAATTGTCACAATCGGACCACTATGTAACAAGTTATGCGTGTTTATACGTTACAATCAGTGAGTGAACAATCAATCATCCCCTGTTTTCCAACCCTTAGGGTTCGATTTTGTTTTCCAAATTTATATGGGACCACCTTGGGAGTATACCCTTTCCAATAGAAGAAGAATTGTCACAATCGGACCACTATGTAAAAAGTTGTGAGTGTCAGTGAGTGAACAATCAATCATCCCCTGTTTTCCAACCCTTAGGGCTCGATTTTGTTTTCCAAATTTATATGAGACCACCTTGGGAGTATATACCCTTTCCAATAGAAGAAGAATTGTCACAATCGGACCACTATGTAACAAGTTATGCGTGTTTATACGTTACAATCAGTGAGTGAACAATCAATCATCCCCTGTTTTCCAACCCTTAGGGTTCGATTTTGTTTTCCAAATTTATATGGGACCACCTTGGGAGTATACCCTTTCCAATAGAAGAAGAATTGTCGCAATCGGACCACTGTGTATAAAGATATGCGTGATCATACATAAAAAAAAAAAAAAAAAAAATATACGCGTCGAATTGAGAACCTCCTCCGTTTTTTTTCGTCGGTTGAAAAGTACGCTTTTATCACGTAGTTTAAATGATTCAATAATTAAATTTATTTGTATTAGTTACGATATAAGTTATGCATTTCTCCTTTGCCAATATTTTGACTTAATTAAAAATTAAATTAAATTAATTAAAAAGTAAAGAAAACGCAAACATTTATATTTCTTAAACAATATTTGATGGGTGATAGATACCGTTGATAGTTAAGAGTAAGTTTGTCACTTATTTTATATATTTCGTGGATAAATTAAAGAGCGAGGAGCGCTTTGTTTAAACTAATCATAAGAATTTTCGAATTCACTATTGACCACCACAGTGTGTGATTTAATCGTATTTTTTTTTAGTTTTAAGCTACATAGTTTTACGATTTAGTCTCTCGTTAATTTGCCTAACGCTGGTACAGACTGCATGCAACATACCCAACAAGCCGTCCAAGAAATTTTGCCGATTTTACTGATTCACTTGATTTTACAGGCGTGTTTTTACAGTTAAAATACTGTATTCTCATAAGTTTTAATGTACCACATGAAATATGGTTTCTGTTATTACCTAATGAATGAGCTCCTTTTAAATTTTTGCCTTTTTTTGGTAAATGGATGTTAAACGGAAGTTTATTTTGATTGTTTTAATTTTATGAACGAGGGTTCTGAGTAGCCGAAATCGAAATCAATTCATCGCCCATTTTTTCTATAATTTAAATTTTTATCAAATGAATGAGCTTTTTTTTTATATTTCTTATTGGATTTTAATTTACTGACCTCAAACCGGCGACTGTTTTGTCAATTGTGCGGTAAGTGGTTTAGAAAAACAAATGTTTACGAATCGTTTTATGATCCGTGGTCTTTAAACATTACAATCTATTGTTTTGAAAGTCATCTATATGATGTATTATTCACTTTTTACTATTTTCATATTAAAAGATATAGTAAAAATTATTTTACTTTATTTGGTGCATTAAAACTTCTAAAAATACAGTATTTTACACTGTAATTACATGTCTATAAAATCACGGAAATCAGCAAAATCCGAAAAAAATCGTGTACGGCCTTATAATTATGCAGCCTAAATACCTTTCTTCACCTTTCTTGAGCTTGATACTGGCGTAAATTTGCTCAACTAAGCAAATCATTTGACCACAAACTCGAGAGGTTTTCTATAAACCATCACTGAAATGTTCCACAATCCACCTGACTACCTACAACATCAGACAAGCTCTAAAATATCAAATTATAGTTTGGACATCCGAGATCCATAGAAGATCCATACAAAGTTTCATTTCAAGATGACAATAAAAATAGTTAAAATAGACTTCTTAGATTTTATTACATTGTTCGTTCATAAGTTACAAGTGAAGCTAATAAAATCGTGTTAAAAACGCTTCAGCTTTATTAGCATATAGATTAGAATTACAATTATGCTTCAATCCTGCCGGTGGGTGCCTGCGGTGTGGTAAAAGATAAAGGTATTCGTGTCACCTTACCACTTACAGTCTTCAGAAACGGCGAGACAACCGGCCCCTACCACGCGAATTAAAATGTTTCTTATTAAAAATGTTGCACCAGAGGCGCTTATCCGCCTCTGGTTCGACGCGCTATAGATCTGTCGCAAGAGATGTAAGCAAACCTTTTATATCGTCGGTCAAAACTGGAGCATGTTCTTTAAAAAGAGAGAGCTCCTTACAATTCAGCTACACCAGCTCACACCGTTTGACGACCTATACCTACGCTAATCATGTAACCTCTTATTTATAACAAACTAGGATTTGCCCGCGGCTTCGATCGCGTATTATTCGTATAAACCTTCCTTTTGAATTACTCTGCCTATTGGTGAAATCTAAATTTTGTTCAGGTCGCCTCCACAATATTGGCGAGTGCAAGCAAGTCTGTACTGTACAGTGTCCGCAAATTAATGTTGTCATGAATTTAATAGTTAGAATAATCTACATTACTTCAGCCTTACTCAGCAAAAGAACCGGTAAAATAAAGGTTCCGGTTTGGGTCCTAATAACGGAACCACTAAACACCGATTCTTAAGCGGTATTTTAGGAAAATTGTTAATCCCTGGTCTCTGATATCGAATAAGATGAACATTCAGGATTTTAAGATGTGTGTTCCAAACAATAATAATATTGTTAATTAATGTTCATAGTCATCAGTTTCATACCAATTGCGACGATATACTTAAAAAATACTGAAAAGATTTTTATGCGGTTTTAACCAATAGACTGACTGATTCATGCATGAGGAAGGTTTAGGTGTATAATTTGTTAAAGTTATGTGTAAATTGGTTGAAATATGACGATAACTGTTGAAAATTCCGGAAAACGTAAAGCCGCCTGCAAGCTTTCACGAAAACGCTGGCTAATTAATCCCTTTGAGACGTAACAAAACAATGTATGATGGGATATTCCTCTTATAGGTCTACAGAAAAGTCCGCGACGGCATATTCTATATTTTTAAAGATAGCTTACTATACCTATTATAACTTCGCGCGCATAACCTTATAATAAATAGACTAAATTAAATGCCTATTAATTATACCAGTCCGATTTATATTATAAATGTGAAAGTTTTGGCTTCACGGATTAAAATGAAATTTGGCACACAAATGCATAGTTTTATATCATGGATTATCACTTAAGGTCCTTGTTATCCCAGTATTACGTTCCCGTGTGGTGCTTACCGACCTTCCCCGCAGACGAAACCGCTGAAAAAAGCTAGTAAGTAATAAAAATCAATTTGAGTTTCATCAACAAATCTTGTTAATTGTGTCGTCCGTCAATTAATTTCTTAATGAGTACTCCTATTTTTTCCCAAAACACGTACTTATATCAGGTTCACTTTTACCGTTTCCACCGGACCGGGGTTCAATCCTGTATTCGTCACCATCCATAAAGTCTGTCGGTCCGGGCTGTAAGTCGCATATGACAGTTTTTTTAGCTTAAACCTTTCACCTATCGTCATGACACACTTTCTGTATGTATCTGAAAGCCCAATCTCTTTAAAATGAACAAAAACAATACGTACTACTAAGAATGGCTACCGAGCTATTAGTTTGTGCCCTAAAGCTCTATATTCACAACAAATACACCAACGGAAAGAACTTTTCAAGAGTATCCTCTCTTTCTAACACGACTTTTGCCAAGATCTTATTCGAATTTACTTACGTTTTTTGCAATTACCACGTCAGTGTCTTGTTGTATGTTGATTAAAAAAAGATTTGCGTCCGTAACTAATATGGCTTTTCATAATTACTAATATCAGCCATTCAACTCGGATCATATACCACATTTAATGATTATTTCATGAAATTGAAAATGTAAGAAATTTTGATTTGCGGGCTTCTCTGGCGGGAACCGCCTTACTAAATTATGTAGGTATACAATAGCCCTAAGATTTAAACAAATGGACCTTCTCAAGTACAACCTTTGTTACTTTTACCAATTCTTAGTAAATTCCGAGTTACTAGTTTTAGAATGAATTTAAATATTCAAATTAGTGTAAATATTTAGATTCTGAAAAAAAAAGTATATCCTTACTTTGGGTAAATGCACGGTTCAAAACACGATAAATTACAATATAAATACGATATACTGGGTGTATGGGACAGCCATCCACAAACTGACGGAGTACATTCAGCTCCTTATTTTGAATCATATTCCACCGGCATTTTTCACAGGATTTTTTTATTTTTTTTTTACGTTTTTTTAGCTTTTCAGTTTTATTTCAATGTAAAATTACATTCTCTGAAAGCAGTACTCCATTTATGTAAACAATACTGCTAAAATCAAAAAGCAGCAATGGATGTTGAAATACTCTAACGAACGACGCGTAAAATCAGCTGTTCACTTCCCGTCTAACTACAGAGTTCATCGAACTCGTCGTCGGCGATTGCACAAAGGCGGCTTTCCGAATTGATCCGAGATACATTGCGTGTGAGGAAATAAAACAAATCAGGTTTATTGGATTCCCATAACGGCAGGACCGTTAAAAAATAATTTCTTGTACTGGTCATCTTAGTATGATATATTGAATCCACCCCATCAGTCTGCGGAGGGCTATCCCTTACAGCCTGTAACTTTATTTCTCTCTCTACAAAGGTTGGCTTAGAAATAATATCTTAGGACTAGTCATAATCAGTAAATGTGATCAAAAGCTCCTTTGCGAGAGACTGGAGTCCGTGCTAGGGAAACCCTGTGTTACGGATCTCCAGGAAAATTGGAATTAGCTCGGTGAAAAATCTAAAAAAGGGTCGATTTCGACCACTATTTTAGTTACTGTAAGACTCTGTATATCTTTGTAACGGAATCTTGCAATGTAATTTTCACTAACTTAAAGACTTGGTTAACTTAAAAATTGGCACACGTATGAAGGACCGGTGAAAATAAGTACAATAATTTGGTATCTTGGAGCTGATCTACTTACATACTTTTAATTAGTTTCCTGATTACCTACAAAACAAAATAATAAGAACATGGTGTGCACCATGAGATAATCGTATTTTTTTTTATAAACAATTTTATAAATTGGCTCGCGCTCAGGCCGGACTTGTGTCAAAATACAATATTTAACAATTCTGTTGAAGTAAATAAGGAATATAATATGAGATGTTTTAATATAGTGTTAGGAAACTTAACAAACTTATTGGAAAATATTGTCAGTCAATTGCCAGTCGCGATATATTTTTTTCGTCGTGTATACAAGGTGCAGTTTTGGATCTGCAAAACATTTTAGGACGTAATTATGTTAGTGATTCTCGACGCAATCAACAATAAAATGGGCAGGTATTTTTTTTTTCATTTTATTCTTATTTACGGAAATCGGTAAGTGTGAACTCCCTTTTTAGGGGTTCCGTTACCAAATGGCAAAAAACGGAACCTTTATGGATTCGTCATTTCTGTCTGTCTGTCTGTCTGTCCGTCCGTATGTCAAAGCCACTTTTTTCTGAAACTATAAGAGCTATGCTGTTGAAACTTGGTAAGTAGATGTATTCTGTGAACCGCAGTAAGATTTTCACGCAAAAATAGAAAAAAAGCAATAATTTTTTAATACGCCATATTTCGTAAACCGCAGTTTACCTTTTATTCAATCAACTCAAATATAAAATTAAAAAAAAAACATTTAATTTCATAAACATAAAGCTTATGCATAAACCGTGTATATCGACAGGTTTGTACGGAACCCTCGGTGCGCGAGTCCGACACGCACTTAGCCGGTTTTTAAAACGCGGCCAGTCTGTACGTGTCCTTAAACTGCGCTTTCACACACACAAACAAACGCAACCGACATTTCTTTCATAGATTTTATGAAGAGAGTTATTAAGAGAGTTATTCTGAAAAACAATAAAATTGAAAAATCTAAAATAAAAAGTATTATTGATTATTGACTTGGTATCAGTGGTCTCGAACGTCATAGAGCGAGATCGGTAGAATTGCCAATTAAAACGGTATATTTGTACCCAAAATCGGTAAATGACATTTCCATGTGTACTGTGAAATCGTAGAATATTCGTTATATTTCGGTATTTCGGTAGAACAGAGCCAGTGGTCTCGAACCTACCGAAAAATCGGTAGGTTCGAGACCACTGCTTGGTATTGTATTGTTATATGATTATTTACGAGTCTATGAGACTCGTAAATAATCACAACCTCCTGAAATATTTTGCAGGTTCAAAACTGCATCTTGTATAGAACCTTCAACAAAAACATTTTTCTAAGATAGTTTAATCAAATTCATCCATATTAACATATTTAGTCTCCAGCAAACCGTCTACGCCACTATGATTCCTACATTAATTACACATAATATACAATAAGTATGTCTAGTTGTCAGTTGTAAAATAATATAAGTAAACACATTTCACTCTAAGAAAAACAATGAAAAAAAAAAATGTTTTCGGTAACCGTGTAACTCGGTGCCGATGTTCCAAAGCATGTTCTTCGATGACATATCGTATCTTTGTTGGTTTGTAATTTTTAATATAAGTATTAATGATCTAAGCCACATGGTAGATTGTCCGGGGGCGGTAAAAATATACTAAATTAATTTTGACATACTATCCTATCATTTTGTTGTCCTAAAATAATGGATTCGATAAATTATAGCTCAGTATAGTAGTAGGCAAGTCACTACCTACTTACAATACGGCGTTAATATTTACGAATCTTCATGAACAAACATACAAACCAAAAGAATATAATTACAGCAAAATCGAAAAAGTAACACCATGTTTTGCCCAATATACTTGGTACAAATCTTAAATTCAGGATTTTAGAAATTTCGGCCACCAAAGGGGTGAAAATAGGTGATGGAAGTTATATATTTTTTGCAATATGAAATACCATCGGGGACACGTTTATCGCATTAAAAAAGTTTGTAATGCGATTACAAAGTTACAATTGCAGTTGGAGTAGCTAAATTTACCATGACGTGTATCGATGTATGGGAGAACATTTTTTCAAAATTAAGTTTACTATTGGGATATCGTAACTACTATCATATCCTTCATTGTGCGTGGACGGACACGCACTTGCTCGATTTTCTTTTCATTTATGTTTAACAAATTATCATTGTTACTCATTTCTTTTTCAATTAATATTCTATCATTGTTACTCATTTCTTTTTCAATAATAATTTTGATCATACTTTCATAGTTTTTAATCTTATCTCTATCAGGAAATTCGCTCTTCTGCACCCAAAATATGATTTGGTATATAACATACATAACACACATCACAAAATCTTTGTTTTGTAATTCAGACGCGAAGCTATCTAATATACCGATTTCTGCCGGCTTCCCTTTGGAAGTTGGATCACAAACACTCTGTCGTTATTTAAAAATGGCACAGTTAGTGTTTCATAATGCCAAATAATGATATCACACGGTTGGTATTTCATACACCATAAAATTAAATCATTACAAAACGCCTACACTAAATGTTTGACTTGAACAAAACATTTTCAGTCAGGCTTACGATAACTTCAATTTTTTCCCTCGTTATGACGTCACATTAGGTCTTGTGAAACGTTCACCGAATGCCACGTCATGACAAGCCAAGAATCCGATAGTTTATGGGTAACGATAGAAACAGTCATAAAAAATGCGTTCTCGTGAACGAGATGGAAGAATATCGCCTATGATATCGGTCGTTTCGCTGATTTGTGTAATGCGTTCGGGTCGGAGTGTCGGACATCATTAAACGATTGACATTATTTTGTTATTTTGAACTAAGAGGCAAAAGGAGTGTGTAGAGATCGTAGCAGGTGGCGTTCCGTGGTTTTTGCCTACCCCCATGGGAAAAAGGCGTGATTGTATGTATGTGTATGTGTTGACGTCATCGAATTATAACCTTTTATTTTGTTTACACTTGTAATTAATTTGCATTTTGTTCGTTGTATACATTGCATTTATAAGTAATAATATCTGGATGACCGAACTTTGCCTCGGTATTTTTGGTAAATTATGTTTAAAATAATAAGTTTATGTTCAAGTTGACTATCGATAAAGTTGGTCATTGAAAACACGAATAAAACGACATTTTATAAAAATAAATCCTAGCTAGATCGATTTATCGCCCCCGAAACCTCCTGTATACCAAATTTCATGAAAATCGTTGGCGCCGTTTCCGAGATTCAGTTTATATATATATATACATATATACAAGAATTGCTCGTTTAAAGATATAAGATTATTATCATTTGGAATACGTTTGTTGTTATATATGTGACTCGCACAAAGTTTTTATTTGTGGGCGAATCGACAACTCCAGAAATCAGTGGCGAAGGCACCACATAACACAATTCCTACCGGCTTGCCTTTGGGGATTCGCATTGGTAACTCTATCACTATTAAAAATACAATAGTATGTAAATAGTGACTACTATTGTCAATAAATATAGTTACACTACGGGTACTTAATTCACCATAACATTCAAACAGCAAAAAAGGTTATTTATACCTTTGTATTACAACAAAAGAGAAATGTTCTAAATTAACCCGGCGCCAAAACGTCATAATCGGGAACTAAAAATTCATACAACAGCGATCCCGTAATGATGTCACTTTAGGTCACGTGGCACCGCTTGATATGTACGAGAGCAAGCCGCTGTACAACGGGTTATGACAGAGACAGGTATAGAAAAATGCGTCAGCGAGAACGAGATAGAGGAATATTGCATATTTTATTCGTTTTCATCTGTTCAATTTAATTGTATTTAATTCATTACATTCCTATATTAATTTATAATGATAGTAAGTATTCTTTATTGATGAGTCAGTAAGTTAAGGCCGACTTCGCTTCGGCTTCTCTTTTAGAAAAATTTACGCCTCGCCGCTGCCAGAAATACGTATTTAGCTACTAGCACGTTTTTAATGTTACGCAATAATCACATGAGAAAAGGTCACTGCACGTACACGCAATAAAGTGCAAAAAGCCAAAAATAATACATTATTTAAAAGTGTTGATTCGCTTAATTCGGGCGAGTCAATTCCTGCGAATCGACTGATAAGCCTAAAACAATGTTTAAATAGTATTGTAGTTGGTTTTTGTTTTTGTGTGTAGTGAAAGCACGTAAATAGATACCTTTTTGTTTAAGTTAGATAATTATGTAGATGGTTTAGATAAGTAAGCCGCCGCGGCAGCGTAGACGACTAAAACAGAAGAAATGCTAGAACTGTGTAACGGCTTCTTTTCACTGAAATATTAGACAATGTTACGAAGCAAATACAACTAGGGATCAAACAGTTTCACAAATGAGTTTTCATAGTTTACTTACTTAATACATTTTAAACATATTTTTATAGTAAGTAGAAAATTTCCAGGGGATATATTATCTTTTTAACTACTACAATTTTCACAAATTAGTGTTTACTACATTTAAACAACGACTGGAAAGTATTATATCGTACCTATATAAGGTGTTCATACACGAAATATTTTAAGAGGTACACCTGTAGGTGGTAAAGAAACTACAGCAACGAAAAAAAAATTTTTCTCAATGTATTTTCTTCAAAATTTAATATTTATAAATTATTTGACGCACATAAGAAATACTGGCTCCTTCTTATTTTTTACGGCTGGAGACACCGCGGCCATGCTCGTGCCGTCCGGTCGCCGCCCTCGCAGCGTCAGGCGGGCCGTTCATAGAATTTGGAGTAAAGGTTTTATTCAAATCGTCTCAAGTAGTTTTAAAATCATAATATGTATTTACGAAAATTCAAAAACACTTAGATTAAAAATTTCTTTTTGCTTTTATAGCTTCATTACCACCTACAGGTGTACCTCTTAAAATATTTCGAGTATGAATAGAGACACCTTATATACCTTTGAATAAATAAGATGCGTACGAGCTTAATCTCAATTTTCAAAATTCATTGTTACATGACGTTTCTTCATTGATTACAACATTATACTTATACAGTACCAATACTTTGAACACTTCCTGTTAAAGTAGCATCCGCGGAGAAGTCATTTTCGCCTTTGCAGCAAATCTAAATGTACGTATACGCTTATATGCGTGTTTCTAAAAATAGAAAGGAACGATTATATAATCTAGCCATTCCTAAAACATCAAGAATCATCCCGTCTTCATCATAATGGCTTAGCGCACTTTGTAAAAAGAATAAATTAATAGCTTGAGAGTAAAAGTAGTATTAGAGTAAAAGTAGTAGAATAAGTCAGTAGTCTTGTAGTTAAGTTAGTCTAATAGACATTATAATTATCTTCATCAAACCATTAATGAGTTTGTTCAAAGTAAATTTTATCTGGGAGCACGGTAGTGGCCCCGCCTAAACGAGCCAAACAAAAAGCGGGGGCACTACCTACCTTTTCTCGAAACGTTTTGTCTTCTAAAACCCTCATTATACTTGCAAGACACTGTTTCAATCTATCGGTGCTTACACGTTTAGTAAAGGTGGACTGAAGACACATCTGCCTATACAAGACAGTCACGGAACAAGCCAGGAAGACAGTCACGGTTTTAAGTGACTGCAGTTAGGACTACGAGCGCGACGCCGGGGCCTAGGTAAGCAATTTTTGCAGTTGTAGAACTTAAACAATTTGGCTATAGAGGTATTTTACCTCTGTAACCAACATTTTTGTAGCCGAAATGTAGATGTATTACGGGAATTCTGGCGTTATGTTTGTTTTCTAAACTAATATTATGGTACGACCCCAGAGGGTTTTTGAGCAATGTATATTAAATGCATATTATTATAAGGCATTGTATAGGGCGCATTTTAAACACTTAACAATTATTTTAAGTAGCTAACAGTGTTTTAAGTATCTAGAATGTATGTGATTTTTTCGTTTGCACTGTAGTAGTAATTATTTGGTTGTATTTTAACTCTTAGCAATACAATTATTAATCAATTTGTTGAAATGATTTTCGTTAAGCTTACAAAATAACACTTTGCCGTGTGTCATTGCCTCATTACTTTGCAGAATTTGATCTTTATTAACTACACCATCGGATCAATAACATGTTCTTTTTTTTTTTCAAATCTACTATTTTAAACCCTAGCTCTACAAAAATCGAGTGTTGCCGTTTTAGTTTTCATCATAATCGACATCGAGACTCCTTTTGGTATTTGTGGTGTTTCGTATAGTTAGGATAATTCGTATAGTTTTGGATTTGGTCGTCCATGCTTTCTTGAAACATTCATCTATATACATTCGTCTGTATACAGACGAATAGATAACCTCGATTCCTCTTTTAGAAATTGATTAGAATTAAATTTGTATCTAAATGATACAAATTTAATTAATCGAGTTAACTCGCGGCTGGCGGCCTAAGCAGAAGTGTTGAGGCTTATTTAACAATATGAACTATCACTACGAATTGGGGGTTGATATCAGTAACTATTTCGAGCACACAGGTTCGTATCTACAATACAATCTTGAAAAGAGAAGTGTTGCGACGCAACGACGTAAAGAAGTCGCTAGTTTAGTTTTTTCGTAAATTTTTGTTAGTATGGTTTTCATCTTTACTAGCTTTATCAAACAATTGACGGGCATTTATAATTTTGATGGCTCATTGAAATAACCCATAAGATGAGGATGTTTGTCAATTAATAGGTTTGTTTAGGGTTGTATTACAAATAAAAAAACTACTTTGTTAATAGTGCATTCCGACAATGTTTTAATTATGCTATTTGACTTCGAATCATTACTTTTAAGTTCTGAATGTCGTCAAAGGGCGAGCTTCAAATTCAAATTGTAATCAAAGCTACTTGGTTCGTTGGATTTAGAATAAAATGTAAAATTATAACCACGCTTGGGTAACAACAACAATTCTGAATCAATAAAACTTCATTTTTGCCAAAAGGCTCCATCAATCGGTCAGATATTGATACATTACAAGGGCATTTAACATTATTCGAGAATGGGCAGCAGCGTTCTCTATGTGTTTTACCACCATACTGCGATCGCCAACCCGCCTGCCAAGCGTGGCGATTATGGCAAACCCTCTCAAGTTGGGGGAGGCCTATGTCCAGCAGTGGACGTCTTTCGGCTGAAATGATGAAGGGCATTTAACACTTGCACAGAATAACTTCTATTCACCCTGAATATCCTTTAAAATAGTCCTATTCTGTGTTTTCAAAGTCGTCAGATGTAGCAAATTCCACATTTCATAAGTTTTACCTATTTAAATTATTATGGGTAAAATTGCACAAAATCATATTATTTTCGAAATTCGAGTCCTGCCACTGGGCTAGGTTCAAGAGGCTCCTGCCTGAAACTTTTCACAAAAATACATTTTCTCTCATCATGCTCAGCTATCAGCTGTTCGCCTTGAATATGTTTGCTCAAAAACCCTTTGGACTCCTCTACCATTTTAAGAAAAATTTGATGTTTTGTTTTTGTATGTTTGTTTGTTACGCTTTCACGCTAAAACGGCTGAACGGATTTGGATGAAATTAGGCACATAGGTACATGACCTCTTTTTTCCCGATATCTTCACGGGATCGAGAACTGATGCGGGTGAAACCGCGCACTGCATTTAGTGTTTATATAATATTAGGCTGTTTATAAGTTACTGTTTATTATTTAGTTGACTTATGACGAGAACTAGTACCTATTAATGTGAGGCGAAATTAGGATTTAACGCCGAACAGTTTAGACAAGTAACAAATGGAAGAATATTTGCAAACCACATGTTTTCAATGAAAAATGTCTTAACGGACGGTTTGGCAAGTTTAATATTCTGTCCGACCTTAGAAAAATTTATCGCAAAACGGCACACGGATATAGGAGGCCATCTTTTAAAACGGTTGGCTTAAAGGAGATATTTGCAAGACAAAATGCAAGAATTCTAACAACATTTCTCACATTTAGGGTTCTGTAGCTCCTGATGCAATAACAATCAAGAGAAGTCGTCAAAAAAGAAATGTTCTCCTTGAAGACTTTACCACGTTGGCCGTCACGACTGTTTAGCCCAATCTCCTTTTGAAATTTGCGAAGTTGTGATTGACAAGTCAACCATTGTAAACCAAACAATCACCAACCACAGTAGTAACACCATTTTTAGGTGCCCGATTTAGCCATCTTTTTACCACTATCACGCAACACCTTTCACGTAGTATAGCTTTTAGTATCATAAAAAAAGGGTTTCCAAAACCACCCATATTTTGCATGCCCTAAAGACATAATTCGTTCCTCGAGTCGACAAAAATATGTTTATTAGGAATGCCCGAAAAATGCCTGCGGTATTATAGGCAGGCTAAGGATCAGTTCAGACAGAACGGAAAAATGCCCGTTTGTATTGCGGACCGAGAAGGCTCGAGATTGCGCGAGGAGTGATGGACCTGTAAATGGCTCTGGCATTTTTGTCTTTTAGCAAAGAGTCAGTACTCTTTGCCTAAATGAACGCGGGCGGCAAAACTAAATGGAGACCCCCATCCTCAGCTCCAGCCAAAGAAAGTAGGATTTAGGAAAGTTCGAAGGAATAACGTAGGATGCAAAAGCGAACGGAGCGCGCTCGGCAATTTTTAAAAGGTTAGGTTTTAACGATCAGAATAAATACAGAAATTAGGAATCTATCATCCTACCGACCCCAATCCGCCACTGTTTAGTCGAGTCATTTGTTTCTTCAATTTTAATCATCTATAAATAATCCACAGGCAAGCAACTTGCTTTAGGGGGCGTCCATTAATTACGTGAGGCATTTTTGAGAATTTTTCGACCCCCCCCCCCCCTCCCCCTTGGTGAATCGTAAGATTTTCCTCAACTCCCTCCCCCCTCCCCTAATCTCACGCAATATTCTTCAAAACTTCTATTTGGCCTGTAAACGTGTTGGATTATTGAGAAAAATAAAAACAAAAACACAACCTGTTCTATTACTTTTATTGAAGACTAGCAAAGACTAGCACATAATATTTGTGAATATTACCGTTATTTAAAATCACAATCCTAAATTAAATAATGAGTAACAAACAAAAATTAAGAAAAGATTTATTCTAATTCAGTCCATGAATTTAACTCAAGAATTGCCCATATTTTATTGTAGAAATAATTTTTCACGCAATTTTACACCGTTTTCTACGAGAAAAAAAATTACGTGATATTTGCCACCTCCCCCCTAAGTGAGATTTAGAAAGATTTAGCTTGATCCCCGCCCCCCCTAGAACACCTAACGTAATTAATGGATGCCTCCTTATGTATCTTAAGCTCTATTGCTTAAGACTGAAAATTATTTATTTATTTTCCAAAATGTATAAAGAGTGACACATTGGAGCAAATTCAAACTTTTTATCAGCTCCAAATAATCTTGATCACCAACCACCAATAACTTACAATAACATTCTTTGCTTTATCTACTATGGTGTCTACAGTCCATAGACATTGCAAAGGGGTGTCTTGTCTAAAAACACGTCCGTTTATGTTAGTATTTCTGACTATTGAAGGACATTGCTTTCTGATTAATATGTTTTAGAAAAGAACAAGAATGTGAAGATGATTACATTGGTCATACAGGGCATTAGGCCCAGTTCACTATCGCCCCCAACTCAAAGCCCAATCCTTGGGTTTCCATATCCTGAAATTGTACAGCACAAACTGGGAACTGGTCTTGGGTGCTCTTTTATTACTTACGTAGTGCATTAAGTGAAAATCTTCGGTTTTCTATCTCGCTACCCCACCTGAGCCACAGCAAAGAAACTGATGTAGGCCTGGGTCAACCTGTCTAACCGAACGAAAATGTTCAATGTAGCTGCGCCACAAAGACAGAAATAGCATTTAATTTCGGTTGCCATCTATCGGGTAACCGGAATTAAATGCCTTTAATTGTTCTATTGCTTAGACTTGAAAATTAAATAGGAGGTCACGCTGGCTGAGTTAAGGCTGATCTTGGGTTTATTAAATGTGTGTTACGATCTTAGGTTGATTTTAATGGGTTTAATTTTGACAGTTCACCCATTTGCGTTATGTTCGTTATTGAGCAGTCTAGTTTTTAAACCCATGAAGCAATGGATTAACAACATCCTTAAATATTCTCCGATTGTGATTGAAAGAGTGCTATTCACAATTAGAGCGCCGAAATTATACAAAAAAAAAAACACTGCAACGCACTGCATTTAACTTTTTTAAGCACAATGACAAGTTTCAAAAAGTTCAATGTCTTGAAATAAATAATGCTATGCTCTATTGAAAACTGTGAAAAAAAAAGTATGTAAGAATGTGCTCGCGAGTAAAGCTCCCAGTCGGAATGACTTTTTCCGACATCTTCAACATCATCGTCATATTTCAGCTAAATTGCCTGAAATATGACGATGATGATAAAACCTTTTAAACACGTAACCTTACTCATGAATGAATCACTCAGTCCATTGGTAAAAGTAAATGGGAATAGGTTAAAATTGACTTAATTATTCCAGATCTGTTTTTGAAGTTCCCCCGGAATGTTAGTTTAATTTAACTTACTTTTTTACAATATCACGGTTTTTCCGATCCCAGAAATAACATGGATTAAAGCGCTACCGGCAGCTCCCGGCTCGTGACAGTTTGACAATCGTCGAACGAAGAACTATTTGTTGGGAACCTGTGGTGCTCAATGTCCGTCTTATATCTTAACGCTTTGCTATAAAAAGGAATCACATGTAAATGTAAATTTACCGAATTTACTTATTATTCTACCAGTTTTTATTTTTTTTTTAATAATAACTGGTTAATACACTGATTTCTTACCACATTCAAGACATGTCGGGGTCTCGAAACAAATCAAACGTCAACTCTGCTGAGAGTCAGCACTTTCTGAACGTTAAAATTATATAAGTCAGTCCCCTAAAATTTCCCGCCCTTCTCGAATTCCTAGTGGTTTACCTGGGAAGAAGTGGCGCATCAAACTCCCCAGTAGCACCGGATGTCTGTTAAATTAGAAGAACTTAATTCTATTATGTATATGTAATGGAATTATGTGTTTAGCTTGCAAACAGACATACAGATTAAAATATATATAAGGTGTATCTATTCATACACGAAATATTTTAAGAGGTACACCTGTAGGTGGTAAAGAAGCTACAGCAACGAAAACAAAATTTTTCTAAATGTATTTTTTTCGAAATTTAATATTGATAAATTATTTGACGCACATAAGAAATACTGGCTCCTTCTTATTTTTACGGCCCGAGACACCGCGGCCATGCTCGTGCCGTCCGGTCGCCGACCTCGCAGCATCAGGCGGGCCATTCATAGAATTTGGAGTAAAGATTTTATGCAAAACGTCTCAAGCAGTTTCAAAATTATAATAATTAAACGAAATAATTAAGCGAAATAATTAGGTACTTCTTAAAACTAGATAGCTAGTTACTAACTTGTTAGGTAAAGACGCGTTTTACTTGACTGAAAACTAGTCAGTAATTTCAGTTGGTTATTTTGCTTCGTACATGTAGACCCATGGCCGTGTGAGAAGGGCAATTGAGTGAAAATGAAAAAACCGGCCAAGTGCGAGTCGGACTCGCGCACCGAGGGTTCCGTACAAACCTGTAGGTATTCTCGGTTTAAAAATAAATGTTTTTTTTTTTATTTTATATTTCAGTTGATTGAATGTAAGGTAAATTGCGGTGTACGATTTATGACGTTTTAAAAAAAACTACTCACTCGATCTCGTTCAAACCAATTTTCGGTGGTAGTTTACATGGTAATGTACATCATATATTTTTTTTAGTTTTATCATTCTATTATTTTAGAAGTTACGGGGGGGGGACACACATTTTACCACTTTGGAAGTATCTCTCGCGCAAACTATTCAGTTTAGAAAAAAATGATAACAGAAACCTCATCACCATTTTTGAAGACCTATTCATAGATACCCCACACGTATGGGTTTGATGAAAAAAACCATTTTTGAGTTTTAGTTCTATGTATGGGGAACCCCAAAATTTATAGTTTTTTTTCTATTTTAGTGTGAAAATCTTAATGCAGTTCACAGAATACATCTACTTACCAAGTTTCATCAGCATAGCTCTTATAGTTTCGGAAAAAAGTGGCTGTGACATACGGACGGACGGACAGACAGACAGACAGACAGACAGACATGACGAATCTATAAGGGTTCCGTTTTTTGCCATTTGGCAACGGAACCCTAAAAAATACTAGTCGTAATGGTGGAAAAGTAGTATAATCTTTTTCATACCGAATGATATGACATAAATAAAATTCGGCCGGCATAGTAACAAGTACCTAGTGGGAATAGTACCTGTTAGCTAAAGTATTCAATCAATATTATTTCCTCTCAGAGTAGTCAGTTAGTAGGAAACGCCGACATCATCTAGTTTAAAAAAAATATCATTGACATGTAAAAGTGTTTGTACAAACCTACTTACAGAAATAAAATAATTTCTGTCTGTCTGTCTGGTATAATTAGTCTATAACGCGCCACATGCATTATTTACTACTCCTTTAATACTCCTTTCCAAAACCTAGTCTCCTAGAAAATACTCAGTATAGAAATTAATACGACTTCTTTGTCGTGGCCAAAGGTCATACCAAAAAGTAGCTACAATTGAATCTGAGTCGGAATGAGTCAGTAGTGTGGTAGTGTTTCTAAAAATCGATCATCAAATCGATTAATTTTAAGATAAGTTTTTTTTACCTTCTCTTTTGCCTCCTTAACATTTCCGTGAGTGATCAACAAGATCACTTACATAAATGTTTTTGATATCTGATTTAAATTTACGATTTTGGGTCTTCTGGTCTTTTTTATGTTATTAGCATTGTAAAGTATACTGGGCGCACTGTACTGTCGCCCGACAAGTTTACGTAAATTACAGCTGGATGGTGCGCGGTGTAGCAATTATTTGGGCAAATAATACTTACGTAATCGGTTTATGGTGAAAAAAATATTTCAACTTCTAGAAGACACTAATTTCATAATACCTACGTAAAAAACCATAATAGTCATATTCACATAAAGAGTACGTTACGGCTCTACGTAATTGAATACGTCGATGGTTGGCGTTCAAGTTGTGTTTACTAAGAGCACTAAAACTTCTCAATTTGATACACTATTCCTTGTATTAAGTTGAAAAATAGTTTTTCGATTTATAGTTCCATTGTCTGCGATATTTTACGTAATATTATTTGTGGCGAATAATGTTTAATCGATAAATTGTGCACTTGCGCACAACACTAGCGGCTACGAACCGCCTCTGTCCGCATGGAACGATTCAAGATGGCGGCTTTTACCTTACAGTCACTTTGAGCATGGCTGCGTTTTAAATATTTTAACCTTTTTTATTCAAATCTTTTTAATAAATTGAATTCAATAATTTATCTTATTTAGTATTAAATATTTATTTAAGTCTTAACAATAAGTAATGTGTTTCAAGTGCTAAGTGTGTTAAAAGTCGGACAAGACTAGATCCTTGAGTGACCTTTTGAATAGACTTTCTTTTACCATATTGTTACATTAGCGTATCTTATTTTAATTGTGTGAAGATTAGCAAGAAAGTTTAACGGAATATTGTACTGTGATATAATTAAGGTATCAGTGCCACATAAAGTCTGATATTCAGGTACTGTGCAAGAACTCCCACGTGGAAATATCTCACGTCTCTATTTATAGACCACGAACTTGGTTCATAAAAAGTGATAGGATAGATTAAAAACCAATTTATTTAAGTATTTTCTACGTGTTATTCGCTCCGTAATAATGAATTGCTTTATAAATCGTATTGTAAAGTACACGGATTAAAACTATACCGTATTAGCGACGAGACCAATCGATTGTCTCCATATTATATGTGATGTACGTTACATCCTACTTATAATTATATCGAACAATATGTTGTCTCGTGTTCAATTTCTCAGTAATGACCTTGATTTAGTAACTTGTTCGAAAGCAACAGGTGAAAATATTTAAATTATCCAAATTCAGTGATTCATCATCAAAATGCAAACATGCATGTTCGAAAGTAACGTGAAAAATCTTTAAATAAAATATCCGAATTCAGTAACTCATCATCAAATACAACCATGCAACATACTATCACCTAGTGAATACCTAACTTGCTACTTATAATAGTTGTTGACATTAATTCTTTCTATTTTATTTTTTACAGTGATTAGTTCAGTTGATAGCTTTGCAGAAGTTATCATCCTTCCAACTAGTCAAATTATTCAAGGATTATGTGTGGAGCCCATAAAGAGACAAATACCAATAAAGCAATTTTCTCCAGCCCCAGAGGTTGAAACCCCTGCTGCTGTAACATCAAAAGTTGAACTTGTACTCAAAAAGAGTGAGCCTGTTGTTGAAACTCTTCCCACTGCCACACAACTGTTATCTGCTAGCATTGAAAAAGTTGCCAAGGAACAGCTTTCAAGGGCACCTGAACTAAAAGAAGGATCAAGTGCGATAGAAGCCCAAGCTAAATTAACTCAGAGTATATCTAGTGTACTGCGCACTAATCAATCTGATTTGAAGATGAAAGATATTAATCTTAATAACAAGACTACAGGTTTGTTCTTTGTTTCATGTTTTTGACTTCACATTTTAGTTTGTTAAATACTAGCTTGATCACCTAGTTTATTTTTTGTATATAAAACCCTTTTTTTGGAGACTGACCAGATAAACATGATGTTATCATGTGCTGATTTTATATCATTTCATTCAGTCATTTAGCAGTGGCAGTGTGAATTTTAGATCTTTTATCTATAATGCAATAGCACAGTATTGATATCTGAAATAAATGATTGTCAGTTTTATCCAATCATATTTATATCATTAGGTGGCCATCATTATTTTTACTTTTTACCTATGTCAACATCGACATAGTCAACATGGTACAGCAGCCTTACTCCTAGCAAGGGTGCTGTATGATGTTGACTAACTGTTATTCAGACTCAGCACTGAGCTTCTGGGAATGGTCTGAAAATAAGCCTGCATCTTTAAAAAAAAAAACAGACTCAGCACCTTCTTGAATGTTCAGTGACAATTAAACTAGCAGCACATACCACCTGTATTAAATTATTTTATTTATTTGCAAACAATCAATTTGAGGGCCATGTTAGATCTCCAATTACACATTTCAGAAGTTTTTATTTATCCATCTTAAGTTGTGCAGTACTTTAATACAAAGTACCTCTGAGAAACCAAGTGAATGTTTTGTTGTAATTTTTAATTTGCCTTTGAGTTGAATCATTCAGGAAGCACATAGCAAACTTTTTCACCTTCCAAGCCTCTCATTCTTAGTGACAGAATTTGGCATGATCAGAATCAATGGTGACTTCCTCCTTCAGGTATCCATTAAATGACCCATCTTTCATCTAAACTTTGTCCATCAAAGTTACCAACATTTTATAAAAAAAAAATGATAAAAAAGAGTGTATAGACTTTATTGCCTGTTCTCCATAGGTACCTACTACACTTGGAATGTGCAACTAGCTTCATCTTTCTGACTCATCACCCATTGACAAGTCAAAAGTGCCTGTAATTTGTTTATTTGGAATAAATGCTTTGAGTTAGGGTTGGCTTCCAGTCAAAGCATTTTTATGATCAGCAGGTTTACATACCATTCTTATTAACTCTTTGAGGTCCAAAAATGTGTCTGTAGAGGTATTCAAATTAGTAACTTATAAAAATCACACTAATAAAGTGACTCAAGTTAACAAAGCAGTTATGGGCTACAGACAATGATGCCAGTTTGCCAGTCAGTTGATAGATAAGTCACTGGCATTGAGTATTAATATAAATTAATTAAATTTGAGGAAACCTTTAAAATGTGTAACTGGACATTAAATTACCCTCTGCTGATAACTATCAAGAATGGATAAAACTCTACTGTTGCCATTTGTCTTAACAGTTTTCTAAAACCTTGCATGATTAGTTTGAAATATGCTTTAGGAATAAAAAAAAACAATCATCATTCTTTGTTTTCCTGTGTTAGATCCAGATACTGCCAATGGAAACAATAATGATACAACTAAAACTGAGACTGTTAAGGAAGATATCAATAAAAATGAAAAAGCTATGAAGAATACCAAGAATGCTAACAAAAAATCTGCAAATAAAATGGCTAATAATGAGTCAAATGTTACTAAAGAAGCTGAGTCATATGAAAATGGTAAAAATGAGACTGATAAAGTAGTTAATGTAGAACAAGATGAAACCCAGCCTGCTGATGAAATGACTACACCCAACCCTGTGCCAGAGGATGCCTCGAAGATTGAGCAACAAACAACACCACAAATTTTCGTGCCCAAATATAAATATAATGAAGGTTTGTCCAGTTTTAATTTATTGGGCCTTATAATCAACATTACTAGTTTTTTATTTTTTCACTTATATTTTCAGATCAATGGTCTCCGCTTAACACTGCTGGCAAAAAGTGCTATGATATTGATTTACTCAAGCAAATAAAAGAAGATCCACTTTCAAAGAACAAGCCTAATGTTCCTTTATTGGAACATTGCAATGTCATTAGGGTATTGTCATAACTCTTCTAATATACAATTATGTATTGTAATATATATTGGAATGTGATATATTCTATTCTTCTTTGCTTATTTTTCAGACCACTCCAATGCAGGAGCCACAACCGTTTACGCCTATTTCCAGACCCATGAATGATTCTCTATTTCCTCCATTTGCTAAGACTCCTGGTATGGGATCCAGGAACAACACACCTCGAGAAACTAAGAAAGATTCAAGAAATGCAGCACCAACTGGTAAAATTTTGCGTTTTGTATCTCTGATCAATATTTAGACTGAATTTGAAATACATATTATTAAAACCCTTCTTTTAACACAGGCAAAGGAAGTGTCAAACTGACCCCAAGTGCAAGTGGTAACAGCCCACATAAACCGGTTATTCATGTATCATTGTCATTGAGGGAGGAAGTCAAACTTAATGAAGTAGATTCTGCATGGAAGCCTACGAGGTTCCGTAAAGATTCTATCAATGAAGAAGAATTCAGGACACAGGTAAACCCACTGTAATTTATTTTTGAGAGTATTATGAAGCCTGTTGTGCACCAACTTAGCTAAAGTCAAATTATTCAAGGATTTATTTCTTCTTTCTGATATTTTGGATCTTCCTGCCACTTGCAGTGAGTGGCATAATGCAAGGTCATTTAACTATAGTCTGACTGTCTAAACTCTGATTTTTAATTTACCAGACAAGAATGACAGCAGTTAATGTCGCTATTGTCATGTTGACAGTAAATTTTCGAATGCAGCTATCATAAACAAGTTTGTTTAGAAAGAGTACCTATTTTGTTACCCCTTTTTTTTGCTGGATGGGAAATCATCAAATGACTTCTCCCGCTCTGGGCGGAGCAGGCGGGCATGTCAGACTTTTACTGACTAAATCGGTCAGGCATCGGTCCTAGCAGACCCCTTCAGCGCTGCTGACATCTCTTTGAGGCGCGCGTGGAACACTACGCGCCGTCGACCCGAGCTTGGTCCTTACCGGGCGGCGAGCTACCCATTGCTCGCCACCCGCAAGCTCGCGCCTACGGTGGCCGGGAGTCCGCTATGGACTCCCGACGCCCGGGGCGTCTCCTCCTGCGGCGGCTATGGACGTGAGGGCGCAGAGACTGCCACTCGATCACGCGCCCCGCCTCCTCCTTCGCGAGCATTACTGCTTCGCAGAAGGAGGTGACAGCTTCCCATTCCCTCTCGCTCCGTACCATGGCTCGCACCAGGGCCGGACGCGAGAGGTCGCTGCCGCCGATCGCCTCCACGAGGACACGGCGGTACTCCGCCCAGGCAGGGCAAACTTCCACCGTATGCTCCACCGTTTCCTCCAGAAGATACTCGCAATGGAAACACCCGGACGTATCCTCCCGCTTTATCCTGAACAGGAACCCACCGAAGAAGCACCAATGCCCGGTGAAAACCTGCGTCAGGCGGAAGGTGAGGATGCCGTGACGCCTCTCTATCCATTCCTCAAAGAGGGGACTTACCGTCGCAATTGTGGCGTGCCCTACATTCCACGGCTTAGGATGGAAAATAAATATCTTATTTTGCCGTAACTTTTAATCCTATTATTTCTCTTGCCCTTCTCCGTGGTTGGGCTAGATATAGATTATCTGGAGGCAAAGGTCCTCGCCCACATGTGGGCGAGGACCTTTGCCTCCAGATCCCATGGCGGCACTCCGGCAAGGAGGCTCGCCGCCTCGTAGGAGACCGTGCGGTATCCCCGGATTAACCGGATGGCCATGACCCTTTGGGCCGCACTCAACCGGCGCGCTGGGCGCAGCCTCAATGAGGGCGCCCACACCGGTGCCCCGTAGAGGGCCATGGACCGCACGACCCCCGTCTAGAGCCTCCGGATTTTGTTACCCTTTGACATTCATTGTATTATACCTGTGCTAAATGAAGGTGTGGCACATGATGTACAAGATAGTATGTAATTTTAGGAAGAATGCTTATTAAAACATTTTAAAGGTAAAATAAGATTAACAAAGAAAACAATTCTTATTTATGTAATTTTAGAGATTTAATGAGCGACATATTATTTACGTCGACTTCTTTTCAAGGTTTGTCACAGCTAGAGGTTAATGAACATCTGTGCTTGATACCTGGGGATCCAGTTATACTGTCCCTGATTCTTAGCAATTTTTGGCTTTATTTGGCTCTTGTATAGCCTGCCTCAACGCTTTTCTGAGACCAGCAGTGGAATTAATTATCTTGACAGATGTAATAACTTGAGAAAACCTAACCTAGCCATTCTAGATCCATAATTATAAGGGTTATTTATTTTGCGTTACTAAATAGTCACCCTGTATAATTTATTGCTGGGTACAGATTGATGACAAGTAAAATGAAATGTAACACAAAATAAGTTGTTTAAATTTATGAAGGTTAACACAAAAACTAAGCGAATTTGTTTCAATGTGGGTATGATATGATACAAAATCCCGTCCATTCTGCAATAAGTTGAAATGTAATGTTGTTTTTTTTTAATAAAATAAAATTTGCATTTATAACTTGACATAATTAATCTTTTGTTTGGTTTTTGGGTGCCATCTTTTGTGCTTATTTTTCTAATTCTGTTTTGTAATTCTTTTAATTTAATATTTTAGGAGCTCTATAAGAAGTTCAGGGGTATTTTGAACAAGTTAACTCCACAGAAGTTTGATACTCTTTTGGACAGAGTAAAAACGTTGGATATCAACAATCAGAAACGTCTAGAAGGTGTAATTGATTTAGTATTTGAGAAAGCCATCGATGAGCCTAACTTTTCTGAAGCCTATGCTGCCATGTGTAACAAGCTGTCTGTTCTAAAGGTACTATAAAAAATCTTGGTTACATGATCATAAGATAGAAATTCCTTGGGCCATGTAAAGTTTTATATAATTTCTTATTTTACAGGTACCTGCTGACAATCCAACATCACCTGACAAATGTGTCAATTTCAGAGCGCTTATTATCAACAAATGCCAAAATCAATTTGAGACTCATAAGGTGGATGAGCAAATATTGAAATACGAAAATGAACTTGCTGCCTGCACTGACCCTGTGAGTTATAATGACAATAATTCTGTAGTTTTCTAGTATTGACACATGAAAAAATGTTAATTAACTTTTAAAAATTTCAGGCCAGGAAGAAAGAACTGTCTCTTATGATAGTCGAAGAAAATAGACGTGTTAGAATGAGATCTGTGGGAAATGTGAGATTTATTGGTAAGTTTGATTTCAATCATTTCCTAATTTTTGTGTTTAACAATACCTTTGATTCTCTGATAGAAGAACGTTATTTTAAATTTTTACATTAATTACATTATATTTTTCAAATGTAATCTAAAGATACACATGAATGTTACAGTTTATTTGTTTGTATGTTATTTATTTGTGTTAAAATAATCCTAATTGTACTCACAACGCACGCACAGTTACTGCCCAACAGCACCAGCGAAAATCTTTATTTCATGTATTTCATATCAGCGAATATTCATGAATAAGCATTAAAACGAATTAATTGTTCTAACGTTTGTCACATTGCGCCTGTTTTTTCCGTTGGATTCGGCTGAAATAGTATACCCATTTGGTGGTTATACTATTTGATTTGAATTTTATTGAAAACTAGCTTTTGCCAGCGGCTTCGCCCGCGTGGAGGTCGGAAAATACCCCGCGGGTATCGTCACTGCTCAGCTCCTGTGTCTTAGCGTTATGTTATACAGTCTATAACCTGCCTAGGAGTATGGACTACAGTCGTACTAAGTATGGTTAAAATCCCTTCAGTAGTTTTTAACCCATGCATGCACATACAGACAGACAAAAAATTTACTGATTGCATTTTTGGCATCAGTATCGATCACCATTCATCCTCCAATATTAATTTTGAATGTATATTCAATATACAGAATTGACCTCTCTATAGTTTTATTATAAGTATAGATAGATATATCATAGCTAATTGCTCTATTGTTGCAAAGCCGTCAATATACCTGTTACGATTAACAACAGTATTTGCTAATGCGACATGTTTTGTTCTTGTGTTATAATTAGATTTCATACCACGCGAATTTATATTTTCCCGATCTTTATAGGTTTTTAAATAAACATAATTGGCCAAATTTTTGGTATTTTATTGCAATTATATTTCAATGCATGATTGTTACAGGTGAGCTGTATAAATTAAAAATGTTGACATCTAAAATCATGGATTATTGCATGAAATATCTGATCGAAAAAGTTGAAGAAGAAAAGCTAGAGTGTCTCTGCAAGTTACTTACTACGATTGGTGAGCAAGTTGAAAATGAAGTCCATGGCCAACTTGATGTCATTTTCAAGAAAATGCAAGATATTGTCGATCGCAAGTCCAGTAAAATTAGCAGCCGCGTTAGGTTAGTTTCTACAGAAATAATTCAAATGTATTAGTGATACTAATACTTTTATTCATTAAATAAATGCTAATGTTGTTGAACAGGTTCATGCTTCAAGATGTAATTGAACTCAGGAAACGCAAATGGGTGGCTAAGACTGTTATTGATTCACAACCTAAAATGATGGATCAAATTCAGAAAGAAGCTGAGCAACAGCAGCGTCATATTGAGGTAATTTCAGTTAAAGAAACTACAGATAAATGTTCTATACATAAAGCAAGTATAACATTAATGTTAATGATTAATGATGAAGGTCACACATAATATTTGGAAAATACTTCAAAGACCAAATATACTGTCATGTCTAAAATGTACTTACTCTTTTAGTTAATGAATGCTAACCCTATGGGGGGATTCCGCCGCGACGAAGGCGGTCGTGGTAAGCGCGGCGACAATCGTAGACAGAATGCAAACAATTCGTTTATTGATAATACTTGGAAATCATCCCGGGCCAACTACCCAGTGGACACACTGAAACTTAAAACTGCTGTAACGCAAAAGGTAAGCTTATCTCTTAGTTAAATGATAATGCATGGATTTAATGAAATAAGGTTTTGGATAGGAAAGAAGTCAATGGTAAGATGACAACAGATATACATTTATGGAACAAAAAGTTGTAGTGTGCTATGCTGTAACTAAAATGGTATGGTAATGCAATATAGTTAATGGTTATGTATGTTAATCAAAATGTCTGAAATTAGTGAATCGATGCACTGGTGTATTGGTAATCAAAATTTGTATTCATTTGCTATTTAGCATTGGTTTTCCTTCAATGTCATATATTTGTGCTGCCACTAATGTCCCCACATAATACATGTTATTCCAGAATAAATTTATGGATGAATTGTACAATCAATCATTATTGCCAAGCTGTTTGTAGTATGTCATGGGTAATATCTGAACTTGGATAACATTAGTTTCACAAACATAAAAATAGATTATTCTTAAACTTACTCAAAATAGGTTGTGTAGATAATAATATTGTTAGCACATCCTAATCTGATATTTTGAATTCAAGTTCTTGATAGAAAATTCCGAGTAATGGGGTTTGAGGTCATTGGCATAAAATAGCTCTACCTATACCGATGACTGATAATATCATTCACTGGTGACTGACCAGCTAGCTAGGTGAGTGTTAAGATACACCAGAATATCTTAGGATACAACACTGCACTTCAGACATTCTCAGTAAGTTATACACCCTGCAACATAGATTTTTCGGAATTTTGAAAGCTTTGGTACCTATCAGATATTATTAACAAATAGTGGACAAATGAAACGAAAAAAAAAAAAACTATCATCTACCGCGTTATTGCCATAGTGTGTTCCAATATTTTGTGTGATTCATGCACACAAAATATTGCAACACACTCAACGACCATCTGAAAGCAGACTTGTCACGTGAGATTGCGCGAGAATAAGCTGGGTTTGTGAAGGGAAGGGGAAACGACAAGGCCCGAGAATTGAACAAGCTGATCTATAAATATACTAGCTGACCGGACAGACGTTATCCTGTTTCCTAGGATTCGATCGCAGCGTTACCTACCGAGTCAATTGTGAATCTAAACCATCCAGGGACCCACTCAAACGCATACAAAAAAATTCGTTCAAATCGGTCCAGCCGTTTAGGAGGAGTTCAGTGACATACACACGTACAGTAGACTTAGTTTCAACACCTACATTAACCAGAGTTCATAATGCGAATACTCCTTACGTCTGGGTTGATGGTTACAAAATTGCAAACACGTGGCGAAACAACTCCTTAAACGGGAGTATGTGGAGTTTTCTTGTCTGAAGGATTAATCGGAGCAAGCGCAAGATGATTATTGTAGACGTAGGAACACAATTCGCACGATGTGACACTAAAAAGGAAAAAAAAAAACTCAGGAGTATTATTTTCTAAACTTTGCTATAAGATCACTTTCTGTTTTTAAAAATCATATTGTCAATCATCAACGTGAGAAAAAACAGCATGCCGTGTCATGGCCTGGCTACACGCTCATTCTCTCAAATAATAAAGTCTGTCTTAAGTTCTTAATATCATACATAGTAAATTTCATTATTACATACATGGTAACGCCTCAATGGCCTTTTATTATGTTTTTGATACCATAACTAATTTTGTTTTAGAATCTGAACAATATCAAATTGGCCCCACACAATTCAGCCTGGAACCATGGCTCAGGTACAAAGAATACTGCGCAGGCGAGTAGCAATTCTATGATCACCATCAACAAAAATATGTACAGTGTTCTAGAAAATGTACAAACTGATCCTACATCATTAAGAGGCAAGTATTTCCTAACTAACACTACACTTTATTAAGTTACTTAACCAGCAGAAAAACAAAAATAAAAGCATATTATTTAAGGAGTAATTTGCTAGATTTTGAATCATACTTCAATTCCATCTGCCAAATCTTTAATAGAAGTAAGTAGTGAATGAGCACACCTGACAAGTAGCATTTTTGGTTCTGCAAGTAGTTGTGGGTTCTTCATTCTTACATTTCTGGTAAGTAAATTAAATGTTGAAAGTTAAAAATTAAATCTAAACTGGTTTAACACTAACTTTTACTACTGTTTATTTGAATAATTTAATTTAATGTTATAGTTTTAACAAGTTTCTGAAATGTTTTTCTTTGTAGCTAACAGAGAAATGACGCCCAATTATTCAAAGGGAGCATCTATTGAAAGGTCTACATTTAACTCCAGAGGTGACTTCAGTAAGTTTATAATATAACATTGTGTTCTACTTTTGACATTTATAATAAATAAATGGTTATTCAAAATATTCCGTGTAAGCTGACCTGTAAAAGGACTTCTTTCAGTATATAGATCACAAATATATATATTAAAAAAAAATGAAATGAATATCACTCTACAAGCCACGTGTCCATCATCTGATAGTCCAGTACGGCCCTTAATTGTATTTATTAAAATGGCGACATGACCGTCATACTGCCGTCATATGTCGTCATACATGATAATGTATGACGACAAGACTACTACTAATACTACTGAGAACTACTACATGATGATGTCAGTAGTTCTTTCGTTTAACACAGGAAAAGAGTAGTGATGGCTCAATAGTAACGGCCGCGACCTACTAATTGTAGGCCGTGGGTTCGAACCCTGACAGGCGTTTTACATACAGTTCCATCACCATTGCTCTCAAAATGGTGAAGGAAATCACAGTGAAGAAACATGTCCTAGAGCCTAAAGTTTGAAGACATGTGACATCTACCAACACTGGGCCTGCGTGGTGGATTACAGACTTCTCCCTCTCGCAGAGAGAAGGCCTGTGTCCCAGCAGTGGGAACATTATGCTAACGCAGGACTACACACATAAATTAGACGTGATAACAATTAAACTTCTATTGTGTCTATATCCCTTAATATGTAATACCACTAAAACCACTCACTCTGCATAAGTATGATTTAAGTACTGTAAGTTCTAAAGCAACAATGTACTCTTAATTTCAATTACAGCAGCGAGTGGAAGTAGCAGCCGTTCCGGTTCGGTGGGCGTAGCTCGCTCCAACTCTGGTACGCGCAGCACGAGTGCGGCGCCAACCACACCGCCGGTCGCCAGTGAGACTCCGGCGCCCGCTTCGCCACCAGCTCTCGTTCCTCAGGAACCACTCCCGGAGCCTAAGAAGAAGTCGATCAAGTCTATGATAGACCTCTGTATCATTAACTCAGATGACGTTGAAATGGTAGCCGAAGTCAAGCAACTGTACACAGCTCAGTACCATGCTGCTGTAGTTAATGAAATACTCAATATTGCTGTAGAAAAGTAAGCACAGTATTAGTATACTAAATTTTGTATATTTAGCTGTTTATAATACAGATATAAATATCATAATTTGTTTTTTTTAGGTCAGCAAAGGAGATTCCATTGATTTCGAAGGCATTGCTCAGTTTAGTGGCATCAAATACCATCTCCCCTGACAACTTTGTAGCTGGCATCAAAGAAATATTAGAATTCGCACCTGATCTTTACATTGATATTCCTATGTTGTATGATAATTTAGGAAAAATACTTGCTCCACAAATCGAAAAGAAGGTAAAATAACTTATTTGCTAGATGAATTTATTAAAAATAGTTTGATAAAACGGTCTATGTAATAATCATTATATTTATTTTCAGCATATCACGTTTGTACACATATATAGGCTTTCTGAAAGTATAATCTCTGCAAAACATGGGCAGCTGTTTTTGAAAGCAGTAATTAGAGAACTAAAAGAAAGTATGGGACCATCCTTTGTAAAGAGCAAATGGCAAGAGTCTGATCTTCAAATTACACAATGGATGGATGAAAAACTTGTAAGCACTTTGTTTTCCATATGTACAGATACCTCTTAAGTTTTATTTGCTTGCATGTGTATTGTTCTGTACTAAAATTAATTTTGGTTTCAGGTGGCAACGTGGTTAGAAGATAATAAGTTTGAATTCTTGGAAGGAGATGCTAAGGTTACCGAAGAAACGAATAAAATCTTGACACCAGCTCAAACTCAAAGCAAATTAATTCAACTTATGAATGCTGATGAAACTTGTGAATGTATTAATGGATGGATACAGGTAAGAAACATTGAAGCGTCGAGTGGAATGAGCTCTTAGGTCATCAGATATTACAAATTGCTTGATAAGATTAAGGTGGAACCTTAGACAGATGATCCACAAATATCTTGACTTTGCACTCGAGAACTTTGCGATTAGAAATTATTTTCGTTCATAAACCGTAACATTTAATATTGCTGTAAATAAGAATTTATAATTATTTGCCTTTGATGTGGCTCCACAGGATAAAATTGGTAGCTCTACGAATGAGGATTGGTTTATGCGAGCACTAATTCAAGCAATTTGCGAACATGCGCTTTTCGGGCCTGAAGGACGTGATGTACCACATTTCAACCAAGACCGCATGAATAAGTATGCGGGTCTCATACATGAGTTTGGCGAGACAAAACAGTCGAGAGAGGCGAGCTGTTTGTTTGGCATACAACAGCTTATTCGCAGGCTGGAACATCCGCAAGGTGAATATAATAATAAATTAAATTAAATACATACGTGCATTAAATTGTGTGGGTGACTATCTTAACATACCGTCACCCCTCCGTGCGTCAGAAAGCACGTTCAGCTGATGAACCCGGCTGTCATTTGTGGATCTTTGACAGTCGTAACAGATTGTCTGTTGTATAGTTTTCATTTTATTTGTTGGTATATTGGGTTGGCTAGCTGGCGTATAGTAAATCATTTAATGTTTTATGTCTCTTAAAGTTTTACTATATACCATTGTATAGAATCAAGTTCTTCTAACTGGACAGACAGCTGTGCTGCTGGGGAATTGTTGGCCACTTCTTCCCAGCTAAAGCAATTCCAGCTAGGAAGTGGTGACGGGTGGGCGTTTTGGGGGACTGTCTTTTGTAATTGTGGCGTTCGAAAAGTGCTGATCCTCAGCCTTATTTAAATAAATGACTTTTGATTTTGTCAGAAGCCTGAAACTCCTGACAAACATCCTTACGTAGGGGTAATATATAGCCCAATTGTGGAGGTCAGATAGGCAATCGCTCCATGTAAAATACTGGTATTCTGTTGCATTGGATGCATTGATGATGATTGTTGCATTCCGATTAATTTGGAAGTCGACCCCGACGTAGTTGTAAAAGGCTAAGCAGATTATGATGACAAAGATATTATAAGTGGGGCGCAACGAAGCCGACCGCTAACATTTTTGGGTCTGAGTTTTTGCGCACTTTAAGAATACTTGTAGGATCTTTTGGCGCGTGGCCCAAATCGGAACAAATGCCTCCAAATCTATACAAATAAATAAAACTGAAGTGTCAGTTTGTAATTTAAAATTAACAGCTTTTCACTGAATGCATATGAAAGTAAATACGGTACTTACACCAAAAAATCATTTTTTTTAACTTTTGTCTGTCTGTCTGTTTGTTCCGGCTAATCTCTGAAATGGCTGGACCGATTTTGACGGGACTTTTATTGGCAGGTAGCGGATGTAATAAGGAGTAACTTAGGCTACTTTTTAACCGACTTCTTAAAAAGGAGGAGGTTATCAATTCGACTGTATTTTTTATTTTTAACTAGCTTTTGCCAGCGGCTTCGCCCGCGTGGAGGTTGAAAATCCCGCGGGAACATACTACCGAGATAAAAAGTAGCCTATGTCCTTTCTCAGGCTCTAAACTATCTGTGTACCAAATTTCATTGAAATCGGTTCAGTAGTTTTAGCAGGAAAGCGAGACAGACAGACAGACAGAGTTACTTTTGCATTTATAATATTAAGTATGGATGTTTGTTACCTCATAACTTTTGACTGGGTGAACCGGTTTTGACGATTCTTTTTTTATTTGAAAGCTGGTGCTTCCCGAATGGTCCCATTTTAATTTGGTTCCATTCGGACAATGGAATTTGGTTCCATGGACCCCCCATGTGAAAACCGTAAAAGTCTTAAATTTGCATTAAGTATTTGCGCGATAATTGAACGAATAACGCGATTAGATTAGTGCGGAGTATCTACCATAACTACAAAGTTAAAAATAACTTTGTAGTGTTTTTTAAGGAAGTCGGTTGTTTTTTTTTTTTTTTTTGTAAAAGTTTTTATTTTAGAAAAACACCTGTGTTAACCTCTAAGTCCCTGAGATACCACATTTGGTATAGACATAATGGTTTTTTAATTGTGTCTGTAATTACGGTAATTGACTGGTTAATTTCCGACATCCACGCGGTTGAAGCCGCGGGCAAAAGCTAGTTTTCAATATATTTCACAAAATAAGTTTATCTGCAGCGCCATCCTGCCACATAAGTGACAGTGAACCAAGTCAACTTCATACATCTGACAAATTCCAACAAAAATTGGATTTGGTCCGCGATACTTCCTAAAATTTTGTAACCTTCTTTTTTCATTCAATACCTTTGTTATTGGTCTAGTAATAAATTGTATACCTGCTTGTCCAGTACAACGAAAACTAAACTATCGATACTGGACTGATAAGTGAGTAATGTACCAAAAAAAAAGTGGGAACTAACTGAATTTGTTTTTTGTTACAGGCTTAACTTTGGAAATATTCCAAAATCTGCATGAACAATACATAATTTCATTAGATGGGTTTATTGCATGGGAGGTGTCTGAAAAGGAGCCAGAGGGAAAAGGTATATTTTGATTTCTTTGTTTCTGTACTACTACTAAATACTAGAAGAAATAAAATCGATAAACTTAAATGCTGGTGTATTTTTTGCTGCAGGTGTAATGATGAAGGCGTTGGTTTCGTTCTTTACGAACATTAAGGAGGCCGACAACGAGGACTCGTGCAGCGAGGACTGACGAACGCCTATGCGCTATGCGGCCGCGCTACCGCCGCTCTTCGCGCCGGTGATCGCACCCGTGCTGATCGCAGCCACGCCTGACGTAACATCTGCATTCAATGTCTTCTATATTTTAATATATTAGAATCATCCTAAATGGAACTCATAGATTATATTATTATTATTATGATAATGCTTAACCTAACAGAAGCTAGAAAAAGTTGTATAATATTTTTTAACGCGATAGTTATTTATCAAGATCTTAAATTGAATTTGCTTCAAAATTTTAATGCGTGACTCAGTATTGTACCTAATTGGTAAGAATGCGTCACATTAATTTTGAATGGGTGTCATTTCTGAGGGACATAATAATTACGGTCATTGATTGATTATATAATCATTATTTTATGGTTAAAATAGTTTTATCAATTATGAAATCACAGAATTAAGTAGTCTGGTTTTTATCATTATACCAGTCCACAATAATATAATAATTTAAATATGCATCTTTTAACCGATATTATTACGCAAGTGTTGTCAAGAAACACCAAATATTCTCTGTTGTCAAGATTCGCAATAACATCTTTAATATTGGTTTTTAATAAATATTTATTGAAATGTTTTTACTGTTTATAATGTTAATTCTAGAAATACAAATATACATGGTTATAAATTTACTTTTTAATGTAAAAAGTCAATTAATGGTTTTGCCAACGCTGAGCATTATTTTTTTAAATGTATTATATAAAATGCCAATCTTGTCAGCAGAGAAAGTAATTAATCTCTGGTAATTAAAACATTTTACTTAGTTTTCTTGCGAGATTTAGTCTACCTTAAGCTCTTGATGCATAACTTGTACGCTTTGAACATCATTGCGAAAATTATTTTAAAAAATTAACTGTATATTCTGGTCTAATAGAAAGATACATTTGAATGCTTTCATTGGGTTAAAGCTTATAATAGTCTTATACTAGTGAAGTCACTGTTTAGAAAAATATGTTTACTGTTAATGTTTTTGTTTTTGAACATGAAACTGATAGTTAATATACGAATCTAATTATTTACTTAAATCATATAATTCTATAGGAAATAAAATAGCTAATTTTGGAGTTGGAAGAGTTGAATGTAGTGGCGAATTTTTGTACTAGACGGCTCGAACGTCTGGTTGTTGGTGTCTTGTTAACGAGTTTATAGTTAATTAAGAACGTTCGTTTTGTGACGCGTATATTTAAGGCGGATTGGGTCGTTCATAATTAATTATGAACCACGTGTGTGTTTTTAGGCGGATTCGGCTTTTGGAAACGTCAAATAAAATTCGCCTCTGCATGCAAAATTTATATAAAACAGAACTCCAATTCCAGAAATTGTTAATACTTAACCAAGCGCCTGAATAGTTGACTAGATTAATAACTATTTACACCATTTGCATTGTATTAATTATAAAATAGTTACAAAAACACGGTGATTAGCTCCAATTTAAAATGCTCTCAATTATTTTAATTTCCCTTTTTTTAATATTCAGTAAGTTTTAATTTCAACATTTAAATTTATCCTTTTTATCATTTTCAAATTTCCAAATTTACTTTTATAAATTACCACGTGACTTTTAATTTAATAGATATTTTTATGTAGTTTTAATTTGAATAGTTAGCTGTGACTCAGTAAGCAGTGATATCTGTCTCAAATCTTTCGTGAATTCAGTTGGTTGGGCGCGAGTTGCGCGGCGAGGAGTGCCGGGCGAGGGCAGACAGACCGCCTTAGCCTTGTATGGCACGCTTCGCGCTCCGTCCTTTTCATGTCAATTTCTCTTACTTTGCTGTCTGCTGAGTTTTATTACTTATTAGCTACTCTTGTCAGTTACTATGTATGTTATGTAAATAAACTTTTTAAAAAAGCTAATCTTTACAGAGTATTCCTATTAATGAACACCACAATGTAAAACTAATACTAAAGCAATAAATGATACCTAGCCTTCCAAATTATTCTAAAAAATAGAAAAAAATAGTACTTTTATATTCCATAGAAAATGTATATTCAACATGAAACGTTAGTAACACAACACACGTTATTTATTATATTATAAATTTTTATAAAAAAAAATATAAAATAAATCTCTTGTTTGAGGTTTTTGTAAATAAACGTGGTTTTAATTTGTAGTTAAACGATTTATGAAAGTAACCCATAGTAACTAGAATTAACTGTGTATATACCTACATCGATTTGAACGAACATCAACTTCAGGTCATTGTTTTATATAATTTAAATATTTTAGTGCCTATGTGCACAGTATACAGGTTGAATTTTCTTTCAAGCCACTAGGTACAGTTTGAACTAGTCCTACTAAAGTCCTTTTTTTTTGTTGACTGCAGCTGTACACGCAACAAGAAATGCTGGTCACTGGAACAATTTATACCACATTCAATATTAATGATTTAATTAATAATTTATATAACTTCTAGTAACTTACAAGATTTCGTTTGTTCTATTATTATCATGTAGATTTATCTTGCAAATACACCTTTCTATATACAGGTTTAAATGCCGCAGTTTAAAATTCAGCTAATGGTTCCTTTCAGCGTTTGTACCGATAACGTTACTGGCGGAAAGAAATATCACTTTTTATATAGCAATAAATAATTATAAAGGTGAAGGCGAAGACTTGCAACGTTTGTAAAGTTTTAGTAATGTGTTACAGTAGTCAGGGCAGCGAGTCTACAAACAAGTGCATGTTTACAAACAACTTTGTGTAGGTTGACGCGTCGTCGCAAGCATAACTTATCTCGTTTTACTGTTTTCCAAACTTTGTAAATGCACATAACCTATAAGTCCACCATCCTGAATAAAAATTGATACCGCTTGAGTCAAGTGCTCGTAGCGAGCGTCCGCCATGTTTAGTGTATCGTCGTTTTGCAACAAAGCTCGCTTCGAGTGATATATTACAAACAGAGTAGCAGCAAGTCATTCTCCGCCTTTAGTACATTACAGCCGCGCGCAGGTCACAGGACATTTCATGTTTACAAAAAAGTTCGGTGCTTTGCGCGCCTGTAGTATGGATGGTTCATGCAAAGAATGTACGATAGTGTTGTAAAAAATTTTTTCGGTTCGATCTTCCCTCCATATCTTGCAAGTAGTGATGTGCCGAATATCCGTATCCGCGGATATCCGAGGGAGAAGAAAGATCCGTATCCGTTACTTATTTGGCGGATCTATTACCTTATTTTAGACATAAATGAAAATCTATATATATAGTTGATTAGGTAGCAATAAAGAACTATTAACACTCACTGTCCATGCATTACATGTGCACTGATGAGTTAGCTCCGTACGTCCGTGCATGACATACAATACACTATTAACCACCAAGAATAGTGTTGTTCACGAGAAACTTGAAAAATCAATCAAATAAAAAAAAACAACATAATTCTTTCAACCTGCCAAGTACGTAATCTGGCTCCCTAGGTTGCCATATCTAATATGTAAAGAAAATAAAAGTAAAACTTGGTGTATTATATTTTAATCAAACAAAAATAAAAATGGTTTTTCTTACTAAAATTCAACTTAAATAAAACTTTTTTTTATTTCTTTGGGGGGTCTACGCTAATAAACTTTTCTTGAGACATAATAAGTCACCTCCACACTCGATACAATAGAGGTAGAGGTTTATCAATGAAACAGTCCGCCAAAATATACACGAGATCAACGATTTGACCATGTTTGTTACCTATACATCGATCGTGTTTCGACGTACTTGGACAACACTATTGGTCGGCGGTTGAAGTTCATACGTCCATGCATTGTATATAACGTACTATTGGACGTGCAATACTTGTATTGATAATTGCCTTAGGACAGTGAAAGTGTTAAATTCCAGTTTTTATTTTGCTTAAAATCGAATATTCAGTATAAACAAAAGAAAGACCCGCGCAATGCAAGTCGAAACATGTCCTGTCAACTAAAACATCAAGTAACGTATTCCAAAGGCACGTGCATCAACACTAGGGTTGCCAGATTTTTTTTCAGCCTAGGGACAAATGGTTAAACGGGCAAAAAAATACAGGATTTCAGTTTAATACCCGGGGCAAAAAAAAAATATTTTATTGGTTTTAACATATATGTATGTATAAATCAACACAATTATAACCGTAATTAAAAACGATCATCAACTCGTTAAGTACCATCTGTAAAAAAACCCTTCCCACGAAACAGTTTGAGCTAGGAATACTAAAAACGAAGACAATTAAGACAGTACTTTTTAAGAAAGTTGCGTGTGTGAATACTTGGATCGATTTCATTATGAAAAACGAAGTAGGTACGGTGCAAATACGGGAAGAGTCAGTCCCGCCGGGACAATTTAAACTATGCCTAAAATACGGGACGTCCCGGGCAATACGGGACGTCTGGCAACGCTAATCAACACCCATTGAGTAAGAAAGTTAAGATCAGTATCTGTAACTGCCTTGACACTTATATCCGTATGAGCAGATATACATTTTTTACGATCCTGCACATCACTAATTATGAGTCATGTTGTTATATTTGCATGCGAAGCTCAAATTACGTCCGCAGCAGGCCGGACCGGCGTTGTACAAAATTACGCCAAACTACATAGTTGCGTCTAATCTAGGAGTAGCGTCGCGCCGGGTGACCGCAACGTAATAATGGTGCAATAGATAGGTGAGCGCATACTATATTAAATAAATATAAACCACGTATACCAGTCGCCGCAAAAATATACACATGACAAACGATCCGGTAGTGTGGTCGTCCATACCAAATGTACGAAAGGGATGGGAGGATTTTTGCAACGAGTTATGTTGCGACGCGGCCCGCCCATGCGCTAGCCTCGTAATTTTGTTGTTAAAAGGCCTTGACCTTTAATGTGTTCTAACGAAATGAATCCTTAAATGGTCTATATAATATAATATAAAAATATGGAAGTCAGCAAAATAACTTTTTTTAATTGTTTGAAGAGTTTTTTTTTTCTATCTTGTCGATTGCGTGAGTATTGTAAGCGCGAGTACTGTCCACGAAACAATCGGACGGCTGGATTGCAGAGAGTGGCCTACCCGCCCACTTGGTGTGCGGTATTCCGTTAATCCACCATATGGTCTAAAAACAATAAAGCCTATAAATTGTATTCGGTTTAACAGTATTTAAATCAATACCTCCTTATTTTCTGGTGACGTCACTTGCAGGGATTATTCTTTTCCGTTTATACACCCCAAACTAACCCCTTCGCCGAAATGCGGAAACGCATGTCGGAGCATCCACACTAGGTCTAGATGGATAAACGGCTTATATGCTTTGTGTGGATTCTCGGACATGGGTTCCCGCGTTCTACCTTAGGGCTGATAAACTGACTATCATAGTTGTCTAATTAACTTGACCGGTCTGAAAAAAGATCGCTGAACTCGTATTCATTTATGAACTCATAACCGTATGCCGTCCCTTTAGCTATATTTCTGTAAGAAAAAATCATCATTGTTCTTAGGTTAGTTTGGTGTAGACACGACATATCAAGCTCTCGTTGTACGGAAAGCATTTACAGTTCGTAGCGTCATGCTCCGTAGCCGCGTAGGCATTGTTCTACAGGTAGCAGTTGTAACAAAAGTTCTTGGTTGATAAAGGTATTACACTCTTCACGCCTCTCAGACACAGTTATTTTTGTAATTCCTAACAAAAACAATCAATGTGCACACACAACGCTCGTACTGGTAGCGTCGCAATCAGCACGTTAACTGCCATGTCGGCATGACTGTGTCCGACACTTTTTGTTCCATTCAGGCCTTGTCGGACTATATGACAGACAACACATACCAAATCTGAACGTGTCTTTGCTGCCTGGTGGCTATGTTTATTACTCTTTTAGCTATTTTAAGTGACCCGCGCGACCCAATATAACTTTTGTTTACCATTACTCTCATACACTTAGTGGAAAGTTTGAAGTCAAAATAAAAGTAAGGAATTAAATTATAAAAATAGTCTGTATATAATGTAATAAATATGATTTAAATGTATTTTTGGAATAAATAATCTATTTTAAGTGAATAAGTACATTTTTTTACTTTTTCTGATTTTCACCATGGCAGTTAACGTGTTAAAGCTGAATAGGTAATGAATACACTGCTGTAGTACATTAACCTCTAAGTCCCTGAGATACCACATTTGGTATAGTTTTTTAATTGTGCCTGTAATTACGGTAATTGACTGGTTAAAATATACAATATCTAGCTGTTCGTGCCCAGAGTCGCCCGGATGATTTTAATGCCTCTATATCTCCAGTGGTTTAGGCTGTGCGTTGTCTGACAGCTTTATATATTGAGATTTTCATCTTACAAATATGAAAGATTGTATGTTTAGATTTACTCAATCACCCAAAATAGCTGAACGGATTTGGATAAATATTATATATATAAATATAATTTGACACACAGGTACTAACCTATGTTCCTGTGGGATAATTTTCAACCTGCACACGGGGCAAGCCGCTGGCAAAACCTAGTACAAGAATACATCGAAGATTAAACACACATACACACACACAGATGACAGCAGTAAAGGATCTCTTGGCGTGTGGCCAAAATCGAACTTAACGCCATTGTTGGGGAAGGTTAGGCAGATGCTGACGCATAACTGGGGTAAACTGCCTACAAAATCACGGATAAGGACGAATCGATTAAAAAGAGAAAATCATAAAGATAGGGCAAGAAGTTAGGTACCTACCTAAAACGGAGTATATGCGCGAAAGTTCGGAGAGCCTATGTTCAGACCGGTCATGATTCTTCGGCCGTATTGTACGCATAAATGAGGACAATTTGTTGACCTTGGACCCTAGATGGCCATAGGTACATTTTGTAGTAAGGTCTATGTGGGCAAATCCGTCATACTTTTTTGAAAGTCGAATTTGGTTAACTAAAACTGGTACACTTACTACTTTAATATAAATTTGATGATTGTAAGCGATAGAAAATTTTGTTGTCTTGTATAGGTACACATCCATTTTAAACAACAAATCAGCCCTCCACATGTAACTAACAAGGTTTTTTTTTAAAGTCGGTCGTTAGACGGATTTTCCCGAGGATTGGGGCAATTCCGTCTAGTAGCAAATTTGCCTCGAGTTACGCCGTTTTATCAAGGTATGTAATTTGTAAACAAGTAAATGCAGATGATGAAGAAAAATGTTTTGTAACATCATAAAAATAATGTTTATTTTACGTTTTACTCCCTAAAATCTTTTTTGGGGGCTAATCCGGCCTATTTTTATAACCAGGGACTTTAAACATTTCTAAAAAGTTTGAAAACTAAATATTTTTACAGTATCAGTTTAATTTTTCAGGTAAATTGAAACAATCCTATCTTATTATGACAATGGTATTTATGGTATTAACTTAAATAAACAGGGTTATTTTTAATGAATTCGGTTAGGTATAAGAGCATTATAATTGTAACAACGTTGCACTTGACATGTTGTACTAAAAATTGAATTAAGGTGATTGCACCTTAAAGGTGGCGGTTCGTGCCGCGGCACGAACCGCGGCAGAGACAGGAGACCATAACCGGAGACCGCGACAGGAAATTGCGACTGTTAAGGTGCCAGTTCGCGCCGGAGACCGCGACGACAAAATTGCCAAATTGACGTCACACCCGATCGGATTTTGTTCGGGAACTGTCGGCATGTTCTTGGTTCGAGGTACAAATAATGATTTTGAATTTAACATAAATTCTTAATTAGACCGAAAAAAACTAAGAACAGTTTGTTATGAAATAAACACCTAATCTTTCAATTAAACACAAAAAATAATAGTTCAAAGACCCAATTGTTCGTTACCAGTGGACTTTTAAAGTATAAAACCAAAAATAGGAAGGGTGAAAAAGGTTGAAGACATCTGCAATGGGGTAATTCCGGTATATGACGATTTAGCCCCTTCGAAATTAGACGGATTTTCCAACTTGAACATTTTGAGGTTACGTATTTTTTTAACAATTCTTTCTGTATCTACTGGTTTATATTCAAAACTAATAGAAAAATCCGTTGAAACACTTATTAAACTACATGTTATGCATACTCAGAAAGTCGTAACTTCTGAAATTGAATATTTACCTTATAAGAAACGGCGGCACGCAACACTTGAGTTTCGAGTTCGTAGCACAACTAAACTTCAAATGCATTTTTTGACAATTGTAGACAACCTTGCTCCATTTATGAATCATAGTAAGAACTAAAAACTAATCCTGTTTTATCGACCGAACCAGTAACAGCGTAACTATTCTGGAATGAGTAGTAAACGCTTGTGTATGGAATAGCCCCGTAGACGGATTTGCCCACATTGACCTTACCTAAACTTATTTAGAGAAGCCAGTCAAATTAATTGTATATTTCTTTAGCCTTAGAAATAATATCTTTGTGTCGTCACATTATTTTTATTTAGTTAGTATTAAATGATCGGCTATAGTAGGGACGGACGCCAGGACACAAAGCTACTACAATCTGTCAAATTTCATAAATTGGTTTTCAACTTTATCGCTAAAATATTAGGTTCAAGATTGATTGGGAAAATTTGTCAGTTTCGCATAGCTTGATGTGCTGGCGTCTGAACGGTCCAGAAAAAAAAATTAGCCTCAAAGGCTACTTTTTTTTTTGAAAATTGAAAATGTTGCATAAATTACAGTGGAATCCCGATCAGAAATATTCAAGTAGGTAGGTGGGTCTAGGTACCTATTAATTTTTGTAAATACTTATGCAGAATTTGATGTCATGTAACTGCATTATATCTGAAAATTCTTCGGTGACGGATCCCACAACATCGTTCCAATAATCCATGTTCTTGCCATCGTCTTGTATAAGAATTTTTATTTGTTTCAAATCTGAAACAGGTAAGTAGTTATAGATACAAAAAATGTATTTGATAAAGAGGAAAAAATACGCTTCGACACACGACTGAAGTTTACTCCTTACGAAAGACTTTAAAATATATAGATTAGTACACATAACATAACGTATAACGTAATGTAACGGAGAAAGTTTGATTTTACTCCCCATAATTTTTCATACCCCGGGCTTATATATGTATGAAAAACGATTCTTAAGCAGTTAAATCCAATATATACCTATACCTACTGTATAAACTTATTATAGTACATTAACTAACAAACTATTAAAATGTATCTAATAGCTATTAACAAACTAAAATATGGCGTCAAAAACTAGAATAGTGGCATTGCCACATTGTACGGCAATGCTTAGACTCTGGCCTAGGTAAAAGCCAAAAACAATACCGATAACATTATTACTTAAACGTTAGCCGCTTGAGTTTTAGAAATATAAATTAGATACATACTTAAGTAGTTTAGGTACAGTTCTTATTAAGGTATCTGTGCCACCAGTAGTCATTAGCAAGAACAAAAACAAGTTGGCGAGCAGCGATAGATATAGTACTACAGCCTGATGCAAACTTCGTAGAATTCATGTGACCGCGGAGGTAAGGCGTGCAGCCAATATTAACACAACTGTATAATTATGTAACACAAGTTTAAAAGAAAAAAGCACTTGAAGATGTAGGTGACGAACACAATTACGAATTTATACTAATAGGGACTTTCTAGGTATGACATTTACATAAATGTAATAGCTAGAAATAATAACGATATCAATATAATTATGATTAACTGAAAGAGGCACTGCGTACAGAGGTATCTGTACTCATATTGCTCGGTACCCAGACATGCGGGATTTACAGCTCCTGGATTATTTCGTATAAATGTCATATCTAATAGACGATGAATTATAACAAGTATGATTTATTTTATTGGATGTGTTCGTGGCCACACGGCTGTCGATGGAAGGTTAAACAACGTTTACTTCGTAGATGGATGACCATCAGTTATATATCAAGACACCTCCGTGCTACGTTAAGTCGCTGGGCTCGGCAATCGTTACGGGTGAAGCTCAACAACCCGATTTTATTAGTCCTACCAATGGGTTAAGTGTTAACCAGTGCCTGGGTTGTAGAGGTTTCATAGGCAATTGCAGCGCTCATATGAAAGAACTATTTTATTAAGATATAAAAAAAATAAGGTTAACTTGGAATTAAGTACTTATAAAACTTTAAAACTTCTCTATAAAATCATTCTTTCATATGAGTCATATCTTATATCTTTAAACGAGCAATTCTTGTATATATCTATACTAATATTATAAAGCTGAAGAGTTTGTTTGTTTGTTTGTTTGTTTGATTGAACGCGCTAATCTCAGGAACTACTGGTCCGAATCGAAAAATTCTTTTTGTGTTGGATAGCCTATTTATTGTGGGAGGCTATAGGCTATATAACATCACGCTACAACTAAGAGGAGCAGAGCAGTAATGAAAAATGTTGCAAAAACGGGGAAAAATTATTCCTTTTAAGAGTTTCCGTTGCGTGCGCTGCGTAAACGGTTAAAGTAACGCAAAAATAATGTATGACGGAATTGTTCCTCTTAAAAAGTTCTAAAAAAAAGTCCGCGAGAGCATATGTCTATCTTTTAAGGTTGACTCACTATAACTCAAAAGGAGCGAGCAGCAACGAAAAATGGACGAAAACTAGCAGGCAAATCGATGCGACGGGAAGGGTCAGGGGAGCAAAAATTTGACGCGGACGAAGTCGCGGGCAGAAGCTAGTGTATATATATAATCTGAATCTCGGAAACGGCTCCAACGATTTTCATGAAATTTTGTATACAGGGGGTTTCGGGGGCGATAAATCGATCTAGCTAGGATTCATTTTTATAAAATGTCGTTTTATTCGTGTTTTCAATGACCAATTTGATCGATAATCAACTTGAACATAAACTTATTATTTTAAGCATAATTTACCAAAAAATACCGAGCAAAGCTCGGTCATCCAGATATTGACAGTATTATCTGCGCCAATAAAGAAATTTTGGCTAAAATCAGAAAAGTAAAAAAAAGTACTTAGTGTTATTTTAGTTTTATAAATAGATTATTTATTCCAAAAACATGGCCGCCAGGCAGCAACGACATGTTCACATTTTGTATGTGTTGTCGGTCATATAGTCCGACAAGGCCTGAATGGAACAAAAAGTGTCGGACACATAGTCCGATATGGCAGTTAACGTGTTAAGATCATAACATGATAGATGACTTCCCTAACCGATGAAGCGCCTGCATGAAATGTTGGTATAACTTTTTACTAGAAGTATTTTTGCTCGTTTATTTATTCAGGCGTAGAAAAAGCCAACAATGAAAATTTAATTTTGTAATGATACTTCTAAGATTTTCATCACCGACTGTTTATCTTTAGAGGTACTAAATACTAGTTCGGGCGGAATGATGTATTTCGCTGCAATTTTGGAGTACAGGCATGGTCTCGCCATTATGACGCGTTATAATGGCGGACAAGTGTTATCGTGAAATTTCGTTCCGTGTGAGGTACAAACATTTCAGGACAGGTACAATTTTTTTTTTTTTTTTAACTTTTCTAGTAGGTAGGTACTCTAACTTCGTTTGGGGTAAAGTGCCTCTTACTGTTTTTGAATTCTTAAGTAAACGAAACTTCAGTAATTGGGAACATGAATATAAAATGTGAGAATTATCGTTTTTCTAGCTGACTGTACTATTTTTCAAAATCTCTCGAATGCAAGTAGCAATAACTCAAGAGGTTGACGGAGTTAGTCTTTGAAGACCGTTTTTCTGTAGCTACAATGGTCCTTTACTGCTTTTTCTCAACTTTTAACCTGTAGTACTACTCAGTGGGATAAAAGCGTAACACACTAACAGTAGTGATGGCTTTCCTTTGACAGTACAACATCATTCATTTCATTATATACGTTGTTGGGTAGATCAATTATTCGAACATATGAAGCAATGGATTAGCCATATCCTTCAAAATGATTCAGATTTTGATTGATAGTGTGTTACGCAATTAGGGTGCCGAGTCATTGGAATTTTTGTACTAAATCTTAATTCCTTTCTAATATACATATATCATTAATTTCTATTGAACCGGGTACCAACTTCCATCATCCTTCAATGATAACAAAATTACAAATATTACCATGATTTAATTTGCTATTTTCGATGTTTCATTTTCTAGATGTTTTCTATTGTGACTTAAAAGAATTCGATTCAATTTTATGTTTTGTAACGACAAGTGTTTATTGTAAGTAAATGCATATGATGCATGTAATACTTATAATAATTATTTCAAACGATTTTCCTTAATATATAGGTATATATCTATATATCGATACCGGAAATTTCAATTGTCGTAAAGGACATTTTGCCGAAAATGAGTTATATATATATATTTGGAATCAGCGTCGCAAGCTCTATCGATTGGTATATTTAAAAAAATTCTATCTTTAAAAAAAAGCCCCTAACGACCTGGCTTTCCAACAGCTCTAGCGCGATTTTTTATACTATTTGGGATGTATCGTAAAAATAATTTTCAATAGGGGAGCGTAAAGTCATGTTTTAATTATTTAAGAGGTCGTAATCCTCATTTTTGCATTAAACTTTTTATACGACATTCTTAACCCACATAATGAAGATATAGTCTTAACCCTTACGACCAAATCTATGCTTTGTTTTAACTTACGTAATTAGGGCGTAAAGGACGTTTGCAATGTGTCTGGTATACAAACCTTTATTTATGTAATATTAACGTATGGAACCTCCACGCGTGAGAACAAAAATTTTCAAGTTTTTTTTTTGTATGGGTGAAAACACTTAAAGTTAATTTATTTGAACCTGAATGGAACTGAAGGGCTGATGCTCACAAGAGGTATTGTACCATACACGGCGATCAAGGTGACATCAAATTCATATACCTTTCAGTGCCGCTTCGCGCGTACCAAATTTTTTGAATTTTCAATACGTGATTTTTCAAATCTTTGACATGTTCAAACGAAGTTGAGCATCGATTTACTTGTACTGTCGTTAGTTAATAGCCTTTTAATGACTTTTTTAATGAGAATAATTGAATACGATATTGATCAAATACTTTTTTTTTACAAAATTGCATAATCAGTCATAATCACGCTGATTAACAAGTGACTAAAAACTGATGTTACTAAGTCCCTCATTTGTTAATCACCGTGACTATGGCTGAGTTATAATGACACGCTCTTCCGCTCCGCCCAGAGCGGGAGACGTCATTTGATGATTTCCCAAACCCAAAAAAAGACCTCTAACTTATTCATTTCCGTAGCAGTTGCTTTACATATATCACAAGTCGGAGATGAGGTATTTGATAGATGGGAAGTGATTTTGCCATCAGTCATGGTCGTAGGCATCGAGTGCTTAACAGAATGGCCTCCCATAATAGAAGGCTGCAGGTCTTCAATCTCGTTTCCAATCGTAGCCTGTTCTTCAACTATGTTCAACCTGTTTTCGTTTGAAAACTTAAAATATAATGGTCTGCAGAACATTGTGAAAGATGGCTCTGGATTCTCCCATATCACTTCTTCGCCACAAACTAAGCGCAGGTCTCAAATGAATATATAAAAATGCTAGAATCGTCATCCTCTGCCAAAGTTTGCTTATACAAACTTTGCCCTGAAGCACCATCAAAACCCCACTTGAATATAAGTATACATTCTTTGCCATGCAGTGAAGATTCTACACGAAAAAATATTCCAAGTGTAGCCACAGTTTTGTTCAAAATAGCTTGAAGTTTTACTTTAACCCCTCTTTCCGTGACTTCTATAGCATCTTTTGGCGGATAGCAGTTCTTCTTCGCTTCAAGGATAGCTGTATAAGAAGGATACAATGGTATTCCTTCTTCTTTTGCACAATATATTAATGTTATATACTGCCACTTCGAAAGCTTCAATGAGGTCAAAATACCTAAAGCTTTATCAGCAGAATATATGGGCATAGTTTTCTATGCCTTTAACAATTCCTTTATCTTTGTAGCTTCTTCGGGATGCTCCGAGACTAGTTTAATGATATCTGCTACATTCTTATTTTGTGCTTTTAAACCAGTTGTATGAGCATGACTTTCAGTTCTGTACGTTAGGAGCTCTTCCACTCTTCTGTAGCGGGCTTAGCTTCATAAATGGTTTTCTTGGACTCACAACTGATGTTGATGTTCCAACACTGCACGTTTCCGGTCCACAAGACGTTGATGCACCCTCATTTATAGCGAAGTCAGAACTGGAACATGGTTGCTGTTCTACTAACACCATAGAAGGGGTTATCTTTTCCCTCACTACCTCAGGCCATTTTATGTCCTTTTGCAGCTATGTCTCATACTTTTTGATGAATGTACGTCTCGTGCGATTACGCGAGATCCATTTGTTCCTCAACGAGCACACATAAGGCTGACAGAATTGTTTCAATTCCTTCTTTTCATTTTTGACAAATCAACTGTATTCGCAAAAACTTCAAATAACATTTGAGGTTGTTAAAAAAAACTGGTGTTTGCTACAAACAGGAAAATGTCCAAATTGGTAACAAAACCTTCCATCACAACACAATAAAATTATAAATATAACGTAATAGCGCAAAACATTTTGTTTAAATTTTGAATTCCTATTAGAACAATATTTTTACTACTTTTTTACTAAATATTTGAATAATAAATAATAAATATTTTAATTTCACTTGTTTTTACTACATATTGTAGGTATTTCTATTCAAAACTTTAGGTTTTTTGTTCCTTTTACCCCCTTAGTCTCTGGTTTAATTGACCTGTACTATCCAATGATAATCAAGATTAGTCCTTTACGACACATCTGACTTTATCATAACCAATTTTTCGTGGCTGTAAAGTACTTCAGTTAATTTTTTTTGGGCTGTAAAGGACTCTCATTTTCGTCAATAATTATGTTTGGTTTATTTTATTAATTTTTATGGATAGAACACGAAAAAATAGTGAGGGTTTCTTTTGACATCATGAATATAGTACTTTGTTTGAAAAAGATATAAGTCAAAAACAATATTTTTTTTGTTTTTTGGCTCTACTGAAAACTCGTGTTTTGTCCTTTACGACAATTGAAATTTCCGGTATCGATATATAAAAATGAATCCCTATTTCCCTTGGTCACGCCATCACGCGTGAACGGCTGGACCGATTTCACTTTTTTCTTTTTTGTTGTGTTTGTTATTGTCAGGAGAAGGCTCTTATGAAAGAAAAATACAATAAAAAAAAAAAAGTGAAATCGGTCCAGCCGTTCACGCGTGATGGCGTGACCAAGGGAAATAGGGATTCATTTTTATATATATCTATAGATAGATACCAATTCGAATTAAATAGTTATCGTTAAGACAGGACAACGTCTGTCGGGTCAGCTAGTAATTATATAAAAGTAGGTAGCTCAATATAGCAAATCTTAAGAGGCTGATGTTGAGGTTGACTATTTCATGGGAAAATCAGTCAATGTGATTAATAAACTTGGAGAGATTGATAATTGTAATGATAAGAGATCTGTAAAACCATATTTGGTACGGTCTTTTTTTTTTGGATTGGAAATCATCAAATGACTTCTCCCGCTCTGGGCGGAGCGGGAGGGCATGTCAGACTTTTACTGACTAAAACCCACCCGTGTTGCCCATGTGCCAGGGTCAGGGTATCTCTTTCGAACAATCACGCGACCCCGGCAGGTTTGTTACGGTGTCGAATCATATTTTTATCATCAACCACCTGACACTTACCTGTAAAAAAAAACCCAAGAAAATTGTTTTTTTGCGGGCCACCATATGATAAGTTAATAAGGTGAAAGCGTCAGCGTTTCCACTTTAATAACTTATCATATTTTAGTTTTCCATAAGTAATTAGTAAGTACATACAAAATAGCTTTTATTGATTCTTAAAAAAAGCTGTTTTTAGCTTTAGCTTCTTCTGTATCTTTAGCTTAGTTTATATTCTAGGAATTTTGGTACTTAATCTTATTTCCTTTCTAATATATAATTTATTCTCATTGGATTGGATACCAGCGTCCATATACGTGGCATCGTCCTTTAATGATAACGATATAACAAATATTTCTATGATTTTATGGGCTATTATGTTTCATGTTCTAGATGTTTTCTATTGTGACTTAAAAGACTTCGATTCAAGTAGGTATCTATGTATACCCAAACATAAAGTTATGATTTGTGGTTTTTGGTTAAGTAACCAAAACAAGTGTTTATTTTAAGTAAATAAATAAGATGTATATGATACTTATAATGATTATTTCAAACGATTTTCTTTAGTATATAAATATAATTATATTTAAGTAGGTAGCTGTAATGTATATAATATAGCTAACTCTTAAGAGTTAGACCTCAACATCAGCTTCTTAAGAAGCTGATGTTGAGGTTGACTATTTCATGGAAAAATCAGTCAATGTGATGAATGAATTTGGAGGAGGTTGATGATTGTAATGCTTAGAGTTCTGTAAAACCGTAATTGTTACGGTCTCGAATCATATTTTCATCATCATACCACCTGACACTTACCTGTAAATTTAAAAAAAACCGCAAGAAAATTTGTATTTTGCGGGCTACCATATGATAAGTTAATAAGGTGAAAGCGTCAGCGCTTCCACTTTAACAACTTATCATATTTTAGTTTTCCATAAGTAATTAGTAAGTACATACAAAATAGCTTTTATTAATTCTTAAAAAAAGCTGTTTTTAGCTTTATCTTCTTCTGTACCTTAAGCTTAGCTTATATTCTAGGAATTTTGGTACTTAATCTTAATTCCTTTCTAATATATCATTTACTCTCAATGGATTGGGTACCAGCTTCCATATACATGGCATCGTCCTTTAATGATAACAGAATTACTAATATTTATATGATTTTATTTGCTATTTCGATGTTTCATATTCTAGATGTTTTTATTGTGACTTAAAAGACTTCGATTCAAGGAGGTATATATGTTATGATTTGTGGTTTTTGGTTAAGTAACCAAAACAAGTGTTTATTTTAAGTAAATAAATAAGATGTATATGATACTTATAATAATTATTTCAAACGATTTTCTTTACTGTACCTATAAATATAATTATATTTAAGTAGATGGTAGCTCTAATGTATATAATATAGCTAACTCTTAAGAGGCTGATGTTGAGGTTGACTAATTCATGGAAAAATCAGTCAATGTGAATAATGAACTTGGAGGGGTTGATGATTGTAATGATTAGAGTTCTGTAAAACCGTATTTGTTACGGTCTCGAATCATATTTTCATCATCATACCACCTGACACTTACCTTTAAATTAAAAAAAAAAACGCAAAATAAGTTATTTAGGTATAACCGTTAAAAGAAATTGAGGTGGAAATGCCAGCGCTTCCACTTTAATATCTTTTCCATTACAAATAAGGAAGTACATACAAAATAGCTTTTATTAATTTTTAAAAGGGTCCCAGTACCTTCGTTAGGTTTTTCTTAATTATTACCTAAATTAGAAATAATTAAACAATAACTTGTGATGGTTATCTCTGATTGGTCAAAATTATTGATAAGGGAAAAAATCAAAACGAAGTTGAAAATCAACTTTAAATTCGGAAGTCGTTGATAAAAAACTAAAATATAGGTCCCAGACACCGACACCGCCGTATTAAATTTATTTTTCACGTCGTATTGTTTTTAAGAAGTCGGTTATTTTATTAAGTACAACAGTTTTTTTTTTAACCAAAGGTAGGTACAAAATTTCGTACTGCTTGTAAGTGAGTGCTCTCACGGGGAGACAAGTGTACCCACAGAACATCTCTTGTATAGGTCTTTTATTTTGAAACATGCTTGTGTAGGACGTTCTCTTGGACGTCGCTACACTTGACGTCACCCATCGGAATTATAATACACGAATCTCGATTCATCAGAGAACATACTCTGCCCTATTCTTCGTCGACTCATTTAATGTGGTCAGTAACGCTTTAAATTGGATTCTGTGAGAGTTTCTTCTGTTGAGACTAACCCCGATTGTCCACTCACTGATCCCTTCAGGGCTGCAAAAAATTTTACGAGAGGGCAACTCCCGTTTGTTGTCGGTTTCTTAACATCTTTGTCACAAGGAATCGATTCGAACCATTGCTTGGTCTTCTGGTTAAATCTAGTGTCCCTAAACCTCCGCAGCAATTGGACGCTGTTAAGCTGAAAAGATCCAACCAGCAATTTGTCGAAAATCGAGTTATATATATAGTTAGAATCTACACATCGAACTTTATATACTCAAAAAATATCTAAGCATTCTGATCACTTTCACCAAAAAAACCTCTATGACACTACATGTACCAAAACACATTTATTGTTTTAAAAGAAAACCAAAAGAGATCCATGACTCTTGGATCTAAAAAAAATGAAACGTATTATATTTTCCTATTAGATCGATTGTGGATTAGACTTGATTAGTTGTACGCACCCTTTCAAGATTTCAATTAAAATTAAAATTTACGGAACAATCGCGTTTTATTTGCTTTCACTTGATCAATTATTTAAGCCGAAATTTCGGACACTATTTACGATCCTTTGTCAGGGGGCAAGTGTCCGAAACGTCGGACTTCATAATAAAGTAAAAGTAACTAAAAAATATGTATTTTTAAAACTTCATTTTTTTTTATTTGGATCACTCGTGTAAAGATGTTACCAAAAATTTCCTGTTTTGCGTGAAAGATCCACAGGTAGTTTTTTTAGAAAATCAGGAAAACCGTGTTCAACTTGCCTGTGGCGTTACATTTCAAATAATGCTAATTTACTGTGTTAACATTAGTAACTTTCCATTTTTGTATTCCTCTGCTTGTTAGTTTTATATTCACTCCTAATCTTCAAATCGTATTTACTCAAAAGTCACAAATTGTTGGTTGGATCTTTTCTGCTTAACAGGGTCCAATTATCGGACAGCAGAATATCCGACATTCATTGTTCTGAACATTTATGTTGCTCGTCAGTGTATTAAGTTGCTCGTCAGTGTAGGTTTTTTTTTGTGCACCTAATTTATAATACAAGTGAGCTATGTTGATCTTTACCTTCACTCGAGAGGGAAATATTCGATGCATTAAAGGGAACCGAGTGTGTAGGGGAAAGGAAGGCAAAACGGACCACTTAACTAAAAACAAGTATAGAAAAAAACTATTCATTTTATTAAACTTCTTCAAAGTCACAAATAATCAACATTTATAACTTTACTAGCTTCTGCCCGCGACTTCGTCCGCGTTAAATTTCTTGTTCCGCTGACCCTTCCCGTCGCGTCAAATCGCCTACCCGTGCGATTTTCCCCGTTATTGCAACATTTTTCATTACTGCTCCGCTCCTCTTAGTTATAGCGTGATGTTATATAACTTATAGCCTTTCTCAATAAATAGGCTACCCAACACAAAAATATTTTTTCAATTCGAACCAGTAATTTCTGAGATTAGCGCGTTCAATCAAACAAACAAACTAACAAACTCCTCAGCTTTACATATTAAAAAAAGTATCCTACGTCCGTCTCCTGGTTCTAAGCTAGCTGTCTACCAATTTTCAGCCAAATAGTCTTTGAGGAAATCAAAGACAATAAAGATATTATATGATTTCCAATACCTACTATATGTCCGTTTTGCCTTCATGATTGAGGCAAAATGGACCACACGTGAAGGCAAAATGGACTTACCTACATACAATTAATCAGTCAGCGCATTTTTCACATAATAATACTGTCTCATCAACCTCATCCTCTGTGCAGCCCATAAACGACATTTTGGACATTGCACCTAACCTCCGCTTGATTCCGAATACAAATAAGAACAGTAAACACATTATCACCAGGTGTTAAGATGTCACGTCGTCAGACGAACTATAGATTTTCCTAGTTTTTTATCTTTTATACAAGATTTCTTGCTTGCATTCCCTTTTTTGAAATGATTAGTCTGTTTCCACTGTCCTCCTTCCTGATTTTCTTTTTTATCGATCTTTTTTTATTTTTTTTTTATTTTTTTTTAAGGTTTCGTGTCTTTCTCGAAACAAAGTGCTTTTTTAATCATTTCAGCCTGTTTATTTTGAGAAGTTTCCAGTTCAAAGCGATAGGGCGATGACGTAATAATTTCTGTTTTTCCTCGCTTGACTTAGTTCTTGTAGTCCTTTCTGTTTTCAGGAAAAGCATTATATCTTTAGGACCAAAATTAAATACACTGCAAGGTTCATTGACAATCATAATTATTGGTGGATGTTGAAGATTCCGTTTCACTTTGATTAAAAAATAATGGCTGTAATACTGTTGGTTCACCAGCATTCTTTGTTGATGTGGAAGTCATGGCAGGTTGGCTGTCAATTTGGCTAGGTGAGGCAAAACGGTACCCCAGTCCATTTTGCCTGGGTACGTTTTGCCTTTTTTCTATAAAAAACAATTTTTATTTTAAATTTGGTTATAAGTTGAGGTATAGACGACAAACTTGATTATTAACTTAATCATATGTCAGTTTATATACAGTTATCATTAGAACACACTATCACAAACCAAACCAAACTGTAGGCTAATTGAAAAATGCAATTTTTTTATCAAAATCTAAAAAAATTAACTTACCTTGCTAAATCAGTGCATGTGCGGTCGATGGAATTGAGTACACTGACCGAGAACGGGAACATGGTGGCCATCACTTTGACATAACAAATTCATAGATAGTGTTACACGTTTCAAAATTATTAAGGTGGATCCTTTTACCCACACGGTCCGTTTTACCTTCCTTTCCCCTACCTAATAATCAATGCACACGCTTTTCATACGACATTTGTATCTTGCTTTCGCGAAGTCGACATGTTTAATATAAAGTGGTAATGGTGTCGATTTACAAGCAAATAAATGTGTTGAAATCCGAAGTTAGGTATATTCACATTCTGTTTCTTTCCGTTTCTATATAAAATTTTGAAAAATGGCCGAAGACATTAATGTGATAAAAATATATGCTAATGTAAACATGTCATGATTGTTGTGCCTAATTGAAATAAATGGTGTGACTGACACTGGTTTGGCCAACATTTGGGATTTTAATTTTGATAAATTAGTCGCCAAATATCAGAATTAGTCAGTCACTGGTTTAAATGTTATAAAGGTTTTACTGAATTATGATATTTGGCGACTCATTTTTTGTCTTATCAAAATTAAAATTCCTCATGGTGGCCAAGCCAATGTCAGTCAGGCAAATAAATGCCCAGTCTTGTCTTTTTGTGCTTATTTCCATAAAATCCTTTCCCTATCTTACACATATTCATAGGTTCTTTCATACTCAGACATTAACAACTACAACGAGTGATCATTCTGGGTCTTAAAAGAGAAACGCAAAAGATAATCCAAATCCGCAAGACTGTTATCCGTTAATCGTTAATATTCGTTAACTTACAAGTAAACCTTTCGAGTAAAGGAATAACTTTTAATTTAACTTTAAAAATTAATAACGCACTTATTAACTTATATTATACTATCGTTAATGTCCAGTAAATCTATCAAAATGTATTTAGGTAATGCTTTGAAGTTAATTATTTTAGTAACGGTTTGGCGATTAACGAAATTAACTATGTATTTTATTAATGGTGCCCAGGTATGGAGAAACAACAAAGTTGTATGCCAAAATAGGGTTTAAATGATGTTGTTTATTTAATAATCTATGAATTTGGCAATATTAGTAAGGAGTAAGGATAGTAGATCCTTACTCCTTACTAATATGTATACTAAATATACGAAAGTAACTCTGTCCGTCTCTTACGCTTTCACGCCTAAACTACTGAACCGATTTTAATGAGATATGGTACAGAGATAGACTAGGCCTTAGGGACATGGGCTACCTTTTATCTCGAAAAACGATTTAAAGGGGTTGAAATAGGGGATGAAAGTTTGATTGAAGTTCGTCATTGTCAAAGATAAAACCATGAAACATTGTATTTAGGCAATTATAAGAATTAATAAATATCTGTTCCAGCGTTTTTGAAATTTCGACCTTTGTAGGTATGAAATTCCAAAAATAGTCACATTTTCACGCCTAATAAACCAGGAACCGATTTTGATGAAATTTGCTACAAAATAGACCAGACCCTTGAAACGGATATAAACTACCATTTGTTAAAAAAAAGGGCATGAAGGGGTTAAAATGGGGGTAACATTTTGAATGGGACTTCGTCATTATAATCAAAATAGAGCGACTACTCGCTAAGGGCACCTCCTCTGTGGTACGACCCTCGTCTTAGGGCATCGTTGGTAGAGGGCAGCAAGGGACGGGCTGGATCAGAATGACACAGTAAATGATGTACCGCTAGGAGGAAATTTTTGCACCTCACTTTTGCACGTCTAATTGACCGTTTTCAAATACCACGAATTTACCTATCTTTTGAATGCTTTATTATTCATTACTCTAAAATTAAAACTCTCATGGTTATTAGCGGATGAAATCTTACATAATGGTGCCGATTCTGTTGTCACAAAATTCTCTAAACTAAACTAAAAATCACTAAAATTTGGTTTAATCCTGTCAAACGACGATTTCCTATCCTGAAATAGACTAAAGTGACACAACTTAACTATATTTTAGTTTGACAGCACTAAGATTGCACTGAGTTATTAGTTTAGTGAAAATGTCAATTTTGCTATTCTGAGTTTGCCGGTGTTCACCAAAAATTTTGACTATAATAATTTATTTTAACTAAATCTGACTATTTTTAATCGCGATTAAAAAGGTGTGGAATAAAACTAGTGGTCATGAACTAAAATTCTCAACAACGCCACGCCTTCACGTGCAAAAACAGTTCTGTATTTTTTATTTTCTTTTTGCTTATATCTTGAAAATGGTGTGTCCTATCGCAAAAATAATGAAATTTTCGGCCCCCTTAGTATACCCCGGCGGCACATTTAAATCTCAACACGTGGGTAATATTTTTTTTATATTTTTCAAACAAAAGTGAAAAATTCCATATAAAAACGTTGAGGCTGCCCCCCCAGCACGCGCCTTCGTCTCTCAAAAAATTCATTCTACGCAATGCACACACAAGTACAACGTTGCGAAACGAAAAGAAAAAAAAAATACCACGCTGAGTCGCGATTGTCAAATTCGATTTTAGTCGTGTCAAAATAATTTTTAAATTTAGAGATTTTTCCTTGCAGAATAGCGTTACAATTCTCATAGCCAAAAGTAAGGAATTTTAGAGATAGTTTAGTTAGTTTAGTTCGTGTACAACAGAATCGGCACCATTTCCGCGTCGGTCGCGGTAGAAATATTGAACTTACCAGCATTACGGGGCGAATAGAACAAAAAGCTGTTTTTACACGCTTTATATTAGCTTCACTTGTATGTTTGTTTGTTTGTATGTTTGTTTGTAACCGACTCCTTATAGCGCGATTTTGACCCATTTTAAACGACCATATTTAATTCAAACTTTGCACATCTGTCAAAGACCGATGACAATGCAATAATTTCATAAATTTGTGCCACAATCCTTGCCAGGGTTACTAGGACAGCAAGAAAACTGTCTTCTAAAACTACGCTGACATATGTCACAAACTACGCTGACATACGTCTCAAAATTCGAAACACCCTAAAAAATAGAAAATAAATAATATAGTTTAAAAAAAAAAACAAAAAGCACGGTTTCATAGAAAACCAAACTAAAAAGTAGAAAATAATGGAAAAAAAGCGTGGGGTGCCTGATCAATAAAAAAATACCTTAAAAAGCACCCCACGCTTGCTGCAGTTTGGTTTTCTATGGAAGCGTGTTTTTTAGTTTTTTTTAACTATTATTTTGTGTTATTATTTCGTCAAACAGCTAGGGCTAGGACAGGAGGTTGTGAAGCAGATTATTATCAGTGTCAGTTGATTTAGAGAGCCTTACATTGTTGTTTGAGGATCAACTGAATCGAATAAGTTACGTAGGTACCGAGCTATTTTAATAGTACGATGTACTTTAATAATCCTGAGTCCTGAACTACTTAGTAAGTCTTTCTTCTTAATCTGAGATAATTTTGACTGAAAGGTAAAGTAATATAGACAAGTTAGACAGTAAAGTAATATAGACAAATTAGATGGTAAGGTAAAGTAATATATACAAGTTCAAACGAAATTTCCAACGTCACTATGTATCAACAAACCTACTTAAATATACTTAAAAAAACTAACTTTTGCAAACCCCACAAGCAATCATATGGAATAATCTCTTTAACTCCACTTCATCTTCAACTTTACCGATGTAGAAGAGACGCACCAGCTTCGGCATCAGCTCGAAGATACGACGCAATGGGAATACAGCGAATCTCCACTGATGAATGCTCAATGTTACTACAATAAAACGTAGGTAAGTAGGTTAGGTACATAGAGTACTTTTATATGAATACTTACAAAAGTTTACCAAGTACCTGGCACGCAATATGCTCAAACAGGGCATACGATTGGAGGTAGGTCCTTTAATTTTTGTAGTGGAGCGCAAAACCGCATTTAAATTATTTTATTCGGGGTACCTAATTTGCTACCATTATGTAGAGCTGCATTTTCTAGTTCAGCGGTTCATCAAGTCCATTAAATACTGAATCTTGTGAGATAGCCTAGTCTAATAGAGTTGAAGCAAGTAGCATGGAATTATGCAATGGCGCGTATGCGAGTCGTCCTAGTGTTAGAATCCGCATTGAAATTACTCAGAAAAGGAAATTATTATTTTTTCCTCGTATGAAGCAGGAGGTGTTGGGATTTTATCCGGATAAATACTCAAAATGGATAAATACTCGATAAATATCCATTTTTACTGAGTATTTATCCAAAACAACGGATAAATACTTACTATTTCAAGTTTCATTAACGAAAATTTTGTCATTTTACAAAGAAAAGGATTGAAATTAATAAATTTTTTAAAAAGAAGTTGTGTACCGTACATTAACACTTAAAAAGACTGTATTCCAATAATTTCACTCAATCATGAATAGAGTTCGTCAGAAAATAATAACATCAATCATTAAAAATAAACCAATTCTATTTATAAATGCAAGTTTTGCCGCTTTTTCTGTCGTCAATTTTTTTTATCTGTGAATATTTGTGTGTGGTCTAAAAGGCCTTTCTGTTGCAACAGAAGTATACGGTGTTGTAAGAATACCCACTGCTAGTTTAGTTAACTTTGTCGAAAAACATATCTCTTTCCGTCAGGCTTTTTTTGAGTGGGAATCATTAAATGACATCTCCCACTCTGGATGGAAAAGAAGGACGTGTCAGACTCTTACTGACTAAACCTACCCGTGTTCCTTCAGTTGCCTATGCCAGGGCTACGGTCACTCTTTCAAAAAAAACCGCGACCCTGGCAGGTATCGGTCCAAGCGGACCCCACCAAAAACGCTGACATCTCTTAGAGGTGCGCGCGGAACACAACGCGCCGTCGAGCCGAGCCTACTCCTAACCGGGCGGCGAGCTACCCATTGCTAGCCGCCCGCAAGCCCGTGCCTACGGTGGACGGGAGTCCGCAATTGACTACCGACGGGGTCTCCTGCGGTGGCCAGGGGCGTGAGAGCGCAGAGATTGCCTCTCCCTCGCGCTCGGCTAAGGGACTTATTTCGTTAGTGTTCTTCCAAACAAAAGGTTTTCACCAACAACCTTTCCTGGCCTTATGCAGCAAATGTTGGCATTACTTCCACATCCAAAAAAACTATTTCGACATTCCACTTATAAAATCTATGGCATCCAGTTCTTTGTCTTGATTTAACTCGACCTTTAGTCTTTGGGTGAAGCAGATCATCGTCATCATTATCATCGTTCTTCTGCCCTTATCCCAGTTTATTTGGGGTCGGCGCAACTTGCCTCTTTCTTCTACACTTTGGTACTAGTCGCCATCTTCACACCCTTTCTATCCATATTCTTCATACAGTTCAGCCATCGTTTCTTTCGTCTCCCCATACTCTTTTAGTCATCGACATTCATACTCAAAACTTTCCCCACGACATTGTCTTCATTCCTCCGTACCACGTGCCAAGCAGCAAGCTTCTGAGTCAAGCAGATAGGCGGAAAAATGTATAGGCAATCGTTACCCTTTTTGCCACTGCTGAGATAATTTGATTCTTGGTTTTATTATCAAGAACCTTAATTAAACAAAATAAACCTCATTATAGATTTCTTATCGTAGAAGATGATACACCAGTGGCGAAGGCACCATATAACACGATTCCTACCGGCTTGCCTTCGGGGATTCGCATTGGTAACTCTATCACTATTAAAAATACAATAGTATGTAAATAGTGGCTACTATTGTCAATAAATATAGTTACACTACGGGTATTTAATACACCATAACATTCAAACAACAAAAAAGGTTATTTATACCTTTGTATTACAACAAAAGAGAAATGTTCTAAATTAACCCGGCGCCAAAACGTCATAATCGGGAACTAAAAATTCATACAACAGCGATCCCGTAATGATGTCACTTTAGGTCACGTGGCACCGCTTGATATGTACGAGAGCAAGCCGCTGTACAACGGGTTATGACAGAGACAGGTATAGAAAAATGCGTCAGCGAGAACGAGATAGAGGAATATTGCATATTTCATTCGTTTTCATCTGTTCAATTTAATTGTATTTAATTCATTACATTCCTATATTAATTTTAGAATGATAGTAAGTATTCTTTATTGATGAGTCAGTAAGTTAAGGCCGACTTCGCTTCGGCTTCTCTTTTAGAAAAATTTACGCCTCGCCGCTGTGATACACACTAGGTGGGCACTTGTTGGGCTCTATTTCAAAGAGAGAAGCATTGATCTACGCAATCCCACAAAAATAACATCAAGGAAAGCTACTTATGTCATTTGAAATGGCAGTATCTTTTGTTGTTAACACTAAGAGAGCGGCTTTTGTATTTATCAGATGCCCCATCTTGTGCAGCACGGCAGCTTTAACTTCTCTCCCAATTTCCTTTGTTTTATAATGACTGGTATAATACCAGTTCATTTGATTTGTTTTTTTTTATAGATTTTATTATATCTGCATAGTAGGTATATAAAATTGTTGAAATCTACATATTTCAGACCCAGAAAATTAAAAGTGCGTGCTTCGCAGTTTAAAGAGTCAACATCTTTTACTAACTGCGTTTCTAGCGTGGTCACCAATAACACCAAACTTTTCTTCACCGCGTTTATAATGTCTTCTAGAATTTCTACACGGAGACATTCACTTGTGTGGCGTTTCTATGCACTCTCATTAAAGAAAGGTTCTAAAAAATATCTAAGAGTATGTTCTATTAGAGACAGTGGGACTCCTGACACAATTACAGCCCTGGCACTCGATGTTAGAACTAAATAATGCAAAAAAAATGTATTTCGGAAAGTTCAAATAACAGTACACGTCATTAACATTATAAAAGAATCATCCAATGCACAAAAAATATATTTATCCATCATTTTGAGTAAATACTCAGTAAAAATGAGTAAAAGTTGAGTATTTATCCGTTTCGGATAAAAACTCGAGTATTTATCCTCCGAGTATTTATCCACTGCCCATCACTAGCAAGACACAGCAATGCGTAGAGACGTTCACAAAATTTGGTAAATCCAGTTGTCTTAGATACCCAGCTAACCTAACTATTCATATGATTTGCCATAGGGTCTACTTAGGGGCCATCCATAAATTACGTCACACGAATTTCATGATTTTTGACCCCCGCCCCCGTCCTTGTCACAGCTGGTCACATTTGGGAGACCCCCCCTAGTGTGACGTCACATATTTTACAATTTTACATCTAGAATTAATTATTGAATTAAAACAGCAGTTCCGTAATTTGTTTTATTTCAATTTAAATGTATTTTTTAATAAAATTAACATCAAATCAAACATTGCAAGAAATTAACAAAACAAAAAAGATTAATTATATTAATTAAAGATCAAACTTATCATCTTGAGGACATGGACTTTGAAAGGAGTGGGCTCCTTTAAATTATTTATCACTGGCATAGTCGCACTTCGTTCTAGTTTGGGTTGTTAATGTCAGGCAAATTCGTTGTCAACTTCTTTTTCATCGAACCATACAGCATCATCCAAACAAAGAATTTCTCTGGCACGTTTAGCAGCAATTCTATGAGCACGAATCTTCGCGATAGGCAAAACTTCTTGTTGTTTCTCATGTAATTGCTTGTGTTGATTAATGGCCTTGTATGATGCAAAATATAGACCACAGCATAACTGCACTGTATGCTTCATATAGTTTACAGTAAAGATTACCTAAATCACTCTTTTTATTCATTTTAAACCTGTTTCAATAACAATATAATCTCAAAATAGCTGAACTAAGAAAAAGACGACTTTTTAAACGCGAAATTCAATAGTCAAATGAAATAGAGACAATATCACCGCTAGGCACGATGCATTTAGCGGCATTTATCAAAGGGCAATTAGGCGGTCGGCGCGGAACACTAGTAGAGCGAGTGGCTGACAAAACAATTTGAACCTTATGTTTCTGCAGATAGAGTTGCAAAGTTTTTCGTTAATAGTTCAACGTTCGTGCTTTACTTAACACTTAGATTAAAATAGGTTTTGAAATGTGACGTCACAAAATTTAGGACCCCTCCCACCCCCTTGTCACACAATGTCAAACTTCGTCGACCCCCTCCCTCCCCCTTAACGTGTGACGTAATTTATGGATGGCCCCTTATATATTATGTCAGCCTATATTTGTGATTTAATTCGTATCAAGACGTTGTACTCACTTAATGTATTGGCGTAGCGGTATGCTATATGCCGAATGAAACAGCTTATGTCGGAATCCTGTCGTTGTCGCATTTTTATGTCGATACCCAATTGCAGATGTACTTCGCGTAGAGGTAAACTTGGGGTGAGGAAGCGTCTTACATTGTCGTAGTCACGAATACGAACTGTTTAAAAATTATAAGTACTCAGTTAGAATAAATAAATAGGTTTTATCTACTCTAAAGTCAAAGCTGAACAGGTGAGACCTCTAAGTCTATATCTACTTTTTACATACATACTTATGTATACTACTCATTTTGTATAGCTACTTATAGTGTGCTTATGTAGGTTTCTCCTACGTATCTATTAACTGCGTACATATTTCCGTGCATACATTGGTAGGAAGATACTTAACCCCATGCGGGTTACTTACTTACAAATAGGCCAAAATGACATATACGGACAAAATGACACACCGGGTTTTTTTCAAAATTGGCGGGCTATAATCCTACAGTTGTCATATCATTATGTGACGCCGGCCATGGTGGTATACCTGTTAAGTTTATACCGCCATAGACTTGGTCACGCCGAAGTAACTTGCATGAACGATTTTTGTGCGCATAAAAGTTTTTTATTGTTATTCACTTCGTCCTGTTTTTGATCAGTTTCTCGTGGTTTCCATTACCTCTTTTGAAAAAAAAAAACCCAAATTGTGTAGCATTACACTGCATTATTTATGAGTATTTATTTATAAATCTCGTGTTTATAGTAATTATGGCTTAGTTAGTGTTTAGATAACCTCTGGGGCAAAATGACATACTTACATTCGGGGCAAAACGACATAATCTTTTTTCAATTATGAGTTTTTCAATGTGTAATCGAACTACGATAATTATCCTAAAAAGCAGTCAGAAAAAAGAGGAACACTCGTACAGAAGACTCATTACGCTAAGGACTCGAATGTAAAAGATTTCCAGCTGTGTCGAACGGTGATGATGATGACTGCGCATGCGTTTACTGTAACGACCTCTTTTCCCGTTCCAAGCCCAACGAGTGCTGGCTACGGTGTAACAATTGTTCTCTTTGGGCTCATATTTAATATTTTGTGAAATATGTTCTTCATAATTTTCGTTTTCATTATGTATGTCATTTTGTCCGTTCTATATGGACAAAAAGAATTTTCTTAGAGGCTTCGATTAATTTAAATTATATTTTTTATATGGGTCCTATTCAATTATGAGTTTAAGTAGGTTAAAACTTATGAACCAAAGATGATTATTAAACCTAAACAGTGATTGTAACTATGTTAATTAAAAATATATGATTAAAAAACAAAACGTCATTTTGGACGTACTTCCCCTAGTTACTACCACGTTTTAAGGCCAAGGAAACGAATAAAAGGAGTGCCTCCGAAGTTTTGTACTCTGGTGGTCTACAGATAGGTACATAGATTTTGTACTACAGATTGTCAAGATTTATGCCAATTAAATGTCATCAAAGATGCGTCAAATACGTGATAAGATCGAGGCGAACAGATCTTGGAGACGCGAGGGTTCATGCTTGCAATTCAGGCTCAAGTAATGGAGACTAAAAACTGCAGTGCAGGTTTTTTACTATCACGCTTAATCACAATGCTGGACACTTGGCTTAGGCCTGTGCCATCAGTTATAGCCGGCACACGACGTACCCGGCTAGGCCGAAGAAGAGAAATATATAAAAATACATCTATACTTATAATAAAACTGTAGAGAGATCAATTCTGTACATTGAAAATATATTCAAAATTAATATTGGAGGATGAATGGTGATCGATACTGATGCCAAAAATGCAATCAGTAAATTTTTTGTCTGTCTGTCTGTCTGTCTGTATGTGCACGCATGGGTCAAAAACTACTGAAGGGATTTTAACCAAACTTGGTAAGATTGTAGTCCATACTCCTGGGCAGGTTATATGCTATATAACATAACGCTAAGACACATAGGGGCCGATCAGTGACGATAAATTTGAAGCAAGTCGGATGAAAATGCGCTTTCGAGCTAAAAAAATTGATCTGGATTAACACATAGGCTACTTTTTATCCCAGTAGTACGTTCACGCGGGATATTTTCCGACCTCCACGCGGGCGAAGCCGCTGGCAAAAGCTAGTACTATAATAATATTTCCACCGCCATATCTCCGAGGGTTTACAAAGATACGTCCAATATTGACCGATTACCCCTGGAAGCAGCTGCTTCAGTTGAGGAAAAAGTCAGATTGTTGAAATATGTTGTGCTCAAACTGTATGCCGCCCATGACATATTCCACGCACATCACGCACGCATTTCCGCGCATATTCCTATCTATACTGAGTAACTACTGGTGCGAATTAAAAAAATCTTTAGTGTTGGGTAGCCCATTTATCAAGAAAGGTGTAGCCTTCCTTGATAAATGCTATGACCAATAAGAGCGGAAAGAGAAATGTTGCAAAAACGGGGAAAATTCATTACGTGCGCTGCGTAAACGGTTACGGTACGTTCACACGGCGTCGAGTGTTGTTCTACCGAATCGGTTTTTTGCAGGATTCGGTTTAGTGGCAATAGTATTTCAATGAATGAGTTCACACATGCATTCAGTTTCAAGACACGGCAATAAAAAACTTCCTAAACTTTACATCCGATTTTGCGACTACAAACCGATCTGGCCGTACTGCAAAATGTAAGATCCGGTGCAGTGGTATAGCGTAGCGCATTCAATACATGCGTTCATACGATACACGCAGGGGTAGATTCGGTTATTTGCCAGATCTTGAAACCGAATACGTCGTCAAATTATCAAATGTAGGTATAGTCATTCTAAAGTAGTTAAAAAAAAATATGGATAATTTCTTAACTGCTGCATTAGAGTTGTAAAGGCACCAACTGTTGATCGTCTTTGTACTATTTATTGGGTTTAACCACAATCTTTTTCCACGACGCTGACGGCGACAAGACTGTTCACGTCCATCGCTTCCAAATCAACGTGAGGAACCGCTCTTGCTAAAAAAAGCCGGATGGTGTGTTCACACGGGATCTCGATACGAGGCCGTCGGATACGGCAATGTAAGATGTGCTGTGTGAATACAACATTCGGTTTTTCTAGATCCTATGAAAATAAGATTCGGCAAAACTTGGCTCCGTGTGAACGTACCGATAGTGTAACCAATTGTCAAACTCCGGACTAGACGCAGGAACGAGCGTGTCATGACATTTCTGGTAGGACACGTTCAGTCTAATCAACGACGCCTCTTTGAGAGAAATCAGACCATTTCCAACTTTCGGCAGTAACTCAGGTTACATTCTAAGTACCTACAGATATCTAGTAAGTGTTTAAAGATATACTTATTATCAAAATCAAACGTACAGAATGCGAAGAGCAGATAGATGTCGGGACAGGCGCTGGTAACGCGTCGCCAGGCGGTGTCCGGTATATCGTAACCTCCAACTCCGAGGGCAGCGTCGGTGCGGCCGGGTATGTGGTCTTCTCTGCATATCAACTAGAATTCGAAGAAAGTATATAAATTCTCGAAAGTGTATTCATTCATAACTGTCTACTGGACTGACTCGCAAAACTGGCCTCGCATCCGGATCCGGGGCCCATTATGTACGGGCCACCACCGGTTACACTCGAACTACAAACACAGCCTGGTGTTAAACATTAAAAGCAATTTAATATACCTACCAACGTTTCCTCGTTCCCTCTTACCGAGAGGAGGCCTGTGTCCCAGCTGTGGGAACATTATAGGCTGATGATGATGACCAACGTTTTACAGACAAAATAACTCTATTGGACAGGCCTGTTGGTCTAGTGGTTAGTGACCCTGACTGCTATGCCGGAGGTCGTGGGTTCGATTCCCACTCAGGACAAATGTTTGTGTGATGAGCACGATCATTTGTTCTGTGTCTGGGTGTAATTTATTTATAATATGTATGTATTTAGAAATATACAACGTTATTTTTAGTATATGCGAAACCTGAATATAGTTTGTTCAGAATCAGTAACTGAATCGATTCCAATAATTTTTACACCATGTTATATTTTGTCCCAAAAATATTTAATTACGCTTAAAAGTTAGTATCCGCAATCATCTGTTTGTACACGGGTCACGAGTTCACGACAGGTCATAGCGCGGGCTAGGCGGCGTGTGCGCACTAAGTCACTGACTGCGGGATGGCGACGGCGCTCCCCTCAGTCGCCCGAATGCCATCGATCGATGCATACATATCGCGAGCGCGCGACCGCCCCGTGAGCCCTGGCTAAAGTGTTTTGTTTAGATTTAAAAATTATCATGTCTCTCTCGTACTCAAACGTCCGTACACTCGCTGTTTGTGGTGGTGTGACAGTGCGTCAGTGCTTATGAGAAAGACGGGCCCTTTTTTAACAGTTGCTTCAGTTTGTTTGAGTGAATAGTGATTACGCCAATTATTGTAGATAGTGATGATTAACATTTTTAAACACGCAAAGATAGTCAAGGGTACAAAATTATTTGTTTACAGCCTGCTGTGGTTCAGTAATGCGATGTTTAACAATTTTCATCCATTTTGAACTTTAAGTTGTTGACATAAGGTGCAACAAATGGCATTGATTACATTTTACCACTTACTACTGCATTTACGAATAAATTACATAATAATATCTACCTACACTTGACCATTACGACAGTCCAAAGCCTGCAAGCGTGATGGAAAATGTTTATCACCAACTAATACATAAACAATCACTGTCGCAAATTATTATCAATGAGTGAGAGAGAGCCGCGCGCGCGGCTGGCGTGGTGCCCTGCGGTAGGCTGCACATGTTTTTGCGAGGACAATCAGGTACCGTAACAAGCTTATAACTTTGTGATTATTAATGATACAGTTTTGAAATTTTTTTCATAGATTCTTTACATAAAAATACTAGACCCGTGTTTCGGGTTTCGCATAAACAAAAACTAATGTTGTATAAGTATGTTCATCAGTTGTCTAGTACCCATAACACAAGCTCCGCTTAGCTTGGGACTAGATGGCGTTGTGTGATAGTTGTGGAATATTATTATTATTATTATTTCCTTTATTCCATTTAAACATTCTTATAAATTATATTTTTAAATATTAGTTAAAAAAAAACATTTAAAAATATAAAAAATAGTAGCCCAACGGTATCGGGAACACGGTCCAAGCTAGACCCAGCTGCCCAACGAGAGCCTCTTCAGATGTTGGTCGAGACTCTTGGATATCAAGCCATTGGCTGTGACGACTATCGGCACAATAATCGTTGAGTCCATATCCCACATGTCGACAACCTTGCGAGCCAAGTCAAGATACTTGATTTGTTTATCTTTTTCGGCTTTCACGAGGTTCTCGTCATGCGGGACTGTAATGTCAACAATCATTGTGCGCCGCACTGATCGATCCACCACCACTATATCAGGCTTATTTGCAACAATAGTCCTGTCAGTGATGATGGATCGATCCCAGTACATTGTGATATGTCCATTTTCGAGAACTGGGTCGGGCACATAACTGTAGTACGGCACTTCCGATTCCACAAGGCTGTATTTCAGAGCAAGTTGCTGGTGGATAATCCTGGCTACAAGGTTGTGTCTATGCAAGTATTCCTCGTTAGCTAGACGAGAACACCCGGAGATAATATGTCTGATGGATTCGCCCGGACGGTGGCATGCCCGACAGATGTTCACCGTGCCGTCTTTAACAATATACCTCCGGTAATTAAGCGTCACCATAACTTCGTCCATAATTGCACAGACAAAACCTTCTGTTTCCCCAAAGAGGTCACCGAAACGCAACCAGGCTACGGACGCTAGTAGATCTACATCGGGTCCATGTAGGGCCCGGAAAAAGCGTCCATGGAGCTCCTTACTCTGCCATACCTCCATGCGGTCATTAGTGTTAAGCTTGCAGTGTTAGGCTTGCGCCAGTTCTCGTTAGCCAAGGAGAGCGGGGTGAGGCCCTTGTCCACCGCGATCACATCTCGATGCATCCCCACGTCGGCTTTAAGGAAATATTCCCTGAGGCTGCATATCTCGCGATTGTGGAGAGTCTTAGCGTTTAAAAAGCCTTGACCTCCACACTTTCGTGGGATATACAGTCTCATTACCGATGATCGTGGGTGATGCATTCGATGTGCAGTCAACAGTGTCCGGACCCTCCTATCTAAGGCATCAAGTTCGGTCTGAGTCCATTTGAGTATGCTGAAAGAGTACATCAAAACCGGCATGACCGAACCGTTGAAGGCGCGTACCTTGTTTCCGCCTGACAGAAGACTATTTAATACTTTCTTCAGGCGACCAAAGAAGCGGTCCTTCAACGATTGCTTCATGTCAGTAACATTGATGCCCAACGCTTCCGACATACCCAAATACTTATAGGTTTCGGATGCTGAGAGGGCTCGAAGGTTTGTGGAATCCGAGAGTTGGGTTCCCACGGATTCCACAATCTCTCCTCGCTTTACGTGCATGACCGCACATTTGTCCACACCAAATTCCATCCTGATGGCGCTACTGAAGGTTTCAGTTACCTTCAGTAGCTCCATAAGTTGCAAATTGTTGTGGGCAAAGAGTTTAAGGTCATCCATGTACAGGAGGTGAGAAATAACCTGACCTCCTCTCCTCAACCGATAGCCTAAACCTGAATCCTCAAGCAGTGTGCTCAGAGGATTCAAAGCTAGGCAGAACCAAAGCGGACTCAGACTATCACCCTGGAATATGCCTCGTTCGATCCTTATCGGCTCGCTATTCCTCCGAATATTTCGACATCCTGGATAGCGAAGGACCGTCCTCCATTGCCCCATACATGACATTAGGAAGGTGCGCAGAGTTGTATCTACTTTATACAACTCCAGCACCCTCATGAGCCATGTATGTGGCACCGAGTCATAGGCCTTCTTATAATCTATCCAGCATGTCGACAGATCCTTTCGGGAACGACGAGCCTGTTGGCTAATGGCCATATCAATGAGGAGCAGCTCCTTAGTACCGCGGGATCCGTTCCTACATCCATTTTGACAGACAGACATGATGGAGTTAGTGTCTATATGTTTGCAAATTTTAGCTCTCAAAATGGATGTAAGAACTTTATAGACCGTCGGCAAACACGTGATCGGTCTATAATTTTTGGGTTCCGCAGTGCTTCCTGATTTATGGAGCAGGTGGGTTATGCCTGTTGTTAGGAACTGGGGCAACGATCCGGACTCTAAGGCTAACTAGAATTGAGATGCCAAGCGAGCGTGTGACTTTTGGAGCCACTTGATCCAAAAGTTGTGCAGTCCGTCCGGTCCTGGAGATTTCCAGTTAGGCAACGGGCGGACTGCACAAGCGACATCTTGGGGGCTGATGGTAATTGCCCCCATTTCTATTATTTGACCGCACGCCCGCTCGATTTCCCTAGTCCAGTCACCTTCGGTCTGACTGACAGGCACCGACCAGATATTTCGCCAGAACGAAGACATGGCGTCATCATCCGGAAGGGGCGTGTCAGTCACACCTTGGTCCGGTCGCTCCCAAGTCCTATAAACCCACCTCTCATCACTTTGGAAGGTACGATTCTGAGTGTATCGGTCCACCCGTCGCTTATACCTACGAATACGGTTCGCCCATGCATAAACTTTCTGCTTCAGGAAGTCTATGCGCTCTGTGACACGGGACATATAGTCCTGAGGGCCAATATCAGTCCCTGAGAACGCCCGTCTCACAAAGCGCATCACTCTAGGGCGAGTGTTGCCCTCCCTGAAGCAGATTAGTTTGCCGATGAGGGCTCTGGCCCCACCAATACGTCGCTCAATTCTGCACTGCCAAGCTGGTACGGTTATTTAATTATTATATGTATACATACGTTAAACATATCTCGGGATTCTAGAATACCGGTCCTTTGGAAGGCGTATATTATTATTATTATTATTTATTTATTTTTCTACATATTTCATTACATTTTTAAATATTTTTACAACAAAAAAAATACAAAAAACATTTAAAAATATAAAAAAATAGTGATCCACTGGTAGCGGGAGCTGGGTCCAAGCTACCGGTGGTTAGGGCTCCAGAGACAGGAACCTCCTCACGATGCGAGCCGTGTCAAGGAGTACTGCCTTCTGGATCAGGCTCTTGATCCAACCGCCTAACGATAGCCTCGACAGGTGTTGGTCGAGGGTATCGGCCATCAGCCCGTTAGCTGATACGACAATCGGCACAATGACAGCCGAGTCAACATTCCACATGTCAACAACCTCGTGTGCTAAGTCAAGATATTTAATCTGTTTGTCTTTCTCAGCTTTCACGAGGTTGCCGTCATGCGGAATGGTAACATCGACTATCATTGTGCGGCGCGCTAACCGGTCTATCACCACTATATCAGGCTTATTGGCGACAATAGTCCTGTCAGTAATGATAGACCGATCCCAGTACAACGTGACATGGTCATTTTCGAGAACTGGGTCGGGCACATACTTGTAATACGGTACCTCAGAATCCACTAGTTTATATTGCAAAGCAAGTTGCTGATGAATAATCCTAGCTACTTGGTTATGCCTGTGCAAGTATTCGCCATTAGCCAGACGAGAACAACCAGAGATAATATGTCTGATGGACTCACCCGGATGGTGACATGCCCGACACACGTCAACCGTCCCATCCTTCATAATATGTCTCCGGTAGTTATTCGTCAAGATAACTTCGTCCATAATTGCACAGACAAAACCTTCAGTTTCCCCGAAAAGGTCACCAAAACGTAGCCAGGATACGGACGCTAAGAAATCTACACAGGGCTCATGAAGAGCCCTGTAGAAGCGCCCGTGAAGCTCCTTGTTTCGCCATACTTCCTTGCGGTCATCGGTAGTAAGTACTACAGGTTTGCGCCAGTTCTCTTTAGCCATGGAGAGTGGGGTGAGGCCCTTGTCCACTGCAACCACATCCCGGTGCATACCCACTTCGGCTTTCAGAAAATATTCCCTGAGACTGCACACCTCACGGTTGTGGAGGGTCTTTGCATTTAAAAAGCCTCGACCTTTATTATTATTTTTGGGAGTGTTATTTTTTCACAGCTCTCAGGCTGGTGTCTACTGCATTTACGGGCCAATGCCAAGTAAATGCAGCGTGTGGTGTGTATTTACGATGAGGGTGTGTTTTCTTCTTCTAACTGCATGAACTTCCTAACTATTCTGCAGGTGTTTAATATAGCAGCTTTCTGTAGATTAATATAAACTGATTCTTCTAAATCTATTAATTTTAGGCTACGGAGAAGATGGTTGGGGATAACGCCTGTCGTGGAGAGAACTATAGGGATAACATATTCTTTGTCTTGTCTCCAGATTCTTTTAACTTCTTCTTTAAGGTCAGCATATTTACTTATTTTCTCAGATATGGTTTTTTGTAAGTTATGGGTGTTGGGAACTGCAATGTCTATGAGGTAAGTGGTTTTACTTATTTTGTCCTGTAGGGTTATGTCTGGTCTATTATAGTGGATAGTCTTATCTGTAAGTATGGCGCGATCGTAGTACATTTTGTGTGTATCATTTTCGAGGATGGTTTGTGGCGTGTACTTATAGTAAGGAGTGTTAGTATTTTGTATGAGACTGTGTTTGAGTGCTAGTTTTTGATGGATGATGTTTGCAACTTGGTTGTGTCTGTGAGTGTAGTCTGTCTGTGTGAGGGTTATGCATGCTCCTGTAATGTGTTGTATAGTTTCTGATTGAATGTGGCATCTGCGGCATTTGTCATTTGTGATAGTAGGGTCTTTAATTATAAATTTTCTATAGTTTTTGGTGTTGATGATTTGATCTTGTATAGCTATGACAAAGCCTTCTGTTTCAGGGAACAGATTTCCTATTTTAAGCCAAGTGTTTGATGCTAATTTGTTTATGTGGGACTGTTCTAGGTCATGCGGATGTCTACCGTGAAGAACTTTCTTCTTCCAGTTTTCAATTTTTTGGTTTTGCGGGTCAGTTAAGTTTATGTCTTGTGTATTTTGTTCATTTAAGTTAAGCGGGGTGTGATTCGAATCATTTAAGGCAATAGTTTTGTGTATGTTACTTGTGCGAGATTTTGTGAAGAAAAATGTTTTTAGCCTAGTGATTTGTTTCTGCCAAAGGTGATGTAAGTCGATTAGGCCTCTCCCTCCATTCTGTCGTTTGATAGTGAGTCGTTCAATCGCAGATTTAGGATGTAGGTTGTTATGTTTTGTGAGTGTTGTGCGTGTGGTTCTTTCTAACTGTTCGATATCAGTTTTTGTCCATTTGATTACTCCGAATGAGTAGGTCAAGATTGGTATGGCAAAAGTGTTCAAGGCTTTTATTAGATGCTTTCCAGACAATTGTGTTTTGCAAATTGTGTTAATTCTTCTACGATATTCTGTATTTAGTGTTTGTTTAATTGCTGCGTGATCGAGTCCTTTTAGTTGCCTGTATCCTAAATATTTGTATAGATCTGATGGTTCCATAGCAGCTATTGTGTCGGTGTCGTTTATGGCATAGTTTCCGGGTTTTACTTTTCCCTTTATAATATGTAAGGTCCTACACTTATCTAATCCAAATTGCATATTAATATCGTGACTAAATGTTGTCGTCACTTCTAGAAGAGTTTTCATTTCATTTTCGGTTTTAGAATATAGCTTAATGTCATCCATATATATGAGATGCGAAATAAGAGTTTCTTCGTTATTGTTTTTAAATTTATATCCAGCTCGACACCGATTAAGTAAGTGAGACAAAGGGTTCAAAGCGAGACAGAACCAAAGAGGGCTCAAAGAGTCCCCCTGGTAGATACCCTTCCTAATATGTATCTGTCGGGTTATGAGAGTGCTGATTCGATTATTTATGTGAAGTGTGGTTTTCCAACGTGTCATTACAATGCGCAAGAACTCAATTATTTTGGAATTAATTTTATATATTTCTAGGATTTTTATAAGCCAAGAGTGCGGGATGCTTTCGAAAGCTTTTTGGTAATCTATATAAGTACAATGCAGGTTTCTATTTTTTGTGGTGGCATGTTTATGGATAGTAGAGTCTATAACTAACTGTTCTTTGCATCCCATGTGGCCTCTCCTGCATCCTTTCTGTTCCTCTGCTATAATATTGTAGTGTTCAATGTGTGAGTTGATTTTATTGGTGATTGCTGAAGTAAGTATTTTATAAATTGTGGGTAGACATGTGATTGGTCTGTATTGGGAAGGCTCTGATGTGTATTTAGTTTTAGGAAGCATGTAAGTTATCCCTGTAGCAATGAATTCGGGTATGCTCTGTTTACCTAATACTATATCTGTTAAATTTTTTGCTATGGATTTGTGTAGAATCGTTAACTTTTTGTACCAAAAATTTTGTATTTTATCTATACCCGGTGTTTTCCAATTATGTAGTCTAGCTGTTAATTGTGTAATTTCAGTCTCTGTTATGTCTTTAAATTCCATTTCATCTATTGTTTCCCATTTTGTTGCCTCTTCTGTAATCCAGTTTGCTCTATCATTGTGATGTACCTGTTCTTCCCATATGTTAGACCAAAATATTTCCATGTGTTCCTTTGAAGGTGTGTCATTCTCTGTTGTTAAAATGGTGTGTGGTTTCTGTATATTCCTATAAAACCTTTTCTCGTTTGTAGCAAATATAGCATTATCTTTTTTGCGCTGTTGTGCCTTCAAATATCTCCTAAGCCTATGGACTTTAAGTGCCAATTTCTGTTTTAAAGTGTCTAAATACTCTTCAGATTTCCTATTATTATTTTCATGCCTAGTATGTGTGAAATTGTTATTAAATATTGCTTCAACCCTTTTAGTGACTTTATTTGATCTGTTGCCGTTGATGTATTGTGTAAGTCTGCCACAGTCTGCTCTTAGTTTTTCAATATCTTTTTCTAGTCTCTGTTGCCATGGCGGTTTGACAGTGTCTCTTGGTATTGTGTTTCTCGCGTGATCAGTGATTTTAAAATTGAGTTCTTCAGAAATAACAACCGCTGTGCAATAAATAAGGGTGTGTATGTCAGTCAGTTGTGTGTCATTAGATAGAAATTGTTTTAGTATATCTTCATTAAATAAATTTACTAAGCGGAAAAGATTGGGACTATATTTGAGTTTAGGTAGTTTTGGTCGAGCCGCTGGGTCCATCCCAGAGTACTGTGTTAATGTCGTTTTAAATTTGTCATGTATCTCTTGTATATACATATCTGCTAACGGGTTTTGATTCACATCAGCGACTGTCTCAATATCATTTTCTAGCGTTAGGGTTATAGATTCAGTTTGTGTAGATATGTGTGATATTTGTGATTGATTGAATGGTTGAGATTCAAAATTAGGTTGTAATTGAGTGAGTGATTGCGATTGATCTTGCAGGCTATTTTCGTTTGTGTTTTGTGTGATAGTGTTACTGTTTGTAGAATTTTCTGATTCTTCGTGTATCAACTGTTTACGTACTTCTTCTTTTAGTTGATCTATTACTTCTTGAGAAAGAAGTTTATTTCTTAATATGGCTCTTCTTTGGTCTGAGATTCTTTGTTCTGTAACCGTAAGTTCCAGATATTGTCGTGTAAAAAGTACATGCAGTTGTTGGCGGTAAGTGGTCATGTCAGTCTCTAATTTAGTAATGTATAAGTAGGTTCGCATGATAAATAGGTTTACATCTTTACTCCATCTCATGCGAACTCTTGCTTTTCCAGCCTTGGTGGACGCAGGTAAGAAGGTAAATACCTCCCGCGCAACATTCAAGGCCGAAGTGGGTGGCACTGAGTTAAAACTAGTTTTGGGGGGTGACGATGATATGGGTGACGATGGTATGGATGGTGATGATGTTCTTGAAGGTGTGTACGATATTGTGCTTGGGCTGTAAGGTTCTACAGAGGTGTCTGTCCTGTTTGTGAATCTGTCACCATCTTCAATGATTTCGGCTGTAGCATCTTTGTCGGTGGGAGCCCGCCTGTTCAACTCCTCACCGCTGACGGTTCGCATGCTGAGACACTCAGCGTCAGCTCCAAGTGTGCCCCGGCGATCGCCCCCGGGCAGCGGTCCTATGCGTTTTCTTTTTGAACGTGTCTCCATTTTTAAGTGGGTTTCCAGTGCCACGTTAGCCACGCCAGTAATTTCTAATTCGTGTGTCCGCCCCCCACGTGATTCGATGGTCAATCGGGACGTGTGGTTGTTTAGGGGGCTATTATTATTATTATTTCCTTTATTATATTTAAATACATATTAATTACATTTTTAAATATTAAAATATATAAAAAAATATAAGAAAACATTTAAAAATATAAAAAATAGTAGCCCACCGGTATCGGGAACAGGGTCCAAGCTACCGGTGGTCAGGGCTGCTGAGAAAGGAACCTCCTAACAATACGCGCCGTGTCCAGGATGACTGCTTTCTGGATCAGGCCCTTGATCCAGCTGCCTAACGAGAGCCTCCTGAGATGTTGATTGAGGCTCTTGCCGATTATGCCATTGGCCGTAACGACTATCGGCACAATGACTGCTGTATCCACATCCCACATCTCGACAACCTCGCAAGCCAAGTCAAGATACTTCATCTGCTTATCTTGTTCAGCTTTCACGAGGTTCTCGTCATGCGGGACTGCTATATCAACAATCATTGTGCGACGCTTTAATCGATCTATCACCACTATATCCGGCTTATTGGCAACAATAGTCCTATCAGTGACGATAGATCGATCCCAATACAACGTGATATTGCCATATTCGAGAACTGGGTCGGGCACATACCTATAGTATGGTACTTCTGATGCCACAAGGCCGTATTTCAGAGCAAGTTGCTGGTGGATAATCCTGGCTACAAGGTTGTGTCTATGCAAGTAGTCTCCGTTAGCCAGACGAGAACAGCCAGAAATAATGTGTCGGATTGATTCACCCGGACGGTGGCATGCCCGACAGATGTCAACCGTGCCATCCTTCACAATATATTTCCGGTAGTTGTTCGTCATCATAACTTCGTCCATAATCGCAAAGACAAAACCTTCGGTTTCTCCAAATAGGTTTCCGAATCGTAACCAGGATACGGACGCTAAGAAGTCTACATCGGGTCCATGTAGGATCCGGTAAAAGCGTCCGTGAAGCTCCTTGCTTTGCCATACCTCCCTGCGGTCATTAGTATCTAATACTTTAGGTTTGCGCCAGTTCTCGGTAGCCAAGGAGAGCGGGGTGAGGCTCTTGTCCACTGAGACCACATCTCGGTGCATCCCCACGTCGGCTTCTAGGAAGTATTCCCTGAGACTGCATACCTCACGGTTGTGCAGGGTCTTAGCATTTAAAAAACCTCGACCTCCGCACTTCCGCGGGATATACAGTCTCATCACCGATGACCGTGGGTGATGCATTCGATATGCAGTCAGCAGCGTACGGACCCTCCTATCCAGGGCGTCAAGTTCCGTTTGAGTCCATTTGAGTATGCCGAAAGAGTACATCAAAACCGGTATGACCCAACCGTTGAAGGCGCGCACCTTGTTTGCGCCTGATAAAAGACTTTTTAATACTTTATTCAAGCGGCCAAAGAAGCGCTCCCTCAACGATTGTTTCATGTCAGCAGTGTTGATGCCTAACGCTTCCGACACACCCAAATACTTGTATGTGTCGATTGAGGAAAGGGATCTTAGATGTATGGAATCCGAGAGTTGGGTTCCCACGGATTCCACAATCTCCCCTCGCTTTACATGCATGACCGCACATTTGTCCACACCAAATTCCATCCTGATGGCGCTACTGAAGGTTTCAGTTACTTTCAGTAGCTCCATCAGTTGCAAATTGCTGGGGGCAAAGAGTTTTAGGTCATCCATGTAGAGGAGGTGAGATATAACTTGACCACCTCTCCTCAATCGATAGCCTATACCTGAATCCTCCAGCAGTGTGCTAAGAGGATTCATGGCTAGGCAGAACCAAAGTGGACTCAAACTATCGCCCTGGAATATACCTCGCTCGATCCTTATCGGTTCGCTGTTCCTCTGGATATTTCGACATCCTGGATAGCGAAGGACTGTCCTCCACTGCCCCATACATGATATCAAGAAGGTGCGCAGCGTTGTATCTACTTTGTACAATTCCAGCACCCTCTTGAGCCAGGTATGTGGCACCGAGTCATAGGCCTTCTTATAGTCTATCCAGCATGTCGACAGATCCCTTCGGGAACGACGAACCTGTTGGCTAATGGTCATATCGATTAGGAGCAGCTCCTTAGTACCGCGGGACCCGTTCCTACATCCATTTTGAGAGACAGACAAGATCGAGTTTGTGTCAATATGATTGTAAATTTTAGCTCTCAAAATGGATGTAAGTACTTTATAGACCGTCGGTAGACAAGTGATAGGTCTATAATTTTTGGGTTCCGCGGTGCTACCTGATTTATGGAGTAGGTGGGTTATCCCTGTTGTTAAGAACTGGGGCAACGACCCTGACTCTAAGGCTGACTGGAACTGAGATGCCAAGCGAGCGTGCGACTTTTGGATCCACTTGATCCAAAAGTTGTGCAGTCCGTCCGGCCCTGGAGATTTCCAGTTAGGCAACGGACGGACTGCACAAGCGACATCTTGGGGGCTGATGGTAATTGCCCCCATTTCTGTTATTTGACCGCACGCTCGCTCGATCTCCCTAGTCCAATCACCTTCGGTGTGATTGACAGGCACCGACCAGATGTTTCGCCAGAACGAAGACATGGCGACATCATCCGGAAGGGGCGTGTCAGCCACACCTTGGTCCGGTCGCTCCCAAGCTCGGTAAACCCACCTTTCATCACTTTGGAATGTGTGATTCTGGGTGTACCGCTCCACCCTCCGCCGGTACCGACGAATACGGTTTGCCCATGCACAGATCTTCTGCTTCAGGAAGTCGATGCGCTCTGTGACGCGGGGCAAATAATCTCGAGGACTAACATCCGTCCCGGAGAACGCCCGCTTCACAAAGCGCATCACTCGAGGGCGAGTATTGCCCTCCCTGAAGCAGATTAGCTTACCGATGAGTGCTCTAGCCTCACCGATACGACGCTCAATCCTGCACTGCCAAGCTGGTACGGCTGGTTTTGGTCGTGTAGCTCTGTCACTATTAGGAAACTTAACACGAGCTACACGACAAGCCGCTACAGCTGCACAGTACAAGATCGAGTGGGTATCGGCCAGGTCTTTGCTGCCGTCAAAATATGTTGACAGTTGTGAGTCTAGAGCACACACCAGCGCCTTGTTTTTCTTATGCATGGGCAAACGAGGTAAACGTGGTCTATGTTCAGGAGGAGTAGAGCGATACTCCCGGAAAGCATCATCCAAAGCGCTCCTCAATCGTGCATTGCATTGGGTACTCACGGATATAGCCCCGTCATCATCCTCTTCACCAGCGCAGTTGGGTCGCGGTGAAACACTGGGTAAATTTTGCAGTTGTACCGCGACCAGTGGCGAAGCAGGCGTAACATGGCTATTCCGTGATTCGAGACAAAGTCGATCAAGCACGGTGGCATCCAGCATATGGTTACGCTGGATGACCCGTACCTGATCCGACAGTCGTTGCGATGATACGTTGACAGCGGGCTCAAGCACCTGGAACAGAGAGAGCATCCGACCACGGTACGCAGTCAAGTTAGTTCCCCCCTCTGTAGCCCTATAGTATGCGCGCATGACATTTTCATTCACAGCTTGTGTCCACTTCATGCGCCGCACACTTCCACCGGGAGCGGGGACCCTGTCAGAGGCCGGTGGGCCTCGGAGTCCCAAGCTGGCCGGTGGTCGGCCTCTTCCACGCCGACGTACTGGTGGTGGTGTCGTCGGCGGCGAGAAGTATTCGTCGCTCGAGCTCGACGCAACTGCAGCAGCCGGTGTCACTGGACTCACGTCTGGAGCAGGATCCGGCAACTGCGAGGCGGAGCTGAGCGACGAACCCGAAGATGTTGGTTGTGTGGTTTTAGTAAGTCGGGCCCGACTTCGCGTCAGCATCGTACTTTCAGTCGGTTTCTAGTCATAATATTCGCATGATTCTTTAGCATATTATTGTTATATGTTGCCATTTTTGTTTTTCAATGATATTATGGTGGTATATTTATCAAAACATTGTTAAATCATTTACGTTTAAAAATTCTAGAAAATAAAAGCACGGACAAAAAATTTTTTTGACCGTCAGCTTGACAGTCGGGCCACAGATTATTATTATTATTATTATTATTATACCTGCAATCGAAAATGTGTTCTTTTGATCACCGGTAATAAAGATAACAGTGCGCATCCTGTTCCATCGGCTATGTGCGCATATTCTAGAGCAAGAATACGTAGATTTCTTAACTCTCCAAGACTTCGAAGAAAGGTGTTTCTAGTATCAGGCCTCGGTATATATTTGCCACTTCCTGAAATAGGGTAACGTTTGATAGTCTATTGCCGCACAAATTAATCCGACATGACATGTAATGATTTACCTACGTGCCAAAGAATGGCAATGTCACCGTTAGATAACAAGATCCGCAAGTTTATAAATTTCCTAATTTAATGAGATAAATTGTATTTTTTACGGCCCCATTTTCGCAAATTTATCAATTTGCGACGTCTCGTGGTAAATTTATAAACTAACGGATATCCATTCGTAAGATTCTAAACGGTTCGACCAATCACAGAAAAGCTTTTAATTTTACGCTTCTTTAAAATACGGCAAATAACACACTGTTCTCTGATTGGTCGATATTGATGTCAAAAAAATTAAATCCTAGAAATAATCTTCGGGGCTGATCCGACATGGTTTGGGGAGGCTAGGTTAGGTTAGGTTAAAACTGTGACCTGCTACGCCAGAAACGACTATATTTTAGGGAAGTAGTTCTATAAAATTACAATAGCGGTGGAGAGAAAGGAGAAGGAACACGTGACTTATTCAACCAATCAGAGTGCACATGGCGTTGGTTATTGTTTACTTATTATTTTACGCGTGAATTCGGCAAGTTTATCAATTTGCGAAAAATGTGGGCGTAAAATAATACAATTTAGCTCTCGTTTAGAATCCTACGCAGGTTTATAAATTTCCTAGAAAATTTATAAATTTCCGGTTCTTGTTATTTTCCGGTGACATCAATACTAAAATCTTCAATTAACTTATACGTTAAAAACGCAACGTGTCGTTTTTGAACAAACATACCCGAAGCATTTAATATAGTTAACTCGCAACTTGTGGCCTAAGCAGAAGCGGGAGGAGCGGTCGTTTTATAACATTTGGTATCAATAAATCAATCATTATCATTCATGGTACATACACAAATATAAATCATTATAATTATTGATTTTCGGACATGAGGTTCATCAACAAGTGTTATGAAATTATTGCAACATGCGACAACAATTACGCATTCAAACGCTCATTACCGCCGCATAAGGCTCAACCTTAGAGCTCATGTAGAAGCTGTAGACCGCACATTAAAAGACATCAGAAACTCAGGCAATTTGATGGGGGGCGTAACCTTTGTGTTGGCTGAAGACTTTCGCCAAACACGACCGGTTATAACAAAAGGTACACGTGCCGATGTTATTAAAGCGTGCCTCAAATCATCACCTTTATGGCAATCAACTGTAACTCTTTATTTACGCACAAATATGAGAGCACATTTAACTAATAACCAAAATGGAAATTTGTCAAAAATAAAAATACTTCAACTTGGAGATAGAAAATTACCATCGACAGTTGCAAATAGCCCAAAGTATAGTTGGACAATGAATTAGCTCAAACTGTTAACGGTCTAGAAATTTTTATAGACACAATCTATACCGACATCGAAAATCTTACAGAAAGAAATTTCGATTGGCTCTGTTTGAGGGCGACAGTGTCACCGAGAAACGACCAAGTAAATGAGATAAATAGAATGATTATGGAAAAGTACCGGGTGATTTTAAATGTTACAAATCTATTGACATCGTGTGCAACATCGAAGATACAGTGCACTGCCCACAAGAATTTTTCGAAATTTTGGTGATTTTCGTGATTTTTTTTAAACAGGGATAGAATAATTAGAAATTGTTTAAACTTATAGGGTATATTATTCATGTTTTATAGTACACTTTAAATTTTTTTCAAGTAATTTCCGCCAGAATGAGTGGCGTTAGAACGTGATGTCCATGGACGATTTCCATTCGAGTAGATTCCTGAAGTCGCAATTTTTGTCTGTAATCATCACAAATAATGTGAATTTTGCTTTCAAATTTTGACCACATATTCTTGAGTAGTTATACTAACAATTTATGCAATAAAAAAGTAGATCTTTTGATCTGTCTAAACTGGTTTCCCCCGTTAATCCTGCCGGCTTGCCACCCCACAAACTAAAATAAAAAGGAAGTACTCCCATTATGCTATTGAAAAATTTAAGCCCTCCCAGTATGTGTAATGGCACAAGACTTTTGATAAAAGAATTACGAGACAATGTGACTGTAGCAACAATCATCACTGGGCCCGCGACCGGACAGCTCGTTCACATTCCGCGAATCCCGATGATTCCGACAGATTTGCCTATATCCTTTAAAAGGTTACAGTTTCCTATGAAGATATCGTTTGCCCTTACGATAAATAAATCACAGGGACAAACTTTTTCGATTGTTGGCAATGGCATCGACCTAAGAAAAGAGTGCTTCTCTCATGGGCAATTATATGTTGCCCTTTCTCGAGTAGGATCTCCTGAAAAACAATATGTTTTGTTATCACCTACAAATACCACTGCCAACATAGTGTACAGTGAAGCTTTAAGGTAAAAGTTTTTGTAAATTAAAAGTAAGAACCAATAGAGTTAAATAAAGCTTTAAAATAAAAATGTAAATACAGAAATATAAAAATTACAATGACTTAGAAAAACTCTTTAAAATAAATACACACACCTAAAATAACAAAAAAAGTAAAAATTAAAAAGACAACAAAAAAATATAAATAATAAATGTAAATATAAAAAACTTAGGAAATTTTATTAGGTAGGATCAGAGACAGAACATTTTCAACATAATTTTATGGATTTTCTGTAGTACCGTCGTCGTTGCAGTAGTAAAATTGCTGTGTATGTTATTTCGGCCAAGAAGAATTTTGCCTACCCAATCATCTATAGAGTACGTGAGGTTTGAAGAAAACTTGATTTTATGTGTAATTTGTGGTACTGAATATACGAGTACATGAGTCGTGTTAATCGCGTAGACGATTTCCTGCAACTACACGAGTTACACGAGTGTGCTCACTGACTCTTCAGACAAGTTGCTGTTTCAGGCGCCACCGATGGACAGGATGATTACTGAGAGCTCACAGCTACTTCAGGCCAGTCGCTGTCGTTGAACTTGAGGAAACACGTGCAAGCGCGTATGGCCAATGTCACGGAGCGAGCTCTGTACTCCGCTTTTATAATCATTTCACTAGATTAGTCTAGGAAGATAGCTACATTACTAGATCGTGCTTGTATCATAGCCTTATTCCTAGCAAGACGGTTATGAACCACAAAGTCAAGTTATGCAAGTTTCATTTATCTAAATTATGGTAAATCACAGCGTTAACCATCTTACTGCAACATATTCACCACCGCGACATGTAACACTATTGCACAGAGTAATTTTTCTTCGCTCTGATTAACCTTTTATAAATTGTCCAAATCTGAGTTTTGCAACTCGTCAATGTAGGGAAAGCCGCGGTTTGCTATACTAAGCATTATGGTAAAGTAGCCGTTTTCTTATTGACACATAGTTTTACTCATTTCTTTGCAGGACGTCATTGAATGAACTTTACACACTACAGGAGTTGATTGATGGACGCTTCTGAAACTGCCCGAGCTTTGTAGACAAATTCTGGGCTGATTATTTTTAGATTCCTATCGACACGCTAAGAAGAAGATTGAATGACCTTCGAACCACAACCACATTACTCATAGACCTTTAAACATAGGCAAAGTGACTTTCACACATTGAATGACCTTCGAAACCCAATGACATAGACCTAACACCTTTAAACCTAGGCAAAAGGCTTATATTTATTTAATATTATATTGGTTGAATTCGTTGTTAATAAATATCAAAATTATGTAAAAAGTACCTGGGCTCCTACTGGTACCATAGTTTAATTATTACTAGCCGGGAGATCTATGGTTGGCACAACCAAAGAGAGACCTATGGGCATTAGCCTGGGCGGAACTCGGGCTGTGGATGAACATGACCGAGATCTTTTGCTGCAGCTACAAAGGCTAAGTTAAAAAAATTCTTAATAAATAAATGCTATTACACAATAGACGAATATCTATCTGATAAATTCAATAATAATACACACACACATGACATATAATAATTAGGTATAATATAATATAGCACAATAATGTCAATAATAAATAAATAAATTAATAGTAATAATAAATAATAATTAAATAATATAAACATGATTAAAATTAAAATAAAATTCTTATTAAAATACAGAAACTAAATATACGAATTACAGTATGAATTTTTTAAATAAATACGTAATAAACAATAATAATATACAATAGTGTTCAAAATACAGACCAATATTAAGAATTCATAAGAAAATAATTAAAGCGCTCTTCCTCTATTCTAATTAGAATTTAAAATGTTGCTGTGCCCTACAGGGTCCATAATTGTTTCTATATATATTAATACCCACCACCTGTATACATTATGGAATGCAATAGATTTGAGATTGAGATTGAGATTGAGGCTAATAAATTTTTCCCAGTCGCCTTTACGACGAATATCTATCATTGTAATTTGACGTATTATTTACTACATTTCAAGCAGCTGCGTCAAATAAACAAAATTAATAATCATTAAAACTTTTTATGAAAACTACATCAAGGAAATTAAAAAAAAAACTTTGAAGGATAATGTTTTCACCTTGAAAAACAATAAAATGTCAAAATATTTTTATAGAAAAATGAAGTAGTTGTTTATAAATTCATAAAAATAGAAAAATAATTATAAATTAGCATAGTTTATTATCTAGAATAACACATAGAAAGAAGGAATATGTTCCAACTTGTGCCTTTACTTTAACTGTTTCCAAGTTGCAAACTGTTCTGTATTTTGATACCATGTGCAACTTTGCTGGGTATGATGGGAGTTTATCTTGGCGGACTATTTACACAATTTTCTGATGTGATGTACGTTAAGCTCAATACGATAGTTAACACAACTAAATTTTAATGAGATAACATGCTGTAAGTCTGATTATGCACCTACTGTAGTTGCTAAGACAACCATTCATCGTAACTATAATGTGCCTGCGTTGCCACGGTAACAAACATTCAATTGTAGACAAGCCTAAAAATGGCAACAGACGAAGAGAAGTCAAAAATTGAAAAACTCTTGCAAGGATTGGAAGTGCCTGAAGTGAAGTTAACAGAACGATGTTCTGATCTTGTGAAGAATTTTCACCAGAGATTTGGTAGAGAGGTTGAGGCAGAAAGTCGCCAGGAGGAAATCATATATGACCCGGGTGAGAATCCTTATAAAGTTGATCGTCGCTTACTCGAAGAAAACGAAAAGAAACTGAGAGAATTGTTAGCTGAAACTAAAAGGTTCGTATAATTTATTTTTATTCAAAGTATAAAGACATAGACTACTTGATGTATGAGTGCTTTAACCACTTTAAGTATCCGCGCTATCTTATAGCATGAAGTTTCCTGACGAACTAGATAAACAGTAACTAAGTCCCAGAGGACTGAGAATAGTATATTACAAAGAGATTGAACAATTCAATATGGCCAACTAGAATGAGGTAACTTGGTACCCATAAATTTAGTTATTTTTATTCTTACAGAGTCAAAAAAGAAAAGCCCGAAAATGTGGTTGTGACCGGTGCAGATCCTAAACGACCATGGCGAACCAATTCTAGCAAAGAGAAGCTACTTCGGGTAGACAGCGAGCTTAAGCGGCACCTGGAAAAGTCTTCCCAAATGATTGTACCTCTAGTTGAACAACAGATGCAGGACCTCGTGAAGGAATGTAAAGATGAAGGGCGGGTGGCGCCGGCTGTGGGAGCCCACCGTCTGAGAGACACTGTTGATGCAGCCAAGAAGAATCTACCGCATTTCCAGTACAAAAAGATTCACAACTCCACGGCCACCTCGATCATGCCACAAGCTCATGCATTTCATTCTAAAACTACGTCACCTAAGGAATCTTCTACTAGTGAGTGATTTATTTCACAATGTTTCAGTTTGTCCATTTCTGTAAAAATTATTGTAGTACAGTTTCATGAACAACATTTTTGTTTTATTTCAACTGACGCCCTTTTAGATAGATACTCTTGTATCGAAGTCTGTAACGTTTCGTAAGTAGATATTTTGCTAGATTCAGATTCAGATAAATTTATTTGCTCAAACACGTGTTTACATACAATTACTAAAAGGAAATGCATGCATGGTGTTATACGTAGGTACATAGATTTGTGCAACATGTTTACCATATTGTAATGGTGTGCAAATACGTATTAATTAAACAAATTAAATTATTACAAATTAAGAATTAAAATTAATAGAAACATTAATGAGCATGGACAATACTGACATAAGTAATAAATTAAATTGATTGATTACATAATTAATTAGAAAGAGTTAAATACAATTTTTTCAATATTCATGTCAAAAATAAAACATAATTATGTCAACGTAGGTCCAAAATATTCAATAGAATTACATTATCGAAATCATTATTACAATACAGATATTTAAAATTCAATTAATTTAAAAAGGGCATGTCAATTTAACAATGATTCATTTGAAAATTCAGTAACATGATATGCTTTACTAGCTAAAAGAGTCTTTAATTTTCTTTTAAATGGTACTATGCTTAGCTCTTTCCAGGTAATAGGGGCTTATTGTAAATAATGAGAGCCATACAAAACACACTTTGCGCATAAGTGCAGTCCGGGACCAATGTTGACTGAGTTGACTATTATCCCGCCTATTTCTAGGAAACCGGTCTGCCATGCGGGGAAATAACTTCGGATTAGTTTGAATAAATATGGTGATTTCTAAAATATAAATTGATGGCAATGTCAAGATGTTATAATTGAAATATATCTAAGGCACTTTTTTTGGGCTTTAAATGCGATATCTCTGTCCGTCGAGACTCCCCAAAAAATTATACCGTATCTGATAATGGTATCAGCTATGCCATAATAGGCGGTTAATAGGGCATCAGGTTTTAGTATCCGCGATAGTTTATATAATGCGAATGCACTGTTGCTTAGTTTTTTGCTAATAACCTCTATGTGAGCCTTCCAATTTCCATCCTAAAAACTTTGTGGAATTTACTGCGTTAATTACATTATTATTCCCTTTATTCATTTTAACAAACTTATAAATTATATTTTTAAATATTAGAATATAAAAAAAAAAAACATTTAAAAATATAAAAAATAGTAGCCCAACGGTATCGGGAACAGGGTCCAAGCTACCGGCGGTCAGGGCTCCAGAGAGAGGAACCTCCTGACGATGCGAGCCGTGTCCAGAAGTACCGCTTTCTGAATCAAGCCCTTGACCCAGCTGCCTAACGAGAGCCTACAAATACAAATGTTTTTATTTGTTGAACATAGGTAGGCTAGGTACAGATGTTGTAATTATTAAGGAACGCTATGTCTAGCCGTCATCGGCGTACAAATATTAAGATGCTACTAACATGATGATTGCCTCCTTAGATGTTGGTCGAGGCTCTTGGCTATCAACCCATTGGCTGTGACGACTATCGGCACAATGATCGCTGAATCCACATCCCACATGTCGACAACCTCGCGAGCCAAGTCAAGATACTTGATCTGTTTATCTTTCTCGGCTTTCACGAGGTTCTCGTCATGCGGAACCGTTATGTCAACAATCATTGTGCGCCGCTCTACTCGATCAACCACCACTATATCAGGCTTATTTGCGACAATAGTCCTGTCAGTGATGATGGATCGATCCCAGTACAATGTGATATTTCCATTTTCGAGAACTGGGTCGGGCACATACCTGTAGTACGGCACTTCCGATTCCACAAGGCTGTATTTAAGAGCAAGTTGCTGATGGATAATCCTGGCTACTAGGTTCTGTCTATGCAAGTATTCTTCGTTAGCTAGACGAGAACACCCGGAGATTATGTGCCTAATTGATTCTCCTGGACGGTGACATGCCCGACAGATGTCAACCGTGCCGTCTTTCACAATAAATCTCCGGTAATTGTTCGTCATCATAACTTCGTCCATAATTGCACAGACAAAACCTTCGGTTTCCCCAAAGAGGTCACCGAAACGCAACCAGGCTACGGACGCTAGTAGATCTACATCGGGTCCATGTACGGAAAAAGCGTCCGTGGAGCTCCTTACTCTGCCATACCTCCATGCGGTCATTAGTGTTAAGTACTACCGGCTTGCGCCAGTTCTCGTTAGGCAAGGAGAGCGGGGTGAGGCCCTTGTCCACCGCGATCACATCTCGATGCATCCCCACGTCGGCTTTAAGGAAATATTCCCTGAGGCTGCATATCTCGCGATTGTGGAGAGTCTTAGCGTTTAAAAAGCCTCGACCTCCACACTTTCTCGGGATATACAGTCTCATTACCGATGACCGTGGGTGATGCATTCGATATGCAGTCAGCAGCGTACGGACCCTCCTATCCAGGGCGTCGAGTTCGGTTTGAGTTCATTTGAGTATGCCGAAAGAGTACGTCAAAAGCGGCATGACCCAACCGTTGAAGGCGCGCACCTTGTTTCCGCCTGATAGAAGACTATTAAATACTTTCTTCAGGCGGCCAAAGAAGCGCTCCTTCAGCGATTGCTTCATGTCAGTAACATTGATGCCCAACGCTTCCGACATACCCAAATACTTATAGGTTTCGGATGCGGAAAGGGCTCGGAGGTTTATGGAATCCGAGAGTTGGGTTCCCGCGGATTCCACAATCTCCCCTCGCTTTACATGCATGACCGCACATTTGTCCACACCAAATTCCATCCTGATGGCGCTACTGAAGGTTTCAGTTACTTTCAGTAACTCCATCAGTTGAAAATTGTTGGGGGCAAAGAGTTTAAGGTCATCCATGTAAAGGAGGTGAGATATAACCTGACCACCTCTCCTCAACCGATAGCCTATACCTGAATCCTCAAGCAGTGTGCTCAGAGGATTCAGGGCTAAGCAGAACCAAAGTGGACTCAAACTATCACCCTGAAATATGCCTCGCTCGATCCTTATCGGTTCGCTGTTCCTTTGGATATTTCGACATCCTGGATAGCGAAGGACCGTCCTCCACTGCCCCATACATGAAATCAGGAGGGTGCGCAGAGTTGCATCAACTTTATACAACTCCAGCACCCTCTTGAGCCATGTATGTGGCACCGAGTCATAGGCCTTCTTATAATCTATCCAGCATGTCGACAGATCCTTTCGGGAACGACGAACCTGTTGGCTATTGGCCATATCAATGAGGAGCAGCTCCTTAGTACCGCGAGACCCATTCCTACATCCATTTTGAGAGACAGAAATGATGGAGTTGGTGTCAATATGATTGTAAATTTTAGCTCTCAAAATGGATGTAAGAACTTTATAAACCGTCGGCAAACACGTGATTGGTCTATAATTTTTGGGTTCTACGGTACTACCTGATTTGTGGAGCAGGTGGGTAATTCCTGTTGTTAGGAACTGGGGTAGCGAACCAGACTCCAAAGCAGTCTGGTACTGAGCCACCAAGCGAGCATGCGATCCAATGAACCATTTGATCCAGAAGTTGTGCAGCCCATCCAGCCCTGGAGACTTCCAATTGGGCAATGGACGGACTGCACGAGCTACGTCTTGGGGGCAGATGGTAATAGCCCCCATTTCTGGTATTGGATCGCAGGCTCGCTCGACTTCTCGAGCCCAATCCCCTTCGGTGTGACTGACAGGCACCGACCAGATACTGCGCCAAAAAGAACACATGTTTTCATTATCCGGCAGATGCATGTCAGCCACACCTTGGATCGGTCGCTCCCAAGCCGTATAAACCCACCTTTCATCCGAACCGGACCGATACACTCAGAATCGCACCTTCCAGAGGGAAGGTGCGATTCTGAGTATATCGGTCCACTCGCCGCTTATACCTACGAATATGGCTTGCCCATGCATACACTTTCTGCTTCAGGAAGTCTATGCGCTCTGTGACACGGGACATATAATCCTGAGGGCTGGTATCAGTCCCTGAGAACGCCCGTCTCACAAAGCGCATCACTCTAGGACGAGTGTTGCCCTCCCTGAAGCAGATTAGTTTGCCGATGACTGCTCTGGCCCCACCAATACGTCGCTCAATTCTGCACTGCCAGGCTGGTACGGCTGGTTTTGGTCGTGTAACTCTAGAGTCACTAGCAAATTTGACGTGAGCTACACGACATGCCGCTACAGCCGCGCAGTACAGAATTGCATGAGTATCAGTGAGGTCTTCGCAGTCGTCAAAATAGTTTGACAACTACGAATCCAGAGCCGCCACCAGCGCCCTATTTTTGTTATGCATGAGCAAACGAGGCAAACGTGGCCTGAGTTCTGGTGGCATGGACCGATATTCTCGAATCGCACTCTCCAAAGCAATCCTCAATTCCTCATTGCACTGGGTACTTACGTCTGTAGCCTTGTCATCACTCCCCTCGTCAGCTTGACTTGTGACGTACTGTGGTGGGATCACAGTAGTCTGCAACGGAGGTGCGATGACATGACTACTCAGCATTTCATTTCGAAGGCGATCAAGTACAGTGTCATCCAACATATGATTACGCTGGATGACCCGCACCTGATCCGATAGTCGTTGGGTTGAAACGTTGACAGTTGGCTCAAGCACCTGAAAAAGAGAGAGCATCCGAACACGGTACGCGGTCAGATTATTTCCCCCCTCTGTAGCCCCATAGTATGAGCGCATGACATTCTCGTTGATGGATCTTGTCCATCTCATGCGCTGCACACTTCCGCCGGGAGCTGGGACCCTATCAGAGGCCGGTGGGCCTCGAGGTCCTAAGCCGTCCGGCGGCCGGCGTCCTCTCCGTCGACGAGCAGGTGGTGGCGTCGTGGGCGGAGAGAAGTACTCGTCGCTCGAGCTCGACGCAACTGCCGCAGCCGGTGTAGTCACAGCGCCCGCAGTGGGGCTGGGTACCGGCGGCGGCGAGGCGGAGCTGAGCGAGGAGTCCGGTGGTGGTAGGCGTGCATTCCGTGCTGCGGCTCTGGTCAACATTTCGTCATGGATTTTTCATTTTTTGAGTTATTGTTTTTCGGAGATGACATCTGTCATGTCACCTCCTCTTCTGTAGTTTTTGATTAAATTTTTGCATTTTGCTATTATATAGTCTCTTTTTGATGATTTTTGAGATTTTGTAGGTTTAAATTCACTGTAAAACTGGAAACTTATAATAAAATGGGGTCAAAATTATTTTTACTATTTAAACTGTATCTGATTGAAATTTATGACGTCCTGTTGATACAGTGTTGCCACTTAAAATTAATTACATTATTAATTACATTATTATTATGTTTAATTTAAAAAATTGGAGATTTTAACTGTCGTTGGCTAAAATGCATTATTGTTGTTTTATTTAAGTTGATATTGAGGTTACTATTTTCTAACCACAGAATCGCTTTGTTTAAAGTATTATATATATAACAGTTTCATACATATGCTTATTATCACAAGGAATAGTTATCGTGCTGTCATCTGCAAAAAGTGTCATACTGTGTTCGACATCTGTGTGAGCGGTGGTCCTAATATGCTTCCTTGCGGTACGCCATAGTTGACGTTACGCTCCTCAGATGCAAAAATTACTTCACGTTTAGTATTCGCATTAATCGTCGATATTTCTGTTGTTTGCTTCCTTCCTTGTAAATATGATTGTAAGAGCTTTTGAACATTTCCTCTTATACCATACGCTTCGAGCTTTTTTAATAGAATATTATGCTGAACATAATCAAAAGCCTGCGTCATGTCGCAGTAAATTGCACAGATAGGTGTATTTTTATCCATATTTATCATTATTTTATGAAGAAACTCATTAAAAGCCGCCGCCGCCGCCGCTCGTTGAAACCCGTTTTGCTCATTACAAAGTATATTATTTTTATTTATATATGCGCTTAGTTCTCAAGAAATATATTTTTCAAATATTTTTGAGAATATGGATAATAATGATATTGGTCTGTAGTTTTGTATCAGGTCTTCCTCTTGCTTCTTATGTAATGGCTTTACTATAGACTTTTTCAAAGCATTAGGAAATATTCCCTCACAAATACATAAGTTTATTAAATGACACAGTGGGCCACATACAGTGTCAGCAACAGTTTTTACAATTTTTATACTAACACCATCATAACCTACACTCTTTGTGTTTCTGAAGGCTAAAATTATATTAAATATGTCCATAGGCGTGCTGGGAGCCATAAACACCGACCGATCAAACTATTGGCCAACTTAAAATCGCTAGTGGGCGCAGGCTCTTAAGCTTTGTTGTAACACGACTAAAATAGCCGTTCTTATATTAGGTGTGTATGACTGCTTAACTCCATAAAACTTTAGCGCGATAATTATTTAAAAGGTTCTATGAAATATTTGAAAGGTTCTATCTGAAACTATCTGCAATTTTCTAAACTTTAGGTTCGTCTTTTTGCAATTTGCAGAAGAATACAAATATATTCCAATATTGGTGGGTCATCCCCATTGCAAATAGCGTGATAATTTATAGCCAACAGATAAACCAGGCTTATAGAAAATATGTATGAAAAATTTTTACACAATCGATCCGATAGCTTTTGTGTGATGCTGAAACATACATTCAGACAAACAGACAAAAATTTAAAAATAAATACTCGAGCATTACTGCTTCGCAGAAGGAGGTGACGGCTTCCCATGCTCTCTCGCTCCGTACCATGGCTTGGACGCGAGAGGTCGCCACCGCCGATCGCCTTCACGAGGACACGGCGGTGCTCCGCCCAGGCAGGGCACACTTCCACCGTATGCTCCACCGTGCCCTCTAACCGATCCCCACAATGGAAACACCCGGGCGTATCCTCCCGGTTTATCCTGAACAGGAACCCACCGAAGCAACCATGCCCGGTGAGAACCTGCGTCAGGCGGAAGGTGAGGACGCCGTGACGCCTCTCTATCCACACCTCAAAGAGGGGACTTACCGCCGCAATTGTGGCGTGCCCAGCACTGGGTTGCGACAATCGTACCCATTTATTGGCTGGCTTGAGTGGAGATTCGCAAGAGCAAACGTGCTCGGGGAAAGGTAGTATTCCAGTAAGTGCTCGTAGGGATCTTGACCATCTTCCGAGCTCTGGGATTGTTCTGAAAGCCGTGGAATACCTCTCCACTTCTCAAGTACCTCAGAACGTGTTGCCCCCTTGTCGCTACGTCACTATGTGCCAGCGACGTTATCCGGGGGCCCATTATTGAGTGTGCAAGTCACCCCCTGCCATTTAATCCGTGTATACAAAACATTGATGCGGCAGGGGCCATAGGCCTTCCATAGTTTTTGGTAACCAATCCATTTTAGCTATCCAAATACATAGTCCAACATCTTTTTTTCCATATCCTGCAATAGTCTAACACTAACCAGAGGTGGTCCTTGGGTGCACTTGCACAGTGTATACAGGGATAATCGTCGGTTGGTGCCTCACTCCATCTAAATTGTCTATGGGGCCTCTGCGATTTGGCTTCGGCCCCTCGTACGCCTTCCAAAAGACTGGGATCCCAGAATCCCAAGATTATGTTAACATAATCTTATACCTTGTATATATATACATAATCTGAATCTCGGAAACGGCTCCAACGATTTTCATGAAATTTAGTATACAGGGGATTTCGGGGGCGATAAATCGATCTAGCTAGGATTCATTTTTATAAAATGTCGTTTTATTCGTGTTTTCAATGACCAACTTTATCGATAATCAACTTGAACATAAACTTATTATTTTAAACACAATTTACCAAAAAATACCGAGCAAAGCTCGGTCAACCAGATATTATTAATAAAACAACATCTATCGAGGCTGTCGTTGGGCGGTTGGATCAAGAGCCTGATTCAGAAGGCAGTACTCCTCGATACGGCTCGCATTGTGAGGAGGTTTCTGTCTCTGGAGCCCTAACCACCGGTAGCTTGGACCCTGCTCCCGCTACCGATGGACCACAATTTTTTATATTTTTAAATGTTTTTGTTTTTTTTTTTTGTAAAAATATTTAAAAATGTAATGAAATATGTATAAAAAATAATTAAATAAAATTTGTATCAACAATTCAATTATTTCAGACCCTAAACAAATTACGAACCTATTCAGGGATTTTTTTATCGACAAAATAAAACCAATTTTCGCAGGGGTAAATGTCACTGACCATATCCTACACAAAGAATTCGATGTTTATGGCTCCCAGCACGCCTACCTTCCTCCTACCTCCTACCTTCATATTTAATATCATTTTAGCCCTCAGAAACACAAAGAGTGTAGGTTACGATTACGATGGTGTTAGTATACAAATTGTAAAAACAAAAGCAAAAAGCAAAGCAAAGCAAAAGCAAAGCACTGGTTATATAGAAACAAAAAATAATCTATGAATGCAAAAAATAATCTAGGAGTGATTCTTTTGTCGAAAATATTTATTTTTAAATTTTTGTCTGTTTGTCTGAATGTATGTTTCAGCATCACACAAAAGCTATCGGATCGATTGTGTAAAATTTTTGCATACATATTTTCTATAAGCCTGGTTTATCTGTTGGCTATAAATTATCACGCTATTTGCAGTGGAGATGACCCACCAATATTGGAATATATTTGTATTATTCTGCAATTCGCAAAAAGACGAACCTAAAGTTTAGAATATTGCAGATAGTTTCAAATAGAGCCTTTAAATGATTATCGCGCTAAAGCTCTATGGAGCTAAGCAGTCATAAACACCTAATATAAGAACTGCTATTTTAGTCGTGTTACAACAAAGCTTAAAAGTTCGACGACAGTTTTTAAACGTAGATTCCCAACAATTGATATCTTTTTTACTTTTTGTTATTAACCGACTTCAAAAAAAGGAGGAGGTTATCAATTCGACTGCATGTTTTTTTATTTTTTTTTAATGTTTGTTACCTCATTCATAACTTTTGACTGGGTGAACCGATTTTGATGGTTCTTTTTTATTTGAAAGCTAGTGCTTCCCGAACCAAATTAAAATGGGATCAATTTTAATTTTGTTCCATTTGGACAATGGGGTTCATGTGAAAACCATATAAGTCTTAAATTTGCATTACGTATTTGCGCGACAAAAGAACGAATAACGCGATTAGATTAGTGCGGAGTATCTACCACAACTAAAAAGTTAAAATAAAAACTGTTTAGAAAAAAAAAACAACCGACTTCCTTAAAAAAAAAAAAACTCAACACAGTCAAAAATAACTTTAATTTCGGAAGTCGGTGGCAAAAACCTTAAATACAGATCCTAAGACACCGACTTTCGAAATTAAGGTTATTTTTGACTTTGTAGTGTTTTTTTTATTATTATGCGATTACGTAGATAGTTCATACAACGTAAACATAAAGTTTAGACCTCTTATTTTATTTTGAAGCCAGTGTGTTGCAAGGTGGGAGCAACCTACCAGGGTCGTGGACTTGTTCGAAAGAGTTGCCGTGACCCTGACACAGGCAAGTCAACTAACATGGGTGGGTTTTAATCAGGAAAAGCCTGACACACCCTAAAGCTCCGCCCAGAGCAATAAAAAGCATCTTCTGTCATCTTTGGTTATTATAAAAATATATGTATGTAATAGGTATCAAATGGTGAGATGGCTGTTAATCCGCAAATCTGATATCCCTCATGTTTCTAATCTACTGTTATAATAATTATTTTTCAGTGATAGCTGTTCGTGAGGAATAATGTGTAGGTATGCCTCCATCAATGTATCAGATTTGTGCCATTAGGTATCAGGAATGTAAGCGTTCATTAAATTAGTATAAACTAAACTTCGCAAGTTATAGTAAACTAGCTTTTGCCAACGGCTTCGCCCGCGTATTTTAAATATAAACCTTCCTCTTGAATCACTCTGTTTATTGGTGACCGCATTAAAATCCGGCGGACAGTTTAAAAATTTAAGCGCACAGACACGAAATGCGACTTTATTTTATACTATGTAAAGTTTACTACTGAAGGCTGCGGATGTCGACCTCAGGACGAGTTGCTATCGTCTAGAGGATACGGTGGAGCACACGGTGGAAGTGTATCCTGCCTGGGCGGAGCACCGCCGTGTCCTCGTGGTGGCGATCGGCGGCGGCGACCCTCGCGTCCGGCCCTGGTGCGAGCCATGGTACGGAGCGAGAGGGCATGGGAAGCCGTCACCTCCTTCTGCGAAGCAGTAATGCTCGCGAAGGAGGAGGCGGGGCACGTGAGGGAGTGGCAGTCTCTGCGCCCTCACGTCCCTAGCCGCCGCAGGAGGGGACGCCTCGGGCGTCGGGAGTCGATAGCTGACTCCCGGCCACCGTTGGCACGAGCTTGCGGGCGACAAGCAATGGGTAGCTCGCCGCCCGGTAAGGACCAAGCTCGGGTCGACGGCGCGTAGTGTTCCACGCGCGCCTCAAAGAGATGTCAGCAACACTGAAGTGGTCTGCGAGATTGTTAGAAAGAGATACCGTGACCCTGGCACATGGGCAACTGAAGAACACGGGTGGGTTTTAGTCAGTAAAAATCTGACATGCGCCCTCCCGCTCCGCCCAGAGCGGGAGAAGTCATTTGATGATTTCCCATCCAAAAAAAAAGGACGAGTTGCTTCTTACACGACATCTGAAGGCCGCTTGCTTTGTCTTAATCACTTAAAACTTTCTTCATATTTTGGCTACTGTGACCAGAATTTATGCAGGAAAGTTTTGTAAAATGTCAAGCTGAAGAGTTTGTTTGTTTGAACGTGCTAATTTCTGGAATTGCAAGTTGGATTTGAAAAATCTTGCATTTGATTGCCCAATTTTTGAGGTAGCCCTGTCTATATATTTAACATCACGCTCAATACCTTTAGGAGCCTAGCAAAATAAAAAAAAAGTCTGATGATGGTTAAGCGAAACCTAAGTAACAGCGCGGGCAGCCGATGCTATGCGACAGAGTGGGTCGCGGGGACAAAATATTTCACGCGGCGAAATCGCAGACAGAAGCTGGTTGCAAATAAGTATTTTTTTTGGTCACTTGTTGCGTTCCTCTGTTTTACCTGCATTAGTGTCGATCCCATGGGAATATCGGGAAAAAATATTCTGGCCGTGGTCTACTAAAACTGTGTCTGATTTCATTAAAATCCGTTCATCCGGTTTAGAGTAAAAGCGTAACAAACGAACATGCAAAAAATCTAATCGTTTCTCTTTATAATGTTAATATAGATAATCGCACTTACCAGTGATGTACGAGTAGTTGATAAGAAGAGGATTCTCGTTGGGCAATACGAATCTCCACAAGAACAGGTACTTGAGACTCTGTGCATTGAAACATGCCAGATGCTGCAGGAGAGTAACTCCCTCCAATCTCTTGCAGCACAAGTTTTCGAACGATACGAGCTGCAGACGATCCTGAAAGCTATACGGTCCTCAAATTAAATCATTATCCGCCTAGCCTTTTCCCAAGTATGTTGGGGTCGGCTTGCAGTCTTACCGGATGCAGCAGAGTATCCGTATTTTACATAAAGCGACTGCCTATCTGACTTGCGCAACCCAGTAACTGGGTATTATGATACCCCTTGGTAAAATTAGTGGTCAGACTTTTGAAATTCTGACATTCTGGGTCCTCAAATTAAATACGTACCCATATATAAATTTTCTGACGTGATGTCAGAAAAGCTAAGCTTAGCAGGTTTAAGGTACTGTAAATATTGTAGAAGAAAATATACCTAATATTCTCTTAACATTTATTGGGAGGTTTCGCAATGATTTTGTAACTAATAAAATCACAGATAAATCAATATTGACGGCATATCATCCGTCTCTCTATTAAAAAAAAATATCAACAATTCAATTATACCTTAGGATGTGGTACAATTTCCGAAAATAATCTTTCCTTCTGAAATAATCCAGACGATCAAGCTTGATGATGCCATCAGGAACTATCAGCCGGTCCATTTGAACTTGAGCAATTTCCATTCTCTGTTGCGCAAAAATATAACAGTAAATATTTAAAAATCGTTAATTACAGTTACGAACGTATGTATTAATACGTTCGAAAGTGTAATGAACGATTTTTCACAAACTTGAAATAATTGTAGAAGTGATACTTTAGAATTCGCATCTATTTGCTTAATAAATTCCATTTATTGCCCCTTAATCTCCCCATTTGGTATTGTATGGTAGGAACGCAGGAGTCAAGTGGAGTAAATACCATCTTCGTAGTGTCATAGGTAAAGCACCAAAATGTCTACAACACAGTATTGGCTGAATTAGAAGCCGTAGGTATTGGAAGCCCTTTGTCTCCTTTTTCGGTATAATTATATCTGGTGGCTGACTAATGTTGACATGTGGTCTGTTCTTTACTAAAGGACGTGATTGATTGGATGGTGTGAGTGAATACTACTGCTTCCAAAGCCGGGGGCACGTTTTGAATTCCTACTTCATTTACGCATATCAAGGAGCATCTGAACGCTACGCTATAACTCTAAATATAGACAATGTATATTGCATAAAATCCCGAACCAACTGATTGAGAGAAGACACTGGCTCCTGTAACACAGGTGTTTTTACCTAGCGCAGGAGTCAGGGCTTCACTTTGTTTGTTCACACTTTTATGCCAATAAAGATTTATATATTTATATCTCCCGATTGCGTTTGGTTTTGTTTTAAATTTTGTTCCCCATGAGCTTTGTTAGAAATCAAGATGGTGAACTTAATACGTTGCTCGTTTTAAAATAACGCATAATTTTTTATTTCCTAAATTCCCACTCAACGCAATTCATCCATCATCTTACTTTGTATCAAACTCACCGCTGTGGCTACATTTTGGTCAGGAAACTGGCGTCAGTTTTCTGGCTATGTGGGCAACCCTTGAATGTTATAACAATTATAATTAAATTATTTATTCATTTGAATATTTATCACCAACCTGGAAGTCTACGATATCCCTGTAACTGTGGAATCATATTCATATCCTATAGCGTACACAAAAATAACTAAATAAATGACAATATTCAACCTTTAAAGTTAATTCTATGGAGTTGTATAATTGTCGTTGATAAATATTGGATTGGATCTTCAGAGCAGTGTTGGCTCTCCACAAGTGGCTGCCCAGGGGCGTAGGCATCCTCGGGTACGGGTAGGGGTACACAAACAACCTTTTTTGACAATGTTCATCACCCGTGAAGTAACGCTGAACATCTTCAATCTCCCAGTGCTCAGTTTCTTTAGACCTGTAGTAATTTCAGCAAGGATTTGGGCCGATTTTCCAAAGTTTGATAACTATCATTTGAGAAATTAAAATTGTGGTTCGACAGCATTTGTATAACAAAATGTCAATCCTCCAAGTTTATTCTTCAAACAAAAGTTATTACTCGGTTGTAAACGCTCTTAAATTAGAAAAACAACTTAAACAAAGTCAATTAAACGTATAATGTATGTCTTCCAGCATGTTTAGTACTTACAAGAGGGCGTTGTCTTCAGTCAGCATACCATCAGATTTTTCAATGTAACGTAGCCAAATGAAAGGGTTTCGAGTCCAGTCGTCCAAGGCAAGCTGCCCCGGACTAAAGCGGTAGTCACGGTGGTCCTGCCATTTAACACTTTCCAAGTGACCAATAATTTTAATACACTTGCAGTCCGCTGTAGAGAAAGAAATGATTTAATCCATACAACTAATATAAATTCGAACGTAACTCTGTCTTTCTGTTACACTTTCATGCATAACCCACAAAAGAGATCTTTATAAAATTGTTACGTAAGTAAGAAAGGAAACAATGCAACACGAGTTCATTTATGCATTAAATAGTCTCTGAAAAGTTTAATCTTCTGGCTATTTCAGGGGCCAATTTATCAATAATGTTGTCTACATAAATCCTTTGCACTGTCGTACTCCATCGATATTATACCTACCAGTGGCGAGGTGTAATTTTTTCGAAAAGAGAAGCCGATGCGAAGTCGGCTTTAACTTACTGACTCATCAATAAAGAATACTTACTATCATTCTAAAATTAATATAGGAATATAATGAATTAAATACAATTAAATTGAACAGCTGAAAACCGAATAAAATATGCAATATTCCTCTATCTCGTTCTCGCTGACGCATTTTTCTATACCTGTCTCTGTCATAACCCGTTGTACAGCGGCTTGCTCTCGTACATATCAAGCGTTGCCACGTGATCTAAAGTGACATCATTACGGGATCGCTGTTGTATGAATTTTTAGTTCCCGATTATGACGTTTTGGCGCCGGGTTAATTTAGAACATTTCTCTTTTGTTGTAATACAAAGCTATAAATAACCTTTTTTGTTGTTTGAATGTTATGGTGAATTAAATACCCGTAGTTTAACTATATTTATTGACAATAGTAGCCACTATTTACATACTATTGTATTTTTAATAGTGATAGAGTTACCAATGCGAATCCCCGAAGGCAAGCCGGTAGGAATCGTGTTATATGGTGCTTTCGCCACTGATACCTACGGTAAATTCTCAGATTTCGGGGTGTTCGCCATGAGTACTGGCAGGATCACGATAGTATAATTATTGTGTTTATCTATGAAATACAAACTGATTTATGTGATTGAATAATCAATAGTATGGTATGTATTCGTTATTAATCAAGCTAAGTTTAGAATCCTGACAGAAAACGAACCCTTTTTTTTTCTTGGATGGGAAATCATCAAATGGCTTCTCCCGCTCTGGGCGGAGCGGGAGGGCATGTCAGACTTTTACTGACTAAAACCCACCCGTGTTCCTTCAGTTGCCCATGTGCTAGGGTCACGGTATCTCTTTCGAACAATCACGCGACCCCGGCAGGCATCGGTCCTAGCAGACCCCTTTTTTTTTTTTTTTGTCAGGATGGGAAATCATCAAATGACTTCTCCCGCTCTGGGCGGAGCGGGAGGGCGTGTCAGACTTTTACTGACTAAAACCCACCCGTGTTGCATCAGTTGCCCATGTGCCAGGGTCACGGTATCTCTTTCGAACAATCACGCGACCCCGGCAGGCATCGGTCCTAGTAGACCCCTACACTGCTGCTGACATCTCTTTGAGGCGCGCGTGGAACACTGCGCGCCGTCGACCCGAGCTTGGTCCTTACCGGGCGGCGAGCTACCCATTGCTCGCCACCCGCAAGCTCGCGCCTACGGTGGCCGGGAGTCCGCTATTGACTCCCGACGCCCGGGGCGTCTCCTCCTGCGGCGGCTAGGGACGTGAGGGCGCAGAGACTGCCACTCCCTCACGCGCCCCGCCTCCTCCTTCGCGAGCATTACTGCTTCGCAGAAGGAGGTGACGGCTTCCCATTCCCTCTCGCTCCGTACCATGGCTCGCACCAGGGCCGGACGCGAGAGGTCGCCGCCGCCAATCGCCTCCACGAGGACACGGCGGTGCTCCGCCCAGGCAGGGCACACCTCCACCGTATGCTCCACCGTGTCCTCCAGACGATCCTCGCAATGGAAACACCCGGACGTATCCTCCCGCTTTATCCTGAACAGGAACCCACCGAAGCACCCATGCCCGGTGAGAACCTGCGTCAGGCGGAAGGTGAGGACGCCGTGACGCCTCTCTATCCACTCCTCAAAGAGGGGACTTACCGCCGCAATTGTGGCGTGCCCAGCACTAGGTTGCGACAATCGTACCCGCCATGTCGCCATGAGATCACACCGGAGCTCTGTCCGCCGTGCCGCGATTTGTCGCGGCAGCGGAGTTTCGCCCCGGCGTTTCGCCTCCTCGCGCCACTCCCACATGTGGGCGAGGACCTTTGCCTCCAGATCCCATGGCGGCACTCCAGCAAGGAGGCTCGCTGCCTCGCAGGAGACCGTGCGGTATCCCCGGATTAACCGGATGGCCATGACCCTCTGGGCCGCACTCAACCGGCGCGCTGGGCGCAGCCTCAATGAGGGCGCCCACACCGGTGCCCCGTAGAGGGCCATGGACCGCACGACCCCCGTGTAGAGCCTCCGGCAGGAGGCGTTTGGACCCCCCAGATTGGGCAGGAGCCGCTTTAATGCAGCCCCAGCCCGCTCCAGTCTGGGAGCCAAACGTCGGAAGTGCTCGACGAAGTTCCACCGGCTGTCGAGGACAAGTCCCAGGTATTTCATCGTCGACTCGACGCCGACGTGAACCCCTCCCACCGTGAGTTGGGAACCCGCAGGTGGCGCGTTCCGAGGACCATGAAAACCCATGGCCTCGGACTTGTGCAATGCCACCTCGAGTCCCAGTTGCCGGATCCTATCGACGATTGTCGCAACCCCGCGTGTCATCAGTTCGGCCGCCGCCTCGTGCGACCTCCCCTGCGCCAGGACCAGCGTGTCGTCAGCGTAGCAAACTACGCTGACGCCGCTAGGGAGGTCGGCGCGCAGCACCCAGTCGTAACCGATGTCCCACAGATGCGGCCCCAAGACCGATCCCTGTGGGACACCGCACGACATCTCTCGCCGGTTCCAGTCTCCCTGGTGACCGGGGTAGATGACGGCTCTATCCGTCAAGTAAGCCTCGACCACGCGACAGAGGTAGGTCGGCATCCGGTGATACCGGAGTGCCTCCCTAATGCAACTCCAGGGCAGGGTATTAAAGGCGTTGGCGATGTCTAGAGACACCGCCAAGACGACCCCGCCCCGGGCCACTGCATCCCCCGTCGTGAGGGCTCGCACGCGCATGATGGCGTCCACCGTAGCTAGCAGACCCCTTCAGTTTTGCTGACATATCTTTGAGGCGCGCGTGGAACACTACGCGCCGTCGAACCGAGCTTGGTCCTTACCGGGCGGCGAGCTACCCATTGCTCGCCACCCGCAATTTCGCGCCTACGGTGGCCGGGAGTCCGCTATGGACTCCTGACGCCCGGGGCGTCTCCTCCTGCGGCGGCTAGGGACGTGAGGGTGCAGAGACTACCACAAAAAACTGTGCATGTTTCACACTTGCCGGTTTTTGTGAAATTTCGTGAAAATGAAATGTGAAAAGTCAGTTGTCAAATACCCATAATTTAACTGCACAACGATAGAGACCTAATAAGCCAACCATTTTCTACACATAACCTTTACCTAAGTATACACGCATCCATACCAGAGGTTTATCAATATATATAGGCCAGTCATTGGACTGTACTGGATTTTTAGGATATAGTTAAGATTAATAAGTAAAGAGATATCAACTGTGTGAAACAAGATTGTAGTTTCGCAAGGTGCAAAAGCAAATTTTGTGTACTGAAAATCTATGAGATGATTATACCTATTCCTTCGACAGTGAGTATTAGCAAAACAATCAGAAGTCGAATATTTTTCACGTTTTTGAGCAACATTGGACTAAAAGAATAGCACCACCACATTTCTTCCCCTGGGCTGTCGTATAAAGCGACTAAGAGACTTACTAGACAATAATAGATAGCAGCCGCGGTCTCTATACATTTTTAAAACCATACTGCGATCGCCAATCCACTGGATGGTTTAGATGTGGGCACAATAAAATGGTTTGATAGCGATCGTAAACAATGCGTTGAAATATGACAGGCGGACAGCTCAACAGTTGTCTCTAGACAGCATTCAGTGGAAGAGGGATCGATTTTTGGACCAGTAGGTATTGGTTATTTTAAGCCTTTTAATAAGCCCATTGTGAGCGACCACGTCAATCACTTTGTGAAGGCCGCAGGAATCCGCTGGATGCGGGAAGCACAAAAATGATCGAAGTGGCGGTGCTTGGGGGAGGCCTATGTCCAGCAGTGGACATCTTTCGGCTGAAAATGATAATGATTGGTTATTTTGCATTATGAGTGCGTCCCAGATGGTCATGGCCATCCGGTTAGTCTGGGGATACCGCACGGTCTCCTATGAGGCGGCTCGTAGCCTCCTTGCCGGATTGCCGCCATGGAACCTAGAGGAAAAAGTCCTCGCGAGCAATGGGTAGCTCGCCGCCCGGTAGGAACCAGGCCCGCGCCGCCCAGAGCGGGAGACGTCATTTGACAGGCCAGGCCTGTTGACATGACAGGCCTGTTGGTCTAGTGGACCCTGACTGCTATGCCGGAGGTCGTGGGTTCGATTCCCATCCAGGACAAATGTTTGTGGGATGAGCACGTTTGACTGGCCTGTTAGTCTAGTGGTTAGTGACCCTGACTCCTAAGACTGAGGTCGTGGGTTCGATTCCCACCCAGGACAAATCTTTGTGTGATGAGCACGATCATTTTTTCTGTGTCTGTGTCTGGGATTGTTATTTATCTATAATATGTATGTATTTAGAAATATATAAGTATGTTTATCAGTTGTCTGGTTGCCATAGTACAGGTTCTGCCTAGTTTGGGATCAGATAACGTTGTGTTGGTTGTCCTAAGATATTTATTATTATATATTATTTTTATTATTATTTGTTCTGTGTCTGGGTGTAATTTATCTATAATATGTATGTATTTAGAAATATATAAGTATGTACCCATAACACAAGCTCTGCTTAGCTTGGGACTAGATGGCGTTGTGTGATAGTTGTGGAATATTATTATTATTATTATTTTTATTGTTAACATTTCTCGGGACGCTGTGATCCCGGTCCTTTGGAAGGCGTACGAGGGGTCGAAGCCAACTCGCAGAGGCCCCGTAGACAATTTTAATTTTAAATGATGAGGGGGCACCAACCGACGATTATCCCTGTATGCACCTATGCAAGTGCACCCAAGGGCAATCCCCGGTTGGAGCAGGACTATTACAGAATATGGAAATAAACCAAATTAGGCTATGGGTCTGGATGGCTACAGTGGATTGGTAACCGCAACTATGGAAGAACTATGGCCCCTGCCTGATCAATGTTTTGTTTACACGGATAAAATGGCAGGGGGTGACTTGCACACTCAATAATGGGCCCCCGGGAAACGTCACTGGCACATAGTGACGCAGCGACAAGGGGGCAACACTTCCTGAGGTGCTTGAGAAGTGGAGAGGTATTCCACGGCTTTCAGAACAATCCCAGAGCCCGGAAGATGGTCAAGTCCCTACAAGCACTTACTGGAATACTTCCTTTCCCCGAGCACTTTTGCTCTTGCGAATCTCCACTCAAGCCAGCCAATAAAGGCAAGAATGAGGTGGGTGCTCTGAACCTCGTCAGTGTTCACTCCAGCCAACCAATAAAGGCAAGCCAGAGATGAGGAACAAGAATTCTCCCAGGAGATCGGGTCCGTGGGGTCGCTACTGCCCAACAGCTCGCCACATGCTGCCCTGCGGGTTTATTATTAGAGTAGTTTCGGGTATTATGGCACACCATAAGCCTTTTTGGAAATAAAACTCGAAGTGTATGAGATCAATCAGTATTTATTGGTTAACTATGTCGTTAAACTAATCAGTCATCGATAACTAGAAGCTTAGGGCAATATAATTTCAAAGAATAACTAAAAATATATTTTTCGTAAACTTGAACAATCATCAAAATCTGAAGATGGTTGGATAATATAGCCTAGGGTCATATTAGCCGTAAATGCCGTGAGCCATATTGGCCACCAGACAAAAAAATACAAACAATAAAGCACAAGTTATTTTGTGGAAAAAAAACACAAAAAAAAGTATCAGTTTCCACTCCTGAGCATTCTTCATGGGCCCATAGCTTACAACATAGGCATTGAATCCATGATTCACCTCTTTTTCTTGGATAATAAAGAGACTCGCAATACAAGCACTTCGCATCAGATCAGTACCTTATATAGTTTAGAAGCTTTAAGTATACCCATTTTTTTTTTATTTCGCACTTCTTCGATTGCTCTTCTCATTGAATTTTTGCACCAAGTTTGTCGTTTTCTTTCGGAAATTGGTTTTCGTGGAGCCATTGCCTAAAAAAGAAAAAATACTAATTATTCAATCGCAATGCCGCCAATATGGCCTAGGGGCCATTTTGGCCCTCTACCTGGTGAGCCATATTGGCCTCATGAATGTTTTTGACAAGTAGAATCTAAACTAAAAACCAGTGAACAATATGCACACAAAACTGTTACCACACTACAGATTAAGAGTTTGCCTACAAAACCATGCACTAACAACATAAAAATATTAATAATTCGAATAACTGAAATGATTAAAACTTACCCAAAAATAACATCCAAATACGTAATTCTGAATAGAAGCGCATGGAGGACGCGCGCGCACTCGCCGCTCTGCGTCGATTGACTGAGGGTGGCGGAGTTAGGGTAGCAACAACATGGCAGATAAGTAAAACGCTAGTGTTGGTTTATTTCAGAGAAATAATATTGGCCATATTGGCCGACCAGACCATAATACCCGAAACTACTCTATTATTATTATTTGAACATATCCCAACCAAAAAAAAAAAATGTGCAAAAAAATCTGTGTGACAGGTTTTCCTAGTGCAGATACCAGTCTCCCACAAAGGATTTTATACAAATGTTAATCTTCGTAATTTTTAAGGAGCCTTTGTGGAAGAGAAGTGGAGTGTTTATTTATTATTTATATATTTGCCATGTTGGGCAAACCTTGCTGTCCCGACTTTACAAATACTGAAGTAAGTTAGTTATGTGCTTAGGTAAGGTACTTGGCTGCCCACTTCTACTGCTAATCTACATAGTCTACTACAACAGTCTCTTACACTCGTCTTTTGTAGTATCTAGTTGTTCCTGTTCAGTTTTTTGCTTTTTATTTACGTCATCAGTTGATTTTATTTTCCAGTTTTTTCTAAATATTTCACTTAGCTTTTCCCTTTCCATGATTGTTTAATTATTTTTACTCTAGTCGCAGCAGCAGTATTGCTTTAGGGAATATATGGAATAAAAATAATGCTAATTGCTGTATCTACCTACTCAAATTATCAAAACAACATATTTAAGAAAAAAGACTGAACAATCTAAACAAAATAAGTATAAAAGTAAACAATCAACAACTAGACTTTGCGTAAATATGTCAAAGATGTGTCATAGATATTTAAAAAAAAACCAAGGCATGCATGCATGTATCATCGACTAGCGGAAAAAGTTTTATATCCGAATACTTTACATAAAAACAACGACACATTTTTCTCAACATATATTTTGATGTATGTCTCATAGCGACTACTGTATCAGACTCGAATCCGAAAAAAGTCGGTCCTTAGCATCCGTAGTACCTACTGTTTAACTTATTTAAAAAAAAAGCAGGAGTTTAGCATGCAGCTTTTTTTTTTTGGATATAAGTTTGCGCACTTGACTCCCGCTAAAAGATATTTTTTTTTACCTTTTTTTCGGCCTGTCCCTCGGACTCGGATTGGACACAGATCGGATGCAGTGCGCAAGCAGTAACAAGCACCGATAGTGAGACCAGTCAAAAAGTACTCAAGTCTTGTAAATAGGCTGATCTTACTGTTAGTAAGTCATGGGGAAACAAATTGATTATTCTTTACTACTGTTTGTCTTTATTTCAATTATATTAATTAATTTAAAAAACAAAATAAATTGGCCCTATTTGAGTCTGCACCGTAGCGAGAAGAGCTCCCTTAGGTACTTAAGCTCTGAGTTGAGTAAATTCGTGCGCGAACTAGTGGTATCGGCGTCGACTTACGAGTTGTAGGTCGTGGGGTCGAACCCAGGCAGGCGCTTTACTTTGCGTTAACAATTTCATCACCACTGCTCTCAAAAACGGTGAAAGAAAAAACCGTAACGAAACCGGCATGTCCTAGAACCATAAATTCGAAGACATGAGACATCTACCAACCCGCACTGGGTCCGCGTGGTGGATTACGGCCCACTCCCTCTCACGAGAGGAGGCCTGTGTCCCAGCAGTGGGATCAATATAGGCTGATGATGATGATGATGTGCGCGAACTGGATTTCTTCTTCGTAACACTCTTGTCACAGCGGTTGTGGCGCTCATGAAATTTCTTGTTTAGTGGCTGATGCCATAAGCCTCACGATTTCGTGCCATCTAGTGACTAGACTGGTCCACTCAAATCTGTGTGATTCTTTCAGACACTATTAATCTACAAGGTACTCACATAATCCGACCAAAGTTATGTCTGGATTTTAAAATCCACCTTTGAGTTTTTTTCGGTGTTTCTCTTCACAGCAGATGGAACGCTCTACTCACTCGGTTCGTAACAAGTGGCCATTTTTCTGATCTATAATGCACAATGATACAGTGCCGTCCGCTGCACCGGTTGATAACATGATGACGTATTTAAGGTTTCTGGTGCACCCCTAGCGTTTGTTCCTATTCGCTCAGGTCGATATAGATAGATAGTTCAATCCATGAAGACGCGCCCCACTCTTTGACAATTGTACCGAGAGCCGTCAAAAACAAAGGAAAGGGACGCAGAGGGGCGCGTCATCGTGTATTGAACTATCTATACTACATTTTTTGGGTTTTTGCTAGCTACTATTTATGTAGCAAGCTTTCTGCAATTGATGCTTATTTTAAAATTTTGAGCAGATTTATGGCTGGTATGAGGCGAAGTCCATTTTTCTACATTTTTGAAACGCATTTTCTTATGGTTTCCGATACAGCCGCAGCTATTGTATTTGCTCGGTACCTATTCGTAGTAACCTCATTGCATTCATTCTGTAGTAAGATTACTTCGAACTAGATTTTTTTATTTCTGGGCAGGTTTTTGGCCGATATGGACATCTGTCTACGTCAGGGGCGTAGCTAGCGCCGTATCTACCGTATCAATTATACGGGGCCCCCGGGCCACGGGGGCCCCCGACGTGCGTATGCATAAATTAATAAAAATTTCCCAATTTTTTTTTTTCATAATTGAGAATTCTCAAAAAGCAATTTCTTTTTTCCCGCGTAAAGCGTGCGTTTCAAAGTTGGCAACACCCTACATCGGTTATCGCGGGCTGCGGGATTTCCCCGTTTAAAGTCTTTTTCACATAGGATGGGTACGATGACACTTGTACTTAAATAGTGAGGTATCTTTGCGTAATGAATTCGATTATTAGCAATAATCGAGAAGTTTAGCAGTTGAACATTAATCGATTTTTTTTTAATAGATGTGGTTAATTATAAATAATTTCTAATAAAGATTGATGTAAAAAGAAAAAAGTAAGCCGTCGCGGGACGCCTGGCAAATGTGAAACATCGAGATTATTTTGTAAAGAAAATATTTATAAATCATACTTTACGAAAGGAAATAAATATGGAATAATCGAAAATAACATATTAATTATAGGCTAATATGTTAATTATCAAAATTCGGACTATTTTGTACCACACTAGTCTGAAGCACCAGCTTTCAAATAAAAAAAGCATCATCAAAATCGGTTCACCCAGTTGAAAGTTCTGAGGTAACAAACATAACATCATACTGCGTGGCGATGCGTCGCCGCGGCCATTCTCGCCACGCCAAAATTTAGGTTTACCCTCGCCTATAGATATTTTCACATTAGAAGACTGACCTTGAAAAATGTAGCTTAACCTGAAAAACCTGAGACACAAGGCAAAACAAAAATCAGCTATAAATTATTTGATAAATCAGTTTGCCGAAAAAAAGGCAAGGAGAGTTATTTAATTCGAATTTTTTGCAAAAAAAATTGGAAAAAGTGACAGATAGATAATTATGATGAATAAATATTTGCATTTTTTTTTTGTGATAAATCTTTACCCTTCCTAAGGGCCCCAAACAAATTTTTATACGGGGCCCCGCCAAGGCACGCTACGCCACTGGTCTACGTTTGCTATTTTTAAATTCTTATCCAATTTCAACCCAATTTCGGATACTATCTTTATTGTTTTTGTTGAGGTCCTTATGATTCCTTGTACTTCGTACTTCGTAAATTCTTGACAATGCGTTTTTGCACTTCGATTGACTTTGTAAATTAGATTAAATTATTTTTTTAAGATTATGCTAAGAGATTAATAAACTAATAAATTATATTTTTGTATGGAAGGAGTCTGATGCAGAAAATAAAGTAGGTATTTAGAATTTTCGTCCGTTTTTCTGGATGTATGTTCCGGATTGGCGCAAAAACGACTGAATAGATTCTGTACAAATCTTCGATCAATAATAGCACTAGATAAAGGATCAGGAACAAAAATAAGGCGCTCAAGTGGCCACGTTTGCACACACTTACACACTTATATTTCTTACTACGAAATATAGAAAAACGTTTCATAATAATAACAGTTTATTATAATCCTTAACACTCAAACATAAAGCATAATTACGATTGCAAAATATTCATATTTAAGCCTTTTTGCCATCGGAGAAAGGTAAAGAGCAATAAATTTAAAATGTCCCTTAAAAATCAAAAGTCATTTTGATCCTAAGTATAAAATTATTTATTCTAAACTGAAACTTAAAGTCTAAGCAATATGGTTAAAAACAATGTGTTGACAATTTCGTGCTTACTCTATTTTGGAACTAGACGTAGTTCTTGGTATTACATTTCAATGCTCAGAATACAGTACGTATTGAAAGACGTAGAGTTGCAGACTATAATTTTTTAGGTGAAAAGGTGCGTTTTGATGGTGGCAAACATTTTTAATCGATTTAAAAAAAGTAGTAGGACTAAAATAGTACAATAGTTATTTTATTTAATTAAGTGCGGGTTAAATCAATGTTATCCACCCGTATAAAAAATAGGTGCGTCTACTTTTATGTACCAGTATTTAGAAGTTAAATTTGTATTAAATCAAATTACTTTTTCATTTAAATTAAAGTTCAAATATGAATTTTTATAAGGTTTGTATATTTCTTCTCCTCTTTCTTTCGTTACAATAGATACCCATTCTGCATAGCGAAATGGCTCGCTAGGAAATCTACAAACAAAAATAAAATATAAAATTACAATACTACTTCATGCATTCTCTGTTCCAGAACAGACAATGTTTGTTACAATAGTTGGTGCGTTGTCGCAAACATTGGTCAAACAATCATAATATGTATTTGCTAAATGATTTATATTTACTATTTGATTGTTTTTATTTTATGAAAAACACTTAAAGATTTAAACTTATGGAAAAAAAGATATTCCTTCCAAAAACTTGGTGCTGCAGTGGTTATTTACACAATTTTTGAACGCGTGCTGCGGCATTTAGGACGTCTTATCGTTGGCTATCATTGGACCAAACTAATTTCAAATAAGAGCACAAAAATATTTGTGCTCTTATTTTTCGGGCCGTTTTTGAAGCGCTCATCGGGAATCTAGTACATTTTTGATCGAAGGTACACATGCATCAATATTTCTTAAGGGTGTGATCATCGAATAGGCTAGGTATAATGTTCGGTTAAGCACCCGACAACCTCATAGGTTGACTTGCGAGATGTCATTCCATAAAAATAAGAAATACGACTAGGTATTACTATACTACTGGCTATGGAGGAAGAGGTTGCATTTTTTTGCATTGTGTCGGTATTCCTGAACAGTTTATCGTGAGATTTAATTAGGTGAGAAATATTGATATAATATTACACGGAGATACAGATATAAATTTAGAATATGGAAGTATAAACATTTAATCTAACTATCTATTAATATTAATAGGAATAGGTAGGGTGGGGGAATAGGTGGATAGGTATATACCTATAAGGAGCGAAGCAGTCAATTTTGATAAAAATGGCGATTTTAGTAACATTCTGAATATTGTGGATTTAATATAACACGTATCTTTCTCAGAGAAAAATATTAAATTTATTTTATTTTTATATTCACTGCAAGGCAAACAACGGGAACCTTAATGAAAAACATGACTCTTGGAATTTCATTATATTTGAAAAAATATACAAAGAATTAATGTTACAATTAATTTGTTCTGTACAATTTAAACATATTTAATTAAGAATACTAATAAATGCGTTATATAAAAGTGATTATTAAACCATTTTCAAATACATCATTAGGTATGTGTCGAAACTATGAGAATACAACCCGTATCTATCTATTAGTTAGCTGTAAACAGTGTTCAATTTAGAACTAGCATATTAGATATTATATACAACATTATAGAACAGTTAGTGCTTATTTATGATTATTTTCGATATTTTAAAGTCCCATTTGAGACTTACGGCACATCAGAGTAATAAGAAATTAATTATATACTTGCTATCTTCAGCTAACAGCTAAAAGAAAACCATCATATTTTACGTTCGACATGTCTTGCATCGGTTTCCCTTAGTGTTGGTACCTATGGTTGGTACAAATAAAATCACAATACATTGTATTATTATATAACAAAGAAACTACTTACATACAACAGATATAAGTATTATGTAGTTGAATTTACTACAGCACGATTATTATGAAAACTACCTTCATTTAAAAAAGAATTGAATAGCTAAACAGACTACTACTAATATTTTCGTCCTTGTACACCACAATTTTTGCTACTAATGAAAAAGAGACTGTGCTACCGCTATATCTCGTCGAAATTTTCAAAAAAAAAAATCGTATATTTACTAACCATTTTATACTAACCGGCAGTCTTGCAATTATTATACTCGTAAATACGAAGTTTCATTTCATACTTACGCTAAAATTTCGACAAGTTATAACAGAGAACAGACGTGTCAGAAAATCAATTGTTTGAAATTCATATACGACCGTTAGTCTACTGAAACACTGAAAAGTATTTCAGGAGGTGCGCTTTGGGAATTGAGAATACCATCTTCTAAAAACTTGTGTAGAGACAAGTTATAATATTTTACTACAATAATAACAGTGGTATAAACAGATACTTAAGCACAATTCATTAAGGCAGTGTCTTCCTTCGATTTTCTATGGGACTCCGGATATTATGGACGTAAGTTTATTGTCAATATCGGATTTTTCTTTCATATTTTCAGTCTTTGTAATCCGAATTTGAAATTGGATGGATTTCCATAGATGTCATAAGTATAAAATAAAATCCAATATAAACACAGTCATGGTCTTATTTACCGTACACAGTTAAAATGGTCTAATAACGTATCCATTTAAAAGTGATTAAGCTTATTAAAACGAGTGCAACGCTTGTATAAGATTACCCCACTTTTCTTTAGCTTTTGAAAATTTACGCTATTATCCATTTTTCTTCACTGTTATTAAACAATTATGTATATTAACTGTTGACGTATTACAACAAATTTCGAACTTAACAAAGGAATGCAAGATTTTAGTAATGAAACAGCATCTATAAATAAGGCAGTTTATATCAATGATAACTAAGTGCACTGCGAGCGAAGACAGGTTAATATGCGTTACACCTATGTTTAGTAAACTAAGTTTTATTTTGCTGATTCTCTATGATGATTTGTATAATGATAAGTGACTGGCGCTGTTTGTCGATACATGTTTTGCATTTATAACTAGATTCTTAATTATTTTGTTACCTTAATGCAAACGATTTAAAAACAGAGATTATATCTAAGTGTATCAATATATATTAATACACATTATTAAGGCCTCGTAGCGCTAAAAAATTTATCACATTACACTGTCTTCACTCAACAGTTTCAACTAAAATAAAAATATTTCGTGCATAATTTATAGTTAAATAATTAAATCTAGTCAGGTATTAAGTATAAGCTTAAATTATTAGCTAATTAGCTACACAAAGACCGAGTTTTCAGTGTTGCAATGTCCCGTTATAAAACACAAAACAATTTACAAAATATTTATCAGCTGATTATAATACAACGGCGGAAATATTATTAAAATGATTTTTAATCAAGACAGCTTGCCTTCTTATGAAATATCTTCAGTTATAGTCGGTAGGTAGGTAAATACTTCTTAATGACTTTAAAAATCTTAATTACTTTACCACCGTCGTCGTATAATTAAACTGTATTCAGAAAATAAATCAGACACGATATAATCACAGCCCAAACATAATAATAACGCTTACTGATGGTACACTGAGATCAGACACATTGGAGTTCTGTATATTTTTCATTTTGTCCCTCCTTTTAATTACATAACACCCAAGACAATTTGCTTGCAAATGGACGCATCTGCACATACCTATGTTGCGATTGCAGCCACTCGTATCGACGAGATGTTTGACAAACGTTGCGCACTGCTGAGCTCGCGCCCCTGCCTTCTTCTACATTCACGTGCAAAAGTAGTAAAAATTATTTTCAATTGTGATAAAATTACAATTGCACAATTGCTGTTGTTATAAGTGTGCACATCTTGTGTAGGGGTCTACTAGGACCGATGCCTGCCGGGGTCGCGTGATTGTTCGAAAGAGATACCGTGACCCTGGCACATGGGCAACTGATGGAACACGGGTGGGTTTTAGTCAGTAAAAGTCTGACACGCCCTCCCGCTCCGCCCAGAGCGGGAGAAGTCATTTGATGATTTCCCATCCTGAAGAAAAAAAAAAAAAAAAGTGGGCATCTTCGGCACGTGACCGTAGAAGCAAGTATAGAACGATGACTCCTAGTAAATATTTAGAATACATTAAAAAAACATCGAAGTAATAAAATGAGAATTTATGGCACACACGAGGAATATTACGACTACACGCATCACTACTCACTTACAGTATTATGTTGAGTGGCATACGGCCATACAAAGGTTTTATATTGCATACCTACACATAAAAACGTTGAATTATAAATTGATTTACTTACTGAAGCTCTTCGGTTATGGAACAGCAAGTTTAATCATTATTTTTATGTCCTTTAAATACCGTAATATCAAAACAACGATATTCTGTTGTAGTTTAAAATTCTACATATTCTTAGATATAGACTGCCCGAATTTATAATAAAACATAAACAATAATTAACTAGGAACATAATATAAAATTGACAAAACTCCAACTCACGCAATAAATATATTTTGCAAGTTCACTGCAAGTAACAATTAAAACGTATCGAGCCACAACATGTGCTCTTTATGTATAAAGTCTGTATCACTTTATTTTTTCTAATTTCTAATTAAATAATAATTTTAACAATATTTGCCTAAATAATGAATTTTACGAAAATCAAATTCCTTTGTCTCTCCATTGCAAGTGAACTTGCAAAAAGCCAACCTACACACCTTAGTATACCTTTCAAAATAGCACCCCATTCTGATTACTTTATTTTTTTTAAACTGCGTTCAAAATGATAACAATTTATCGAGATTGGTCATTTTTACAAAAAAACACGCTTTACAAAAATTTCGCATGTATTTTTTTTTCAGTTGCTTTTAATATTTAAATTTGTAACTAAGTTTCAAGTTAAATACGTCACATTTAACTAACTTCAGAGAGCTTAGTTTTATTATTAGAAAGGCTTAAAGTTACATAACATTTAGATTCTATTCGCTACGTTATCCTGTTTAGCGATTAAAGACACTGATCTCGTTACAGTGATTCAATGCCTATTGTGTACAAATATCATAATTATCTACCAATAAATATCTAGTTGCGGTAGGTAAATGGCGTTTTAAATGTTTCTATTAGTTAGAAAAGCATGTGAAGCGCCTGTACGAAGTAGGAGTCGCGGGCGGCGCTGCGGCTCAGACGGCGGGCTGCGCAGGCGGCGCCGGGTGCGTGGACAGGTGCGTGGACTCGCTGCGGCGCGGCGGCGCAGGCGGCGGCCGCTTCTTGATAGGCTTCGGCTCCTCTCGTCGCGGCGGGGGCTCTCCTCGACTGAATACGTTTTCATAGAAAGGATCCTCAACTCCGCCACCATAGTGTTCCTGAACCCACATTGACACGCTCGTCTCTTTATAGTCCTCCGACAAAGGGTATTCTCTAAAACCCAGAACTTCGTGTGGTGTCGTTGCAGGCTCCAGTTTACATTTTTGTGCTACCTGCCATTTTTTCCTCATAACCCTTTGCAAGTCTCGAAGGAACTCTTTTGGGGGATTACTATTTGAATCTGCTAATTTCTTTGGCGACGATAACTTCGTGCTTTCGTTTCGTTTCGGTGGCGGTGGCTTACGGGGTGATAACGGTGGTTGTTCCTTTAAATTGAATGATATTTTTTTAGTCTTTTTACTATCGGAGCAAGTCGGTAGGTCATCAGCAAAGTTCACTTTTTTCATGGAGCCGGTGCGTTCCTTAGAAGGTTCAACATTTACTTTTCTTTGAATGGAGGGACTGCCATTGCTTATTTTCTTTGTCTGAAGTTCGGCGAGACAAGCGCCGTACGCTACGTTTTGCTGACCAAAGATACTTTTATCCGAATGTAGGGACGATGTGCGGGACGCTTCTGAGTGAACGCTGTCGAGTGAGGGCTGGCGTGGGAACGTGCGGCTCTGTTCGGCACATCGCGCTGTGGCTCGCGACTGGCCGGCGCGGCATGCCTGCTCCACCTGTTGTGCCGTGAGTTGGTTCACTATGTCGTGGACGCGTCCCGCAGCCGTGTGCGCTTCCATTGTATGTTCTGGAGGAGGGGGTGGCAGGCTGAGTTGTGAACCAGTCAGGTCCTCGATGGGCTCGAGTGGAGGTGGCGGCGGGGGTAGCGAGTCGAGGCTCAGGGTGGAGCTGAACATACCGTCCGGAACATCTTCGGTTAGAGGTGGAGGCGGAGGCAAGTCCTCCACTGTACTCACTGCTGGTGGTCTCTGTACTTTGTCGTAGATTGCGGCGTACCCGTATAAGGCGGAGCCGCTGTCGGAGCTGTTCCGGTACATGCTGTCGCGGGGAATACTCTCGTAGTGCCCGTAGGTCGGCGAGGGCGGGTCATGGCGCACGGGGCTGCTAGTGCTGCTCAGGCGACTATTGGTCGTGCTGCTAAATACACTTGTCTCTGAGGTATCTGTTGAATAAGTATATATTATATTGAATTTCTTTGGTAAATTGTAAGATATTGATTATGTCGTGTTCCGCCGGCTCTACATAAAACATACCGATAGTGTGGTGTCGTTTGAGCGTGGAGTCATCGGTGCGCGCCGTGCGAGGTCGCCTCGTCAGCGTGCCCGAGTCGCCGCCCCCCTCGTCTTCTACACCGCAGTCGCCGCCCTTCTCCACCATCTCTTTAAGCTGACGAGTCATCCAGGTTAACGGAATGTTGGGCTTCATGGAGGGCTTTCGTTTTATTGTACCTGGAGTGTTCAATACAGTTGTATGAAAATACATTTTTAGATAACCGAAAATACACTCAGGGGCACAATTAACCGTCCACTCATATCGAATTCCATATCGTTTGTTTATCTTTGACTATTAGGCGTAACTTCATAAGTTGGTATATCTGGAATAAACAAAACAATCATAACCGCGTTTTGTTTACTTTTGTGGTTTTTATTCAATGATAATTAGTTAAGTCGAAATTTGACAGTCTCGCCCCTGGTTTTGTGTGAAGGATACATTTGTTTTAAATCGTTGTATTACCATTTTTTCGAATAAATCCGAGGTGTTGGAGTGCCGTGGCCTCATTTACACCATAAAAATGTCACTGAACACAGCTGGAGCAGCGAGGGCTGTGGCACTCGCAGATGCTGGGTTCAGCCAGCGTTGGATTGGACGAATGCTTGGATATCCACGAACCACTATTCAAAACGCTATCCGGCGTTACAGAGAGACTGGTTCCTACACAAGGAGGCCAGGGCAAGGTCGTAGAAGGTGTACATCAGAGAGAGATGATCGTTACATCGTCTCGAACGTTGTTCGAAATCGGTTCACAACCGCTTCTGAGGCTCGTAACCGTTTGTTTGAGGTACGAAATGCAAATGTGAGCCTAAGAATAATAAGAAGAAGGTTAGCAGAGAGGGATTTGGGATCATTTCGACCAGCTGGAGTCGCAGAACTGACCGCAACTCACAAAAGAGCAATACTTGCATTTGCTCGAGAACATTTAAATTGGACTTTGGAACAATGGAGGGCAGTTCTCTTCTCTTATGAATCAAGAATCGCTTTACGAGGTCCAGATGGACGTCAGTGCGTGTATAGACGTGTTGAAAGGTTTGCTGAATGTGCTGTGGTTGAAACAGTGGGCTACGAGGGAGGCTCGATAATGGTGTGAGGTGGCATTTGTTACGGCGCCCGTACAGCGTTGGTCGTCTTCGATAGAAGTAGCGTTAATGATCACAGATACGTGACAGAAGTCTAAGAACCACATGTGATTCCGTTTGCTCCATTCATTGGCGATAATTTTGTTTTAATGCATGACAACGCACGTACACTCACCGCGAGAATTGTTACGGATTACTTAGGCGCCGTCAATATTCAGCGGTTACCATGGCCAGCTCCGAGTCCAGACCTAAACCCGATAGAGCATGTATGGGATAACCTTAAAAGATGGATTCGGAGTCGTACACCAGCTCCTACGACCATCACTGAGCTAAAAACTGCAGCTATTGAGGAGTGGGAGAACATTCGACAAAGCGACATTCAAGACATAATGGACGGGCTTTCAAATCGGTTACTAGAGGTCATTAGGCCCATAGGAGGCAATACACATTATTAATGCGATAAATTAGAGCATCCTTTTTTTTAAATTAAAGTTGTGCTCATTTTTGTATTTGGTAAGAAAACCGCAAATTCTCATTTTTTTAAATTTTTTGTTTCAATTAAACCATTTCACAACTTACACATGTTTCATTTGTTTTCGTAAAGGTTCACCCAATGTATCATTATAACAAAATGTATTAAATAACGATAGAATTTTGAAGAAATCGATAAAATGTAGGTGGACGGTTAAATGTGCCCCTGAGTGTATATACATATTATGAAGTCGATCAATAGCTCAAACAATAATTAATTGAACTTTCTTGACGGTGTTAGTACTAATGTTTAATTACCCATGGGAAATTCGCAGTCGAAAGCACTTTCGGAAGCGGTGCCGCCGTCGGACAGACATCCGCTCGAACTGGACGACGATGCGCGGGAATGTCTGCACAAGTTAATAGTTACAATCATTTTTATTTACAAACAAACCGTTGACACTTAATAAATAAAGAAAATAATAACTAAAACTTATTGGGTTTATTAATCCAATAAGGTTTTGTTAATTTTAAGAAGCAATAGCGACCGTAACAACAACATACATTTAAAACAAATGGCACTCGCATTTTATTCTGGAGAAAACATAACATGCACGCAAGCAATTGGAGAATAATCTGAAATTACATTTAGGCAAAATATTGTTGTGTAAATGTAATGTTTACAAGGAACAATCGCTTAAAAACTTTGAGAGGTTAATTTTACAATTCAGGGAAATCGAACATGTCTATTGAATATATTTGTAATGGCTTTGGAATTAGGAAGTGATCACAAAAGACGTATCACAATGTTCTTAGACGTTTGAAACGAACATTTTATGAAAAATTGTGAGTGTTCAAGTATCCCTGTACTGAAAACCATTATAAATCTGCTCAGGGACAGAATACGACCATCAAAATGGCGCATCGGGCTTTAGAAAGAGACAGCCACGCAGGCATGGAAAGCAGAATGACAGAGACGACGTTTTACAAAGCCGAACTTTTATAGGAAACACTCCATTATTTTGAAACAACTCCTTCTACAGTTTTTATGTCACAAAGTTACGCGCGCTGTACATGTGGTAACCAAGTGTACAAACACTCTAAGAATGTTTGCGTCAGCCCAGAATGCAGACAGTCTCCTGTGCTTACACACACATTCACAACGTGTTTGTACACTTGGTAACCACAAATAAAGCGCACATTGCTTCGTGAGATACAATACACGAGATTATTGCTCTGTTAGGGATTGGTACAGCTAAAGCACTAGGAAGACGTGCAGGGCGAACGTTTTGGGGGACTGTTTTATGAAATTTCTCAAACAAATTTTCTGAATGACTTTTGATGTGCCATTTCTACGGCCTGTTTACATGCATCAAGGGACATAGGTAGGATACCAACCTGCCACTACTGATGTCCGAGTTGGCCACGCTGGCATTGCTTGACGTGGACTGCGCTGGGCTATTGATGCCCAGTGCCGGTAAGCCGTTCGTTTTTGTTGGTATAGAAGTGATCTATAAAATAAATAATGCTTTAATCTTGCACATGACGAGACAGTTTTCCAATAAACTTTGGCACTTATATTATTAACAAAAAATGCAACTAAAGGCCATTTTAAATACAAATCTCATACTAACTATTTTGTTAAAATATTTTTAATAGTGTCTGTAGGTATATTTGATACTTACTGAACATGATCGGGCATGGGCGAGGTGATCTAAATCCTCTTGAGTGAGCTCTTCCACTAACGAACGATAGTTCTCCAGCAACTGCCGTCCATGCTGTGAAAAAACGAGTACATAAACACATGCTACAGAATACGCAAATTATACGTTTTAACTATTATGCAAAGTTATTAAGTGTAAATAGATTGTGGTCGATTAATGGCATCGACGGTTCAGTGATCGATCATCGATTTTTTGACACAATTACCTATGTAATGGTTGTCACAGTCTATATCTATAACACCTTTAGGTGCACACGTACATACAAAATGGAAGTACTATTAGCTGCTGCCTGAAGCAACGCGGCTACGTTCAATTTTGTTTCGTCTCCGTCCATTTATGCCCATGTACACGTGGTATTTAATAAGGTACCAGCTCAAAAAAGATGTGCTTATTTTTAAATATGCGTTATGTCGTCTTAAGTCACAACCTATTGAGCTTGGGATTACAGCGTTTATTACTCGAGCGTTTCTTATTATTAATTATTATTATGGTTGTTACCATTTTGAGTAAGATTTCGTTAGACTTGGCAGGTAAACTGCAAGTTCTGGTCGACATACAACATTTTTGAGAATGTATTCGGTGAGATTTATTTTTTTCAGATTTTGTGATCCTGGCATGCGGCAGTGTAAAGGTTGAAGTGGATTCAGATAATTAAGTTACAATATTAAACGACAGATTATTGACGATGATTGTACCGTGTGGTGCCGGACGTAAAGAATAGCACCATCCCATTTCTTCCCGTGGGTGTCGTAGAAGACGACTAAGGGACTTACTAGAGAATGGGCAGCAGCGTTCTCAAGGCATCCTACCACCATACTGCGATCGCCAACCCGCCTGCCAAGCGTGGCGATTATGGCAAAACCCCTTTTGGGGAGGCTTATGTCCAGCAGTGGACGTCTTTCGGCTGAAATGATGATGATGATGATTAAACGATAGTATTCTTGCCCGTACCTTTGCTATGCGCATTGCGGTCACCCATCTCTCAAGAGTTCGCTGGTCATCAGCGCATAGGAACTTTATAAACTTAACACTCTTTGGTTGCTGCAGCCTCGGGTGTTTGATAGCGAAGCAATAGTCGGTCGGTGACTTATACTTCTTCTTCCAGTTCAACCCTATGTAAACTTCGTTATTGTCAAATGTCGCTAGACACACCAGCTCTTTCAGCGTTTTCACCTTATCTTTTGGCGAGTAGTACAGTCCTAGATAGTAAAAAAATTTAAAGTAATTAAAGAATAATGTTATTTCATACTAAAAGAATTGTGATTCGCTTTGGCTCATTCGCTTTGCTTTTAAAAAGATGTAATGGGTGTGGCCACACAGCGGGGGTTATCGTATTAGTTACTAACCAGACGGTCGCAAAACGCAGTATATTTTCTTCCATCCCTTTTTGGCATCGTTTTTGAGATAGAGTGGTCCCTCCATCGGGGGCACTGGATGGCCTGACACGGACGGTATCGTGCTCGTAGTTCCTCCACTCTGTCCGAAAAACTCTTCTATGATTACTTGTCTCGAATGCTCGTCATGTTCGCTGGACCAACCTTAACATTTGCAACTAAATATTAGCAATAGTTCAATAGTAATCTTAATAAGTATGCTTACATCAGGTTGCAGTCGCATCGTGAATTTACCTCTGTCGTCTTCTGTTAACAGGAACTTTTCTGGTGTTTGGAACAGAGTTATTTTATCAGGTCGCTCGGCGAACAGGATTTTGTTTTTGGATTCTCGAGTCCATAACATTAAATTGTCGACTAGCATCTCATGGTCTTCGTAAACTCGTTCTAAAATTAAGGATAAATCAGAATTATGTAACTTTAACTTTATAAGTATGAAAATGTTCCAAGATTGCGATCTCCTTACCCATATGGAGGTCAGGCAGGTGTTCAACAATGGCCCACTTTGGTTCCATAGTGACGTGGTTCTTGTCTGCAAGTAATCGGGCCACGTATCCACAAGTCATTTTTTCGTCGACCAGCAGACTCTTGGAAGATCCATCCATTGAGAAAGCTTTGATGAACAGTTTCTTGATGTTAGCTTCGCGCATTCTTTCCAACGCTAACTTTATTTTATCAGCTTTTAGTTGGAAACTTGCGTCCTAAAATGTCCCAACGGTAAGATATATACAGGTTCACAATTAGAAGTGGGGCAGTAAGGGTAGCAAACTTTGATGTAGCTACGACAATTAAGGTAGCTACCATTGCTCCATTTAAAATTGCCAATACAAATAAATGGATAAGCAAATAATAATAAGCTTTTGAAAACCAAGAATGAATATAATTTACCTTCTGAGTTTGATGGAGATTCAGTTTTAACGATTTACATTTCGTGCTAGTGCTACTGGACGCAGAAGATTCGCTGGACAGCATGGAGACCTAATAGGACATAAAATAGATTGAATATACCGAATAACTTGAGAGGATGCAAGAGGCTCCACGAGTGACGATACTAAGCGTTCGTCTGGCACATCGTGAGTAGTCAGCCACGGTACCTACCTAGGTTTAGGTTTAAAGAAATTTATTCTCAAAAAAGACACAAAGTCACTTACATGAGAACAATGCTTACAGTAAATTATTAAACGTTCGTCACAGACGTTATTGAAATAATTTTACACCCATCCAATGCATTCAGCTTTTGGGAAAGGTAGTATTTTTCATTAAATATGCAGCTAATTGTGTTTTGAATGCATGGAATGAGTGCAATTTTTTTATATGTGAGGGTATTTCATTTTTTTGCCAAACTTCGTTCTCGTCTTCGGTAAAATCAAATAACTAGCCCTGCGACTGCTACGTTGTGTAACTTGTTTGACTTTTGTAATCGATAAATTGGTCTGAATACTTTTGTTTACTGCCTTACGAATAAAAATGCATGTGTTGTAAACATATAGCTGTCTAATGTTCATTATTTGGGTTTCTTCATAAATTTTGCATGTTGATGTTAAATACGGGTAGTTAAAAATCAGTTTTATTATTTTGTTTTGTGCGACTTGGAGGCTTGCTAGCTTCGTTTTGGCCGCACTGCCCCAAATTTCAACCAGATATAGTAGGTGTGGTTTTACTAAGGCGTTATAGATGGTGTGACGCAGTTTATGTGGAATGCATCGAACTATGTTTCGGAGGGATCCAAGTAATGACGTCAGTTTTGTTTTTATATGATCTATGTGAACAGACCACGATAGAGAACTATCCATTCTAAGTCCAAGATATTTTTCACAAGATTTTTGCTCCAAGGGTATATTGTTGATAAGTAATGGATTAAATGGAGGTATTATTTTATTTTTTGCTTTAAACAATACATAACATGTTTTAGAAGTATTTATCGTAAGTAGATTATATTTAAACCACGAAAAAAGGGTGTTTAAATCTTCTTGTGCTTGGGCAACTAAATCATGGATGGAAGATCCGAAATAAAATAAACAAGTGTCATCTGCGTAAAGAGTAAGATGGCCATGTAATTTGAGTTCCTGAATATTATTTATGTAGATGAGGAAGAGCAGGGGCCCTAGAATAATTGATCCCTGGGGAACTCCACACGTTATAGGTAATGCGCCACTTTGATAATAATTATCCATTTTAACTAACTGCGACCTGCAGACTAGCATCAGAGAAAAATAATCAGTAATTGCCCTGGATGAAACAAGGGTTTATTTCCCTTCCTTTTTAACAATTGTTTACTGTAGGTAACTTGCGGGACGAAATCGTAAACCCCGTGTTAGATATTAAAAAGAGAGAGCAGTGGTGCCCCAGTGGTATCGGCCGCGACTTACGAGTAGTCGTGAGGTCGTGAGTTCAAACCCAAGCAGGCGCATTACTTTGTGTAAATTATTTCATCGCCACTGCTCTCAAAACGGTGAACGAAAACATCGTGAGGAAACCGGCATGTCTTAGAACCAAAAATTCGAAGACATGTGACATCTACCAACCCGCACTGGGCCCGCGTGGTGGATTATGGCCCACTCCCTCTCACCGAGAGGAGGCCTGTGTCCCAGCAGTGGGAACATTATAGGCTGATGATGATGATGAGATATTAAAATACCTTTACAGGCGCTTTAAAAAAATCAAACATTTTGAACACCCTTGCGTTAGTTCTAGGTTTAAGTTACTAGCTATGTTTTTCGTACAAATTATTTAAAAAGTATCTATTAGAGGTAACTGATAACTTACAGTGTCGCTAAAGGCCGAGTCATTGTCGGGAGAGTCCGTGCGAGCGATGCTGGATGCGCCGTCTGCGCACTCTTTATCTTGCCTCTGTGAGCCTTCGGCGGCGCCATCAGCCCTGGACTTTGATACCGATGACAAAGCTGTAAGACGAACAGGATATTATGATTACGATAAGTTTATCATTAATTTGCATCAATTATTTAAATTCAACTCATATCAGTACTGGGATCATGGACTAAAATACTATACGCGAGAATGGCTAATGGGGTTACCTGAGGACACCCTAGATATCTCTTCATCGTACTCGGAGTCAAGGGCACAGAGTTCACCCAGTATGGCGTCCAGGTCAGCATCCTGCGTCTCTTCTAAGTTCGCCATAGAAAACCTGTAAGTGTCGATGCGAGGCGCCACAATCTCCAGCGGCCTCAGCGCAGAAGTTCCATCATTCGACGTGTTCAAGCCCTGCAATTAAAAGAACAAACTCAATTAGTATACACCATACCTAAGTCATTCGTAAAACTATTCGTAATTATTCCTACAACACCTATTATAGGCCTTAGGAACTAATCCCACACCTTAAATGCCGCAAGAGGACGCAATGAATACAAATGATGGACCCTATACATGTCCCTATATGTCCAGGAATTAATTATTATCAACGCACATACAAGTTGACATCCCAAAACATGGCTGGGAATGCATTGTCTTGAAACAATGAACTTGGTAAGTTTCGACGTCTGTCCTATTGTGTCAACAGTTAATTATTACTGATACCACTGTTATTTATATAATATGAGATTACACAGCTATGTATTGTGTAAGTATTTCAACACAGTTTCATCTCTTGAGTCGTCAAGTACTTGTATTATTGAAAGGGAGTATAAGTTCATGGTTTGAAGTTGACCCGTTAGCTATGTAGATATCAATTCATTCATACGTATTCATTGGGTAAACATCATGCCTGTAAACAAAACGATGACTCTATTTAAATTCTATTTCGAACCAAGTTTATGTCATAAAATAAACATTTAAGTAAACAATTGAAGACTTGGTTATCAGCAGACTCATTAGTCACCACGTACCGTCGCCGTCGATGTCATATCCAAACTTTGTTCAAAGCTTTTATTTTCTGTAGGAGAGTTGGTAACACTTCTTGCTTTCCCGCTTGCTAATCGGAAACTTCTGTTAAGAGTTGACAGAAACCCTCCGCGCTGCCACTTGCTCGATTCGTTTAGTTGCACATCCATCATTACGTCTACATCGCAACGTGCAATGACTCACAAACCAACACTTCACACTATTAGCAAAGCGTGCCAAAAGCCGGCGCTATGTCGCGCGGGACATGCTCCCGAACTATAGTGCGTCCGTATGGGACGGCTTGGGGACGGAACCGACTTAAATAAAACTCAGTTCAATTAATGGCATTCTGCACTTTTATAATAGTAATAAGTTAAGTCAGATCTTATAATGATTGGTATGTATGGAAACGAGTTTGTTATTTCAACGGGGCATAGAACACGGAGCCTGCGCGGAACTGCACCACAACTTTACCGCACTACAGTTAGGTATTATATCTCTCACAGTCACAGAGTAGTGACCTCGCCCGTTCACTTCGCCGAAAACAAACTTTTCGCGCCAGCTATGATACGTGTTCTGTAAAATCACAGAACAAAGAGCACTAACGAGGAACTGAAAACACGTTCGACGTCCGCGGGCACAAACCACAACTAGGCAGCGTAGAGCAAAGTGAAGTGAGTAGTATTACAAAATGAAGCATGAGCGGAGCGCTCGCTGAGTCGGCCGGTCGCGGCAGGCACAGCGCAGGGGGGAGGCAAGTAGACAAGCGGCAACCGTGTTTTGTGACTTGCGCACGTGTGCGCGGCCCGCTACGCTACGTTGTTTGATTCCAGAATGAGTGGCTGAGGCTGGCACGCTAGTGTGCGTGCGCCCCTCGCTCGCCGCCCGCTTGCTCCACGCGCTGCCACACTGCCGCTCAGCGCTCTGCCTACACTTACTCACGCATTACAAGTCAAATTATCAGATTCTGATAACCATCCTAATAAAAACAAGCACCTAATAAAAAGTTTGTTAGGTACTTGTTTCAGGTTTGTTCTTTTATTTTTAAGAGATCCTAAATATATCATTTATGTACCTACGTTCTTAAAAATCCAGCAGATATTTTTTTTTTAAATCTTATGTTTCATAATGGTATAAATAATTGTATCAGTTTCTCAATAGGAATATTATACTATAACCTATACTTAATCGGCACGTGAAAATGAAAGATGAAATCGGCAGAATGACCTAGTTTTATCTGTCCTACTTTTGTTTAAGTAATGACCGCACCCCACACTGTATTATCTAAATAAAATGTTCTTAACTTTTTCAAAAAATACGCTCTACATAACAATCGAAGATATAAAAAAGGTACCACAATAATAAGTGTTCAAAATATTAAAATTGAGAGGTTTGAGGTGGCACCATTCAACTTACCTTAACTTATACAATTATTCACGCAATTAAAATGTCAATTTCGGTAATTGCTTCAAGCAAATTTCAAAAGTATATCTTTAGGCGGAGAGGTTGTAATGAGTTTTGTGAATTGTACGGGACTATACCAGAAGTTGTATGAAAAAGATGGACAAAAAATGGGAAACAGGTGCTGCGTTGGAAACACCTGCTCGTGCTCAGCCGATACACGACAGATGTGCACGATCCACTTTTATCGATCTCTGACTTAATATACACAATAATATGCGAATGTTTTTATTCGCATACAGTCAGCCTATATTCCTTATTGCTCAAATTAGCATGTGCATGTTATTAGACGTAAAAACTCTGTCCACATACTGGTACAGTGAACAGAGGTTATCGATAGCATCTATGTAAAATATTACATAGGTAAGTACTGTCAGATAGAAAAATAAAATATAAATTTTTATATATACTTGTTTAAATAGTTTTTCAAAACACGCATCATATTTAATTTAGGAGCATAAACTCAATAAAAGATAATTATGTGAGCTTTACAAAATTCACTGATCGACACCCCAAATGAAGTATTCTAAATGGGCGCACATCTGTCGCATTGCTAACGAAGAGTTGGACTCACAACTTAATATGTGCCAGAACGACTTGCTATTATTATTAATAAGTATTGGCGACACTATTCAATGGGGGAGCGTTATCAAATATGATGCAAAAAGAAACAGTAATTATGTCACGAAAAGGTTATTAAAGAAACAGCTAAAGGTCTGTTGAATATCGAGTTATCGTAGCCGAGATGTTAACGCAAGCCGCAATAACGTCGACGAACCGATGCAAAATCATGGTAAAAGCGCATATGCGCGCGCACCTGTCCCGCGTTGCGCCCGCGCCGCGCCAGCTCCGCCGGCTGCAAGCCACACGTGCTCTAGTGATCCAGCATCAATCATCCCTTTTAAACTCACGCAGCCTCTCCGTTTTTATTTATTTAATTAATGAAGGTATAGTATCTTTCGCCTAAAATACGATTCCGAGTTTAGGCCAGATGCCACTATTTATGGCGCACGATTGAGTTGAGTCAGGCAACGTGGCGTTTTTCAAAGACTACCGTGGAATATTATACTACCCGTTGGCTTTAGTAGTGCAATGTTAGGACGTGAAGATGTAAATTCTTAATAGACGTAGACGGCTTGGAGTTTCTTTGTACTTTAAGTCAGCCTACTTGATCAAGAACTTTTTGAAAGCCGGCTTTTTAGTAAATTACTAATAGTACGGAGTCCCGCCGAGAGTCCCTAAGCCCAGCGGTGATATTAAAAAAGGATTTGGCGTGATTTACTTACCGCAGTAAGCACGGTGAGTTCCCCGAGCCATTCGTTGAGCAAGGCCTCGGGGTCGTCGGCGGCGCCCGCGCCTTGTTCCTCTACCAACGCCATCTGGAAACAATTGATTTTTACATTAATAAATGAGGCATAAAAATCACCATAATGATGTGCAGTGTGGAATGTAACATTTTATTAAGAATTCCGTGATCTGGCTCCAGATCTGAAAATTCAATTCAGAATCTCCACTGATGCTGCTATCAACGAGGCTACTGGGCTCAAATCCCATAAAAACCATCAAAGATAACTTTTATCGAACTTATATATTTCATTGTACAATTTGCTAAAAATATGCACAAGTGGTTTTCAAGCAAACTACAAGCAAATATGTTTTACATCTTGTTTTTAAACTTTGTTTGCTCTAGCTGACGGCTAGCGGCTAGCACAGATTTAATTATGTCTAGATCTCTGAATCTGTAAAGTAATAATTTGTGCCGCAAGCTGCTTACAACGACGAACAACTTGTAAAACTCTCCAAGAAACAAGTTGCAGCCGCCTTTCAAGATATTATATTATGAGAATTATATCTTCCGTAGAAGCTAGCTTCGATATTTTGCCGAGCTAGTTGCGAACACTTGAAACTGTTGCAGTGTTGAAGAACACAATAATATAAGATTCTCTTTAGAAAACATTGAAGTATTTCTTAAATAAAACACGAATCCGACCAAAAAGTATTACAGGATTTTACTCGAATATATCGGGTAACAGTGGTGGCGCAGTGGTATCGGCCCCGACTTACGAATTGTAGGCCGTGGGTTCGAACCCATGCAGGCGCTTTGCATTGTGTAAATAATTTCATCTCACTCTCAAAACGGTGAAGAAAAACATCGTTAGGAAACCGGCATGTCCTAGAACCAAAAATTCGAAGACATGTGATATCTACCAACCCGCACTGGGCCCGCGTGGTGGATTATGGCCCACTCCTTCTTACCGAGAGGAGGCCTGTGTCCCAGCAGTGGGAACATTATAGGCTGATGATAAAAAAAAACTCGAATATATTGCAAGTTTAAATACCTAAAATCTGGATGACCAAGCTTTGCTCGGTATTTTTTGGTAAATTGTGTTTAAAATAATAAGTTTATGTTCAAATTTACTATCGATAAAGTAGATCATTGAAAACACGAATAAAACGACATTTTATAAAAATAAATCCTAGCTAGATCGATTTATCGCCCCCGAAACCCCCCTGTATACTAAATGTCATGAAAATCGTTGGAGCCGTTTCCGAGATTCAGATTATATATATACATATATACAAGAATTGCTCGTTTAAAGATATAAGATATACAAGTTTACAGACCGAGACAAATTAGTGCAATACCTGCATCGAAACTAAATTCTGACGTGGGACGCTGGAACCCTTTATTGGGAGCGGATTACACTTTCGATCCTGTTAGGGGCATTAGACAAAAGCCAACTGGCATTTATCAGTAAATTGTAAACAGGCTGCCATTCTTATTGTGGCGGGTTTCATTTGGTCGGCTCTGTACCTGTTCATTCTATTGTGTGAAGTGAAATTAGTTAGCGGATTAGTTTAGCTTGCAAAGTTAGTTTGCCAGCGCTAGTTGCTAAGTGGTAGGTAGCAATAATGCTTCGGTGTTACTGTTTTGTTTGAGGCATTAGCAAGGTTCGCATAGTTTTGAATGGGCATTTAAATGCTTAGTTACAATTTGTTTTTTTTTTCCTTTTTAATAATTCATACTATTTAAAAGGAAAAAAAAACAAATTGTTGTGTTCGGCTATAGTAACAAAATTATTATCGACTATAAAAGTTAAATCTTGATTTAAATTGTACCTTAAAGAAAGGTACATAAAAACTTCAACTAAGCAGACTCAAATATGTATCGCCAAAGCATGCCGCATCGGGCCGCATCGCAAAGCGTATCGCTCCCTAGCTGTATTTTTGCGGATGCTGTTATGTGTTGTGATGCGTTCCTGCCTGTTGTGTGCGATGAGCATGATGATACAGAAAGAAGGTGGATATATTCAATACGTTGCGATGTGGTACGACCAGCTCTGATTTGTATATTTCAAGTAATTGCACTAACAGGGGCCGTTGGAAAAAAAAATGTCCAAACACAGCGATCCGATAGCAATATGCGCCTTCGACGCAGGTGCTACGCAGTGCTACACGGCTTTTCAGATAGAGCTAAGAGCTTCCTACGCCGCTGCTACGCAGTGCTACGCGTGTCCCACGTGGCGTCTACGCACGACTTCTACGGAGCTCCTATGCTACGCCACATCGACTTGCAATCGACACAGTAACTAATGCCACAGTAAGTAATATATAGTAATAATAAAATTCACACAGTTCCATTTTAGGTGATCAACTGCTAGTCTTCCGCAGAAAATTCCATATGAAATTTTCCACAAAAATCGCGTCGCGCTGACGCATCGCGCCTATCTGCAGGAGCTTAAGTCGAAAGCGATATGAACCGTCTGAACAGACTATCAATCACATTGAATTTCAAATTAAAATTATTTTTTGTTGAGCAATCAAAGTGGTTGAACTAATATCGAACAGTATTAGGTAAATTATCCAATCCATAATATAATGATGATTTTTGTTATTAGTGACAATAATTAACAATATTGTGCATAAACATTATAGTATCTATAGGTTTCAGTCTCGGTCTGTATTATAATCTTTATTATATTTTGCTCCCGGTACGAAATTGAACTTTATGTAAGTAAAAACACGAGATTATTATCTACAAAGTGAATCAAGAATAACATAAAGAGTGGTGAAGTGGAGCGCTCGTGGGCCGCGGCTCGCCTTGGCGCATTATGTTTTTGTTGTCCTAACTTCCATAACCGGGAAGGAAAGTTGGATTGATGTAACATTTTATGTAACAATACTTACAACAATAACACATAAAAGAGATATTTTCGTAACTTAGAACGATAGAGTATCAAGAAAGAGTCGTGGTTCTTGACTTTACGGATTGATACGTACGACTACCCACAGCGACGGATAAAAACTGCAGTTCAACATCAGAACGGTTTCTCCTTTTCTATTTACTATAGAAAAGGAAGAACTTAAGACTACCTAAAGAAAACTCAAGTCCGAAATGAGGAGGATAAAAGATTTTCATTTACAGTTTTAATTTTAGCATTTAATTCATGACATAATAATTTCAACTGTGGGAGAGAGGTATAGGGGTTTGTTTGTATGGCAATTTTCCGCAAACTGACCATGTAGTTTTAATTTAACTAGTGATTCGACCGTACTTCAATTGAATAGAAATACATTATTAAATGTTACAATGGTACATTATATTTGAGATTCAGTAACATTATAGACAAATTGTTGACGCTGTACTACTGTGGAGAGGGTTCGCTGGCGGGATGGTGATGGCCAGGACCAGGACGTAGGTGTAATGAGTAAAGAATACTTCTTCAGGACTCTCTTCTTTATTTTCTTATGAAATGAATTATCACAGAAAGAACAGTGGCGAACTCCCGAACAAATTTTTGTTGACATTTTTTTTTAGCGTCTGCCTATGAGAAATATGTAAAAGTATAGAGATTGAATTGCTGCACAGTTTTGTTTTTAATTATACTTTTATAGGAAGTCAGGAATTTAAGATATTTCAGGTTAAAATTTTAGAGGTTAAGTATGTCTCGTCAACAACAGACTTATCGAAAAAGATATATAGAAATACCTACTTTTTGCTCAAAATATAATTGATAGAAATGCATTTTAAATATAAAATAAACTACGGACTACGTATTCAGAATATTAAGTCCAACCGACGTGCGTAGGTCTGCCACATGGTCCACGTAAGTAAGTAGGCAGGTACTTACCTACTTAATTATATGTTCAGAAGAATATTTATTTAATAATCTTAGTCAACTATCTTTAGAGCAGTTAGTTATAGATATAGTATGATTCATTACATGATAAGGATAGGTCATTGGTAGGTATAGAAAAAAACAACAACTTTGTTTTTTAAATATTTATTCCTCATCTTCTCTAACCACAATGTCATCAAGAAAACCTGCGGGTGCTGTGATATATGGTTGATGTCTGGCCCATCCTAGATATCATACTTCAGGCATTGTATGAGCGCAACATCCAACTTTCGAGTTAAGTGCCAATGCCGGGTAACAGCGCATTTTATTGACACATAATATGTTGCAGTTGACACACATGATGCGTGTAGGCTTTACACGGCTACTCATCGTGATAAACAAATCGATGCACACACAACAAAATCCAAGGTATCAGACAGAATCGGAATCCAGATTCACAGAAAAATGTCGTCGTATAGGCAAACAATCAGAATCTTTAGGCAAGCACTAGTCACACAGGGAACCGTAAATGGCTAAGTTTCGTATTATCTGACGTTGAGTCCATATTTTTTTTACGTACAGATCATATTATTGGAAACCACCACGTAAAATTTTAAGTGTCGAAATTAAGTAGTTAATGAAAAAAATAATAAATAAAATCCTAAAATTTTGCAATATTTTGTCACTTTGACATTTTGTCTCGCCATTGAACGTTTCGTTTCAAGTAAGGTAAACGCACTATAATACTTTAATTCATAATTATAATGCAATAAATACATAAAATTAGTTATTTCGACACTTTTAAGTATGTTTTAGTATATTGCATTTATTTCACTTATTTAATTTAATACTATTACATTTACACTTAAAGAATTTACCGACTATTGCCGATAAGTGAAACCAAACGTAACACGATGGTAATGTTTGTTGTTAGTCTGTTAGTCATTATGATGATTACGATTAGGGTATTTAGGTTGTGGGGTACCAGAAACGACATGGTTTGGGGAGGTTAGGTTAGGTTAGGTTGAAACTGTGACCTCCTATGCACGAGCCGAGCGAGCGAAGCGAGCGGTGCCGCGGCAGCGGCCGGCGAGTGCCAGAAACGACTTGATTCTGTTGACGAGCCCTGTCAGCGAAGTGTCCTGTTGAGCGTTGCTACTTCCCCTTCGTACCTTTTCCGGCCTTTAAATCGATGTCGATGCACGAAAATTTGAAAGTTAGGTTAGAATATTTAAAAAAAAAATATCTCGAAAACGGGGGGGTATCGACGCTTTTAGTTCACAGGGGAGGCTCTACACCTCCCCCCCTCCCTCCCCTCCCCTTACCACCCCTTAAATCAACGCCCGACTATCCGAAGTCCTACCCCGTAAATCTCAGAGTCCATAAGCAGAAGCAGTCGATGAAGTAGAAAATCACGGAAAATCGATGGAAAACAAAATAACGAGACGCACGCGAAGACAACGACAAGGTGTCAGTGGCGGCCGATTGACAATTGAAATGTCATGTTTTTTTTTTGTGATGTTGCCATACTCGAATTGCACTACGATGTCATATGTACGTATTAAAAATTATGACCGCTATAATCTTTAGCACAAGCAATCATTTCTATTTTACCATTTGTATTCTGATACAGAAATATATTTTCTAAGTATATTAATGCAATACGTAAAGCCACTGCGTATGTAAGTTGACTAAGATTTATATTACATGGCAACATTAAAAGTATCGCTTAGCCAAAAGTCATGAAGTCGAGCAAGAAAGAAAAAAAACTAAGCCATGATTATTTCTTAGCATCAATAGTCTAGTCAAATAAGCTCTTTATTATGATGATTTTTTTTTTCAGACTTTGATTTGATAAAACTTTGTAAACTATTTCGTTGGTATCTAGTAGGGTGACATACGTAGACGCTTAATAATTTCATCAACAATTCTCTCGCCAGTATCCTTTGCTCTGTTTTTATATAATAATAACAGATGTTCTCGATTGGACCATAAACAAAAGAATATCTATGCATGTGTGTATTAAATACACGGTAATTAATAGTAGTGTGTGTAACGTGTTATTTATTGAAAATAATGTATTTTTACGCATAATTAAAAAAAAAATATTAGCGTTCGTCACTTCTTCTTTGTATAAACTACAAATGTGCGAAATTTCATACTTCTGCGCTTCACGTATTAATATATAGATTGCGGTGTAAATTTCGTACGGCATCAAAATTCAAAATAAAATTGATCAGTAGAGTCGACCAGTAGAGTGTTTATTTACTTACGTACGGCAATCACACGCCGCTTGGTCATCAATATTATTTACTAGCTTCTGCCCGCGACTTCGTCCGCGTCAAAGTTTTGTTTCCTTGAACCTTCTCGTCGCATCGAATTGCCTGCCAATTTTCGTACATTTTTCGTTGCTGCTACGCTCCTTTCAATTGTAGCGTGATGATATATACCTTCCTCAATAAATAGGCTAGCTTCTGCCCGCGACGTCGTCCGCGTTAAATTTCTTGTTCCGCCGACCCTTCCCGTCGCGTCGAATCGCCTACCCGTGCGATTTTCCCCGTTACTGCAACATTTTTCATTACTGCTCCGCTCCTCTTAGCTGTAGCGTGATGTTATATAACTTATAGCCTTTCTCAATAAATAGGCTACCCAACACAAAAATATTTTTTCAATTCGGGCCAGTAGATCCTGAGATTAGCGCGTTCAATCAAACAAACAAACTCTTCAGCTTTATATATTAAAAAAATAGCCTATGTCCGTCTCCTGGTTCTAAGCTAGCTCTCCACCAATTTTCAGCCAAATCGGTTCAGCCGTTCTTGAGTTATAAATAGTGTAACTAATACAACTTTCTTTTATATTTATAGATTTGGTTTGTAACACGAATAGTGTTGAATAATTTTCTATCTGTACCATAATATTATAAAGCTGACGAGTTTGTTTGTTTGGCTGAACGCGGTAATCTCGAGGAACTACGAGATCGAATTAAATAATTCTTTTAGTTTTCGATACCCCTTTTATCGAGGATAGCTATAGGGTATATAACATCACGCTACGACCGATGCGATTTGACGCGACACGATGGGTCGGGAAAGCAAGAAATTTGATACGGACGAAGCCACGGGCAGATGCTAGTCCAATAGATACATAGTGATGGACTAAGATTTAAGTCTCTATGCACACAACCTCGGTTGCAAGAGGTTGAGCATCGCGAGGTTTTCTTGAGGGGCGAGGCCTAAACCACTGGGCCAAATCCTGGCAAGTAAAATGTGACTTTATTTATGAGCTTTCTCGGTCATTACTGACGACGATGAAGAGAAAAGATCGTGAGGAAACCTAGAGTTATAGTTATTAATGTAAATCTGAAATCGCCGACGCGTCTTGCTTGAGCAAGAATGGTGATCGATGCCTCTGACTTCTCTGTACGAAAAGAGCCTTTTGCCGTTCAGTGGGACCATTTACTGTGCCAATGCTGGGCAAAGACCTCTTGAACCTCTTAAAGCTACACTATACACTAAGACTACACTATACACTTTTGACTAGACTATTTTATTTTAATTTTATAAGAATTGCTTACAGGTTAAGTTAAAACTATTATTGATGGTCATAAATATTGTTTTATAAATTATTTGGTATCAGGTTCGATTTTAGCCAACTTACCTATACTAGTTCATGTGCTGTCACAGTATTAGCGTAATGAATAGAGCGAGCTTTCTCCTTAAATATATAGTCGCACTGACTTAGGGGAAAGTGTAGCCGTTGTTAAGATAAATTAATGCGTCAATTTGACATGAGTGGTCGGTCAATAAACAGAGATGCGGGTCGGTCAAACTCACTGATATTATACGTAACCTACACGGTTGAAACAAAGTCCAAAAAACTTTGGTGCGTTTGTTCATGTACCTAAGATCACGTTACGTAATATTTTACCACAGAGCGGCTATCCTCGTAGGTAAGTTTAAGAACGTTCACAGTCAGAAGACCAATTCATTCTCGTAATTAAAAACGTTCAAAATCTAGTTGCAATCTCATCTTGGCGACGATTAAATGACAAAAACTTGTCAAAAACGTATCGAAACTCGAGGTATTTTTGACAGATTGAAACTGAGATCAGACTGTTAAAGTTCTTAAAATTACTAGAATTACCACTCCGATCTCAGTCTCAATATGTCAAAAATACCGCTGGTTTCCATACATTTTTGACATTTGATTGTCGCCGAGATTAGACTGCGACTAAATTTGGAACGTTTTAAGTTACGCGAATTGGCCTTCTGGTATGTTTAAGTTCCAAACATTATTGCCAGTATTACAGTTACAGAGTTACAGTTAAGATACTTTTCTTAAATAAAACCTATATGAAGGAATAAGTATATAATCATATGTTACACGAATGATTTTATTAGCATCTGCTGCGATGCGAGTCACGTTTGTTTTTTTATCCTTCAAGTTGATTTCCACCTGTTCGGCCGCGGACTGAACAGCTTGACAATCGTGTTTTTTTTGTAGTTTCGAAAAAGATAAACTTGTTTTTTTTATTTGTTATAGACATATGTTCTGCTTAAGGTGTGCTAAAACAAGGACAATGATAGCTTAGCCAATTGGCTAGCAATCTAAATTCTGTGATTCTTTAATGGTTGAACAGCCATAATAGGCCATCTGATAAATTCTTAAATTCGCTAATTTCATATGATCGACTGGTTATGCACTTAGTTGAGGTTAGATGTGGCGTAGATTCATTTGTGAGGCCGGGTCAAGATTGACCGACCATCAGTCGCACCGGTAACAGGGGGTGGCTGATCAGGCCCACACCCCTCCTTCGAAGCCCCAGTAACCGTTTTGGATTACCGAATAATTTCGTTATTTCAACTAAGCAAGCACTGCAAGGGCCCAACCGCAATCATTACAGTGAACTGGACATGTAGGGGAAGGTAAAGTGACCGTTAATAGTTGCAAACCACAGGGTACAAAATCGCTTGGTCCTTCAAATGTAATAAGAGTGTTTGACGACCCCCTATTTATAAAAAAGCAGCTTCTAAAAATGCAGCTATTGATCGCATCTATAGGTGTTTTAATCCACTCATCTTTAAATAAAACCGATGACCCCCCCTCCTACCCGTAACACCGCAAATTATTTTTCACGCCTCGACCCTACCTTTACCGGTCTATTATTATTTTTGGCTACAACCCTACCTTCTGAATCATTCAGAAATGGCTCATTGGGTTCGAACACGTTGATGTAGTGGTGCATACATACACTGACTCACCCCAGTGCATGTGATAGTGTGTGTGGCGGCCACCTCATAAGCCTTACAAAATGTAAACTGTTTTTATTTTTCGACAAATGTTTTATTATTGCTTTATTTTTTTTTTGAAATTGTGTTTCATAATGCCCTCAGACTGAAAGGTAATACAGGCTGGCAGGAAAATTCTGGCCCCCGTGTGGAATTTTTCGTCAGTAGTAAAAATTATTAAGAGTTTTGTGCTGAATTCATGGTTTCAGTTAGCGCGTCGATGTTCTTGCCGTCCTGTATAACTTTGTTAATCGCACTACGGAACCACAACATACAAGCAACACTTAGTTTGTGGCTCAGTGAATTGGCTAAATTGTATTGCTACTATTTGATTAATTGAATTTCTTATTATTATATATGCTTATAGTTGATATACAAACAAGTGATTAAACACTTCGCAATGAATCTTGATGAATTAAAACAACACATAAATAGCATAACATCACGCCTGTATTCCGCGAATGGTTGGGCAGAGGTGAACCTTATAGTAAGTACTCTCACATTTCGCCCGTTATGGTTAGTACACTAAAAACAAGCGGTAGCATGTTACCAATAGTCTGATATTACCTTATTGCATACCATACCATGTTAGTGATGTGCCGAATACGGGTTTCACCGAATAAAAATATTCGGTTAAAAGTTTAGCGAACAGAATATTCGGAAGGCTTTAATAATAATAATAGTAACCGCGTGCCTTATCGTCCAACTAAAAAAAATCAAGCGTATGTTTGTTGAACCCCTCGTACCTTCCACCCGATGACCCCGCTTCCCCCGGACGCACAGTGGTCTGAAAATCGAGCTCCATACTCATAGAAACTCAAAGTCAGGAAATTAAAAAATAAAAATTGCATTGTGTCTGGTATACATACCTTTATGTAATATTAACGTATGGAAGGTATTAGTAACACCACGCGTGAGAAAAAAAAGTTTTAAGTTTTTTTTGTATGGGAGAAAACACTTAAAGTTAATTTATTTGAAACTGAATGGAACTGAAGGGCTGGTGCTCACATGAGGTATTGTACCATACACGGCGATCAAGGTGACATCAAATTCATATAGGTACCTTTCGGTGCCGCTTCGCGCGTAGCAAATTTTTGAATTTTCTATAGGTGATTTTTCAAATCTTTGACATGGTCAAATGAAGTTGACCATTGATTTACTTGTACTATCGTTAGTTAATAGCCTACTAATGACTTTATTGATGAGAATAATTAAATACGTTATTGATCAAATACTTTTTTTTATAAAATTGTATAATCAGTCATAATCATGGTAATTAACAAGTGACTGAAAACTGATGTTACGAGTACTAAGTACCTCATTTTTTAATCACCGTGACTATGGCTGAGTTACTTTTATGTAATATTAACGTATGGAAGGTATTAGTAACTCCACGCGTGAGAAAAAAAAGTATTAAGTTTTTTTTTTGTATGGGAGAAAACACTTAAAGTTAATTTATTTGAAACTGAATGGAACTGAAGGGCTGGTGCTCACACGAGGTATTGTACCATACACGGCAATCAAGGTGACATCAAATTTATGTACCTTTTGGTGCCGCTTCGCGCGTAGCAAATTTTTGAATTTTCTATTGGTGATTTTTCAAATCTTTCACATGGTCTTATGAAGTTGACCATCGATTTACTTGTACCATCGTTAGTTAATAGCCTACTAATGACTTCATTGATGAGAATAATTAAATACGTTATTGATCAAATACTTTTTTGTATAAAATTGTATAATCAGTCATAATCATGGTGATTAACAAGTGACTGAAAACTGATATTATGAGTACTAAGTACCTCATTTGTTAATCACCGTTACTGTGGCTGAGTTATAATTGGACACTAATGACATGAGCATTAACCAGTTAAGATCTAGCTTTTCATTTTCTGACAAATCAACTACATACACAAAAAATTCAAAAAAAATTTGAAGTTGTGAAAAACAACTTTACTGTTGTTTGCCACAAACAGGAAAATGTCCAAATTGGTACCAAAAACTTCCATCATAACACAATTATAAATATAACGTAATAGCACACAAGTATAAGTTGGAAACTGATTAAATTATAATCAAACGTCTTATTTTTATACAACTACCCTCATTAACGTTCGCTTTTCTCTCATTAGGTTACAGACAATACATTTTTTTATATTACAGACAATACATTTTTATTGTGACTAGTGCTCATTTGGCCCCACTAGATCTTAACTGGTTAATGCTCATGTCATTAGTGTCTAATTATAACTCAGCCATAGTCACAGTGATTAACAAATGCGGTACTTAGTACTCGTAACATCAGTTTTCAGTCACTTGTTAATCGCCATGATTATGACTGATTATATACTTATAATTGTGTTACTTCATAAATGCTTATAGACTTTTTAATACAGTCAGATTCAGAGGATGTTGTAGTTTTTGCCAAACCATCGGCCGAATACGAATGTTCGGTAAACCTGCTGAGTATGCGGAATATCGAACATAAAATGAATATTCGGCTCTTCACTAACCGGTATTACTTATTGCGGATACTAACTCAAAAATGCAACTATGGAAATTATAGAAATAACTTGTTAAATACATTCTATGTATATTCAAATGATAAAAAAGAAAAATTAAGAATTGGGATGTGTAATAAAGATAAGTTCTGCCTAACCATTTGAGGATAATAGGCGTGATTGTTGTTATAATCAACATGTAAACACGAAACTCCCTTGATATTAGGACTACTTATCACTGTTACCTTGACCCAATGTAACTATATTCAATTAGTTTTGAATATTATTATATCATAGCTACTGGTTTTAATATACCTACCAAGCTTCTTATACAAGGTCAAATTAAATTAAGTATCGAAAACAAATGAATTAAAAATAAACAAAAATAATTATTTTCATCATTCCAGCTTTGTTAAAAACTTTGAATGGCATGTCATCATCATTATCATTTCAGCCGAAAGACGTCCACTGCTGGACATAGGACTCCATAAAAAAATGGGGGGAATTTGCTATAATCACAACGCTAAATGGCATGTAGGTACATTAAGGCAACCAAACGACTGTTATGTAATCGTTATTGGAAATTCTTAAATCGAATAACCGATTTCCCACCCGTACGCAAAATACGCGCTTAGACGTGGAGTTGCGGAGACCAGCCCATACTACCTATTACCTATGTATGATGCCGATGGTAGAGCTTATTACGGGCTAGGATAATAAAGCGACAAAAGAAACGTACACAGCTCCGCAGTTTTTACTAATTTTGGCAACTTAAAAAGTACTTTTTATTATTAAATTGTTGTCGTTATTGAGAGTGGATGTAATGCTATACAGAGTGTATCATTGTATGGTAGACAAGCTAAACCAATTAAAGTGGAGTGATTTCGACGCTTTAGTGAGTTTGTCGTTAAAATGAGTGACGTTACATGGAGTTTACACTGGTTTTATATTTGTTACGTAGTTTACGCTGAAATATAATTAAGTTGGTGGTTGAAGACACATGCTCTATTTTATAGGTTTACAAAGAAACACGTTATTGAAATTCGAAAAAACCAGATTTTAATATTAAAATTCGAATTTATATGAGGACAGAAAATCCAGATTTCTCAGTTATTTTAGAATTCCGAACTATCCGGATTGCAATCTCTAATTACGTGCATTGATCTTCGCCCATCGAATCAAGTTAAAAAAATGTTTTGTTTCATTATTTTTCGCTAATGATACCCGTGTGTAAAGTGCCAACTAATTTAATTTGAACCTGTATACTTACAACTAAATAATAATATACTTAAGTGTTACTGTATATTCCATGAAGCTATTTAAAACCATCATAATTGGAGAGGCACAATAAAGAAGATCAAGATTTAAAACGGGCACGTGAGTAGGCAAGCGACGATGATGAATAATCAAGTAATATAAATATGAGGCCTACGACCACTGAGACCAAACAGTAAATGCTTGGAATTGAACATTTGTAATAAAGGTACGTATACGTTTTGCTACTATTCATAATAAATAAATATTGCGCTAGACGAAACAAATTACCTTGAAGCATTCAAATAACGCCTTTGTCGATGTTCCACGGTTCGGTAAGGCACAGGAAAGTCCTCGATACGCCTCTCGGACCAACCGGGAAAGTTTTAAAGTGAACAAACAATACAATCCAATTTCATCAATGCTGCACTTAGCTCCGCCTGCACAATAATATGTTCAACAATAAACGCGAACCGTTCTTCAATTCGTTTCGCTCACAATCGCTCGCGAGCGACCAGTCCAAAGTGCGAGCCACATCAATGATATTGCGGTTTGCGGTATAACATGCGTACTGGTTGACCACCACTAAATGAATGAATACTCTATGAGGTCGTGAGTGACGCGAGCTATGAGCATTATACTAAAAACGTGTGTTACGTCATATATAAAACAGAAACACGCTCGAGGGAAAAGTAAGAAATAGTTCGCAGAAACAAGTTCTCGGTCACATCTCTTATCGGTTATCATTCCTGGCTATGAATACAGTGTGTTCGGTGTTCTAGTACTGCGGTGATGTTGAAAGAAAAGTTTAGGTAACATACTTTGAGAACAAAGATAGATTGTTACATAAAACAATATCTAACTACCAAGTATCATTTGGTAAAGATACATACGTTAGTTTCAGTATTCATTGTGTCGTCGGGAGCACTGGTCGTTCTAACAAATAAATGAAATAGCCTTTTATTTCTTGCTGTATCATATACAAAAAATAATATGAATACTGCATGCAAATATGATACAACATTTCAATTCATAATACCATTTATACGGCTAATATACACTTGTTTTGTCCTATTGAGGTTAACTTGTAAAACTTAATATTTTATAAATTTTATTTATAGTGTTGCTAAAATCTCTGCCCACGGTCTCACCTTGTTTACATCAGAAGCGAGTCGATGACTGTTCTTCCGTTGAAGCTGGTTCATGGCATGAATCATATCGCATCACAATCATTGTTTGTACAACCGGATTATTTTATCGCCGCGTAAACAAAACTAGCAAAAAAATATTATCTACCAAATTTCTATCTATGACATTCAGAAACGCGCTAACAAATCTGTCGTTTAAAATTATAGCCCGTGTGAAATGTGAGTTCCGTGTTAGTAAATGTATGAGCAAAAATGTATACCTACATGAAAATGGAAATCCTTAAAGTAATTATTTGTACATATCATGGATACAATTGACATAGTGTCTATAGCAGTAGATTTAAATGTCCTTCTCGAACCTAAGCCGTACAGTTTTTATTTTAGCTAAATTACGCCTACCTCCACAGGAAACTACGATTATGATTTAAGTGCCAAGAATATGACTGTTATACCTACGTAGTTATCCAGTGAATTAAATATAATTTACCTTTACCTACTTAATGAAATTGTTACTGAATGGGATTTATAAACAGGAAAAAGAACTAAAATTATACCGTGGGGTTTGCTTTGCAAAACAATCAATGGCTATTTCTGTTTACGAAATATAAATAGTTGAGAAATAAATGGTTAAGAAACATTCAAGTTCGTCTGGAACGATTTTATGACACTGCTTTGTTGAAATAAATTGCAGTTTCAACACTTCAGAGCTCAGACGGGGCAAATGTGTCTGCTGTCGCTTTTCAGCAAACATTCGTATTTTCACTCCCCCTTCGCGGGTTATCTCATTTCGCGTGCCGAGAGCGGAATTAAAAGCCAAAAAACAGTAAACGTACTGGTTTACACATATTTATAAACGGAGTAGGTATACCTCAACTAGCGTGGTAGGTGTGAAACGTTTTCATTTGTTGCTGTGTGACGAAATAGCGAGTTTTATTCATATTTTGCAATCCGTCCGCGTGTATTTCAGTATTCCCATAAAATAACATAGAATGTAATGTTATAGGGTTTCTGTATTAAGTACCTATACTATACGAATACCTCACCGACGAAATACCCACTGATAGGAGTACAGGTTTATGTTGCCTCCATTGTCTATAAAGTACATATTTTCGTTGAAAACTGTTGCTTTTAACGAGCATGAATTTCCAATGCACCTGTAGGTAAGAATAATGTACACCGGAGGTAGGAATAAGACAAAATATTTCGTTATGCATGCATTTGTAAAACCTCTAGTTTCGAATTTTCACCTGAACAAAACACTAGACTAGCCCAACCACGGAGATTGGCAAGAGAAATAATAGGATTAAAAGTTACGGCAAAATAAGATATTTATTTTCCATCCTAAGCCGTGGAATGTAGGGCACGCCACAATTGCGGCGGTAAGTCCCCTCTTTGAGGAGTGGATAGAGAGGCGCCATGGCGTCCTCACCTTCCGCCTGACGCAGGTTCTCACCGGGCATGGGTGCTTCGGTGGGTTCCTGTTCAGGATAAAGCGGGAGGATACGCCCGGGTGTTTTCATTGTAAGGATCGTCTAGAGGACATGGTGGAGCATACGGTAGAAGTGTGCCCCGCCTGGGCGGAGCACCGTCACTGCGCCCTCACGTCCCTAGCCGCCGCAGGAGGAGACGCCCCGGGCGTCGGGAGTCGATAGCGGACTCCCAGCCACACTAGGCGCGAGCTTGCGGGCGGCGAGCAATGGGTAGCTCGCCGCCCGGTAAGGACCAAGCTCGGGTCGACGGCGCGTAGTGTTCCACGCGCGCCTCAAAGAGATGTCAGCAGCACTGAAGTGGTCTGCTAGGACCGATGCCTGCCGGGGTTGCGTGATTGTTCGAAAGAGATACCGTGACCCCGGCACACGGGCAACTGAAGGAACACGGGTGGGTTTTAGTCAGTAAAAGTCTGACACGCCCTCCCGCTCCGCCCAGAGCGGGAGAAGTCATTTGATATTTCCCATCCTGAGAAAAAAAAAGCCGTGGCATGTAATTATTAAGGGGTTTGGATCGTATTATCGAATAACTGAGATGTGGAGGTTAGATAGACAGTCGTTCCATGTAAAATGCGGGTATTCAGCTGCATCCAGTTCGGCTGGAATACTATCCCAAATATTTGGGCAATAGCTACGCAAATTGAGACACAGTATTGATGCGACGTGGAAATGTAGATATATGGGACGATTCCTACGCTATTTTCTAATATTCAATATCAATGCAAGTGGTGAATGAATATTTATATGAACAAATAGGGTTTGCTGTTTCGAAATATTGCGAGTTCTATTTTTGTAACTAAGATTTTTATTATGTAGATCATTTAAATTTACTTAAATGGGACTGGGCAGGACATGTTTGCCGCATGACAAACTGTGGGCCAAAGTGGCAAAGAACTGGTGCCTTGAGACACTGAGGTGGGGTTGCGGCAGACCACGTAGGAGATGATGGGACGAGCTGGATAGGTTCCGTCAAAACTGGAAGGAGGACTCGCGATAAATAGAAGTGAGTGGAATGGAGTGGAGGGAGGCCTTTGCCCAGGACTGGGGCAATAGAGGCTAGTATAAAAAAAAGACGTAGTACGTAGTACGAAAATGTAGATATGTTTTGCAACTAAGTCTTTTGATATATGATGTTTATTTATGTGTACCGTTTCATTTTTCAGGTTTAGTCGACTTGTTTGAATCTCGAACGAAGAATTTCATCATAAACTCATCTATCTAAATGAAAGAAACTGGATCAATGACACTACTTAGTTACTCTGTGTCACAAGTCGGGTGTGTTCTTTTGCATTAGTACTGCATAGCATCCGCAGATGCCTTAAACCCATCGAACTTAGCCCTTCAAGTACAATTGTCCGTCGACCGCGATAATTTGTTTGTCGTGTAATATACTAACTACGACCCGACGTTTCACTCATATAAGTCTCGATTCCGTGGGAATAGGTAGAAAAAAATAGCCTATGTTCTAATCCAGCTCATGTTCTAACCATGTGCCGAATTTCATCTAAATCCGTTCTGCTATCTTAGCGTGAAAACGTAACAAACAAACATACAAAAATCAAATCTTTTCTCTTTATAATGACAAATATTTTGTAACACTTACAATATATTAGGGATAAAATATTAACAACATCCGATGCATGGCGCATGGGATATGGATACGCAAATAAATAAATGTATTTTCTTTCTTTAAATCATGCGCTGAATTCTATAACCATGAAATCAGCACATGACAGGATCCGGCGTAGAAATTTTTGGTCAGAAAGTCGAAAGCTGTGTAAAGATTACTGATGGGAATTTTCTTAACCCACCAGCAGGGTTTAGAACTCTAGAACTACTAGGTTCTTGAATCATGTAGTGAATTCATGTTAATAGTTAGCGCGCCGATGTCCCCTTACACTGTGTAGGTACTGCTACGCATTCATACGAAGTTTAAATTAAATATCCACTAGATACGCATTCATCGATAAGGATAACAAACATTGTTAATTGGGTATTACTATCATCGTACTACATGGAAGGTAAATATAAATAATGTCTTCCAATGTTTATCATCATCATCATCTTTGCGATATCCCGGTTACATCCTTTCGGAGCCGGGATCCGCTTTCCTACTCTTAACCCTCCACTTCGGACGGTCTTCGGCATCCCTTTTTTTTTTTTTCTTGATGGGAAATCATCAAATGACTTCTCCCGCTCTGGGCGGAGGGCGTGTCAGACTTTTACTGACTAAAACCCACCCGTGTTCCATCAGTTGCCCATGTGCCAGGGTCACGGTATCTCTTTCGAACAATCACGCGACCCCGGCAGGGTCTTCTGCATCCCTTATGGTGACTCTAGTACGCATGTCATCCGCTACGACGTCAAGCCAGCACTTTTAGGGGTCTTCCCCTTCTGTCATGTTTCTGCATGTTTATATACTACAGATATTGCATACGGTGCAATTTGACATGTTATCTGTTCATACCCTAATATGGCCCGAGTAGAGGTGTTGTAATGCAACGCCGCAAAACTTGGTGTTACCGTGAAGGTCAAAAATGCCAGTCATAATATTGCATAGGTAGTTCAATAATCCAGCTACATATAATATTATACAAAGTATAATGTTTCGAATCATGTTTATACTTTGCATGCCAACGATTTAATTCATCAACTGCGAAATTCTAGTCATGACCAATTCAGTGTGTTATGTTATTGTAAAATAACACCTATTTAATTTATTTTATACTACATATTATTCACTGAGTGTGTTCATCTAATATTCATCGGCATGGTGGTCTCGAAGTGCCGATTATGTATACTTCAAGGGGTTTGATTGCCAATGTCAAAAGTAAAAAGCATCATGTTCTTTTATGGACTTCGTATATTAGGATATCATATGTTTATGCCGACCGTAGAGGTCTTCTGAAATAGCCTATTCAATCATTCAAGAAGTAATTTGCCCCGGACCGGATTGAGTAAATCTGACGTCTGCGAGACGGCGACTAGCGAAACGTTTCCTGCCGAGACGGGACCTTTTAACGAAGACGGCTTTCATCCATACTTAGAGCTTCGACAATAATGGACCAGAATACTTTAGTTCGTCTGGAACATAGGGAGGTACTTAACATCAATCTAGGTTAAAAACGTTGAATGCAGTTTTAAAGTTTTTTCTTTCGGTAGTAATGTGTTGAAGTCGTAAACTAGCCACGGTTTGCCCGTAAACTGCATGAATGTAAACACTAAATAGCGCGCACGGCTGCATACCTCGTTATGCGCGCCCGCAATTGTGTTTAAGTGCTTCCAAAATAGTTTAGTGTGCTGGTTTCCGTACCATACAGGTAACTAGATGAAATAGGAATACGTTGGTTAATGTCGTTATTAGAGCAATTATCTTATCGTCTGACATCAGTGCTGGTTTCGCCAGAAGCTTTTAGCTTTCAAGATTGGTTTAGCTCCACAAACAATTTTCAATCTAAATGTTTCAGTGGGCAGATGCACATTGGTTTAGCTCCACAAACAATCTTCAGTGTCCATCTGACCACTGAAAAAATTACGTAACACACAAAACTTACCACCTATAATTGAGGAGATACTCAAGAAACCTGCATACAGATATCGAATTCAAAAATAAACTTGGTAAACTCCGCACCGACTCAGGTAAACATTCGTTCATGACGCGTACTTGCGGTGCTCGCCGTGCCCAAATATAGAGCAAATTCCAGCCTGTTGAGGCGACTATTAACATCAGCCCCCCCTCCTCTCTGGTCCGTGCAGACTCGAGCCCGCATCAAACGGCGAGGCGCCGCGAAGCCGACACCGCACGGACGTTGCCCCGCACATAATCCCAGCCCGTATGTCCCAGCAACCTTTATATTCTCACAAAGAGTTATGCGACTCCACGCATCACTCAGCTCCTTAGGCAGGAGTAGTACTTCAATTTAGTCACTTGCAATCGAAAGCGAAATGCTAAACTAGAGATTTGTTGTATCTATGAGCGCGTTATTGCCTTGCCCTCTGATAAACAGCATTGACATCACAGATGCTGAATGTTTGACGGTATAAAGGTGTTCTTGTAAGTATTTAATATCGCCACAATTTATTTGAATGTAACAAGCGGTTAAGTAGACATGAATGCTGCAGGACAATGGGCCTGTGTTCGTGCTTCTTAGGCGCTATGTTCATGCGAAAGCTGTTAGCTGCTTTTGCGGCCCGGCCGCGTGACACTGCATATTTTACACACTTGACAAACGCCTCCGCCCTTAATGCATGCTACGAGTATGTAACATACGCCTTCTTGGACGTGAACACTGATATTGCGGAAACCAATGTCTGGAGCGAAGGGCTTATAAGTTCGTGAAGTTTGGCAAGCACGGTACCAAGTCAAGTGTTGAAAGCTCGAACACAAATGAAAATGTGTGATGAGTTTCGCTACATTATTACGTTTGAGCGAGACGCTTATAATATGCATGAGTGAATGGTAGTAGTGTATTTTGTTGTTTATACAAGCTGGGTGACTAAAAATACTGAATACCTACATACTGACATACTAAATTGGATCTTTGTGGTTATTTGAGCTTCTCTTTTATTCATTCTGGTGTTAAGAAATCAGACAGATAAAGATTGTTTTTTTTTTAGGTTTTTATTTATTAAACGAGCATGGCAGTTGCTATGGACAGGTGTAACAAGTTCGCCACGTTGAACATTATCTATTGTAAAAGGAACTATAAATTGTCACTGTGAATGAGGTAAGTTCCATACTGTCCCCAGTGCTGAATAACAAAGAATTTCATAACGCGGGGAGAGTGGGGTCTTAATTAAAATGAATTCCTGTGTGGAGCGAGTGGCGGCGTAACGAGCCATTTGTGGCTATTAGCAGAGAACAATTGGACGAACACGCGAGTGCTTGCAAGTTTACTAAAGATCGGGAAGCCATAACTTTGAAGAAAGAAATTCATTGTTTAAACAGAAACGGCCGCATTTCCATAATATTGAACTCCCGTTTGTATCACTTTCACGAGGTACTTAAAGCTGCTGCTATTTCCATCAAACGTTCGGATATTAGAACGTTCCGGTATTACTTCCTGTCTCTGCGTCCCGGAGCCATTGCAATCTGGCCTGGCTATCGGAATATCTATTTCCGTACACGGTTCCTGTCTCGATTTCAGTGAATGGTGATATACCTGTGCCTGAATTGGGTTGCTGGTCTGTTTACGGTTGACGTTTACCGCGGAGCAAGTTGTATATTCGTAATGCCACTCACACGCACGTTTTTCAGTCAGTAATTAACATTAACAACCTGCGGTTAACGTTCTACATTACAAAACTTTACGCTTAGTTTCCCTGAAGGGTGGACAGAGTTACCTATAGAACACCCACATTTTGCCAGATATGTTTAAGTGTCATGTAATAGGGGTGAACCTATTGCCATCAACCGGGCAAAAATGTAGACGGGCTGTTACTGAGAAATTATATCTAGAATTTCGGACCTTATGCTTAGCGGTAGCGGTTGTGTCCACTAGACCAACAAGGTAGTATAGTAACGAAACAAAACAAAATAGTAATGAGTAAATGATGTAATATTTCTCGGAACAATCACTATTATTAGAAGTAAGCAAGTGAGCTAGATTTATACAGATCTTGGTCGGTCGCATGAAGCACAATCGTGTTCTGTCGAAGGTTGCAGTCGTGGTATCTTTTATGTCAACTTTTATCGTGAGCGAGTGTGCCACAGACAGTTCCTTCATAACGTCTGCTACGAGACGATACTAAAAAGTGAGCCGTTTTAAATTGTGTTAGAAATGAAGGTTAAACAGACTTGATATTTGCTTTAATACATTTCACTGAGAATTTCTAGATAGAAAAACCCAATAATAATTTACCCTTCCTCGGAATCGAAGCCAGGCCCTCAAGGTCATAAGTAGCGCTTGCGACCATTAGATTAAAGAGGCAGTGACTCTATTCATTTATATATGTCCTGCAATACATCGCATCTTACTTTGTGTATGAATTTTCTACAGCTATCTTTAGACAATTCCTTCTCAGATTTACCTAATACCTTCACTCAATCCAAGTAAGGTAAGTTATTCGCAAATCTCGAGGATATTCTTGTGGTTCACTTGAATGTATAGAAATTAGAAATCCAGATCCGCAAAAATACGCCTCCTGTACAATTATAGAAATAGCAGTTGAAATGCATTTTGTAGAGCGGTAGAACTGACGACAGCTAAATGAACAGAAATAGCGGATAATATCGTTGTCAAAGCGCAACTGAAGCCACAAGTTGTGGGAAATCCATCATTTACTCAAGAAATCAACCTACCTGGCCCTAAATAATTTAAAGAAATTAACTCAATTTAGGTCGATAATACTATAGTAGGGAAGCCACGACCTTCCACGCTCTTCATTGCAAAATTACAACGCTTACAAGCACGGATACCTAGCAACTTTCTAGAATCTATTTTATTATTTTATCAGCTAGGTTTAAAATCGCTTAGCACTACAGGGTTGGCAACAAATAATGAACTTGTAAACTACCCCCATGCTATGTGACTGCAGACAATTGTCAAATAAACGCCACATTTCGTAATCAGCGCCATGGATGATTATCAGTCTACGCTCCACACTGATGTTGCCAAATTATTTATTTAATAAGTAAACAGTTTTGAGCAGATAATGTCGGCAGAGAACTGCACAAAATTACTATATAAATATGAAGATTGATTTTGCAATGGATGCAAACTATATGATCAAATTGATCAAAGTGAGTTGCAGTAGCAAGTTACTTTTTTAGATTTTTTCGAACGCTCTCTTCGTCGCTAGGTGCTCATTAATGAATTAATGAAGTGAAGTGAAGTGAGCGAGTGGAGCAGAGCTGACGGAAGCAGCTTGATAATATTAGTTTTGTTTTTCAATGGGTTTCATGTAATTTATTGCATTTCCGTCATCATTAAATTGTATATCGAGTTCGATACTTTAATTTCCATGAAAATAAAGATTATTCATGTGGAAATTAATAACTCGTATGAAGCTGGCAAAGGCATTTAATGATGATAACAAATTTCGTTCAAAAACTCAAAAATTAAAAAAGCAACATTACTTGCTGTAAAATTCTCCAAAAACAAAAAGCCATATAAATGCACTCCATTTTATGTATATTTCGTATTTTCACAATTTCAATTTGATTCAAAAGGTAAATTGCAATGCATTCAAACAAAAATATCATTATAAATATGACGATGATGAATTGACTGTCCACCATACCATGCAAGGTTCGAGTTCAAAGTGAAAACATGAAGCGAAAGCAATTAGCGAAAATCATTGTGTAGGTACAGACGCCAGCACATCAAGGTATCCGAAACTGTCAAATTCTCCCAATCAACTTTGAACCTAATGCTATAGCAATAAAATTGACAATCTATTAAAGAAATTTGACAGATTGTAGTAGCTCGATGTGTTGGCGTCGGTACCTTTTCGCAATGATGTTTGTTTTTCGGTAACGTGTGGAATACGCGCGTGAAATATTACAAATTGATATTGATGAGTTCGATTGTCCGTATTTTGTATAGACTTGCCTATACAATGATATAAGTCGGCTTACTGGAAGTGTATAGCTTGATATGTGGTCGTGCGTACGACCTTCCGTCAGAAGGATTGAAAAAATGCCGAAATCCATTCAAGGGTATTGTCCTATTCAGAAAAGCTAAAAAAAAATCGAATCTGTTCTGGCAACCTGCTGATTTAAATCATCTATTACTTAGCGCACTCCTATCTTTGGGACTTGAGAAAATTCTACATAACAGCTTAGCACTTGGGAGGACGACCAATTTGGGAAGGCCCCTTGAAAAACTTAAACTATCGAACCATCAACTCTATGTTTGTTAAACAATGGCCCACACACAATCGCAATAATAATTAAAATAATAGAAGACAATTCTGAAATCGATCATGTCATTTTGGTAGAACAATTAACAAAAGCTGGTATAATGCATGATTGGTCGGTGCATGCGAATGTGTCGTTGGCGGCGATGGCGGGCTCGGCACGGGGGGCAGCTGAGGGAGCAGTATTGATCGCGCGGACGACTGCACCACCTGCCACTGCAACTTGGAAAATTCGCTTTTCTCACTATACATTCACTCGGACAATGCCGATACCGCCCACGCGCTCCTGACTCCATTTCTGAGATCACTCCGCAATCTACAGCGACGTCCTCTCTGTCATAATCTCCTTTTCCCATTTATTATCTCTAGCTTGCGTCTGATATGATTCTAATAGGTTTTTATTTTTAATTAGTTCCACGGATTTCAGTTCAACAAGAAAGCTTAATTAGTTGTTTAATACAAAGAGATTGTTTTGACTTTCCAATTCGAGAAGAAAGCCAATGATATGATTCAAAGTGTTTGATTTCAATTCAGTATATATTTCAGGTTACATTGAGCGTCTTTTTCTATTATCACATTTTTTTGTGCCTGTCGTAATCCAACAAGCTGTAAATTCGAGCCAAAGAAATGAGTTTTTGTATTGCGAAGTTGACACGCTGCGCTGCCGACTTCAACTGAGCTGCATTAAGTTTGCAATCTCTTACAAACACTATTTGCTAGGTAATCATCTCACATCTCTCCTTCCAAAGCAATGTTAGCAGAATAAACGGGAGCATTCATACTGAGATAATTTATGCGCGTTTGATGAAAGGAAACGTTCTGCATTCCCTGTGTACAAGTACGTAGTTAAAAGTAAAAATACCTAGGAGTAACAAACGTTGGTGCCATGCACCACATGGTACACCAGCCGCGATTCAATAAGCATGCCATATCTACCCAGTGCTACAATACACCGCTTGATATCAATGCGGTGCATTAATCACGCGAAAACTATATCATTCGTTGTAATATTAGATGCAACCGCCAAAATGCGACTTCAGACGGCAGGAAAATACGAATCTACAATTCACAATAGAGTTGTAACTTTTTGTTTATTTATCGTATTGCCGTAAGAAACCTTCTATTAAAGTTCCGAAGGAGTCATGGATGTTAACATAAAAATAAAATTGTGTTACATTAAAATAAAAAAAAAACTAAGAACAGCTATAACGTAACTCACAGAATATAGTACTTGTTTAAGATATACCTATGGCAAAAAAATAATACCCTTATATTACCGAATTCTTTTCACTTTGGGTCAATACATTAAAAGTAATCAAAAGTTTGTCGATGCATTAACCTACCCATTTTCTTCAAAAAATAGAACACATAATTAAATTGTAGTCCAAAAAAAAAATCGTCTGATATTGTTAACGTAGGTACTCATATCACCAATCGATAAAGCGAACAATTTTCATTCCAACTGCATATTTTAATCAATGTCGTTATTTTGATTGTAACTGAAAATATATACGACAATATTATGTAAATATACCATTGCCAATTATATTAATATTATACTAGCTTCTGCTCGCGACTTAGTCCGCGTCAAATTTTTGCTCCCCTGACCCTTCCCGTCGCATCGAATTGCCTGCCAGTTTTCGATCATTTTTCATTGCTGCTCCGCTCTTTTTGATGTTATATAGCCTAGAGTCTTTCTCAATAAATAGGCTACCCAAAACAAAAATATTTTTTCAATTTGGACCAGTATTTCCTGAGATTAGTGCGTCCAACCAAACAAGCAAACAAACTCTTCAGCTTTATAATATTAAGTATAGATTAATATATTAATTGGTCACATGCGTGTATCGAGTATCGTCAGTTTGATACCTGACAGTGTTGTCAGACTGTGATTAACCGAATCCGTGAGGCGTGAATGCTGTTATGACCGGCAATCCCCGCCTCGGATAGACAATAACTAGGATGGACAATAATAGATAGCAACATTACGGCACCCTATAATTCGATAACAGTAGCGTACGCGACAGATTATGGATTAATATTAGAAACAAAGGGCTTCAGAGAGCGGGTACGTCAATCAGGATGTACATATATACATAAAACTAATCTGATGTGCGTTGCACCTAGAGAATTCTCGTGAACAAAATACAGAATAAAAAACGGACAGGAAAATACGTAGGATGGCCTAGAATACTGGATTTCATAGAATTTATGGATGGGAACAATACAGAAGCTGAAATTTTTATTCTCGTCTGTCTGGTTACGGAATTAATCTTTTTTATATTTAAAAACTATTATTTATTTATTAAAACTTTATGCACAAGTAAAAATACTGTATAAAGGCGGACTTAATGCCTGAGGCATTTTCTACCAGTCAACCTTAGCGTGATACAGAGACAACGCAATCAATCTATATATCGGAATCACGCTATTTTTCCGTTTGGCAGAAGATTAAAAGACAGATCTCAACACCTTGTAAATCTGAAATGTCAAAATCGCGAGAAGTGCATTACGTTATGTAGTGCAAAGTTCGTTATGTATCTATCGAATAATATAGTACCAACTTAAATTTACTAACATACGACTTTGCCCATCTCTCTGGGTTTTTGTTTGCTTTCCTTTACTTAGAGCATCGTGTCGTTTGGTAGTTATACTTACATGCAACAATAATAGTGACGAATTTATGTGTGAAGGTAGCTGGAAAACAAGTTTATGTCTATGTTACGGCAAAGGATACCATGAAGTAAGAATAGCATCCGTCTAAATGAACCTATGAGTGTCAATTTGTATTAGTAGACGTAAAAGATACACTTTTTTGTTCAAAGTTCTACTAGGAGTTCGAAAAAATTCAGCACAGATATAGAGATATGAGGAACTTTTCAACCTATCCCTCATAGTCCTAAACTGGTGACCCAGACATATATAGTTGTACCACTGTCTAGAGCCGTACGCATTATGGTTACGAAAGTAATTCCGATCTTCAATAACACCCACTATTATTTCACACTTGAAAGATCTGAGACATCAGTTTTGCCTATCAAGCATTCTTGCGAAACCGACGACAGATCCCCGTAACGCTACCCTCAAAACTCGGGAAAAATATAATATATGCCAGGAATAGACTATTTCTATGTAAGTTATTTTTAAGGGATGAATGCCTTATAAGTCAATTCACGTTGTTTTCCACGAAACAATATGTTAAAAACGGTAGTGGTGTATTTTTCTTTTCATAATTTGTTGAGGGATCCCACAATGTTACTGAACGTTTATTATTCACGTAGAAACGACAAGGTTGAGGGTGGCTGTTGAAGGAAGAGGGAAGAGGCGCGAGGAGGTAGCGGCCAAGACCTTCAACTAGCGGTGCTATTGACCTGCAAATGGTTTTGTAACGTCATGTGAACGTAATCGAGTTAACGAGTGCTTCGTTTTCGGCGTGTACTCACACCGGTGCGCAATAACTTGTTGGCCGTACTGAGTGTCACACCTCGGTACATTCTAGTCGCTCATCTCTCGGGGGTATCTGCGCATATTGTTCTAAATTGCTTTATCCTGGTCAGCTGGCTGTTGAGTGATTTCACATCCTGCGTCACAAAACAAATCTTGCCAATTGATTGTTATATAACAATCGCTAACGAAGAGGTCGAACAAGTGCGTCCACTTTAGAACGAGTATAATTTGGCTGAGAATCGAAGAGGTACTCCAGTGCAACCACTTTTTCTCTCGGCGGAGGCTGAGAGTGGCGACAAACACAATGTAAGGCAGGACAATGGTGCAAATTTGGTGGCATCGTTTCTTCCGGCAATGCGCACAAGGTCTGGGTTGATCGGGTCGACGTCCTGCGCCCCACGGCCCGCGCCGCCACCCCCGCGCCCCGCCAGCTGTCTCCGCCCGGTTATATTTAGACCGGATGGCAGAGTTCTCACTGAAACAGATTCTCCCCTCTGTTTGCATAACGCACCAAATTATGCGATGGACTTACTCCTTTATTGCACGACAATGATGGTCACTAAGTACGGGTCGCCGCTAAGCTTGATTCGTTTGCATATTATTAGGCAAAATTAAACGTGATTGTTACATCAGCGTAGTATTCATCGGAAGTGAATAGAGCTTCGAAGTTACTAAATCAGGAACATTCGAGCGCCGACCGGGCTCCATGACTGTCATGACACAATGCATGCAACACATATGGTCGAGGACGTAAACTTTACTAAGATAGTAAATCAAATGGACGATGGATCCCAAAAAGGGCAATGTACCGTTAGCCGACTAATGCAGTAAGATGCAAACGGCTGTTGCGCTTGCACAGTTAAGCACACAACGACGCATGACATATCGACGCGATTCTCACCACTAATACTGGCCGGCGCATTATAGAAAGTAAATATGTCTCGACAGTAATGACTATGTTAATTTCGCCGCTCATGCGCGTTAGTCGGCCTAAACGATACTTGAAAAAACCGAGCCGTTGTCAAACAGTCACATGTCGAAATGGTGTCGTGTTGAATTTAACATCATTATTTATTGAACAAATAAAATAATGCCATATATTTACCTATACTTATTCCGGGATTAAGGGACTGCTTGTAGTAATACTTATACCTATCATTTTTATTGTTGCTTATAATCAGTATAAATTAATATAATAATATCACCTTCAAGTAGGGAACGCGCGTATTTCCAGAATGCTGTCAAGGAGAATTTATGTATTCATAGCTCTATTATAAAGTCTGTTGACATCATTGCTTTTATTATGTTGACGAGATGCCGCTGGATATAATTAATGTCTCATGATTAAATATGATCTCACATAAAAGACGGTAAACTAATAATTGTTTGTAATATACCTAACTACGTTCCTGATTTCTAATAAATGAAACAATTCGAGTTAAATCTTACTTTCTAAAACATAGCTACTATTTTGTACTAACTATACTTATTTGTACCGGCTTCAAATATCGGTTTATTCGAATTGAAAACTGTAAAGGTACCTATCGGGAAGCCGTGTCGCACTGATAGTAAATAGAAACATGAGTGTTTTTTTTTCGTTTTGTGTGCACATTCGTTATCCCCGACGCGTTTGAGAGTGCCCTTTGACGCTGTTACAAAAAATATTCGAACGAAAAATGTAGGCAGCAATGGAATTAATTTAATTTTTCCTGCAAAAAAAGTAACATCTGTATTCATTCAAAGTTAAACGGAGCTTTTAGAGTATCATACAACCCTTTAAGAGGATGCGAAGTCCAGCAGTCTCCCGGCGCGTAGGCCGCGTGCACACGGCTCGATGCACCCTAATAGGTTCGTATACATTCCTGATTCACTTTGCACACACAAGCTCGTGTCCTAATTGGACTTTCAAATACCACTAATGTGTGATTAACTGGACTTTCTCGTGTATATTTGTGAATTCTAATGGCCTATACTACCGTTATCCGTGAACACGTGGCGGCGAAATCCTGAATTCACCATAGTCTGTATGTATTTATTTCATTTTGATTCACCTTTTGGGTCAAGCTTCGAAATGTACTGTCACGTCTAACTGCGTCATTATAAGCACACCGGCTATGTTTATATTTAAGAAAAACGTTGACTTAAAAAGGAAATATGATTTCAAAGACTGTTACTTTGTCACAATACATAGTTATAAAGCTCTATACTTATTGAGGGAGGAACACTGCCCCAGTAGACCAAGTAAACATATAAAAATTATATAAAGTTGGAACATACCCGAGTATATTTGATGATTTATCGAAGCTGCATTTTAATAAAGGTGATGGAATCTGAAACAAAAATAGTTCATTTTAGAAATGAAGAAAAAAAAAATCACGCATGCTATATGGATTGAAAAAACGTGATCCACTAACACGGTATTTGTTTGTCCTTTCAGCTTTGTTCATTCGTATATAAAATAATATAAAAAATAAAGCCCACGTTCCGGAAAACTGCGTCCCGTCCCGCCTGCCCTGAGTGACGGCACAGTTATTAAATAAATGACATAGCTCCGATTGCACTGCCAGTTAGAACAACAAAATTTAACGTGGGAAACAAAACTGCGGCCGCGGTCAAAGCGAAGTCTAAAATGAATAAAAACTCAGTTTGGACGTGCTTTGCACACTGGCGTCATGGTAAAACAAGTGATGACTGCCATAAAGAGAACTTGTATATAAGTACGTCCACGGCGACCGACCAGTTTTTGATCTAGTGCAAGAAAGATGAGTGCAGTCTACACAGAAAAAAAATAACTACTCGTTCAAATAACATCACGCCTCTAATCCTTTAAGGGTTAGGCAAAGTTACACCCATTTATCGCCAGTTATTTTTAAGTCTATTGTCAACAACCAGGCATCAATATAGACTCCGGGCTGTTATTGAGAACAACTTATTTTAATTTTATTCTGTTAGGTTCACTAACAATTGATAACACTGATACAAACATATAAGACATTGAGAAAAAAAACATCAGTGACTAATGTAATAGGTAAACACCACATGCATGAAACAATGAATCAGATCAGTAGGTATTTGTATAAAAATTATACATTTCAGGTGAGAAGGTACCTAATAATCAACCACTAAGGGGTATTAGGGATATTCATATACTCCGAAACACGCTTTAGGCTTTGAAACACGTAGTAATTAGTTTTCTGTCTGACTTGATGCGCTTCGCCTGAATTTCAGTCCCTATAGAAATCTCGCGGCACGTAACAAGAGCATGGCTTTTACCTGCGTTTGACAAGTTCTCTGCATTTCAGCTTCAGCCTTTTGAGTTGCCATTTCTCGTATTTCGATTCATAGGAATGACATAAACGCGGTTGTGCCAATTATAATTTTGACATCAATGTGCTTTGGGAGGAGTGTTATGCCAGAATTAACAGTATTATTCTGTGAATTGTTATTGCTAAAATATGTAATTCTGTGGCCGCTGTGAATAGAGTTAAGTCCAAATAAACGCAATGCCTAGGGACTTATCATCATTTCAGCCGAAAGACGTCCACCGCTGGACATAGTCCTTCCCCCAAGCACCGCCACTTCGACCGGTTCTGTACTTCTCGCATCCATCGGAGTGTGTGCCTGCACCCATCGGTCCACCTTGTGGGAGACTTTCCAACGCTACGTCTTTCGGTACGTGGTCGAGAACCTGACTGCAATTCGGCGATCGGTTTTGCGAACAATGTGCCCTGCGCACTGCCATTTAGTTTGGCAATTTTTTGGGGTATGTCGGTTATTAGTTATTATGATTCTTCGATGTAGGTACTTAGATGTAATTCAGTTGGTATTCAAATTATGAACCAACTCATAAATGTACAAGGATGGATAGGTACTTATGATAATAATTTATAGCAGACATATGTATTTTATTCATTCCGCATGTTTATCCTGAAGGTCGAAAAACAGTGTAGGTACAATCCGTTTTACTAAACTATCGTGCATGTGATATGGATGTCCGCTTGGAGATACATTTATTTGAAATAAAATAAATTATGAAAAACAGAAGAAGACACACTCGGAAACATCTACTTTAATACGAATATTACTTTTATCCTTCATAAACAGATCTTGTTTATCAGAGCCGGTTCACAATAGACCCGAGGTCATTTTACTAAACGGAAATGCCAGACCTACACAACCTGCGCCCGCGAATATGTAGATATTGTACATAAATCCACCACCTACTATTACGGCCTAATAGTATTAGGTAACAGTATACGCAAGATTTGTAGATAATAAATCTATTAACCGGTCAAAATGGCGGTGCTTGGGGTCCCCCAGGTCAGAAAATCACTATTGTTTACTTAGGCTTCTTATTTTTTTGGAAAAGAAACTCTGCTGTTTTAAAATGAATACTACGTATTTCACTTTATTTTGATGCCATTTAGAAACGTTATTACATGGCACTATCATTTTTGTACAAAGTGACTATGAAGTTTGACACTGAAAACTAAATGGGCGTGGAAGAGTGCTGGATATAGATCTCCTTTTATTTAACAGTGGACATCTTTCGGCAGAAATTACAAAAACCTAATTACAATCTATACTTATAATAAAACTGTAGAGAGATCAATTCTGTACATTGAAAATATATTCAAAATTAATATTGGAGGATGAATGGTGATCGATACTGATGCCAAAAATGCAATCAGTAAATTTTTTGTCTGTCTGTCTGTATGTGTACGCATGGGTCAAAAACTACTGAAGGGATTTTAACCAAACATGGTACGATTGTAGTCCATACTCCTGGGCAGGTTATAGGCTATATAACATAACGCTAAGATACATAGAAGCCGAGCAGTGACAATAAATTTGAAGCAAGTCGGATGAAAATGCGCTTTCGAGCTAAAAAAAATAACCTGGATTAACACATAGGCTACTTTTTATCCCGGTAGTAAGTTCACGCGGGATATTTTCCGACCTCCACGCGGGCGAAGTCGCTGGCAAAAGCTAGTATGAAAATAAATCCAGCAATGAACAAGAGACATCTACGACTACCAACTATACTTACAAATGGTTCCTCAATTTATTTCAATAAAAGCGTACAATATAATTAAAATTAGTCTCACGTAAAGATTGCAAACTTTTCTAGGCTGATTAGGGTTCCGTCGCGGGCAGTCGTGGCCATAACGCAACTTGCAGAACGAAACTGATTCGTGCCTCGTTAAGTCGAAGCCACGATTCGGTCTTACAGATAATCAAAATGTCAAAACAGTATGAGTTAAGTTGTTAAGCTGACTTGTAAATTAAGCACAACTTAAAATTTCACTGCCTTCGTTTCTATCAGATAAGATTTTACTTTTAATGTTAATTGAATAAAGACATGCAACTCATATGTATGCACAGCATGTTAAGTTACCAAGTTTATAGAAAACATTAAAAAGAAATTGTTATGAGTTTCCAAATATATGAGTGAGTGCGCCCACAGTATTACCAAATTGTGTTACGTTAACAATATTCGTGAGCGTGGGTCGTTACTGATATATCAGACAATAGAGCTGTGTGTCACGGACGCTGAGGACTGTTCCACGGAACCCACGATACACACCACAAACTAGTTACGTATAAATGAAACGCACTTGACCCACTTCATCGTTCAGACCAAAAAGTTCAGAAACGTGAGGATTTTCTCAATAGCTCTTAAATTTTTATTTCTACGTTTTAAATATTCCGTGCGACGATTGGATTCCCGGACTGTTACATTAAAATACAACAAAGATTTTTGGATTCGACGTAAAAATGTAGGTTCGAGGAATACACGATGTCGACCGACAGTAACGTTCTATGTCGTGTGTCTATACATGACATACGTTAACGTTACTGTCGGTGGAGAGAGGCGATGAGGCTGCGAGCACATGCACATTTTCAATAGCTTCCTAGCACTTCTGTTAATCGAAATCGAAGCCAGTCAATCGCGAGTGCTATTACGTGCTCCAGTAAATTATTCTGCAGTGGACTGCGCCGGCCGGCCGGACCTGTGGCTAAGTTGCTTGGTTGCTGTTTTATTTGACTATCGCCGAACTACATGACCAAATACATTAATTGCACGACCCACTGGAACACGCATTGGATAAAAATTAATTAAAAATCAATAGCGCTTATGTTTACCTGTACTAGAGGGACATTTATTTTGCAAGACATTGAAATTGATTGCTTCGAAAATAATGACAATATATGTAGTTACGTATGGGTTTTAAAAACACAATGCTAATGAATACGTAGATACATAAACTTACGCTTTTTCCCCAGGGGTAGGCAGAAACTACTGAACGCCGTCTTCTACGATCCTTACAAATTCTTTTTAGCTTCGTTTATGTTCATACACGCACGCCGGTTACCCGTACTATGCAACTGACCTTTCTGAAGAACATCACCAATAAGGTCACAATATGTTCTCCTAGATCGTCCCCAGCGTGTCCAGTTACATCTGCCTTGTGAATACATTTTGTTATCCTGCTCTTCATTCATCCTCTCAACATGACCAAACCATAAGCATACTCTAAACTGATGAACTATCTTCAAAAAGAATGCTCGGAATTGCTGAGAACATAATACATAAGAAATCAGGACAAATAACTACGTAGCGTGTTCGATAGATGATAGGTAGCGTGCTATCGGGTATCGACACTTTAATCAGTCCACGTAGGAGTCTTGCATCACAGCTATAAGACACATAGATAGTTTAGTGTTTTATTAACTTCGTAATCGGAAAATGCGTAGGCTATCTACGTATTTCCGCCCACCCTTTACGAAATAGTGCTGTCCGTTTTTGAAATAACGGTTCCAAAGATAAATTAAACTTAGAATTTAATATTCATAGCGCTCTGATTACTTGTTTGCTGTTAGTAATGAGTTCGTGGTAGTGATAAGCATATTATCTTAGGGGTTAGTATCGCAGATTTGCATAGGTACCTACTTACAATAGAAAGACTATGTGTGGTCTTTAAAATGTATATTTTCGGCATTCTAAATCACAATATGATACCTAATTCTTGACCTTGGTTGACGTTTAAAGTTGTTCCATGAAACAACTAAAAAAAATTAAGCAAAAAAACATGGAGACACCTAAAGACAAAACTGAAGGCAATTCTCGTAATTTTAATAACGTTCACAGTATGATTTCAGTCTCAATCTGTCAAAAGTACCTCGAGTGTCAAGTTTACTAAAGTCGAAGATATAAGCCAAGCATAAGGAAACATCTGCCAAGCTAACTCGCAAGGAATTGTTAAATTTAAACATAATTTACAAAATACTCCTGGTTAGATGACCCAGTTTCAATAAAAAATCTCAACAGGCTGCTTCATTTAATCGTCGATAATCTTAGAATTTGCGATAAACGCTTACGTAATAGAATATACATATAAATCATTATGATATATTTTATGTGCGTAACTAATAATACGGCGGCAAAATAAGGCGCGATATAAATTCTGATCACACCTTTATTTGCATTATGCTAGTCGGCACGACTCAGATACCGCAACTGATAAGTCGTATTTTAGGGTTCAGTGTTAAACAGGCTTTCTGGATAGAGGACTTTAACAAAAAAATTACATCTTTATTCTATACTAATATAATAAGGCTGAAGAGTTTGTTTCTTTGACTGAACGTTATAATCTCAGGAACTACTGGTTGGAATTAAAAAAAAAATTCGTGTTGGTTAGCCCATTTATCGAAGAAGGTTATAAGTGAGGTGTAACATCACGCTACGACCAAGGGAGCCGAGAAAAATGAAAAAAAAGTTACGAATACGAAGACCTCGCACGGACAGGCGATTCGATGCGACCGACGCGCGGGGTGGGTCGAGGGAGCAAGAAATTTGACGCAGACGAAGTCACGGACAGAAGCTAGTAAGTTAATAATAAGTTACCCGTATTGAAAGCTCTGACATTGTTTTTTTTTCATGTCATGTCCTCTAAGCGTAGAATAAAAAAAAACACATACGCAAGTAGTTGTACATTTTGCAAGTTCTACATGATTTCTGTCAAGATTCATAAAGGTTAAATTAAATATAATCCAACTATAGGCGCTTTCTTTCAAGGTCATTTAAAGTTAAGGGTATAATAGTGTAAGTTTAATAAAAACACTTTAAGCTTTTAACTGAAACCATGAATTCAGCACATAACTCTAGACCCCTAGCGAAGAATTTATTCGAAATTAAAAAAAATCTACTGTAGTTATATACTGACGAAAACTTGTATACAAGATGTAACAGACTAAACGCAAGTCCTGTAAGTAATTTGTTCTACTAAAAATACCCATATTAAAAATGTCTGAAATCGATTTTTCTGACATTTTTAATATGGGTATTTTTTAACAACAAAGTTACATTTTGCTATACCTACCACCGATTGAGTCAAGAAACATTCACTCTTATGCTAAGGCCATAAGACTCAATTTTAAATCCATAAAGTAATGGTAGGCTAAACCCAATTTCCTTTATAATAAAAAATTGCTTTGTTAAAAAACATTTGGTTATAGATTAATGTTTTAACTCAATTCTTGGTGTGTGTGAGGTCCTGCGTATGTTCCATGTTGTACGGTCCAGGTATATCAGGGTGTACCCACTGCCGTAAGGGTACTATGTATTGTTATGTAACGGCCTGACTCGCACTTTAATTGTGGTAACCAAGTGTACAAATACGCTGTGAATGACGGTGAGTGCAGGACCTCTCGGTACCGTCCGAGAGAATGGTCAAAAGAGGAAAGTCAAAAGTGTGTGTTTGTGTACTACTGTAAAGTGCGCTTCGCTTCGTGGGATTAAATACCATTATTACAAAAAGCTCTTCGAAGCTGATTTCATGTTTGTACTGAGAAATTACTTAATTATAATACAGCTTAATTCACGGTAGGAGCTGAAAGTACCTCGTTAGCAGCAAAATCTCCATAGCAACAAATTAGGTTATTATTTTTCTCCGTAACTGCTACAGTAGATTTAAAATATATTTGTGAAAATAAAACTGATTAACTCTGGTTCTGAACCTACATTTTATAAAATGTATTCAAGCAAATATCAAGTCTATATAACCTTCATTTCTAACACAATTTAAAACTGCTCACTTTTTAGTACCTTATCGTAACAAACTTTATGAAGGAACTGTCTGTGGCACTCTCGCTCACGATAAAAGTTGACATAAAGGATACCACGACTGTAACCTTCGACAGAACACGATTGTGCTTCATGCGACCGACCAAGAACTGTATAAATCTAGCTCACTTGCTTACTTCTAATAATAGTGATTGTTCTGAGAAATATTACATCATTTACTCATTACTATTTTGTTTTGTTTCGTTACTATACTACCTAGTTGGTCTATTGGTCACAAGAGCGCTACCGTGAGGTCGCGGCATAAGGTCCTTTTTTTGGGTGGGAAATGACGTCGAGCGTGTCAGACTTATACTGACTAAAACCACCCATGTTGCTTCAGTTGCCTTTGTCAGGGCCACAGATACACTTTCGAACAAATCCGTGACCCTGGCATGAGGTCCTGGGTTCGATTCCCGGGTCGGGCAGTGTTGTTTTTCTATCTGGAATTTCTCATTAAACACTGGTGCCTGAATCTGTGTCACAGATCCCTATTATATCAGACTTAATCATGACTGACGAAATGTGGATGTACCATAGGTACACCTCTGCCCAATCTTTCGGGGAAACAAGACGTGCTGTTATGTTACTCTATTTAAATGTTGATAGCATAGAGTGTAAATAATAGTGACGTGATCGTTGTTTTCACACGACTGGCTCTGAGTAACGCGCGTGTTTTGGATCTTACCTGTTTCATCTCTATGTTTTGAAATGGAATGACAAGCAGAATAAGGCCAATTAATTTGTCATCTTACCTAACTGGACTGCGTCTGCCCGTGTATAACATTACCGAACGTGTCGTCTGTCTGTGTGAATCAATATCAACAAGCTCCTAACCAGTTTCAATGGGCCATTTGAATGGTTGAAAAGAGAATTAAAACCGAAAATGTTTGTTTATTTTTATTGCCCCGTGGTGAGGCTCGGTTAGTTCTTTCAGACCAATTGTGTCCTTTACAAAGGTTCAAAGATTCCTAACGTCTAGGTTTAAAGAGGGAACAAAACGTAATTTAGATCGAATGAAACATGACTGTCGATTGTTGTATCCAGAGACAATACAAAGTTTTTTTTTAAATTTAGGCTCCAGTGGTCGCTTTCAATTATACAAGAACGTAGGTACTTGTGTTCATTAAGCGACAAATGTACCGCAACTGGCCGTCGCGTCGTGTCGGCGCAGACGCAGACTGTTGAATGTCGAAATGTGGCGTAGAGCACGGAGCGCGAGGCGTGACGTCTCGACACATTATGTCCTCGATGAATCCAAAACAACGCTTAAATTGCCAACTTAATGCTCACTTACATAAAAAATCAAGGGTGCCACAAGAGATTCCAGATGCAGCTTAAAAAAAAAACAACTGACACAAGATTATGACTACAACTAGGACGTGTATGCGTCTGGAGCCTGCACGTTGCATAAATCTTAAGTATGATTACTTTCTAAGAGCCTTTATTTTTCCTTTGCTTATTTTTGCTTCAAGTTCGCCAGCTGTGTTGGCCAATGAGTATGTTGAATGCGCGCTCTACTCAAACCCATTCTTATAGTTTTCCGAGGACAATTACCGAGGCCCGGAGCGGCGGCGGCCCGGCGACGTGCAGATGAACCCAGTACATAATTAAAGTTGTTACACGATTATTTCGTGTGTGTCGTCCTTGTAACGAATACTAGCTCGATGAATCAATTGAGAGCGAGCGCTTGCGATTATTAACACAAAGTAAAAACTGATCTCGCTACTGAGATCAGGCGCCGGCGCATCATTTGTAATACAAGTAACCTCTTGATTTACACTAAGTACGTTTTATTTGTACTCCTTGAAGTTACGACACTCTTATTGAACTGATTTAAATTGCAATGGCTAGTTGTTTAAATAAGGGATCGTACAAACGTGCGAGTATTTGTTTCCGACTTCCCGACAGGTTCGAACACTCGATGACATATGTGACGATGTTATTATAGTCCGGTGTGGCGTGGGTGCAGTCGAGGCACGTCTCGAGTGATTGTTGGGCGCCGAAACCACCGCCGGAAGGATGTCCCATGAGGCGGCGCGTGCGCTGCATACGGCGCAGCTTTATTAATAACAGTTCGATACGCCCCGCACTAACTATAAGCACGAATTTATATTCCTCCGATGTCAAGTAACAGGATTTTGTGACATCAGGCTCATAAACGATAACACCTGTGGAGCTTAACTTAAATATGTCGCCATTGATGCAGATTTGACGCTACATGGCGGCGATGTCATTAAAAGACCCGATAGATGAATATCACCCGCCTGTCCACTAGTTCATTTCCTACTCTAGGGTGCATATCCGGTACGGCTAGCAATCCTTTCCTATCCTAAGGGCACATCTTCTCTACCATTACAGCGTCCCCCGGTCCACTCCTTGGTATGCAATGGCATCTGTAGCACCATGAAACATGAGACCTCAGGGTCTAGAGCAAATTTTGGGGTTCACTCGATTAATCGAGTCTGGTCAAACTACACCAGCACGCGTAGCATGACCACCATAGAAAGAACTTTGTCTATTCTTGGTAATATAGAGATAGAATTTGTCATGCTACGCCAGCACAAAACGGTACAAATCTTTCTACAATCTTTAATCTGTCTTTAATCTTTCTACAATCTGTAATTTTGTCTATTCTTCCGTCGACATAACCTATTTCTACGGTGGTCATGCTACGCATGCAGGTGCCATTCATTAATTCTTATGCAAATTTATATAACAGTCTTGATAAAGTATTATTAACTTAAGTACATGAGAACAACGAAACAAGGATAAATGAGAAAATAAAATAACAATTAGGTACCTTTAATCGACATGCCAGTTGACTTATAAATGTCCTCTACAGTACAAGTTCTACTTAGTTTGGAGGTTAAGAGTTTTTCATATGATGTAATTCTAATATGTGCAATAAACGTTTTTTTTTTTTAACAGATACTCGGAAAGAGTCGAGATTACGGAGGTAGCATATCGAAGGAATCTGCGACCGCTGCTCTTTTGTGTGTGAAACCTCGATAACTTTCTAATTTTTATATGGGTATGTACAATCTTACCAATATGTATAATCATTGTGAAAATATTATTGTTGAATATTATGTCCCATTTCTTCACGAGAGTGTCGTAGTGGCGACTAAGGGACTTACTAGAGAATAGGCATCAGTGTTCTCTAGGCATCATACTGTGATCGCCAACCCGCCTAATGATGATGAATATTAAGTGGGTAGGTACTTAGATTTAATTGAAGGATTTTTTCAGAGACGTCTCATACCTTAAAGAAATTTTTCCTATTCTATTTACTGCCTGGTGTTGTGTTTAGTCATTAATAGCGTAAGTAACCACTTCAGGCAAAACTTTGAGAATTGTCGAGGTACTTAACCTACATTAAAAAAACTTTTTATAAAAAAAACAACCGACTTCCTTAAAAAAAACACTACAAAGTCAAAAATAACTTTATTTTCGAAAATTAAAAATTAAGGAAGTCGGTTGTTTTTTTTTTTTTGTAAAAAGTTTTTATTTTTTTTACTTTTTAGTTATGGTAGATACTCCGCACTAATCTAATCGCGTTATTGGTTCATTTGTCGCGGAAATACGTAATGCAAATTTAAGACTTATATGGTTTTCACATGGACCCCATTGTCCAAATGGAACCAAATTAAAATGAGACCATTCGGGAAGCACCAGCTTTCAAATAAAAAAATAATCATCAAAATCGGTTCACCCAGTCAAAAGATATGGAGGTAACAAACATAAAAAAAAAAAAATAATAAAAGAAGTCGGTTAAAAACAAAAAATACAGTCGAATTGATAACCTCCTCCTTTTTTTGAAGTCGGTTAATAAAGCGATAACACCTAGTATCGCAGTTAAAATCTTAATAAATTCAAATCATCTAATAAAACAGCTTTAATACAAACCATTTCAGTTGTATTTATTTCTTCTATTCCCCACACAAAGCTATTACAAGCTTGGTAATATTAACTTGTATTGTAGGTACTATATGATAGTGGGTTCCACGTGGTTGGGCTGGGCTGTGGCTATGTCTAGACTAATAGCCTTCGTGCTAGGTTCCCATAATGAAGCTAAATGGGGCCCCAAATCGCGAGACATCTTTAGTCGATGAACTTGGCTAACTTATTTGATTTGACCATAGCTATCTTAACAGTTTTCTGAATGCGGAAGAACGGATATAATTTGTTTTCATTGTAAGTTAGGAATACTGCTTTTAATCATTTTAATACAAATTAACCATTTCAATTTTCTTCAGTAGTCCTTTCAACTGACTGTAGCTTGTAGTGTATACGAGGTGTAACAGAATCAGCGCAAGTCCTGAATTGATGTCAGTAACGTTTAAAGTCAGTATTTTCATTCACAAATAAATGTATTTTGCCATTCCTACCGCACAATGTGCCAAAGAAAATTGAAACTTATATCAATGCTATAAGAAACAATTTTAAATGCATAAAGTACATGCATAGTTTGCATTGAATAAATTAAGTTTAGATCATAATGCTTTAAAATTAATTTAAAAACGTATTTTTTTTGCTTTTAACTCAATACTCTAATTGGGGTGTATGAGGTCTTCCGTTAATAATGTAACACGTTGTATAGCAAGGATGTTAGTAGATATTCAGCTGCATTCACAAGTACTAACATATTCAAAATATGCCTTGCCTTCTCGGACTGTACTCCAAGCGTTATTGTTATGATAATATCGACGTTTTCATCTGACTGGCCATAAAGCTCGGCCGAGTAAGGGTATCGGGGCCGTGCGAATCGCAACAGCAGATTCTTTCAATATTTGGACGTGTCGTTTGCGGAATGCAACGCTCTGTCGTCATGGTGCAGCCCGTAGTGTGGCATAGATAAATTTATTTTATTAGATGCGACCACACGCAGCCTGGCAGTTCGGCGAACCCACTCACCGAGCCACACGTGAGTGTTTCATGAGCACGAATATCAAGCAAATAGTGTGGCCCCGGTATTGTATCGCTGATGAGCATAATTGTTACAATATCGTATTTATAGCTCACGTTTATTATAGTTTTTCGAAAGCTGGCTTTTGAAAACAGAGTCATATTGTAAAATAAAAGTAGGGGCATTCATTGTTAATCTAATAACAATAACAACTTAATTTTCCGACTATTAAAATCACAATTGTCGATCATTTACAGTTTTATACACATTGACTAAGGTTATCAATTTGCGTAACAATTAATGTCCTTGGCTGTAATAACTACCAGGCACTGTTAGAACAATAACTGCTAGTAATATAAATGTGAAAATTTGGATGTTTAGATGTTTGTTACTCAATCACGCAAAAACGGCCGAACAGATTTGGGTGAATTTTGGCACATAGATAGTTAATAACCTGAATTAACACGTAGGATAGTTTTTGTGCCGGTATAACGTAGCAATGTGCTAATTTTTGACCAAAATGTGTGAAACATTTTATTTAAAGCGTAAAGTTACCGTGTACTCTGTAGACAGTTTTCAGTCTCTAAGTTTATTTATTGTTACTGAAAATGTTACTCTACAAAAAGTTCTCGCTTTGTAAGACAAAGCGAGAACTTTTTGTAAAGTAGAATTTTCCTTGATAATGGACAAGTAAATCCTGAAGCGTTCACTTCTTATCGTTTTAAAAGTAGATTGCACTTAGCGCTAAGAGAAGCTAAGTTAACTTGAGCTGTTTGATCTTAATTAAGACCGATGTGATTTACTTAGGCTTCGAGCGATATAAACTGGATTAAGTAAAGCTAGACTTGTGTTAAATACACGCCCGCTATATTCTATTAGGTTGCCTATTAAAGCTACATAACTAGTGGAGAGCAATGGTGGCCCAGTGGTATTGGCCCCGACTTATAAGTTAGGTCGTGAGTTCGAACGGAGGCTAGCACTTCGTGTATTTAATTTCATTACGCTATCAAAACGGTGAAGGAAATCATCCTCGGGAGAATGCTCTAGAACCAAATCCGAAGATATATAACATCCACCAACACGTCTTTGGCCCGCTTTTGGATTATGGCCCCCTCCTACTCACAGAAAGTATGCTTTTGAATATTATAGGCTGATTGCAATGAACTAGTTAGTTTTATAAAATGATGGATTTGACGCATTTTCGACATCGATAATTTTATCATTCGATAGAGGAATACCGAGATTTTAGCCCACAAGAAATTGTTAATATTACAAACTAGTAGTAGGTAAGTACAGGCTACTTAACTACATAGTGAAAATAACTTTAAACAGCCACTGTGAAGGCGATTAGTAAATCTAAATCGATTCATTATTGAACTTAGTTTTGATTCGCATTTAAGTAGTTAAAATTAAAATTCGGTCTTAGTAGGTACAATATGTATCCTCTGACCCTCCCTGATCTAGGGCCGCCCATAATTCAACAAACTCATAGTACCAGGAACGCTTCCACCGCGCAACAGACAAGATCCAACGCAAGATCGTGATAAAGCATGTTTGCAAACTGTGCACCTCAAACTCAGTTCCATGTACACATATGCAAATGAGATATGACGATACTAAATTATAATAGTAGGTAGTGGTGAGGCTACGCGGCTGCCCCATTTCAAAACTTAGTAAGTAAGGACATAACGTCGTTGCGACTTTAAGACCTCTTATGTGTCACTTTTGGCAAAATAACTTTTTTGGAAGCTGTTCTTCTTTTTTTACTATCATACTACTTTTAATTTCAACTAACAATAGCAAAATAATAAGCCGGAAATCATATGGCTGATACCTATATTTTTTATTGTAGTTGGTTCCACGATACAAATTTTTTTCAGTAGACGGTTTTCGATTTTGACATAAAGTTGAATTTAACACATAAGGGGTCTTAAAGTCGCAACGACGATAAGACGAAATTTTACAGTAGAGCGCAAAAACGTAAATAGGGTCAGCCTTTGAAAAGTATTTATGTTTGACTACATGAATCTAAAGATTTAAAAACCTAAAAAGTCTCAGAGACTTACTAGGTTTTGAAATGGCTAAAGTAACTAACTAGGTTTTTAAATGGTCACGTGGCAGTGAATGGGAAACTTTCTAGATTTCGATGTTTAATTATATCTGCTTATAAATAAGTTTTCAACGCTGGTGTTTTAATAAAACGATTTTTGTAAAAAGTGCCCCTTAATGGTTTTGAAATGGGGCAGCCGTACGATGCAGATGGTTGTTTAGTACGTATTCAAACCAGCTTTGCATGTTGCTAAAGTTGTGTTTACTCAGACATATTTGATTAGTACCTAAATTGGACTGAGATATGTTATGTATTTGTAATCCTTATCCTCATAATTAATGTATAATATTAATGTATCTTGCTTAGCATTAGGACAAATACAATATTGATCGTAATTTTGGTAATGTATACCTAATCTTGCGTAGCATTAAGACAAATACCACATTGATCTCATATAAGTATACGCGTATATAAATATACTAGCTTTTGCCAGCGGCTTCGCCTGTGTATTATACATATAAACCTTTCTCTTGAATCACTCTGTTTATTGATGAAAACCGCATTAAAATGCGTTGGGTAGTTTTAAAATTCTAAGAGTACTACCTAATACCTATTACAAATTCGAGAAAAACTTCTGTATGTGACCTTTTCATGATCAAACTATTGAACGGAATTCGATAAAATTCGGCAAGAAGGTGGATGACATCCACATGGATGTAGCCGCAGGCAAAAGCTAGTATTGTATAAGTATTCTTAGTAGAGAGGCTTTTTGTATCTAGACCAATATACTTAACAAGTCACAATGACAGGGTAGTTTTGTTTGACGAAACTTTCGAATTCCGTAACCTTGACGATACTTTTTATCTAATCCAGCTTCGCTTGGCAAAAAACAACTTCAATAAAGAATATTAATAATGTTCCAATAACCTTTTTTCTATTATCTATTGTCAGGAAACCAATTTTGATTTCGTTCATTTAGAATGAGAAAAACAAGCGCACAAAACATTGGGTTAAAAATCAAAAGTGCTACGTAGTCTGTAACCCATTTTAAAAAACACGTATTAAATACAATACACAAATATGAATGTATGGTATGCATATACCGGAACGTTTGTATAGTATCGCAATACTGGATAGAGTCGCATTTGCCCTGACAAGCGACGGTCTTGGCCGTGGGATTGCAGTACAAGCCTAGACTGTCCGAGACGATCTAGCGGGATAAACGGCGCTTGTTGTTGTCGTTTAACTTTCTGTTAAGTCAAAGTCCATTGGCGCCTCAGTCACCCTCCTGCGAGGAGCGAGTCCTCCCACGCCATCGCCACGATCGGTGCACTACTGCCCACATGCGCTGGCGCAGCCGCTTCACTCATATATCATGAACGAACGCTCTAATCATGTTTTCTGAGAAAAAGTTTTGTAGGTGTGTAACAATGTATGCTCAGTATTTACATAAACACAGTTATTTACAACTCAGTGGATCGTTGTATAGCTACTTTACCGAAATATCGATTTTAATAAATTTCCGCTGGTTGCTGTTGTGCATACCGATAGTTTAAACTATAAACATATTAACTAGCATTTAGCTTGCATGTTAAAGTGCATTTGACATCATCATACTACCGGTATATTATGCGTTTGGGTTTAAAAAGCTGGTAGTTTTAATAGCAATTCAATAAGCAATTTTCATTTTCAACATCAAGGCAACTTTAGCTTTAAAACAAAGGTACGGTATTAAATCCCATCTTTTCATTACTACTTAATTTCGTAACACTTGGTAAATAATAAGGAGAGGGTGAAGAGAAATCGTATTACTCTATTGATAAGTGATATTTACTTAGGTCGGATTAATCCACCAACAATGCAAACACCGCACTGTTGTTGTTCATTTTTAATTGATAAATAACCGTTCAAGAAAAAACAATGGCTGCTATTACGTCAAATGTTTATTCAGTAGCTAAGGCGATTTAAATGCCAGTATAGAGGATGTTATAGAATGTTTTCGTTCCTTTACTTATGTAAGGTTAATTTCTTAATTACGCATGCATTTGTTAATTGTTGACTCTAAATGAATGCGCTATCTAACTACCTTATTGATATTTACTTACTTAAACTTTGTCTTGATGATAAGGCTTATGAAACATCCTGTGTACATAAACATGTAAATATGTTTGCAGTTTTTTGTTTAGGTTATCCGGAACTCATCCTATACTGTGTTTTTTCTTTTCTGGTAAGAGAGAGTGCATCTGTGTCTGCCCACACACTTCTGCACTATAATACATATTTCCAGCGCCGAAGGCTAATCCCTGTTGAGATTGGCCGCCATGGTAGGTATACGGTCTGGTGGACTAAGTAACAGTGTATATAGGTATACTATATACCGTATCTTTGCAATGATACTATTTCGTAATAAGAGAGCACAACATAAGCATTGAAACAGTAAATTTACTGCAGTGCATTATATATCTTTATGTTTATTGTGCTGTCCAATTAGTAATTGTAGCTAATTACGTTTAAATGAGTTTGAAATAAATTAATGTGTTCTTTGATCGTGTTTACCTATGCTGTTAACTGTAATTAATATTGTCAGAGGGCTAATTGCGTTACACCAACCATTGAGATGGCTTTCATTTTGATAGTTTAACAACATTAATTACGTTATTTTCGTTGTTGAGCAGACACATTTTTAGAATATATGAGGCTATGTAATAGCAATATCTTTCAAAATGATTTAGATTCTGATTGAGAGTGCATTACGCAATTGAAGTGCAGATCATATTTCCAATAGCAGACATCATCGAAGCGGCTGTACCAGCTAAGCTTTCAAGCTGTAATAAATTGAATTTGATTCGTAAAAGCAAGACCTGCGAAAGTGTCTGAAATCCGGTGTTTATTCATAATGAATTGTGTTAACAAATAATTTGCGTTAACTTTCATTAATAGATCTCATTGCTGATAAAAACACTTCCGATTTTGTTACAAAGTGTTGCGAAATGAACGCTCACTCGGCACGTAATAAGTATGTATACGCGACCCCTTTCATTACCATTCTACAACCAGTTTCTACCTGCTACATACAATACTACTATCGACTCAATCAAAATTAAAACGATATGATAAATTACTCGCTTCATTTCAAACTTCAGTTCCGGTATCGAGTGCGAATGAAATTCTCAAATGAGATATCGATTTTCCACCTCGTTGTGGATTTCAGTTTGTTGTAATGTGGTCATGTGGTGATTGTTTTGGAAATGTAATCACTACTAGACATTATTTTATGATTTATAATACTAAAATAATTAGCAATCATTTTTAGATTTAGAAATGGCAAAAATCAAAATCAAAAATCATTTATTCAAACTAGGCTGAGAATCAGCACTTTTTGAACGTCAAATAAATTTAAACTATTTACAAACTAAAAAATAGCGTCGAAAAATCATCCGCATCGCTGTCGACTGGTAATGTACCTTCCCAAGAGACTGGCGGCATGTAATTAGTTCACTTCTACGTTAGCGAAATAGCGATGTACATTTTATATATCGCTATTTTAGAGGTTTACTATTACAACTTTTCATTCAATTCATCTAGTTTAAAAAAAGAATTGATTGACGTGTAAAAGTGTTTGTCCAAACCTACTTGCAAAAATAAAGTCATTTATCATTATCATTTAACTTTAAAATGAATTAATTGAAAGTTTCAAACGTAAAACTTCAATATCTATCACAATAAAAGTTCTGAGAGTTCAGTATTAACTACTGAATGGATTTCAGTCGTATACTTTATATCTACTAAAATCCTATATCCATTTATTGACTCACATACAAGTACAACACACATTTTGCACAAGAGTTCCATATAAAGCGTAAGTGAGCACTGTGAAACACTTTTGATATTTCCAAGGGATAAAACTTTGTAAAGGAAGTCCGTTTTATTTCCGACCTGAAATCCCATCGGGCTTGTACCGATTTGATTTTATTAAATAAAATTAACCGGTGCTGTCGTAGCAAGATATAAAAGAAACTAAGAAAATTGCATTATTTTACAAAGCCATATTTTTATCACGTACAGTCAGTACCCTGCATTACCTGACCCCTCTTACACAGAAGATATGAGGAAAAGGGGTCAGATAATGCAGGGAACTGACTGTACTTTTACACGGGCTCTCGAAACATTGAAGGAGTGGAGGGAGGCCTTTGGCCAGGAGGTGGAACAGCAGACGCTAGTAAAAAAATAAAATAAAAGTCTTGTAGCTAAGTCGCAGTCACAATTTTCTAGTCACCTAATCAAAATGCACGCAGGATACACTCCTACAGAGAACTGGTGAAGTGAATTACAGTAATACCCCGCTTTACGCGACCCCGTTATGCGCGGTTTCACTATAACGCGAATTTCAGTTTTCGCGCTCAAATGCCTCGCATTACGCGAAAGAGTACGTATAAACATAAAGTTCTCTATGGTCGCGGGAATCTCCGCTTCCTCTGAACATGGTATTCTAATAGTTTTTGCCCATCAGTCAAATCCTACTGTGACAGAAATGGGCTTAAACCTGAAGTTACCTCACTTGATACGCCCAGAGACTTAAAAGTGTACGTGAAGTTCCTTCCACCAAACACTACGTCAATATTACAACCTATGGACCAGGGAGCAATAGCAAACTTTAAAGCTTATTACCATCGCCGCACTTTTAGCCAACTAATTCATGAAACTGTCGGGGAAGGAAGACAGTCTATGCGAGAGTGGTGGAGGTCATACAACATTATGAAGGCTATTCACAACATAGAAGAGGCTTGGAAGGAAGTTAAAAAGAGTTGTATGAACGGAGTGTGGCGTAATCTTTGACCAGATGTAGTGGAAGCATATAGAACAATTGTCCAGATGCAGAGACAAATGCTTGAAGACATTGCTGCAATGATTGAGGTGTCTGAACTTGAAGATGTCGCGGTAGAAGATCTCGTAGAACTTGTAGCAACGCACGACGATCCTCTCAGCAATGAAGATCTGATCGAGTTACAGAATAATCCTATCTACGATGAGGAAGAACAAGTAGAAGAGAAAGTTTTATCTTCAGGGGGATAAAAAATGCTCTTTCAAAAATTTATTCAGGTTTGGACACATTGCAGAATATAGACAATAATGATGACCGTGTCTTGACCGTGTGTCAAACAATTAAAAACAGTGTTGGGTGTTATGAACGTATTTTACAAGAACGTAAAAAAAAACTACCCAAAAGACTAGATGTATTTTTCCGTAAAAAATAATTAATAGTATGTATTGCATAAAGTGTTCTTAGAATTAAAGTGATTGATTAACACGTTGACGGACAGAACGCCTCTCGACGTTTTGTCTGGATAAAATAATACGACAGTACGCCTATCGACGTCAACCTTTTGACTTGCATACAATCACTAAGACTTGCGACGTTAAATATACACTAATAAAAAAAGGGCATTCTATAGTTTCACCACAGATACAGTTTTAATTTTTTACTGTCTTATCATGACGTTACAAAAATGTTAATAAAAATGAAATTTTGTAGTGTCTCAACACGATTAACCAGTAAGGGAATACTGTCCGTGAACGTGTTAAAATGATTCGCATCTTTTTGTATTAAATTTTGGCTACGTTTAATCATAAACCTCGATATACGCGAATTCCGGAACGTATCCCTCGCGTAAAGCGGGGTATTACTGTACTTAAGAAACAAAAATTATATGCGCGGGTCACCCGCGTATATAATTTTTTTTTGTTTTTCATGACTTAATCATTCAGTGGGATTAAATGAACTTAGAGGGTTGTATTGACTATTTTACTGATCATAATTCTGTCAATGTATTTGTTACGGTCAAAAATAATATTTAATTCAACATACACCGTGACACTGTAGTGAAAAATGCGAGTACGGTTACAAAGTTTGAATTTCAAGGAATTCCCTGGCGCTTCCCCCTTACAATAAATTATACCTCTTTGGACTTCTATTCTGTGTTTCCGGTCCACTCAAATCTGTGTGGTACTTTCTTCAAAAAACAATTTAAGACACTAGTCTACATAGTACCATGATCTTACCAAGATTAGGCGTTAAAAGAATATTTGGCCATTGTGAGTTCGTTTCGCCATTTCTTCTGAGGGGAAGTCAGATGGGAAATATCGAATCCATAGAGCTCTTTTCTATCATCATCTACCTAGCCTTTTCGCAAGTATATTGGGGTCGGCTTCCAGTCTTATCGGATGCAATTGAGTATCAGTAGCTTACATGAAGCAGCTGCCTATCTGACATCGAAAACCGAGTAACTGGATAATACGATACCACTTGATAAGACTGGTGATCAGGTGGTGTGTTACAGTGGTGGCCCAGTGAGTAATTGTAGGTCGTGGGATCGAACCCAGGTAGGCCCTTTGTGTAAATATTTTCATCACCACTGCTCCCAAAACGGTGAAGGAAAACATTGTGAGTAAACATGTCTAAGAACCAAAAACTCGAACATATGTGACATCTACCATAGCACACTGGGCCCGCGTGGTAGATTACGGCCCACTCCCTCTCACCGAGAGAAGGCCTGTGTCCCAGCAGTGGGAACAATATAGGCTGATGATGAAGACTGAAGATCAGACTTTCGGACTTCTGACGACCGAAAGATCTACAAATGCCAGCCAGCACATGTCAACAGTTTACGTGATTTCCGAGAAAGCCCCCCGCTTGTTATGTAAAGATGGTCACCCACCCACGAACCAACCGCGGTAAGCGTAGCTTAACCCGATATGTCTTAGCCACAAGCTCCTGTGACGGTTAAAAGTAGTTCCTAAATCCTATTTTCAAAATAAACAATGCCATTTTATTTGACTACTAGCTTCTGCCCGCGACTTCGTCCGCGTCAAATTTTTGCTCCCCTGACCCTTCCCGTCGCATCGATTTGCCTGCTAGTTTTCGTCCATTTTTCGTTGCTGCTCGCTCCTTTTGAGTTATAGTGAGTCAACCTTAAAAGATAGACATATGCTCTCGCGGACTTTTTTTTAGAACTTTTTAAAAGGAACAATTCCGTCATACATGATTTTTGCGTTACTTTAACCGTTTACGTAGCGCACGCAACGGAAACTCTCAAAAGGAATAAATTTTCCCCGTTTTTGCAACATTTTTCATTACTGCTCCGCTCCTCTTAGTTGTAGCGTGATGTTATATAGCCTATAGCCTCCCTCGATAAATAGGCTACCCAACACAAAAATATTTTTTCAATTCGGATCAGTAGTTCCTGAGATTAGCGCGTTCAATCAAACAAACAAACAAACTCTTTAGCTTTATAATATTATATATATATATGTAATATATATACATATATATATAATATATATAAATATATAAAGTATAAATTCCTAAGATTCCCGGAAACGAGAATTTGCATTCATGTTTACGTATCCTCAAAGAGAAACTATTTCATCTGGTAATTTGTTCCTATAGCTGTAGAGCCAGTTAGAGGGAGCCCACTTACTTTGATTGAGAGTAAATAACTAGAATCTTGTTATTTATAGACGTATGTAGCTGGTTTGCTTGTGCATTGTAGACTAATTGCGACACAATAAACACACATTTTCTTCCAAACTTCGGGTTCATAATAAACTTCCCGCCAAATGGCCAACTTCGCGAAAAGTTATAAAGAGAAAATTCTCCGCTTTCACCGCTTTTCTTTTTCTTCTTGTGGTAAACAGTTGAATCGTCGAGCAGTAGAGCAAACTGAAGATTATTAATAATTCGTTCATGAAAGTCTTTCAGAAATCGGTTGCAGACTTTTCAACGGCGACTGAGTAGTTTGAAGTGGGCAGACAGCTATTTAATATTGAGCTTAAATTTTAACTTAGCATAGAGCATACTTTTGAGCTATTTAACATCCTAACGACCTACTTTTTTAAGCTTGTCACGACACTATGTTTCTTTTCAGGAGCCGGTTTACCTGAAGAGGGTAATAGGCGTTATAAGTTTGTAGCGGGTAGTTTCTGGAACTTATTGGATTTGAAAAAATTCTAATTGTATTTGATTGCCCGATTCTCAAGGAAGCTTAAAGGTTATTTTACATCACGCTACAACACTAAGGAGTCGAGCAAAAAGAAAAAAAAAAAAGCAGAAAAATCGCTAAGAATAATGTAAAGCGCGGGCGAGTGATGGGCGAGGCAGTGGGTGGAATTCGCATTCCGAAGCTAGTTTCTTATGTTTGTACGAAATTTACCAGTAGCAAGGGATGACTTTAACAATACGTAGTCTTATAGTCATCGAACTTCTCAATAATTAATAATTGGAATAACATTATGCTCAAAGTTTAGTATTGGCACTATCTGTATTGTGCCACTTTAGGTTAATATAGGCACCAAATAGACAGTGTTATCTTCCACGAGGAATATATGGCTAGCCCCGTTCCACGGTCGACGCCCTTGGGCAACGTGGGACGCGAACTAGCGCGCATGTAGGTATTCATTATTATAATTGATATAGATTGCTTAGAAATCTACAAATTATGTAAAAATAAACAAAGTAAATACTAAGAGCCTTATAAGAGCTGTAATTGTGGGTACAACTTATGTTTAACTGGGCTGTTAGTGCCATAAGTTTCATTTGTAAGAAATTACTAATCTTTTTTAATGTATCGTTGTTTGTTTGTACCTACCCCATGCAAAAAATAATTGATTTTTTATTAGTTTTCTCCATGAAAAGACGCTCAGTCAACAAAGTATTCTGTTAAAATTATACGAATGCGTGTTTTTTATTTAGCGCCGAGTGCCATTTGTTTGAAGCACCATCATAAAAGGACTAAACGAGTGAGTGACAAAGCGAACGCGTTGCATTCTCGCCGCATGGCGCATGCGCCATCGTAGTGGCTGCCAGTGGCGAGAGCGAGCCGAGCGCTATAAATAGTTCACTATAAAAATACAACATCTTCTGGGAACTTCCGCATAAAGCAAGGGGCTTACAATTTATTGGATTTTTTGCGTGCATCTGTCCTCACTGATAGAACTTGTTTCTATTTCATGGCTGCAAGTCAGAGGAGCTTCTTTAACAATATCTTCCGTACCAACTAGATAATTCACTTTCAGAATTATATAATTATGTTGGACCTAATTTAATATCCTTAGGTATTTATTCCATATTTTCTGTTTATTCTAGCCATTTAATTTCATATCAAATGTATTGATGAGCTGTGTGGCGATCGGCCAGCGGCGCGTGAGTCATACCACGAGGTTTGCGCGCCGGAAGTCCCTTCCGGGAACGAACACGCTCCGCGGTGACGATAAGACTACGTGTTGTTGCGCTGGTAGACATACGAGTACACCACACTACCTAGGCCTCTGCAATCTGATATCCGGCGTTAACTGAAAAGCGGCGAAACGTTCCACAACTGCAAACATTTCTCAATTTTCCGCTTTCCGCCACTCCAATACCACTTGACACTTCGTTTCTTATCTAACCTCCTTGCAATGTACTGAACTTTTGAAATGTTTCGTCCCATTTTTAAACTACTGAAGCTGCAATATTTTTCGCAGGACACTTCAATGTCATTTTTCGTAAATAATGAAAATTAGATAGGTTTTTGATTAACGTTGCTTATTTTTATTTTTTTGGTAGACACGGATGATGCAAACCAGGTGTGGTGATTTAAATGCATATTAATGTATAGTACTGTTAAGGCGATATTTACTGTCGTTTAAAAATGAACTAATAGTGGTCGACATACGACTATGTTTTTTTTTGAATGAATTGTATTATGTATATTAATTAGGTATATTGTCTAATGCATTATTAGATACCAATATTAGCTTTTTGCACTCTTTCTCCATATAAACTTGAACTTTGGTTTTCATACTCCTCTGTCCGCATAATTTTCGTAACAAGGGGTACAAAGTTTTTGCTTCTCGTAATTATAGTGGTCGCCCAGTGGCCGAAATTCTACCATAATTCCAATTCAATTTTAATCAAAAATTAATTAAAAATCACCCCTTCTTTACATAATCTTTAACTGTACCAAATTTTTGCTTCATGTGATCATAATTAGCAGGCTTACCTAAATCACAAATGATGAGTCGTTGCATGACCGCAGCCAAAGTCACTTACGACACTTACTTAAGTAAGGCCATACACAGCTTATTTATTTGCATGGTAACATGACATCGGAAATTAACTGCTCGTGCTCGGTATTATGGCGAACTCAGTGATCCATCATCCGAGCTGACGTTTTAAGTCTCATTTAATGGAACATTTCCGGTGAAGAGTGCGCGGACGCATTGCTCCGATTGTCGACACTCGGGTCAAGGGTTGACCTTTTATTGTTCGGCTATCGATAAGCGAGGCGCCGCTGTCAACACACATCACTAATGTAAGGCTATTACGTTTGAAAGCTATTACACTCTCGGAACTAACATGGAAAGTTGCAAAACAGACTGAGAGCTTGCAAAAACTTTGAGTATTATTTATTTTTAACTTTCTGGCTGCTGAGATTTTTTAACTGGCTTGACTTGCTTTTAGGTTTAGCTGTCAATTTGATCGCTATCAAATAAAAAGAAATGAGTTTAGAACTTATTAAGCTGTCGTCACTATGCGTTAAGAACTGATGGGCTCTGATTAGCTGACATGTGCCATCCCTTATAATTTATGACTGGTTTTTCCTGTGGACATACATCTACTCCAATCTAATGCGTAAGGCATAGCAGGGCGCCGGAAGCTCGTCGCGTGGTTCGGTGCCATATACTGGGAGCGAGCCACCCCCCGCGCACCCCGCGGCCGCACCCCCCGCCGCACCCGACCATCTCCCTCGAGGTGAATGAACGTCTTACAGCGGATTTCTATTATGTATTGCCTTACAAATGTTACTCACAATTAGACTAAAATACTAGCACGAAATTATTCGTCAATCCCGTTTAGTGGAAACAGCTAAGCCTGTTCCAATCCCTGAATTTTGCTAATGATTGTATTGCGAAATCAAAATGTTGTAGGAATTAACTCTTAGTATAGAGAGAGACCTAAGAGATAATAATGAGCGTTATGTTTCTCAAAAAAGACTGATTTCTCAAGTCTAAAATAAGTGTGTCGTTGTTATAGTAACCTAAGTAGTATTTGTTTTCGGCTTAGTGCGGAGCGAGGCAAGCGAGTGGGGGCCAGGGGCGCTCCCTAGTCGCGGCCCGCAGCGGGCAGGGCAGTGACTCATCCAAATGTCAGCAGTAGAGCACATTTTGACAATCAATCCCTATTTTACATACCAAAAGCCCCTTTCTAATTAAAGTTAAGTAACTTAAATGTTGCATAATATCTTAATATTATTAAATGTATAAATGCATCAAGATGAAATGTAATAATCCATTGTTCGTACATGTAGGTTATTGATTTGCGAGTCTCGGCCATATTGCTTATAATCAATGTTTGGCTTAACTTAACATCAACTTTTGCGAGAAAGTACTTAAATCGGTGCGAGTGGCGAGGAAGTTGGATACGGACGGTACGAACACCTAACAGATTTACTTAAGTTTCGCTACATCGCATCGTCTGCGTTGGCGTCGTTGGTTATTACATTTTCAATTTCTGGACACAATATATTGTTTTCATTTTAACGTTGTCTTTATGAATATACCTATAGGGGTATAAAGTACAATATCTGAAACATGTGTATTATGTGTCTGAAAGAACACTGGGTCCTGACTATTTACTGCGATTACTGCCAACATTTATATATATGTGTATATATTAAATAGTGTTTTAAGTGCAAGAGTCCGTATGAAACAAATATAATAGTCAATTCTAAAGCGCATACGTGTAAAAAGATACATTTTCTAAATTTGCAGCCATAAACCTTTCAGGAAACAATACTATTTCCCCGAAAGTCTACAGTCACATGATAAATTTTCTGTGAAAACAAACAGAAAAATTCAAATTTCGTGAAAACCGATAAAGATTCAATCATTGAAATACAAAAATACAAAATGTTTATTTCAGTACAAACTAGTATACATTAGTTTATGATTGGAGCCTCCTTTTAAGTATGATAACGCATGTGTGAGGAGACTCCGCACTTCCATGGCTTTGGCTATTTATGAAACTTACAAAACTTAACTTATTATTTATTTTTTATAGGTACATTTTTCTTGTATAAATAAATTGATTGAATGATTAAAATAGATAAAACCCAGTAATGTCCTAAGCTATCCTTCCCTGCAAGTATTCCAATCATGCCAACTTCCTGTCAAAATATCAGGTTCGTTGTAAAGCAAAGCTTTTGCATGTTTTATACGAGTAATAGCAGTTACTTTCTCAAAGGACCCTGTTAGCGCTAACCTTATTTCGCCCACAGCAGCTAGTTTTTCTCCACGTTTATCCTCAGCAAGGCAGCGTCGTGAGCGCAGGCAATATCCTGCGTAGTGTCACTCAAAATTGAATCAGTGTCGAGTCGGCGGTGTTATACTCTTTGTGATTATAACAGTAACGCTTTGAAAACTCGTTGAATCTTTCCTTTGATGTCAAGTATCAGCATCGTCGCTTTGAATACCACCCGATGTTCTGATATTAAAGTTTATGAAAAGTTTTCTCGATACTGCGTTTTATCTAATACCTACTTAGGAACTACCTTCATTGGTAACTTATCTATACAATTCTTAATATTTTTTCACCTTTTTAATATTATGGCAAACTACAATTATGAGGATTCTATCAGAGGAGCAATTCTCGTAATTTTTAGGATGTCCATAGTCTGATCTCAGTCTCAATTTGTCAAAAATACCTCGACTTTGCATATATTTTTGACATTTGATATCGCCGAGATGAGACAGCGACTTGATTTGTAACGTTTTTAGTTACGAGAATTGGCTTCCTGATCTCATTGTCAGTCTTAAACTCTCAATTGCCCCTTTGATTGCAAAACTAACGAATGAGCATAATGAACCTGCCTACTTACTTATAAACTACGATGGAAGTTACACTAGGCCACGCCGGAAATGGATTAAAAACACATAACTTGGCAACCAAATAGGTTGTACCTATACGTGTACTGGAAGAAGGAAATACTAACAATGCTAGCTGAGGCCGCGGTCGGCATCGCTGCCGCCGACGCACTGCGAACGTATCGGGTTACAGCTCCAATAACACAGGCTTTTCACGGACACTCGTTATTATTTACATTTAATATTGCATGGTACTTCGGCAGTACTAATTAGTTATTACCCGTCCAGACCACTGATTTGTGGCTTATCATATTCAACAGGAATAACTTATACCGAAACATGGTTATGCGGATGTGAAAATTGATTAATTGAACACATTTTGGTTTATAATAAAATATTCGATTTATTGAAAATAGCAAATCATGTGGAATGTTGGGCCCAATTAACTTAACGTCCACTTTATACATATTTCATTTGATGGGTACTTAGTTAACTCAATAACTTTATCATTTCCTCATATTTTTTGTAATTGTACTTGACTTTTGAGTCCAGTTATGATTCTAATGACTGTAAGGGCCGGGTCACACCTGAATGGTAACGGCCGGCAGCGACGCGGCGAGCACTTTCAGTGTGAAATAATTTTAAACTTTAACTACATACTTAAAAGACCAGTATCGCTTGAAAAACCAACAAGTGTTTCCGCCCGCGGCTGCCAGCGGCGACGCGAGGCCGCTCGCGGCACCGCGGGCGGCCGCGCGACCTTTTCTAGTTTTTCAAGCGATACTGGTCTTTTAAGAATGTAGTTAAAGTTTAAAATTATTTCAGACCGAAAGTGCTCGCCGCGTCGCTGCCGGCCGCTGCCATTCCGGTGTAACCCGGCCCTAAATCGTCATCATCATCATTTCAGCCGAAAAAGTCCACTGCTTTATATAAGCTGCCCACAAAATAATTTGCCATAATCGCCACGCTTGGCAAGCGTTTGGCGATCGCAGTGTGGTTGTAAGATAAATAGAGAACGCTGCTGCCCATTCTCTAGTAAGTACCTCAGTCGCCTCTTACGACACCCACGGAATGATATGGGGTGGTGCTATTCTTTACATCCGGCAACAAAAGGAACAACTGACAATGACTGTAAATATTCTGAGGAATTCTGAACTGCTCTATCAAGCTGTAAGCATGGCAGTAGTCAATGCTCAATCTTTGTGGGTGAGCAGAGGCACTTGACTGCAAAGAGACAATTAGGACAGGCCGGTATTAATGCCTTTTGTTCGAAATTAATTGCATTCAACAGTGTTTTTTTAAATTATACTGTCGATATTTCAGCAGGGCTATGTTCTATCTATCTTAGTAATTAAAAGCGAAATACTAGGTAGGCACTCATTCACTCACTGACTCTATCACGAAATCTCAAGAACAAGGTATTATTAACCAACATACTTGTTTGGCATGAAAAAGGATTTTTTGATATTCAAACTCAGAAGGGGTAATTAGGTACTTTTAAGGAAATCTGTCAAAAATTCAGTAAAAAAAACCATTGATAATTTTTTCATGGGACAAACGGCAATCGAAAGAACATAAAAAAATAAAGAATACGCCTTCTGGCGTTTGTAAAAAAAAAATTAGAAGTTAGGCTGTAAATTACCCCCGTATATGAGTATATCAAGCCCTAATTAATTTATCTGTTAGTCCGATTTTAATTCATTTAATGAAAATAAAAATAATTAAAAATTAATGTTTGAAATCGCGTTTGTATACGTTTTTCATGGTTTTTCGTGTAGTTTATGACCCACTTGGTCGTTTGCGAAAATATCGACTTTAAGTAGGTATATGACACCAGAAAAACTCGTCCTGAGAGGGTCAACTTTGACGATCCATTTTACCCCATAAAAATATTTTTCCGCTGATAAAAAAAAAGAATTCAATGTACTTTTTAAATGAAATCTAGTCCTCTTTTTTATTGAAATGCCGCCTAAATAGTAATTGCAAAAATGTACTTGTATTTCATCGGCACGCGGCAATTACGCTCACTACAAAATCGACATACAGCTGTCAAATGCATACTGTGAATGTAGTACTTTTATTTAATCACAGCTTTCGCTTATTTTGGATACTGAATTCATTTCCATTTGTACATATACAGCCTCTTGGAATATTGATATGTCCTTTTAACTGGGTTCAAATCAGATGGTTGATGCGTCTTTTGAAGTGTTGCAATCAATAGTTACAATACCGGCCGAGTAGTTAATGTTTTAACCGACAAGAACAGAAAGAAAACACTGTTACTTATGTTTGTGGTAAGTAAGAACATTCGGAGAATAACCATGAGTATTACGGAACGCCTTACTACATCCGTTGCGTGTTTTGCTGACTGTTAATATTTTTCACACGACGTCATCTTTTCATCAAATACTTCAAAATTGGAGTGGCGTTGAAATAAAACAACGGGACGATCATTGTGCCAGCCCACACTAATCAAGCATGGTGATTAGGATAGGAGTCTTGTTATTGGAGTTCCTACTTCCTCTGTATGAGAAGCCAAAAATGGCACAACTCCCAGCCAATACAGGTAAGTTAAATGTTTTTGTACAGGACTTTGAGATTATTGTTATGGGGGAAAGGCTTTTCATTGGGGATTGCTAGCAAATAGACTACCTACTCTAACCGCACTACCGGCGAGCAAAAGCGACCAGTAAGTAACTAACGGAGTACCTACTGGTGTTGTATGTCGGGATAGGAGAGGTCTACTTCAGAAAGCATTTTCAAATGGAAATGCATTTCATCGAGGGTGCACTAGTTTCAAACTCGAATGAAGTTCAAAGTTCGCAACATGCGAATAAGGCTCATTTTACTTTACATCATCTCTGTGAGGTAAATATTAAAATGTCTCAGACAGTTAATCCTTTGAATCGCAGTAGGTATCGGCAATCATTGCAATTAATAATTACATCGCGTAACTGATGAGCGAATATAATCATTGACAGTCGATGATGCGACTTACATAACAAGAGTATTGAATAAAAACAAGTTCTTTTTTGCACTTTAACTTCAGGACTGTGGGAGCGAGAAACTAAATGAGGTTGTATTAATTACCCAGTTGCTATTCCTTTGTAGTTGATTAAAACATGACATAGTTGGGACGATTACAATGGGTGTTTATTCTGTGATAGCTGACTGTGTTATGTTTCTTACAACAAAGTTTACGTTTGTAGGTATTCAGCCTTCCTAGATGTAGTTGTTACAATAATATTGGTGTTTAATAGAAGGTAACAGCGTATTATATGATTGTCGTAACTTGATACTAGGTAGGTAGGTACGTACTGCTTTCTAAAAGCAGTAGGTACCTTGAAGAGGTACGCGTGATACGTAATTGTTTTAAAAGACATGACTAATTAAAATAAATAAAATAAGTATTGTAATTTTTTTTATTTAAATCAGACGATTTTAATAATAATTTAATAGGTAGCTTCTTTTTAGAGATTCGGTTTGAAAAAAAACACTATCATTTTAATTATAAGCTTTTACGGATACCTATGTAGTTAACAAAAAATTTACGTATTAACGCCAAGAGGGTCGTGCGTAAAATCAACTTTTTGGCTAATTTTGATCATTGCATATTTGTGAGAAAGGGGAAAAGAGTTAAATCAATTGTTTTTTTTTATTATTATTAGGTACCAGAATCGAGTTTTAATTCTTGAATGTGGTTTCATGATTAAGTTTTCACACTGCTTTGGTTAACTAGCAAACGGAATTTTCATTGAAATGCTATACAACATCTGTTTTTTTCCAACATCTTGTTTTATTGTAATTTTGACAACCAATTCGTGTAAATCAAGTAATCCTTTTAAAAATCAATTGATTTTCATTGTGATTACTGATTTAAATCAGTTCAACCTTCCTTTTAAAGATTATGGCGTAGGTACACTATTTAAGGCGTTAATGAAGCTTCACGATAAAACCTTCATTAAGTATCATAATTCAGTGGATACACCGTAGGTTAGGTTACCTTATTAATGAGTGCATTTCCCCACTATCGATAATAATAAAGGATAACCCTATTATCCCCGTACTAGCTCGGTTAACTCTCTTTTCTTTGCTAAAATCATCTAATCTTAATCAATAGCAGGATCCGAGCCTGCGGTTCTATTGAATCTCGCTAGCGCAAAATCGAGTTTATAACCCTTTGAACTGAACTTAATTTCGTTCGTGCAGGCAGAAATTGCAAAGTGAGGTTGAAGATATTGAATGGGAAATAAAAATTGAGTAAAATTTTAGTTGCTGTATGGGTTTTTTTTTATGTGGCGGGAGTGACCGCTATGTCGTGAGGAGAATTTTGAGTATTATCTACAAAAAATGTCAAAGAAGACAAACAAACGATATGCATTGTGTGACGGGCAATTAGTTACTGAATACGGAGATGCCAGTTTTTTTTACTAGGTTATTCCTATTCAAAGGCTTCGCGCCACTTGTTTAATTTTTGCGAGCCCATGTGTCCTCCATCCAATTTTGACGGGACGTATCCAGGTCCTCCCATCTCACACGTGGTCTGTCGCGTCTATTTTACTGGGATGGCAGTTACTAGAGATAAATTGGAATGAATATGAGATCAGCAGAGTGATGATAACGTGATGATAGTAGTTCTACTTCTCTCTATTCTAGCGTATCTACTCTATTGTCTATCTATCTATTGACCTTCCCGAAATAAGTTGACGCTCGTCCCCGAGATGTGGTGACCCGAATAGTGGTGACCCGAGTAGTGGTAAGGTTCCGACTTACATGTCGTAGGTCGTGGGTTCGAACCTAGGCAGATACATTACTTAGTGTGTAATTTATTTCATCACCACTGCTCTCCAAACGGCGAATGAAGACATCGTGACGAAATGTGCATGACAGATTCGAAGACATGTGACATCAACCAACTCGCACTGGGCTCGCGTGGTGGATTATGGCCCACTCCCTCTCACCGAGAGGTCCTTCGCTGTCGTTCCTGCTGCTAGGACACAGACACGGTCCTCTGAGTCTGCGTTCTAGCAGTGGGTGTGGGAGGCTGATTATGTAATCACCTAGCGTGACTTTGGGCCGCGTTGTGGTGGACCAATAGAAACTTATGTGCTATGTTTGGACCTATGGAAGTTTATGTAATTCGGTAGTGAGTTCAAACAAGTTTAACTCCTGCTAATGAAGCATGGCTAAACTTAAAAGGAGGTTTGACTTTATGATTCCAACTTCTAACTTTTACCTTCTGGTCAAGTAGGTGACATAAAGATTATGTAATCTATGAATAGAGGTCAAAGGCCTAGTTATAAGCGATAGAGCCTTAGAAACCTACAGCTGGAGCCAACAAATATAAATCCGACGAATGAATAGTAGGTAGCAGGCCATAAAGTGGATACAACTTGTGTGCTGTTCTAACTATATTCTGGGAATGTCTAATAAGTCTCATTAAATGAGACAATGTGACGAGATTATGGCAACACCCAATCGTTGATCGCTTGTTGTAATATGACCTGCAGGGTCCATTTCCTTGACCTACCTACTAGGTAGACACTGATGGCCGAGACGATGACCTATGTACTTGGTACAGAGACGATGGGGCTCGAAATACAGTATAGATACATAGCTAGCTAAAGAAACCCTAAAAATGACAACCTAGTGAAAATGTATCTTCAAATAAATATAAAATGCAACATCTCTTTTCCAATTGTCAACCAACGAAAAAAAAACGGAGGAGGTTCTCAATTCGACGCGTATATATTGTTTTTTATTTATTTTTTTTTATTTATGACCACGCATAACTTTTTACATAGTGGTCCGATTGTGAGAACTCTTCTTCTATTGGAAAGGGTATACTCCCAAGGTGGTCCCATATAAATTTGGAAAACAAAATCGTACCCTAAAGGTCGGAAAACAGGGGATGATTGATTGTTCACTCACTGATTGTAATGTATGTATAAACACGCATAACTTTATACAGAGTAGTCCGATTTTGATAATTCTTTTTGTGTTGGATAGGGTATACCTTGCCAAGTATTATAAGTACATTAAAGCCACAATATAAAATAAAAACTATTTAACAAAAAATTAAACCGCCGAAAAACTGAAAAGCATACCTAAAATAATAAACCTTAAAATTTTGAGTCGGCGCTGAAAAATCAATGAACAAGGATCACTCAAAGCGCCGACTCATAATTTTAAGGTATTTTATGCTTTTCAGTTTTTCGGCGGTTTAATTTTTTGTTAAAAAGTTTTTCGCTTTTAAGATCCGATGCAGGATATTGTCCACAACGTGCTTTTTGGATCGACGTTGCTCAGTTTATTGGATTTTGAGCATTTCCCGACCTTTCTCCGACGAGACTGCGAAAAGTGCCACACAGCTCACCACGTTAACCCATAAACCGTCAACTGAATTGTGCAATCGCCGTGTTTTTCTGTCAGTTTTTTTAGGCAGGCATTACAACTATTTCTGTAGAGAGAACATTTTATTCGATTTCGTCACTTTGAATACCGTACTATTGAACAAAGGTTCGGGTGTTTTATAATAATTTGGTACATCTGGCGTGCTTGTCAATTGGTCACGCGGCCTAACTAGGTACCTACATGAACTGAGCAAGAACATTGCGCCATCTTAGTTTTAACAGCTGTTTTATTCATAAGCAACCAAATGTTTATTATATCCGTGTCGACCGGCTTTTGCGCAGTTTCAGACGGCTCTATTGAAATAGGTCTGACGGATACTCATTTTAGAAAAGGAAATTCCTCTCTTAGCGTCAGTGATTTTGTAATTAGTAAATACAAGTATCCACCCTCTCTCGGGCAACCAACGCTTAGAGAGTTGCAAGAATATCATTTGAATAAACGAGACACCCACGGAATAGTTAAAATGTGATTGGATAGTGAAATAAAGGCTAGTCTAGAGAACGCTACATTCTATACGGTGAGTGAAATATCTGTCTGCACCTATATCTTTATTTGAAAATGATTTAATGAGGACAAGATAAGATACTTCTAGGAACGCTAGTCAGTACAGGATATAACTAAGTACTTACATACAGACATTTCTAATATATTGCACACTTCCTGTGCTACTAACTAGTGCTACCTACGAAAAGGTTGGTACTGTATAAGTTTTAAAAACTAAAATTTTTGGGTGTCTACCTAACAATTAGTTAATACATACATAAGTGTGTGTCTTAATTAATTGTGTTTTCATTCAATTAATCTTTATAAATTTGTTATATGATTAAATATAAAATATTTTAGAAGCCTACATACGTAGACAAACACTGTGTATAACATAAAAATATGGTACTGTTTTTCCATACATGTTTATAATATGGATGCTGCAAATTAAGCATGAGTAGGTACATACCTAGAACTCCTAAATTAAACGCTCGTGCGTGAGTTCTCAAATAATAATTAAGAGTGTACCTGTTACATTTAATTGAAGAACATCCTCTGTTGGCACTAACAACGAAATAAGCAAATTTAGGCCATAATTCAAAATGTAAATAACGAAAGACTTATCACAACAAGAAATGGAACACTTACCAGTCTCCAGATACCGCTCCAAGATTGTGAATAACAAACATTCCCAGTCTATTGGCACATACAATTCATATATTCGTAACAGAGAAGATGTCCAGTATTTATGTTTCACTTTTATAATGTTCACGAAGTATTAGTCTGTCGTCAGAACGTGCACATTCCGTCGATACCCGTAAGTGTGGATCCGTCCGTACGTCCGCAGTGAGCCTCGGCCGGTATCATACCAGTCGGATATCTAACTCACTCACGGCGTGTAGGCGGAAGCGTGACTTTGTATATACCACGCATTTTGTACGATATCAAGCTGCGCGTTAGATTCCCGTGGTCAGTGACATCTGGTGAAGGCGCCCTGTGTTATATTGGTCGGACGCTCACCCCATATGGTTACTTTTGTAGTGGCAGCGCCATCTGTGTTCTACCAATCATACTTCCCTCCTCCAATGTATCACGAGATGAAAAGCGCCTCTTGTACAAGTATCATGCGGATCATTCTAGTTCCTTGACCTGATACCATGTGGCGCTAGCTGTTACTTTCTAATAGAAAACTATATCTTCAGAAGAAAGTTGTAAACTAAATTGATGTTAATTGTGAGCTAGTTTTTAACGATTATATACTTTTTATCGGATAAATAATTGGTCCAATCAAGCGGACCGTACGCGCAAACACAGTTCTATTAATCGCCGTCCCCGGAAAACAAAATGTTATCAGCAAGTTATCAGCAATTTTTTTTTAGCTGTTATCTAAATTTAAAATTGTAATGTTACACCATATTTTTTAAGATATGTGGACCTAATGGGTCTAGCCAAAAGAAGCCGAAAAAAGTATGTACATGTGTCCACATCTACCATTTTCAGGTTCTTTTTGCTGGAACTGGCAGCATTTTTTTTTTAATTTTTAATTAGAGGGCTTTTTCGCTGATCAATAACGTCACCGTGTAACATCTGCTAGCTACTAACAATCAACTTAACATAAAACAGTAAACACTTATTTTAAAACAAAAAAAGCCAGTTTGTACATTAAATTGAGAGCTAATTGAAAAGTTTCAAAACCGTGTAATTATTTTCAAAGTTTTGTCCACCGTATATTCTTAGGCAAAGAATATTATAGTTAGAAAATTTTAATAAAATATTTACATCACTCATCAAATCGTAAAACCTTAGCAATGATCTTACATATTGTTCTCGTCGCAAAATAATAGGTAGGTACTTTTAAGTACTATGGATATCATCATTTTATTCTCACATGACGTTGCTAGCGGTCCTCGATTATCATTGCGTGCATGCATGGAAAACGTTTGCAAAATATGTAGCGTACGTTTCTCTGTAACACCTGACAAAATCGCAGATTATGATTTGATAAGTTTCTACACCGTATTACCAATATTTACCAGTATAAAATAAACAAAATAAATTTATAGTTTAAAAACACTAGAAAAACACGCTTTTATAAATGCACCTTAATTGTGTTCAAAGTTCATTACAAAACCTTTCTAACAGGTCCAAACACGGCTATGATACGATATTCCATCATGGAATGCCAGTGCCTATCTTCCGGCTTCATCATCAGATCTTGAACCTAATCGTGGTCAAAGTTCATAACAAGACTTTTCTAACAAGTCCAAACACAGTTATGATACGATGTTCCATCATGAAGTTCCAGTTCATATCTTCTGGCTCCATCATCAGATCAGTTTGACAGTACCATATTATTGTATTGTCACCAGAACTACATACAGCTGCCAATTTTCATGACGCTACGATCCTTGGAAGATGGTTAAATTTAGCTTAGATTCCATTACATAGTTAGTTACATACAGGTCGACCTAATAAAAGCGTGTTAATGATAAGCTTTACTAAGTATATTTTTGCTACTTGAGCCCTAATTGTACACTAGCATTCTAAGGTAAAGTTACAATATTCAACCTTACTCGTACCTACAAAACTTTTTAACAAAAAATTAAACCGCCGAAAAAACTGAAAAGCATAAAATAATAAACCTTAAAATTATGAGTCGACGCTTTGAGTGATCTTTGTTCATTGATTTTTCAGCGCCGACTCAAAATTTTAAGGTTTATTATTTTGTGACTTTAATAAACTAATAATACTTGGCAAGGTATACCCTATCCAACAAAAAAAGAATTATCAAAATCAATCAGTTAGTGAACAATCAATCATCCCCTGTTTTCCGACCCTTAGGGTTCGATTTTGTTTTCCAAATTTATATGGGACCACCTTGGGAGGATACCCTTTCCAATAAAAAAAAGAATTGTCACAATCGGACTACCATGTACAAAGTTATGCGTGATAATACATAAAAAAAAAATATACGCGTCGAATTGATAACCTCCTCCTTTTTTTTTCGTCGGTTAAAAAAGATAATAAAATGATGAGGGACAGAAGAAACTTCGCGCATTTTTTTAACAAATATTTTAAAATTAATTACAATTTTCTAATAAGTAGGACTAAAATAATACTGCAAAAAATCGGCTTCCATTAAGGCTCTCTTGCTTTTATGCACTGTCTGACGCATTTACTGACAAGGAAGTGTCATAAATCGGTTTTATTTTTTTTCCTGAAATGTTGAGTTTCGCGATTACCACTCAGAAAATTTTCCAGGGACGGCAATACATACGTTGATCTAGTTTAGTTTAGTTATCAGTAGTTACTGTATGATTACTAAAACCATTTCTTGCGTGTCCTACATGTAAAGTCTAGGTAAATATGTAAAGAACCTTAAATAAAATAAAAAACAATATTAAAAAAAAACATTACATGGTCCTGATTTATTTGAAAATCATAATTAACAAGGACAGCAAAAGAGTCCATTAACACACTTATATTTATTGAAAACTAGCTTTGGCTAGCGGCTTCGCCCGCGTATTATACGTTTAAACATGGCATGGCATGACACGGCATTTAAAATGTTTGGATATGTGATGAGAACATCAAGGGAATTCCACCGTCTCTCTTCCTACTTAAACTTATATAAGTCAACTAGCTGACCCGGCAAACGTTGTTTTGCCATATAAATAATTTCCTAGACCGGAGATGAAAAATGATTAAATTACTAAAATGGCTATTAAAAATAAGGGTTGATCGTAGAAGAGTGAAAATTGAGGATTGTATGTATTTTTGTATGTTGTATCATAAAAAAATAGAAATTAAAAATTTTGTCTAAAAAATAAAATAAAAAATTTAGGGGTGGACTACCCCTAACATTTGGGGGGATGAAAAATAGATGCTGGCCGATTCTCATAGATACCGGATAAGCACAAAAAATTTCATCAAAATCGGTCAAGCCGTTTCGGAGGAGTATGGCAACGAAAACTGTGACACGAGAATTTTATATATTAGATAATACGACCACAAGTGGAATACGCAGTACCTATTTGGAACCCTTACTATAAAAAATATATTGACATTATTGAATTGGTCCAAAGCAAATATCTACGTGCAATGCACTATAGATGCTTTAAAAAGACAATTTCTTATCAATTATTACTACAAAAATATGACCTTATTACTCTAGAATCTAGACGCACGCGAACAACTAGTAGTTCTGTTTATTAATATGTGGATAACGTTGTGAGTAATGTGTTTGTTAGCTCTATTATTAAGTTCTAACCTATGTCTACGTTTTAGTGCACTGCTGTTTGTTGTCTCCAAGTAAATAAATAAATAAATAAACCGTCTTCTTGAATATCTATTAAAAAAAACCGCATCAAAATCCGTTGCGTATTTTTAAAGATCTACGCATACATTGGGACAGACAAAAGGAAGCGACTTTGTTTTATACTATGTAGTGATGGACATATTAATATGTAAAATTACGTATATTGTTCTGTAATATGTTGTGACCCCAGAATTAATATTCTTTAAATTTTACTTTTGTTCCGATTCTAATTTTCTTTTCCGTACACTTTTGATAACAAAATTTAATTGTCTATCCGACATCGACTTTTATTGCTAACAGCACCGAACTACCTTATCGTACGTACTGAAGCTATGAGACAGTATAATTAAAACACGTAAATGTCTTCGCTTTATAGCGCAGAATCAACCCTTTTGACGTCGATTACATTGTGGAGATGTTGACCCTGCATAGAGCATCACTGGCGTAGGCCTTGACGTAGCCGCTAGCGTAGTCGCTGGCGTAGACCTTGACGTAGCCGTTAGCGTATTCGCTGGCGTAGGCCTTGACGTAGCCGCTAGTTTTGTCGCTGGCGTAGGCCTTGACGGAGCCGTTAGCGTAGTCGCTGGCGTAGGCCTTGACGTAGCCGCTAGCGTAGTCGCTGGCGTAGGCCTTGACGTAGCCGTTAGCGTAGTCGCTGGCGTAGGCCTTTTTTTTTTTTTCAGGATGGGAAATCATCAAATGACTTCTCCCGCTCTGGGCGGAGCGGGAGGGCGTGTCAGACTTTTACTGACTAAAACCCACCCGTGTTCCATCAGTTGCCCATGTGCCAGGGTCACGGTATCTCTTTCGAACAATTACGCGACCCCGGCAGGCATCGGTCCTAGTAGACCCCTACACTGCTGCTGACATCTCTTTGAGGCGCGCGTGGAACACTGCGCGCCGTCGACCCGAGCCTGGTCCTTACCGGGCGGCGAGCTACCCATTGCTCGCCACCCGCAAGCTCGCGCCTACGGTGGCCGGGAGTCCGCAATCGACTCCCGACGCCCGGGGCGTCTCCTCCTGCGGCGGCTAGGGGCGTGAGGGCGCAGAGACTGCCACTCCCTCACGCGCCCCGCCTCCTCCTTCGCGAGCATTACTGCTTCGCAGAAGGAGGTGACGGCTTCCCATTCCCTCTCGCTCCGTACCATGGCTCGCACCAGGGCCGGACGCGAGAGGTCGCCGCCGCCGATCGCCTCCACGAGGACACGGCGGTGCTCCGCCCAGGCAGGGCACACCTCCACCGTATGCTCCACCGTGCAATGGAAACACCCGGACGTATCCTCCCGCTTTATCCTGAACAGGAACCCACCGAAGCACCCATGCCCGGTGAGAACCTGCGTCAGGCGGAAGGTGAAGACGCCGTGGCGCCTCTCTATCCACTCCTCAAAGAGGGGGCTTACCGCCGCAATTGTGGCGTGCCCACTGGCGTAGGCCTTGACGTAGCCGTTAGCGTAGTCGCTGGCGTAGGCCTTGACGTAGCCGCTAGTGTAGTCACTGGCGTAGGCCTTGACGTAGTCGCTAGCGTAGCCGCTAACGTAGTCGCTGGCGTAGGCCTTGACGTAGTCGCTGGCGTTGGCCTTGACGTAGCCGCTAACGTAGTCGCTGGCGTAGGGCTTGACGTAGCCGCTAGCGTAGTCACTGGCGTAGGCCTTGACGTAGCCGCTAGCGTAGTCGCTTGCGTAGGCCTTGACGTAGCCGCTAGTGTTGTCGCTGGCGTAGGCCTTGACGTAGCCGCTGGCTAGTCGCTGGCATAGGCCTTGCCGTAGCCGTTGGCGTAGACTTTAACGTAGGCCTTCGTGTAGAAATTGACTCAAATTAAAATTATTATTTTATTAAAATTGTATATTACACTTTTCAAATCAAACTCAAACTCCACTTAAATTCAGACCATTAATTTCAAATAAACCTATTACAGGCACTTATGAATTGTCAAGGAGTCGTTCGATCAGTCACAAAGAGCTAGTAGCTACCGTTGAAAAGCTTACACATCAACACAATCGAGGGAAGTTTTGGTTACTCATGTGTTGAAAAGAAACTATGTACTTAGAAAATTATTGAACATATATATTTGTCACTAGCTTCTGCCCGCGACTTCACCCGCTTTTATTTTCTTGCTCCCCGACCCATCCCGTTGAATCGAATCGCCTGCCCGTGCGAGTACTTCTTATTCGTGACATTTATTTCTTTCTGTTCCTAAAGGGCCTAGCGTGATGTCCGGTGATGTTATATCATCTATAGCTTTCCTTGACAAATGGGCTATCCAACACAAAGAAATGTTCAATTTGAACCAGTAGTTCCTGAAATACCCTCCTGGTTCCTGGTTCCTTTTAATATTATTAGTATAGACATATACCTACATTTTATAAAAGATTTCATATTCAAAAACTTCATGATTACTCGTAAAGTGCCGGCCAGATAGACTAACAACACTCCTATAGCTATTAGACAAATACAACAAATCAAACCTATTTAAACTGCCGTCAAACAGTAAATAACAGAGATAACTGTTTCAAGATACATATCTTTTAACATTTGGATCGTTCGTAAAATAAAAACTTGATTATCACACAGTGGACAACCTCATGGGATCACAATACACAGCGTGGGTATCATGTTGTAGACCGTGCTGTCTGCAATGTGTGGGGGCAATGCTCCCGCGGATGACCGGAGAAAAGAATGCATGGTCACCATCGATGTAGTTGCCATATGCTAATCAGCTATTATTCTCGAAATGAGTCAACACAACGGTAAGGTGGTTACGAAAAGTCAATATGGCTTTGCATTCCTTTAGATTTTTGCATTCTAGATAGTCTTCTCTTTTAATGACATATAACGCTTGTAATACGTGAAGCGATTACGTGTAATTAAAATTCATGCATAATTGTACTGATCACATCGTCATCATTTCAGGTGAAAGATGTCCATCGCTGGACATAGGTCTCCGCCGACCTCCGCTATTTCGACCGGTTTTGTGCTTCCCGCATCCAGGGGATTCCTGAGGCCTTAACAAGGAGCGTAATAGGTCACACGTAACTACGCGTGTATTTAATAATGTCAAATACGTAATTTTTCATGATCAAATACAGAAATGTCCCGACATAACATCACGACTCTATTTTTAGAAGGTTAAACCAGAGGTGTATCTAGTTATATACCCACATATTATCAGTAACGTTTAAATCCCATGTAATAGTAGGCGAGCCTAATGGTATCAGACCCCGGGCTGCTATTGAGGAATTCCCGAAATCTCATCCAGGGTGTCGTGCTCAATAGTAACGTTGCTATCACTACACCAACGAGGTGGGCATAATCTTATCTTTAAACGAGCAATTCTTGTATATTATATATATATATACTAGCTTTTGCCGGCGGCTTCGCCCGCGTGGAGGTCGGAAATTATCCCGCGGGAACATACTACCGGGATAAAAAGTAGCCTATGTCCTTTCTCAGGCTCTAAACTACCTGTGTACCAAATTTCATTTAAATCGGTTCAGTAGTTTTAGCAGGAAAGCGAGACAGACAGACAGACAGATAGAGTTACTTTTACATTTATAATATTAGTATGGAAGTATGGAAGTATGGATATGGACATATGTATATATATAATCTGAATCTCGGAAACGGCTCCAACGATTTTCATAGTATTCAGGGGGTTTTGGGGGCGATAAATCGATCTAGCTAGGATTCATTTTTATAAAGTGTCGTTTTATTCGTTTTTTCAATGACCGACTTTATCGATAATCAACTTGAACATAAACTTATTATTTTAAACACAATTTAGCAAAACATACCGAACAAAGCTCGGTCATCCAGATATTTATACTTAAAACAAACATAACCTCTCCACTTTCGAATAACTAAATCTAGCAGATATTGTACCTAAACACTGCGAAACGTCTATAAATTGCGGAAAAATAAAATAAACCTTCCGTTCTATTCATATAAAACTGAATATCGACTTAATGGTATCTCCTAATCAACTCATAATCAGTATGTTCATCATCTGTTTCGTAAGCACCTAAACTATGTTCAATTACCTGCATGAAAAAGCATGCACAGTTGTAACTGAAAGTACAAAACAGTAGGAACCTACCCTTAAAGTATTCTTCTTTAATCCTGTCTAATTATCTATAGCCACGGTTCCTAACCTGGGGGTAATTACCCCTGCGGAGTTAAAACTGATATTCTGCGGGGGTAATGAGCTGGTAACATATAACAAAGATTAGACCCATAAGATCAAATCTAGCTCACCAGTGCATTTCAAGCCCTAACTGAGTAATGAAATGACAAGTCGGAGTCGCGTTTCTAATAAAGCGCGTGAAACGTACGGATATACGGTTTGTTCGAATTAATTGTACTGTAAGGTAATTGGTAATTGCATTTGGATGGTTTCCAGGCTCAGTTGGCTAGGCTATCGTGTGAATTCGACATCATAATCCTGACAGAGTGTTGGCTAAACGATGACAAACCTATACCAACTCTGGAAAATTATGTGACACTCTCCAGCAAAAAACGTCAGAATAAAAACAATGGCATTACAATTTATGTCAAAAGCAATCTCCAATGCACGGTGGAAGAACCTGACCCGATAGGGGCTAATTTTCTACTGTTAAAAATGCTTTCGACACTTCTATTCTAGCTTCCTATAGGTCCCCATTTACATATTGTACAGACGGGTTCCTTAACTCCCTGGAAATTATCTTAAGCAAATTAAAATCGAACAATATAATTCTAATAAGAGATATCAATATTGACATAAAGCCGAATAGTGCAGATAGAAATAGATCCTCCTATTTAAACCTTACTGCGGAAATGGCCCTTTTACCGGGACACACCTATCCTACAAGACTGCATAACTGCCTCGATCACGTAATGATTAGTACCAATACCTGCGCAACGTTCATGGTTATAGATTCCACAGTCAACGATTACGCCTCTGTAATGCTATGTCATAAAAATCATATAAAAAATATACTACAAAAATAAATTATGAGGGCGCTCTAGAACAATTAAAAACCACCGATTTTACTTTTATTATACACAATTGCGATGTAAATATAGCTGCTACACGGTTTATCGAATGCCTTATGTCCACGGTATCTCAGCACTCAGAAGTAACGAAAATCGCAAACCGTCAAGTAGTCCTCAAGCCCTGGATCACACCTGGTCACTTACGGTGCATTCTACATAGGGATAACCTCCATCGAAAATTCCTGGCAGACCCAAGAAACAATATTGTCGAGATTTCATACAAACGATATTGTAATCATTGTAACCACTTACTCAGGAACTTAAGGATTAATCTCGAAAGTTCAGCTTTAAAAACTTCTAGAGACTGTAAAGAAACATGGAATATAATAAAATCCATAACCAACCAAACTAGGAATCAAACATCAGCCAACAAACTTCTATGATTAATATGCTCCTAATTCCATAGAGCAAGTAAATCATTACTTTTCGAATATCGGAAAGCAATTATTAAAAATCAAACCCCTCACTCTCCCGATACAAAATTGAAACACCCCCTGCGCGTCAATCAATGTTCCTACTTTCGCCGGACGAGGCCGAAGTAGAGACAGTCATTAACAACTTTAAAACTGATAGTGCCTCAGGGTGGGACTCTTTTCGAAACTCCTCAAACTGGGTAAAGAAGTACTAGTACAACCTCTTACAAAGCTCATAGAACTCTATTTTCAGCAAAGAGTCTTTCCCCGAATATATAAGAAATCGTTGATCACACCCGTTCACAAGGGTGGGAACCAACACGATGTTAAAAACTATAGACCTATCTCAGTGTTACCAGCACTATCGAAAATATTAGTGAAATTGTTAAGCCTACGATAGGCTCATGAAATATCTAGAGCACAACAAAATAATATCGGACACACAATTTGGTTTTAGGTCTGGGAAAAGCACGATAGACGCAGTTAACCAACTCGCTGATTACGTGACTGAAAAAGTTGACTCAAAGCAAAAATGTCTGGGTGTTTTCCTAGACCTAGCCAAGGCGTTTGACACTGTCAGTATTCCTGCCCTTGTGAACAAGCTAGAACATGCTGGAATCTGGGGAAAGGCTCTTAGTATATTTACAGACTTTCTCCATGTGTCGGACACAAAAAGTTAAGATTGGAGAAGTAACTGGCAATGAAGCTAAAGTAGACTACGGTGTGCCTCAGGGTAGCTGCCTACCCCGAGCCTCTTCTTGCTCTATGTGAACGACCTATGCCAACAGTCTCTTACTAACGGTAGAATTTTTAGCTATGCAGACGATACCGTACTAGTATTTTACGGTGAGAGTTGGTACGCGGCACGGAAAACTGCAGAGATAGGCTTACGAAAAATAATCACCTGGCTAGATGCTAATTTACTAACTCTTAATATCTCGAAAACCGCATTTCTACAATTTATTTCGCTAAAACTAAATCTGCGGTAATAAACCTCAAAGCCTCTTGTGATGACCCCGTAAACAATATTCCATGCTCATGTGTTCCAATTACACAACAAAAGTCAATAAGGTACCTAGGTGTGATTTTGGATGAAGGGCTCACCTGGCGTCCACATATTGAATTGACTACCTCCCGGTAAAGGAAACTTATATGGGCCTTTAAGAGACTTCGACAGGTGTGTGACTTTGAGCTGCTCCGTGTTGTTTATCTAGCACTAGCACAGTCAATCATAGGCTACTGTATCATAGCATGGTGAGGTGCCTGTAAAACTTACATGATACACCTCGAGAGAGCCCAAAGATTTCTGTTAAAAGTCATGACCTTCAAACAGTACCGGTTCCCTGCAAAAACGCTATATGAAAATTGATTAATATTTATAATAAATTAAATTAAATCCTTAACGTCAACCCACTTACAAAAAAGAAAACTAAGATGAAAGTAACCACATGGCTTAAATTACTGGATTACTCACAGACGGAAAACATAATTAAAGAACAATAACTTTATAGTAATGTAGGCAAACACAGTCTCATATAACACAAAGCACACACACACACACACACATACTCACACACACACACTCACACACACACACAGAAAACACATACACAAACGCACGCCATACCACGCAAGAGCAAGCATGAATTAAATTCTATTTTATTGTTTTTTTTTTTTAATATTCTTTGATTGTATAAAATTAATTGCTCCACAAATGGGTGAATACACTGACTCCGGTACCACCAAGCTCAGGAGTCAGGGCTTCAATTGATGTTTTCAACCCTTTTTATATCAATAAAGCATTTTTTTTTATTTGCAAGTTTTTTAATGTTAGGTTTAGTAAAGTCTGTAAAGGATGTGATTGTAAGAACTTACTCAATATTTTTGTGTAATTTTTATATGTCTAATAAAGTCAATTTGTAAGTATGTGTTTTGTTTGGTGTTCATTGGTAACATGAGGGAGGGGTAAATCAGATTCTCTAGCTAAGTCATAGGGGTGACAAGATCGAAAAGGTTAGGAACAACTGATCTAAAGTCTTACTTAATAATTGGCCATAAAAATAAAAAAATCGGATTCTTTGAACCATTTCTAATTTTATATTACGTACGACGACGTGTGACGTAGCGTTGGAAGGCCTCCCACAATATGGACCGATGACCTGGTGAAGGCCGCAGGAACGCGTTGGATGCGAGAGGCACAGAACCATTACAAATGTTCTATTCTCAATATTAGTGTCTTACTGCTATATTACTTACGACGACGTGTGACGGCGTGTGGCGTAGCGTTGGAAGGCCTCCCACAATATGGACCGATGACCTGGTGAGGGCCGCAGGAACGCATTGGATGCGAGAGGCACAGAACAGGTCAAGGTGGCGGTGCTTGGAGGAGGCCTATGTCCAGCAGTGGACGTCTTTTGGCTGAAATGATGACTGCTATATTATTGGAACTGGATAGTTATCTTCTTTATTTGTCGGTGCCCAGTTAGTCGATGTACCCAGGAGCGCGATAAAGTTGCGGCAGGATTTTTCGCGCACTGGATCTTCAACGCACTGCTCAGCGACGAGAATTGAAAATTGAACATTGTTTTTTTTTCGACGCACTGAGACTCGTGCTGCACTGTTGGGTCGTTCTACTTTTCTACCGACAGTGAAACGAAGTTTTTCTGTATTTTTATGGTTTTTGAACTATCCATAATTGTGGTCTCTGTGGGGGATAAAAAAAAATTGTATCTGTGTTTTCATTAGGACTAATTAAAATTTTCTTTCCGGCTATTTTTTTTAATGTGTGTTTTAGCAAAAAATAATGTGACAAAGTGGCCTTTTTCTGTGGAGACCACATTTCGGGTTACTACTCTGTCACGGCATTCTACGGGAATAACACGTATTACATATACCAGTATATACCAGTTTATTAGAGAAAATGAGAAATTACATAATATTAATAGATAAGAAAAATACGGACGTTTATTTGAACCAAATTAAAAAACCGTAAATATCAATACTCCAACGAGACGCCATAACAAGACGAAGGACAGACCGTTGTCGGTAGAAAAGTAGAACGACCCTGTTGAATTCTTAATGCTCCGTTTAATACACAGAGTTGAAAATTTATTGCGTGAAAAAGTCTTGCAGTGACTTTATCGCGCTCGTGGAACGCGGGCTTTAATTTGCGATGAATGTGACTAGTGTGCCTACGTATAATGCATCTCGGACATGTCAAGTTCACAGATATGCGGGGGCGGCGCCGGCGCAGCGCTGACAACAGGAAATGAAGAGCCGCTCGGAACGACTGGTCTGTGGCACCAACCACATTTAAACAAACGATCTGTTGCCTATGCAGTACCTACAGGTGTTATAGGTCGAGTGCCGCGACTCGGCTACACGTGCCCTTTCACTGCCAATGTCACGTTTACGTAAACAAGCCAGAGGAAGCCAGGCTTGCAATATATGTTAATTAATCGAACATCCCCTACACTCGTAACAGGAAGTTCTGGAATCACGTTGAACTTGTGACGGCTGCAGGAAATTGAAATTCATTTCTTGATGACTATTCACTTCATAGTTCCTAGTGATGCAATTTTTTTTATTTGTGAATAACGGCAGCCGAAGTCCCGTCAAAATCTATTTAGCCGTTTCGGTGATTAGCCGGAACAAACAGATAGACAGACCAAAAATTTAAATCGTGTTTTTTTTGTCATAAGTACCTAAATATACTTTTAAGTGCATTTAGTAAATAGCTGTTATTTTGACTTTACAAACAACACTTAATTTTTTATTGATTTGTAATACAATTTATGTGTATAAAATAGATTGTAAGACTACACGGTACCCGGCCACCGTAGGCGCGAGCTTGCGGGTGGCGAGCAATGGGTAGCTCGCCGCCCGGTAAGGACCAGGCTCGGGTCGACGGCGCGCAGTGTTCCACGCGTGCCTCAAAGAGATGTCAGCAGCGGTGTAGGGGTCTACTAGGACCGTTGCCTGCCGGGGTCGCGTGATTGTTCGAAAGAGATACCGTGGCCCTGGCACATGGGCAACTGATGGAACACGGGTGGGTTTTAGTCAGTAAAAGTCTGACACGCCCTCCCGCTCCGCCCAGAGCGGGAGAAGTCATTAGATGATTTCCCATCCTGAAAAAAAAAAAAAAAGACTACACGGTAAGATTAGCGACAAAGGTACGTGAATTGAACTTTTAGAGGAGGAGTCTATGTCTATGCCAGGTAGGTACGTGGACACTACATAGTCTTTACTCTTCTACGCTCCGCTGCTTGGCGGAAGAAAATTACCAGTGGTGCTGTGTTCCGGTTTAAATGTATTCCGGTGTAATTTACTAATGGCACTGGTACTAACTACAGGCACTGATGACATTTCAGCTTCATCTCCAAAAATGGCAACGGGTCTGCAATGCCTCCTGCTTTTCCAGGGAATCGACTTGTATGAGAAACATAAGAAATAATATGCTTTTTCACAACTTTAGACTGCTACATAACTTGTTTTGAATAAAGTTAGTTTAATTTGATTAGAATTGGAACAGTAACACCTGCCAGATATGTTTAAGTCTCATGTCATAAGGGTCACGCATATTGCCATCAACCGGATAGAAATCTAGACTGCTCTATGAAATTCCAGATAGAAAAATAATAATAGTTTGCCAAACCCAGGACCTCATTCTCAGCAGTAGCGCTTGCGACCACTGGACCAGGATCACTGTTTATGACGTCATCATCATCATCCACATCCTGACTTCACCCACTACTGGGCCCGGGCCTCTATTTTCTTGTGGAAATCCTCACACCCAGCCTCATCCAGATCTTGCCCGCGATGGTAATAACGTTATCCGCTCATCTCACCGCCAGACATCCGACACCTGTTTACACAAGAAACTACGTATTGCCTACGAGTGACGACTTTACCTGATGACCTGGAGAAGAGTGTATGTACTATGGATACACCACTGCTTAACCCTTCGGGGAAACAAGGCGTAAAAATATGTTGCGTTAATATTGACACTTCCTAAGTACAGTTGAATGTAAACAGCTAACTATATGAGCTGTGGCTTTAGTTAAATCGTTTCTAACCACATTATATTGAAATGAACACCAATATCTTTTCTTCGTTTTCGTTTCCGGCTAACACAACTGTTAGATAATGTTACTTTTACTAAGTATTTTGCAAATGAGATCAATTTAGAATTCCATAGATCCTTTGAGTTTTCTGTAGTATGTGTATATAGCGTTACTGGAAGTGTTTTCCGGAAACGAGAACGGTTCGCTCATTGGTATGCATAGGCTGCGCTGACCAATGACCTTTCCGATAGTTTACTATGCTGGGAGCAACAAGGATGGATGTATGTACTAACGTCTCCTAGAAAACTGATTGCTGGCAACTGACAGCGGTTCCTTTATCGTTTACCTATTGTTTACATCAGGAAATTGATTCAACGAGTATTCTGAGCCTTCTGTTATAGTTTTTTGTTCCGTAATATATAATTAGTCTATAATGTTCCAGCTTCTGGAATACAAGCCTCCTCTTTTCGAGAGGGAGTGGGCTTAAATCTAACACATGTGCCAATATTCAAGTTTCATCACCACTGTTCTCAAAACGGTGAATCTAAACATCGTGAGGAAGCAGCCTAGAACCAAAAGTTCGAAGACACGTGACATCTACCAACCCGCACTAGTAAGAAGAAGAAGAAGCCAGAAGTAAATCGCCTAGTCTCTACTTCATTAATTGGTCCGAGTCACTACAGACTTCCAGTATATTATTCTTCATCTAAGAATCTTAGAATCTTAACCATATTCCTTGTTTTCTGTAAACCACTTAAAAATCTTTTAGTAAACTCCGAAATGGCTTTCCATTATTTCCTGTAGGAATAGAATTTGGGAAACCTTATTCCTTTATCCTTAAAGTACAACTTTCGGATGTCATATTTTCTTCCTTCTGTATAAGCGTTATAAAGTCCGTAATATGTATATTGGTTGGATCAGTCTTTTCGTAATCTTTCTCTTTAGTATTTATTGTTTTGAAAACCACAAATACCGAACGTAGTCTACGTCAATGGTCGACATTAGGTAAATTCATTTAATTCCAATCATAATAAAACGCAAGTGGGATTAAATATAACTCTGTTCGTAACAAAAGTGATCGCTTGGTTTGTAATATATATAAGTAGTAGGTACATTGGCCTTATATTTGGCCACTTTGAAAACGAATTTTAAACGTCATGATTGAAGCTATATATAATATGAAAATTAACAAAAAATAAAAGTTTAATTAATATAATAACTTTAAATATTTTCAATCGACTTATAACAGAACTGCTCTTAGTACTTTAATCGATCATAATTGGATAGCCGATGGCGAATGGGAATTTGCATAGAATACCTACTACTTTTCAACCCCGAGTCGAGTTCAGTTTTATCCAATTAAACTGAAAACCAACAGCAGCAAGGGAAACGGGAAAATAGTAGGTCAATCAAGAGTTTATTTCGTTAAGCTAACTGAATGCTTGCCAAAGGAACGGAGAATTGAAAGCCTTGTATCTACAATTAGAAGCTGAAATGCCACTTCATCGCCAGTAATCACAGGAAATGACTTAATAGACTGGAAAATCTTTCAATTGAGAGAACCTTAAAGAGATGCAGTAGGTATCTAGGATCAATTAACTGTGTAAATGTGAAAGTTAGTCAGCCTGTCGTTTTATTCGTCACCTTTTGGCGCCTTAACGGCTGAACGGATTTCGATGAAATTTGGCACATAGGTAGCCCAAGACCTAGGTTAGGACACAAGATACTTTTATTTTGGTAGCATATACTCGTGGGAAGAATTCCGACTTGTACGTCGTGCCGGTGAAGCCGTGTGCAAAAATGGATGCATTATAGCCGGAGGTAATTATATGATTAGGGTCACATAGTGAACATGTACTTAATCTTTTGATGTGGTTTCTCATTGTACGGGCTAATTTCGTTATGCATTTTGCACGAACCTGTTTATTGCAACGTTACTGATATTCATTGTATTTTTCATTCGTCATGATTTTGCAGTAGAATCCTATATCACATGTAATTATAGGTTAACTAATAATGTAATGTTCTGGTAACTACTTACATATTATTGTATAGAATCAAGTTCTTCTAACTTAACAGACGACTGTGCTGGTGGTGCCACTTCTTCTTCCCAGCTAAAGCACTAGGAAGTGGTTAAGGGCGGACTTTTTGAGGAACTTATGTAATTATGACGTTCCAAAAGTGTTGACTCTCAGCCTAGTCTTAATAAATGAATTTTACATTGTTTATTTTTTTATTTTTTTTTATTTAACCATTTATGCACACATATAAATAGACAAATAGAAAGGAACAGAAAAATATGTATAAAGGTAATGCTTATTTCTATTGAAATCTCTTCCAGCATACCTGCAATAGGAGAGAATATACAAAGAGATGTAGACAATGTGTGTAATAGTAGAAGAAAAATAATACTATAATTTAAATATAAACCTACAAAATAAAAATATACATACATACAAATATACATAAATACTTCTAAAATAAATATCACTAAATATATATACTAATAATGTAATAAAAATGAAAACATTCATGAGCAATTATGACATTGTGGAGAGATATTGTTCTTTCACTCTTCTTTTAAATACAGCAATAGTAGGGCAGTCCCTTATGTCAGGCGGAAGTGCATTCTACAACCGAACCGCATGCACGGTGAAGGAGTAGGAGTAGAAGTCGGTTGAGTGGGGAGGGGACTTGAGGAGATTTCTAAGATGCGACCTGCAAGGTGCATCAAAAGGACGGGCGTAGGAGAAGCGTTCCCGTAAATAGGATGGGGTCTTAGGGTTGTGGAGAATGTTAAATAGCAGACACAATATCTGAGAGTTCCTGCGAAGTCGAATAGGGAGCCACTTGAGTACCTTGCGAAAGTTTATTTATTTAGGTTAGCCCACAATTGTTAACACAATACATTAAATATAATTTCGATAATGGTACATTCTTAAGTGCAACAATTAATTATAGGCTAACACTGCATGCACCATTTATGGTTTTACATATTATTACAAAGACAATAAGGATATTTACTATTAAAATTATGCAACATTTTTTGGTAATTCATGCGTAACAATAATACAATAACAAAAAAATTTAATAATAAATAATTGAACAAATAACAGAATGATAAAATTAACAAATAGAAATAAATTAAGTCTCATTATTAAATTCAAATGCATAGGATTAAATTAAATACAGATAAAATAGAGTATTAAATTAAAATTAAAATAAACATTCAGTGGCGACGTTATTGGTTGACAGTAAAGTGTTCAACCACAATTTTATAATATTTTCCGATGCTGTCATGGTGTATGTCAGTGCGATCACTGCAGCTGTTCAAGTTTTTACATAGGCGAGAAATCGGTGAGTTAGAAACGTGATCATATTTTTTAAGATTAAAAACAAAACGAATGCAGATATTTTGCAAACGCTCAAGTTTATTTAACAGCTCCTCGGTGGCATCCAAATAACAGGCATCAGCGTAGTCAATAATGGGCTGAATAAGAGTTTGCGCAAGGGAAATTTTGGTGTGGAAGGGCAGAAAGCTCTGGAGGCATTTCAATGCATGAAGCGTGAAGTGCACTCTGCGACTGACTTGAGCAACTTGGGCACTCCACGATAAGTAAGAGTCCATGGTCACCCCCAGATTCTTAAGGTGACGTAGCGAGATAAACGTGCTTTTTCTTTTTAGCGTACCTTTCTTACCGTATGACTTCCGTACTTAATCTTTTAGTGTATGTTTTTTGACTATATGATCTAGTATCCTGTAAAAGGAATACACGATACGATGAAATTTTCTCGATACAAAAAAATCGCAAAGTTCTATCTATGATTATGATTTTTTTAGCCTCAAGGCGCGATGCGTATGTATTATTAAACATAGTTTACTTTAAAACATTGATTATAATTCTATCTAAGTTTTTGTAAAACAGTTTTCGTTTTAATAATACTTTTCATTCATAAAAAACGGCGATTCGGTTTGGCACATACGTTATTTTATTCCAAGCGCACACACATTATCGCCATCTCTTCTTTTGCCTATCATAAATAGTGTCATCACTCTCGTTCGTTCATAAATCAGTCGCCCAGTAGGCCTCATCGACGACGAACCTATGTCACTTTTTTACAAATCGGTGCGATCAAAATTACGTTTTTTAAATATTTGTGTTCACAGAAAACGGAAGTAGTTAAGCATTTTGCTGTAATTATTTAATATAATAAGTGTTGGCTTTCCAAATAACTTTGTATTTCGTCTGTATATGTGTCTATTTTTGTAACTGTGAACAATATAACATTCTTTCTCTATTACCATTTAGAGACGACCTAAATTATGTATGAAAATGGGAAGAACCATAAACCAAAACTGAACAGTACCTTCAAGGTTAGGAGTGCCTGCACAGGGCAATTAATTTATTCATTTTGCAAGAATGAAATACCAATAAGATGATCATAACAATAAATCGAATTCACCACCTTCACTAAAGCATTACAGCAACAATCTATTCTCACTTTGTAAAATAATATTGAGTAAACACCTTATTTTCTAGAGAAGAACGTCTGTTTTATCCCAATAACTTATAATAATCATTCATTTAGAAATAAAATAAAATATATAATTAGTTTTTGGGTTTGAATTATGTCAACAATATATCTATATGTCAAGTACTGTCACTTCAAATGCAAGAGCACAACGAATGAATGGAGTAGCATTAGAATTGTAAAAAAGGTGAGGTTTTATTTGACAGCAGGCCAAAGAAGGGTAATTATTTAAACAGGCTGTGTCAAACGCCGAACTAGTATGTTTTTAACATAACATTGGTATGTAAAAGTGTTTGTACAAACCTACTTACAGAAATAAAATCATTTATCATTTATAGCAGATGTGAAGTTTTATTGAAAATATAAATTTTAATTTCATATATCAATCAAATCAGTTTATTTCGGGCTACAAAGACCCAAATCATAATACCATACAGACTATCATACATACAAATAAAAACCACGTAAACATAATTATTGTACACGAAGTGACGGCGACGTGTTGCGCTGTGTAGTATCGCGTAGCCTTCCGCGGAATCGCCGATACACGACACCCTTCGGCCAAAACTCTTCCTTGAGGAAAGTCTCGATTTGATGAGTTGGAACTCGCACCACGAATGACTTGAAGTTCGTGTTGTGGCACGGTTCCAACTTCTCGACCCTTAAGGTCCAGTTGGACTTAACACGTACAAACTCCACGATCTCCTTAACCTTCGTGGTGTAATGTAGACGGGACACATAGAGCTGCGTCGTTAGTGTAGCTGGACGCAGCAGCATATTGAGTCCTGCTAGCGCGGTCTCACACTGGTTCCGACTACGAAGCTTCTCTCTACCTTCACGAAGCCATCCATGTCAGGCACGTGGCCTGACGCCAGGCACGTGGCCTGACGCCAGGCCTAGGTGTTTCGAACCCTATATGTACCGTGTTTGATACCTAATCATTAGCAGCCTATAACGTTCCCACTGTTGGGACACAGGCCTCCTCTCGGTGAGAGAGAGTGGGACATAATCCACCACGAGGGCCCAGTGCGGGTTGGTAGATGTCACATGTCTTCAATTTTTTGGTTCTAAGACATGCCGGTTTACTCACGATGTTTTCCTTCACAGTTTTGAGAGCAGTGGTGTTGAAATAATTTACACAGAGTAAAGCGCCTGCTCGGGTTCGAACTCGTAAGTAGTAGCCGTTGCCACTGAGCCACCACTGCTTCTCGATATCTAATTGATATCTAATCAAAGGTCTACAAGAGTGCTTTCTGAAAACATATTGGCTATTTATATTTTTTCATTCCTACAAGATTTTAATCAAAATCAAATAATTGGATGATCAAAACAATGGTGTTTTACTCTGTTTTGAATAACACTAAACATACTTCTATAATCTTATGAAGACTGTTTAGCAAATTATTTGTGTACTCCATCTCTGAATTACCCCTAACCCCAAAGTAAATGTAATGAAAAATAAAGTTTATAAAAGAACAAACATACATACGAGTTAATAGGCTGATAAACACATTGCTCTCAGCAGTCGGGTAAAACACCCAAATAAAAAGACATAATCTAGACATAGTTACAAAATATCGGCAATAATATCGGTTTTGGTTTTCTAACCGCAGTCACACGTAATTACTAAAATATATGTATGTATACGTCAAGTAATTTTGACATTTATCATACACATTGCCATACGTAATTGACCTTGAAGGAAATATAAATGACTTGTAAAAGAAGGTGGAAAAAAAAAATCATAACTAGTATTACGTAATGGACGAAGTCTATGTAAAATATTGTAATTGTCATTTACCAAATAAATGTATAGTGATCGGTGAAACGAAATTGAAGTTTATTAATCTCTTAAACACCATCACATATTTTATTTATAGAGCTCTAGAAGATTAATTCGTTATTTTTAATTTCATGTTGTAAATCTATATATTAATACGTGAAGCGAAAACTTTGGATCCCTTTTTACGAAAATTGGGCGGACGGGCGGAGTATGAAATTTCGCAGACGTATAGTTTATACAGAGAAGAAGTGACGAATGCTAATATTTTTTTTTAATTGTGCGTAAAAATAAATTATTTTCAATAAATAACACGTTACACACACTACTATTCATTACCGTATATGTAATAATACACACATGCATAGATATTCTTTTGTTTATGGTCCAAATCTGTGGTCTATAGTCTTACTGAATGTCAGTTCAGTTCAGTTTATTTATTTGTTAATATAGGTAAAATATAAAGATCTTATTTGTTTGTATTATTGTCAAGTATAAATATAGGTAATAAATTAATTTTATAGATATATAACCTATTTCATTTTTTCAATCTATGATCATATCGAGAATATTTGTCTGTAATATTATCTGTCTATAGTGTTACTGAATGTCAAATTTAACCATATTATTTTTTTATATTTATTATTGTATATATATATTTTCACTTAATAATGTATTTCTATTCAAATGAAGGACGGTCGAATTTCGACCAATGGGCGATCACTAGTAATTAATAAATACTTAAATTGTTTATTATATATTTTTAATTATGTTGAGTTAATCAATGTCGTATAACCCAACATCCGTACATAAATATTAGCTAGCTTTTTCCCGCGACTTCGTTTACGTAAATCTTACGTTACGCGGACGCACGTGAAGTCGCGGAATAAATAGGGTTAATTGGTAACGAATAAGGTTTAGTCGTGAAAGAGTAACAGACAGACAGAATTAGTTTCGTATTTTATAATATTACATATAGATAAAGAAGATAATTTCTTGCTGTAAGATAGTTTTATTGCTTATAATTAAATATTTGTATTATTTGTCTACTCCATCGCACGCTATGTGCAAAAATTTCATAGACCGACTAAATTAATGCTACTTTCACGTACTTTTTTCTAAGATGTTTCCGTCTCTACCTTGCTATTGCAGTTTGACAGATGTGCAACAGTGACAGGAATAGTGCTTACAGCAAGGCTATGCTAAGTTAGTAACGTTTTTTATATCGAGAAATTTTCTGTCATTAGTTCAACTTTTGGCCGCTGGTTTTCCTATTCTCTATAAACGGTTCAGATATAAGTTTGTGGCGGCCGGCCACTTTAGGTTGACCCGCCATAAACCACGCCCATCCTACTATCATTCACATTCAAGGTGGGCCCTTAACTGTTTTCGCGTATTCTATCTGAACTCCATTCAGACAGAGTGGGGACAGCGACGCAGCATCGAGCCTATTCCTCATATATCTGCCGCCGATAATTATGGCCTGGGATTTCTTAGGGTTGATCAGCAGTCCAAAAGACCGCGACCACTCACTAATTGCATCCAGGTCTCTGTTCATGGCTGATACAGCGGCATCCGCATCTTGCGCCAAGAAGTGAGTGTAAAGCTGCAGATCGTCGGCGTAGAGATGGAAGTGAGAGAAGATGAGTTTGGTGACAGAGTTAATAAAAATAGAAAAGAGAAGGGGAGAGAGAACGCCGCCCTGAGGCATACCCGCAGCAAGAGAGCACCAGGTAGAAGAAGACTTTTCAAGACAAACCCGAAAGTGTCGAACCACCCAATAGTAGAAGAAGAGAAATTGAGAGATTTAAGGATCGCGAGAAGGATGTCGAAGTCAACAGAATTAAAGGCACTGCTAAAGTCCAGAAGTACAAGTAAGGTGAGAGATTTGTGGAATTGTATATTTCTTGCATGGATTAACCTCAACTACTTTTAAACATTGGTGTTTACCAACTTTGGTGTTTATAATATTGAAAAATGTCGCCTTATGGCTTGCACTTTTTTTGGCTCTGTTGGTAGTCATCGAGTAAGGTTCATTCATGTTACTGATCCATTTTTGACGCAGAAATGCTGTTGGATAGTCCCTCTCGTACGTCTTCTGTACGTTATAGAACGACATACTCTATGTGTGTTTATCGCTGGCCCCGGGCAATATAGCGGTAAACGCCGGTTATGCCCTTTTTAATGTTATTTGATATTTGGCTTCTCTGACTATCAGTTTATCACTCTTATTAAAAAAAAAAAAAAAAAAAATATTTCTTTATGACAATAACAGCTTTATTGCATGAAAAATTCTCTTTCAACTAAAACTAAAATAAATCAAATTATAAAGTCGGTCTGTTACAAAGATTACATAAAAATATGATTAATGTATGTTTTGTTTTATAATATTAATTACTTACACAATATTGTATAGAATCAAGTTCTTCTAACTTAACAGACAGCTGTGCTGCTGGGGAGTTTGTTCCGCCACTTCTTCTTCCCAGCTAAAGCACTAGGAAGTGTCGAAGGGCGGGCGTTTTGGGGGGACTGTCTTGTGTAACTTTGACGTTCAAAAAGTGCTGACTCTCAGCCTAGTTTGAATAAATGACTTTTGATTTTGATTTTTGATTTTTGATTCATTGATAGGATTCTAAAATAGCGATTAGTGGATAATACAGCTAAGCTTTGGCTATAAAATTTCCCTAAAGAAGAAGGTGGTAATCGGCTGGTACGCTCGAGATCGAAAGCGAAAAATACGTCGTATTATATTCTTACAGACCTGAATGTCAGTGGTCGGTGTGTTTATAAAGTCATTAATGATGTTGCAATCGAAACAATATCGTCTATAATTTGTATTATACATTGTTTCAATTATTTCATTAAATATTTATACCATTACAATTATTTTTAAAAGGTTAAACTGGTAATAATTTTAGCTTTTATTTGACATTTTGAATGCCTATTTTGGATCACTGTACGCTGCACTATAAACAAATAAGCTTCTTTTATTTCTCCTGTAAAAATCGATTTTTGATATTACCGCTTTATTGCCCGGGGCCAGCGATATTATATAGTAGATAGTTTCACCTTTAGTGAAGTTAGAGTGGTAGGCACTTACGAGATCGACTATTCAAATTTAGGGTAAGACTCATTTATTTCGAAAACTTTAGGAATCAATGTGGTATGATGTGGACCTCAGGAAAGGACATTCTCTATAACAGGGGTCAAGGTTCCGCCAATTACGAAGATAAGCATGACAAGGTTTAAACTAAGTACGCACGGCAACTAATCAAGCTATATATTTCCAGTACAAGCTGTCTTCTCATTGAACGGAAAGTCTATACAGCTAAAACTGGAAATGTTTAGTTTGATAGGTAGCCGTGTGTACAAACTATAGTGATTTAAAAAATGCTTAGTAAAAATGTAAATAAAATAATAATTTAAAAAAAGTTGAAAATAAAATGCTTTATTATATTGTCTGACTGACAAAAAATAAATACACATAAAATCACACCTAATCTCACGTTTTGTTTCAGAGAAGGGTCGGGCAGAGGTGTACCTACAGTGCGTCGACATTTCGCCGGTTCTATTTAAGTCCCATGTAATAGACGAGCCTATTGCCATCTAAACCCCGAGCATAGTGGGCATAAATCCAGACCCTGCACTGCTATTGAGAAATTCCAGATAGGACGATAGACGCTTGCGGACACTAGAGACACGAGGCAGTAAATAAAGCAAATAAAGTATTTTTATTTTTTGTTATTTGTACATGGTTCGGGCTTTTCCTGTGTTACTTACTATTAGAAGAAACACTGAAATGTTTTCAGATAACGTTTTATAAATGAAGTAGAGTCACAATCACTTGATTTTTACTTATAATAATAAATTATAGTTTACAACTTTTATAGTGACAACTGACATTGCGTAATTCAAACCTTATAAAGTTGCGCCTAGATGATAATTAGTCTAACTAATGCCATGGGCATGGTCGTGGAATATAATCCCATTATAAAACTGATACGATTTTCTTACTCGTCCGTTTACAGATTTAATTGTGCATAATAACTGAGTGACAGAACCAAACCGTAATCAAATTATCCATGAGAGCAACTGTGAAGGACAGAATGTTTCTAAGTTTGCTAAGAAGGTCTAACTTTTGAACAGAATAGATAGAGATAAAGACCTACATATAGACGTTACTTACTTACTTTGTAAATTATTTATTTCTATCATTGTCTCACAACTGTTTAACCGTGGAAGAGAACTGACTAACCCAGTGGATATCTTTGCCCGATTCACATTTTCAAACAACAAACATTCCGTTATATTACATCTTACAAGGGGAGTGTCAAACTTGGGAATCACAGATTCCCATCACATTTATATATATTATAGGGCAGGGTCCTCTCAATAAATATATAAAGCGGCAAGACGCCATTCGTTTTTATTATTTAGAAATTTCAACTCAAAGTTCTATTTGTAACTTAAGTATATAGAAGGAACCTTTTTACCGGTTGCAGCAATGGTTGCGTGGCGTAGTGGTAACGCTCTTGCGTACTGAGTGACCAGACGGCTGTTCAAGTCCCGGTTGAGTTATTATTATTTTTTTATTTATAAATTATTTAATATAAAAATAAATAATTAAATAATTCATAATTAACAAATAATTAATAATTCTATAAATTATTTTTTTTATTTTTAAGTTAGGAAAAAATACAAAAAATTATAAAAATAGGATTTTTAATCATTATAATAACAAAGTAATTGATATTATCAAAAATAATCTGTTATTCGAAAATTACAATATCACACACTTACAATTAAAATCATAATATTAATTAATTAATTAATAATCGTAAAATTATTTATAAAAAAAAATCAAAATGCTCCAGAGCTATTGGCAGATAACAGGGAATTAACATCAACAGAAGACATCATGAAAATTCATTCCCTGATATTGCATCAATTAAATTCACCAAAATTTACAGCGATGATCCAGTATGCTTGGTTTGCCTCCAAGTTGATTGATGAAAGGAAAATATTTATGAATGTAAACCAATTGTGCTTCTCTATCAATAATTTGAAGACAAAATGTAATTGCAACAATATTAGTTTTATAAAATGTGCGGTTTGTGATAAAACTTTATGTTTTAAATGTTTCTATGATGATTATCATCCAAATGAATGTTTAGTTACAAATGATTGAATAAGTATAATATTATGATTTTAATTGTAAGTGTGTAATATTGTAATTTTCGAATAACAGATTATTTTTGATAATATCAATTACTTTGTTATTATAATTATTAAAAATCCTATTTTTATATTTTTTTTTGTATTTTTTCCTAACTTAAAAATAAAAAAATAATTTATAGAATTATTAATTATTTGTTAATTATGAATAATTTATTTTTATATTAAATAATTTATAAATTTAAAAAAAAAATAAAAAAATAACTCAACCGGGACTTGAACAGCCGTCTGGTCGCTCAGTACGCAAGAGCGTTACCACTACGCCACGGAACCATTGCTGCAACCGGTAAAAAGGTTCCTTCTACTTAAATTACATTTATAGAACTTTGAGTTGAAATTTCTCAATAATAAAAACGAATGGCGTCTTGCCGCTTTATATATTTATTGAGGGGACCCTGCCCTTCAATATATATAAATGTGATGGGAATCTGTGATTCCCAAGTTTGACACTCCCCTTGTTAGATGCACAGGATATCTTGCTAGACGAGATGGCCAGAGGAGTATGCTTTGGCCTAATGGTCACCAAAGAAATCCGGCATGCCTCTTAACACATAGGGACATGACCGGGACAGGACCGGGACGGGGTTGGGTATCATAGTCGGGATGTATAGAATTGGGTGGAGAATGGCATAAAATAAAGGAAAGGGCTACTGAGACAAAGGTATTTATACCCAACTTTGGGTGATTCTAGGCTGTCATAATGACTAAGTAGCTAGTGCAATCCTTTGTCTTTGTCTTTCTAATAATGAAGCTTTATTAATAAAGCATAGGATTATAAACCTACAATGGCCATATTAATTTTGTTTTTATTCACTAACAAGGATTTAAAACATGATTCATAAATTGATTGACGACATTCGTGCTGTAATTGATTTTTGTAAAGGAGTGACGATAACTCAATTGTGGTAAATTGAATTGCTCGAAGGAAACGACACTTTATAAACGAGTTATAAAGGCAAATTATATTTATGAATACCCTAGCTTTTGCCCGCGGCTCCAGCCGCGTGAAGTTCGGAAATTATCCAACGGAAACGCAATACTGGTATCTTCTTCTTTTCACCCAAAATACGTCCACTACTGGACATAGGGCTGGCTCCTTCAATAACCGCCAAATTGACCGGTTCATTTTTGGGATGGTTTGCCATAATCGCCATGCTTGACAGACGGGTTGGCGATCGCAGTATGGTGATAAAATGCATAGAGAACTCTGCTGCTCATTCTCTAGTAAGTCCCTTAGTCGCCTTGATGACACCCACGGGAAGAAATGGAATGGTATTCTTATATTCTTAACTTTCGGCACGACACGGAACACTACCGATCTAAAAGTTTTCTATGTCTAAGCCCAGGTCATACTATGTGTCATAGTTCATTGGTCAGCCGCTCAGGCGTGGAAAGGTGCCAGTTGGAGTTACTTTCGTCTTTGTAATATAAGTATGAATTCAGTAAAACTATTAAGGAACAGCTTTTTTTCACCGTAAATTTGTCATGTTTTATGTTGGGCATTATTTAAGTGCCAAGGTTTTAGACGTTATTCGCGAAGCATGCTCTAGTTAACCATATTGTATCAGGAAGAACACCATAGGGTTTTTATTTATAGGATTTCATAATCTGACCGAAACTGTGGGCAGCCATGAGGATTTCTTAAATGTGGAAACTGCTTTCGTAACAATTAAAAGTACGTCAGAAAGCTACCCGATAGCACATCGCAATGATGGACGACGCCGGGCTCTTATTTTGTAGCTCTGCTACTGGGAAAGTTCGTAAAAACTCATTTTCTTCGCACAACTCGATCCAGCTGTCATGGTAAGTACTTAAGACTTGTCAGCCCCTTCTTGTGGGTCTCCTTAAATTACTACCTGGAATTCAGGAGCACAGAAGGGATCAGAAAATGTTTCAGAAACCCGTTATTGACATTGTACAATGTCAAAAACGGGTTTCTTTATAGTTTTTTTGTGGGTGTGAAATCATCAAATTATGTCTCCCGCTCTGGGAGGAGCGGAAGGGCGTGTCAGACTTTTACTGACTAAAACCCATCCGTGTTCCTTCAGTTGCCCGGGCCACGGTACGTCTTTCGAACTGATTAAACGGGTTTCTTATATTATTATTTTTTTATGTAGACTCCCACTTTACCAGAGTTCGCGATCGGCCAGCCGAGCGAATGCATTGGCAGTCTCAGCCGAGTGATTTTGCGATTGTGAGGTATGTACTATTTACTAATTACCGAGCATCGTAATCGATAACCTCGATAATGTTGAAGGAAGAGACTTTATTTTTTGTATTACGGTTTTTTCATTATGCTCTTTTTAGGGTTCCGTTGCCAAATGGCAAAAAACGGAACCCTTATAGATTCGTCATGTCCGTCTGTCTGTCTGTCCGTCCGTATGTCACAGCCACTTTTTTCCAAAACTATAAGAGCTATGCTGTTGAAACTTGGTAAGTAGATGTATTCTGTGAACCGCATTAAGATTTACATACTAAAATAGAAAAAAAAACAATAAATTTTGGGGTTCCTCATACTTAGAACTGAAACTCAATTTTTTTTTCTTCAAAAATGATTTTAAGATTTTTAATATCATTTTTTTCTAAACTGAATAGTTGCGCGAGAGACACTTCCAAAGTGGTAAAATGTGTGTCCGGGGGCGGGGGGGGGGGGACACATTTTACCACTTTGACCTCGTAACCCTTTTCACCTCGTAACTTCTAAAATAAGGGAATGATAAAACTAATACCATATATGATGTACATTACCATGTAAACTTCCACCGAAATTTGGTTTGAACGAGATCTAGTAAGTAGTTTTTTTTTAATACATCATAAATCGTAAACCGCAATTTACCTTTCATTCAATCAACTCAAATATAAAAAAAAAACATTTAATTTCATAAACATAAAACCTTATGCATAAACCGAGAATACCTACAGGTTTGTACGGAACCCTCGGTGCGCGAGACCGACTCGCACTTGGCCGGTTTTTTAAAGTACAGAGATCAGCGGGCTCATTGATGTGTTACCTGAGCTGATCAGGTGGAGATTCACAGAACACTCCGCCCTGGAGTATAAATCTGGTGCCGTCCCACAAACAATGCGGCACTAGATATCTTGTCCAGCATATCTCGTTGTTTGCACGCAACAGGAATTGTTGGACGCTGCTGATATTGCTAAGCTCGTAGCCCAATTCTGGGCTGACTATATTTAGGCTACTATTGACACGCCAAGAAGAAGACGATGTATTGCCATCCAGAAACAAAACTGAGTCATTCATTACATACTTTGACAGTAACAATATCTTATCTTATCTTATCTTCTACCTTTAAACGAGCAATACTTGTATATACTTATACCTTTAAACGAGCAATACTTGTATATATATATATATATATATAATCTGTATCTCGGAAACGGCTCCAACGATTTTCATGAAATTTAGTATATAGGGGGTTTCGGAGGCGATAAATCGATCTATTTAGGATTCATTTTTAGAAAATGTCGTTTTATACGTGTTTACAATAATCAACTTTATCTATAATAAACCTATTTTTTTTTGTTTTATTGAAAGAAAAATAACAAAATGTAATTTGTATTTAAATATAATTTCTAAAAAACACAATTTACCATAAAAAAAAAAATTAATAACGAGCAAAGCTCGGTCATCCAGGTACTAAAGATTAAATGGTTTCTTCAAGAAAAACACTAAATACAAGAAATAATTTATGAAATATATTATCTAATGTAATTGAATAAAGCATCATACGTCAGTGAATTCAATGAAAATTTAATAAAGCTGCCAATAAAAGAGACGACAATTAAATTTAACAATAAATCCCTTATTAGATTATTTCATTGTATTAGCGATCAGTTTTATAATCTTTATTTTACAATTCCGGTAAGTTCAAACAAGCACCTTATTATTTAATGGATGTTTTGTGGAGTTGGACGTTACGGGCATTCGTTTATAATTTACTAGCTTTTGCCCGCGGCTTCGCTCACGTTAAATTCGGGGTAACACGGTTCCCCTTTCCTTATTTACAGCACACAAGAGAACTCGGAACAAAATGTTATTTTAATACGCTACTGCAGACGATATTATACGTCTTTCCATTTAGGGATAGAATGTAAAGATTTTGGGCATTGGACACACGCGAACATGCTACATACAATTGTTCATGGGAAAGCACGGCTTTTCTAAGTTCACCCCAGCAACCGAAAAAGAAAAAAAAGTAGCCTATGTCACTCTCCATCCCTTCAACTATCTCCACTTAAAAATCACTTCAATTTGTCGCTCCGTTTTCCCGTGAAAGGCGGTAAAACAGACACACACACTTTCCCATTCATAACATTAGTATGGATTCTGTTGAAGTCTAGAAGACTATGATTCTGTAATGTAAATTTAGAGGTCAATACGCTTAACATGAGGTCATTAGTTTTCATGCACATGATAATTTATAAGTGGGGCAACCGTCCATGCTCGAGATGGCCATCTCTTAAAAAAAAGACGCTAAAAGCCGCAGCGGTCTGCGAATCTGGATGCTTATCAGCAATTCAGCAGCCGTTGTAACAGTTATGTAGTAACTGTTAATCAAGCAAACCTTTGACACAGCCGTGTGATGTAACTGGTTTTCAGGATTTACGTCTCATTTTGTTGAGCAGTTTAACTGAAGATTTCAAATGAATATGGCAAGAGATTTTATTTAATAGGCACATCAGCGGAAATGCCGGGGGTGGGTGCGGTGAGACATCATTAACCAGCGTGGCAGCTGTTCGGTGCACGTATTTGATATTATAAGTGAGTGTAGTAGAAGTCTAGGAAAAAATATGTGTCATAATCGTCATTTGAGCCGAAAGACGTCCACTGCTGGTTGGCTTGGGGGCTTGCCATAATCGCCACGCTTGGTAGGCGGATTAGCGATCGCAGTAAGGAGGTAACATGCATAGAGAATACTGCTGCCCATTCTCTAGTAAGTCCCTTAATCGCCTTTTATGTAACCCTTTTTTATTCTGGATGGGAAATCATCAAATGACTTCTCCCGCTCTGGGCGGAGCGGGAGGGCGTGTCAGACTTTTGCTGACTAAAACTCACCCGTGTTCCTTCAGTTGCCCATGTGCTAAGGTGACGGTATCTCTTTCGAACAATCACGCGACTCCGGCAGGCATCGGTCCTAGCAGACCCCTTCAGTGCTGCTGACATCTCTATGAGGCAAAATTATCGCAACTACCTGGGATCGAACTCGGGGCACTATGTGTGTTCTTCAATGCAGGTGTCCAAGCCTTTACGCTACAATACCCACTAGAAGAACATATTGCAATTTAGTTATTACGTGGTCAGCCTGCCAGGGTTCACGATCAGCTGGTCAGCATTCAATTTGATCGTTTTCTTCATTTTAAACTCTAAAGTAACTACTTAAAACCAAGAATCCAAAGAAAGGAGACTTGTTTGTCATCTGTGAAGTTGTGAATCTACATTTCTAGGCTAAGTTTGTGCTGCCCGGTCGGCATTACGAACCTCGTTTAAACAATACGTAGTAATTATGCGTAACACCCATACAATAGCAAGCAGGTTGCACGGTCTCAAGAAAAACACCACCTTTCGCAATAAAAAGGGGTCACCAGACCTCCGACTCAATGAAATAGTGAAAAGAATGAATAAATCAAATAAATGCTTCGAATTAACATAATAATAACTTTCAAATATCTTTTGGAAGTTGAAATATATAATCGAAACTGTAGTTAAAACTATACTAGATCGAGGTCCAAAACAAGGTCGGTTTTAAAAATACCTACATAGTACACTTTCTAAAACCAGAATGAAATTGTGTTTATAGGTAGACGATCTGACACATCCTAATAAGCTGTAAATCATAGTTTATTATTAAGTTATTATCAAAAACTATGTGTAATGAGCATAGCTCGATAATTATGTATTTTAGATTTTAACGGTACCTAGGATGAGTTTACCCAACAATATCCTAGGAACTAAAGGATTTTAAAAACCGGATAACGTAACAGTACTTACCTATTATAATAATCAAATAAACCTCTCTCATCTTTGTATTATAAATAGCAGCATTAACGGTCTTCGTAATGTTCAATAAGATGTAGGTATGTATTATGATAGGTACCCTAAACCGGAAGAACAGACTTTACTTGTCTCACAAACTCACAACCAGTTTATCGGCGTTTTCCACGGCAAGGAACCGTTCGATAACCTAAAAGTTTTGTTATTTGTTTATTCATATACATAATATACAGGTTCAAATTAAATAAACTGGCAGTATTTTACTCGCATGATGAGTATCGATAACAAAAAATATGGAACAAAAAAGAACATTTTTAAACATAAATTTCTTACGTCATTCTATAGCCGAAGGTCTACGTACATCAAGGTACCCGAAACTGTCAAATTCTCCCAATCAACCTCGGATCTAATGCTGTAGCAATAAAGTTGAAAATCTATTAAAGAAATTTGACAGATTGTAGTAGCTCGATGTGCTGGCGCCTGTACGTAATCGATCACCTTTGTGATTTTTCGTGGAACAGATATTTTTTACGAATATCCAAAACCCATAACAATCGTTTGGGTGCCTTGATCTTCATGTCAGTGTCATTAAAAATTTTGAAAAACGTTGGAATAATTAACGATTTTTTAAATGGTTAATTATTCCACTCTCTGATGCAACAGTAAAGGCATCTACTTACTTAAACAATGTTAGAACTTTCTGAAGCACATCAACAAGCCACACTACTTGATAAAATACAGTTTTATTTTATTTTACAAATACGGAGAAAAGAAAGTAACAAAAAAGTCGAGCGATTGTTTTTGTTTCATACTGGTGTTAAATGTGATCTGAATAAAAAGGATGTAAGCACTTACTCTATAACGCGGTCGATCGGTGTTCGTAAAAGCATTGGTTTTCTTGTTTCTGGGAATAAAATGACACTATTTACAGCAAGCTGCAAAATAATTGTACTATTGGACCCTAAAACCATATAACCTGTTACATTGTTTCATGTTTCATAGCTCAAAGATTTTATTGAAGACCTGCATCCCAATTGAGTCACCCACTTTCTATCACAATAATCCAAAGGTTTCGATGGCAATCTAAAATCCATTAGTCCTAATGGTAATGTCGCAGTCTGTGGACAAAGTCAACAATTACTTTGTGAATGTTGGTAGTCTCTTAGCAGCTGAAATCGAACAGTCTGGCGGCCTCTATAAATTTCTCTCAGATAGCCGTCCCAACCTTGAGTTCCCGGGTACTTCCATACCATCTGCACCACAATCAATGGCCCTCCACAGCGGGGATAGTGCTGAGCTGGAAAACATCATCCTCAGCCTTAATGAAAATTGTGCTGTTGGGTTTGACAGTATCTCCCTCTCATTTGTTAAGGCGACTCGTCACATTCTTATTCCCATCCTTGTTTTCATCTTCAATCTGTGCTTTTCAACAGAAACTTTTCCGCATGTTTTTAAAACTGCAGTTATCCACCCAATTTATAAGACAAGAGACAGGGATAATGTTGTTAACTACAGACCCATTTCTGTCTTGCGCACGCTCTCAAAGATATTCGAAAAAGTTATTAACCATAGACTCACCAATTACCTAAATAAATTTAAACTTCTTTCTAATAACCAGTATGGTTTTAGGACTGGAAAATCCACCGAAGATGCTGTACTGGACCTTACAGAAACTATTATTGGTCATTGGGAAAATAAACACAAAACTCTTTCTCTCTTTTTAGACCTATCCAAAGACTTCGAGACTGTCTCAATTCCCAAACTTCTTTCGAAGCTACAGCATCTTGGTATTCGCGGGCCGGCCCACAATATTTTCAGGAGTTATCTTACAGGTCGTAAGCAAATAATAAAGCTTCAGAACTTCCTCAGTAACCCGGAAACTATTACTTTTGGTGTCCCCCAGGGCAGTATCCTGGGACCCCCACTTTTTCTTATATACGTGAATGAGCTGTGTCAGTTTTCCTTACCCAACTGCAAAATTATCGCATATGCCGATGACATAGCTCTAATTATTCATGGCCGGGACTGGACTGAAACTCGCCTTAACGCGGAGCTTGCCTTGACCACTGTCATGAGGTGGCTGACCACAAATCTTCTCACTCTAAATGTTAATAAGACCAAATTTGTCAACTATGAAGTCAAGTCAGCCCCCTATACCGATTGAAATTCGTGCTCACACCTGCCCAAACTTACATGCAGACTGCGGTTGTCAACAGTTGGAAAATGCCTCAGTTATTAAGTATCTTGGAGTCACTCTTGATAGCAATCTGAAATGGAAGCAACATATTGCTGCAACTGTAGGTCGAGTGAGAAAACTTATTTATATTTTCAAGAAACTCAGAGGCGCGGCCGATTTCAGCTGTTTGATAACAGTCTACTTTGCACTCGCTCAGTCTGTGGTGGGCCTCAAGGTTCTGGAGTGGTGCCGGTAAAATAGCGATGCTACGGGTCGAGCGAGCGCAGAGAGCTGTCCTGAAGGTGCTGGCAAGGAAACGAATCCGATATTTGACATCCTCTCTGTACACCCTCTGCCAGGTCCTCACCGTCCGACAGTTATTTATCCTGCAGACTATCCTTCGCAAAAATAGCCAACTTCCGTTTAATCCTAAATATTGTTTTACACGTCGCTCGTATAAGGTTTGTAACACTGAGTCTCGTTGAACCGTAGCTGCAAGTCGTCACTACAAACACATAATTTCAAAAATCTACAATAAATTAAACAAAAGCTTGCTCATCTACCCACTAACAAAGAGCAAATGCAAAATGAAACTTAACTCCTGGTTAAAATCATAAAATTATGATGAAACAGAGAAACTCGTGGTAGTGACTCATCACTCCCTCACACACAGAACCACAAACACCCCTCGCACACCTCACTGTCACTCACCTACACACCCATTCACCCTACACTCACCACATGAACTCAACGTCAAAATACATCCCAAATCCCACCTTTTATATTGTGTATTTTAGAATTATGTTTTTTTTGTTTCTATATTATTAATTAGTACCTGGATGCCCGAGCTTTGCTCGGTATTTTTTTTTTTTGGTAAATTTTATTTTTTAGAAATAATATTTAAATACAAATTACATTTTGTTATTTTTCTTCCAATAACAAAAAAAAAACATAAGTTTATGTTTAAGTTGATTATCGATAAAGTTGATAATTGAAAACACGTATAAAACGACATTTTCTAAAAATGAATCCTATCTAGATCGATTTATCGCCCCTGAAACTCCCTGTATACTAAATTTCATGAAAATCGTTGGAGCCGTTTCCGAGATTCAGATGATATATATACATATATACAAGAATTTCTCGTGTAAAGGTATAAGATATAAATCTAAATTATGAAGCATTTTTCGCATGGAACATCATTCCATTCTGTATCTGGAGAAGGGCGTTGTTAGCTGCGCTACAGTTTATACTTTTGCAGCTACCATCGTTTTACTTGTCAAACTTGTCCTGTGTTATTTGGTCCGAAATAAAAAAATTAAACTTTTTTTAAACTTTTAAATGTAGGTCTTATCGACGTAAAAATAATTGCTACTAAAATTTGTAAAAGAAATTTATTAAAAAATGAAAAACCTATTGCATAAAGTATAACAGTCATCCTTTTTTAAAGAAAAAATTGTTCTTTCAATACTTTTGTTAAACTCCACTTTTTAAGCAGTCGTATTTTGAACATCCTTAGAAAAGCATCGACTACGCACGCAAAAATAAAAATATCAATAAAATAAAATATAAGAATTCACGTTTTTCTAGCTGATTGTAACATTTTTCTAAAAAGTTTCTATGTTATTTTTATTGTTTAGTGTCCTGTGCATGTCTTAAATAATTTTTTTTTTCGTCCGGCACCACACGGGTTTAAAATTAGTAGACATTTCAACCCTTTCAGGAAATGAGCTGAAATTTTCATCTTTTCAGTTAAAGTTAATTCATTTAAATTTCATTTTATTTGAAATTCTATAAAAAAAAGCTGGAAGAAGTCTACATTTCCTATCTGAGTACCTCTAAGAAAAAAAGACAAAACAAACTCAACGGTCAAAGTCTCTTGTAAAATCCTGACATCAAATAACAAAATATAATATCATGTAACGAAATACTGGGTAGCACTCGGACTGATATTCGAGAAAAGTACGAAAACAGTTTAGGTAAACCAGTCCCAGCAAACAGCACGCATGCGTCAACAACGTGACCTCGACCTTAACTTAGTAAGCTCGGCGACCCGACACACACCACTACCACGACCATCATCATCTTCCTAGCCTTTTCCCAGTATTTTACATAGAGCGACTGCCTATTCTCCACAACCCAGTTATTGGGTAATACAATTACCTTCTGGTAATACTGGTCGTCAGATTTCGGGCTTCTGACGACCCGTATCGACTGTCAAAGATCCACGAGGGACAGCCGGGACCAAAGGCTTAATGTGCTTTCCAACGCACGGAGGGGTCTTGATATGTAAAGATGGTCACCCATCCACACGGATAAACAACAATATTACCACTGCGAGCATAAAAAAAACTTTTTAACAAAAAATTAAACCGCCGAAAAAACTGAAAAGCAAAAAATAATAAAGCCTTAAAATTAGAAGTCAGCGCTTTGCGTGACCTTTGTTCATTGATTTTTCAGCGCCGCCCTTTCCAATAAAAAAGAACACATGCACCTGAGGGTCAACCTGCGATATGTCATTAAAAAAAAACAGTTGTTTATAATGTTTATCCATTTTATTTATTAAGATTATGTATATTTATACTAACTGAAAGATAAGTTACAACAAATAATTTTAGTTACATCTATAACTTTAAATTAATGTTTTTAAGAAAGCTATCTTCATGATTACAAAAGCAATAATGTAAATGACAATGGCGGTAAAATGTTAACAATAACTGTACGGGAAATCATAATGGGTTGAACGTGTGGTCTATCCATTACACTTAAACATAATAACAAATATAATCTTCTTGTTATTATTAAAATTTAATAGATATGAGGTAATACAAATAAAATAAAGTATACACCTATAATCTTATGGCATTTCCCAAGTTTACGTCGAGTTAAATAAATAAGATTCTAGGAAACTAGTTATCGTGAAGGATGCTGCGCTTTTTGTTTAGTTATTGGAATGGTTTCGGATAGGTGCTCATCTTTAGATATGAAGACCCCTCCCTGCCTCGGAGAGCAAGTTAAGCCGTTGGTTCCAGCTGTATGGATCTTTGTTAGACGTCGTCAGAAACCCGAAAGTCTGACAACCAGTCTTACCAAGGGGTATCGTATTATTGAGTCAGATAGACAGTCACTTCACGTAAAATACTGATATTCAGCTGCAAACGCTTAGACTGGAAGCCGACCCCAACATAGTTGGGAAAAGGCTAGGCAGATTTATTTATTTAGGTTAGCCAACAATTGTTTACACTATACATTAAATATAATTTCGATAACAGTACATTCTTAACTGCAAACATTAATTATAGTCATTATTACAAAGACAATAAGGATATTTACAATTAAAATTATGCAACATTTTTTGGTAATTCATGCGTAACAATAATACAATAACAAAAAAATTACTCATAAATATTTGAACAAATAACAGAATGATAAAATTAACTAATGTAAATAATTTAAGTCTCATTATTAAATTCAAATGCATAGGATTAAAGTAAATGGAGATAAAATAGAATATTAAAATTAAAATAAACATTCAGTAGCGAGGTTATTGGTTGAGAGTAAAGTGTTCAATCACAGATGACGATGATATGGAACGGTTTTGTGTCTCTAGACTTTTAATTGAAAGTCGCCTGACCCATAATCCCGTTTGTGTTGTTGGCGGCTCGGTTAGCCAATACCTGCGACAACCACTGTCGACAAATTTCACTGTAGTTGCAAGACTTCGATAGGACCAACTGTACCAATACACCCAATTTTTCCAGTTACATATGTTTAAGCCCCATGTAATAGGGGGTGAGTCTATTGCCATCCACCCCCATTGCCTAACCCTTTAGGAATTACATGTAATGAACATCACGAGCGAATTTTTCATCTTGATCTTTGTAACAGACAGTTCCATTATTATTTACTTCTGAAACCGCTTGAAGCTGGTTAGCTTCATGACCACCTTCATTAATTTCATTCAAATGGTTATTTGATCATCATCATTTCAGCCGAAAGACGTCCACTGCTGGTCATAGACCTCACTCAATTTGGGGTGGTTTGCCATAATCGCCACGCTTGGCAGGTTGGTTGGCGATCGCAGTATGGTGGTAAAATGCATAGAGAACGCTGCTGCTCATTCTCTAGTAAGTCACCTTAGTCGCCTCTTCTGACACCCACGGGAAGAAATGGGATGGTGCTATTCTTTACATCCGGTACCACACGGAACCGGACGTAAAGAATGGTTATTAAGAGCTCTTACACACGAGCAGCATGTTGCCAACGGCAAAGGTAATTGCTACTGTCAATACGTGTCGGCGGCAGCCGTCCACGCGTCTCGACGGTAGCTGACGGCAGCCGACGGCAACTGACGGCAGATGTCGACGCGTCTCGACGGCAGCCGACAGCAGTCGGCGACACGCCATCTTCAAAGAAACGCGTCATCATCGCGTGTCGACGGCTGCAGTTACCTGCCGTTGGCAACATGCCGCCCGTGTGTAAGAGCTCTAAAATGCGCGAAATGCAGGTGTACAACAGGTAAATAAATCATCATTTCACAGACATGGTCTACGTCCAGCCGTGCCCCCAAGCTCCCCACTTGTTTCACCGGCTCTGTATTCTTCCATGGAGTATTCTTCATGGAAGTCACCGATCCATCACGTTGGATGCCTTCCAACGTGTTACGGTATATCGGTGAACTACAGGTCATATCTGCCTAGCCTTTTCCCGACTATGTTGGGGTCGGCTTCCAGTCTAACCGGATGCAGCTGAGTACCAGTATTTTTACACGGAGCGACTGCCTATCTGACCTCCACAACCCAGTTACTGGGTAATACGATACCCCTTGGTGAGATTAGTTGTCAGACTTTCGGGCTTCAGACGAGTCGTAACGACTGTCTAAGATCTACGAAAGACAGTCGGGACAAACGGCTTAACGTGCTTTCCGAGGCACACAAGGGTCATGGTATGTAAGGATAGTCACCCATCCACGGACAAACCGCGGCAAGCGTAGCTTAACCTGGACGATTAACCCGGCTGTTATTATTTAGCCATAAGCCCTTGAAGTGAACGACGGGTACAACCTTCTATATATTTTGTAAAAACGTGTCAATCCCTCTAAAGTACACTGTCCTTTAAGAGACAGGATTCTCCTAGTTTGAAAGGCAGGGTCTTACTCATCAGTAATAGCCGCACCTATATTTAACTGAAACAATATGTTTAAAAACTAGGATCCAGGGAATAAATTAATTTCTTCAAAAAGTCGCCGGGCAGAGACGGGCATCTCAATGTACTTACTACTTAAGTAGGTAATAAACTTTCGTCGAATTCGACCTAAATATTTCAAGTAATGAGAAATACAATTTAGGTACATTCGATCTGACATTTTCCAACTGAGTTAGCTGTCCGCTCCCAGTCTGACCGGATACAGCTGAATAACAGTATTTTAGTCGGAGCTGCAGTTGGAGTTGGGACTACATATCTGACCATCACAACCTAATAACTGGATAGCATAATACCCCTTGGTAAGTGTGCACGTTAGAATTTTGGGCTTCTTACTGTAATATCCCTTGGTAAGACTGCTTCTAAGATTTTTGGGCTTCTTACTACCCGTAACGGCTGTCAAAGACCTTCGAGTGACAGCCGGGACCAACGACTTCACGATTCACGGAGGGGTGTCGATATGTATGTGATGGTCACCCATCAACGACTTCACGATTCACGGAGGGGTGTCGATATGTATGTGATGGTCGATATGTGTGTAGATGGGTGTCTACGAACATTGTGCGGCTGTTATCATTTAGCCACGAGCGTCCATAAAATAAAATTTATTAGGTATAAAAAACTAAAAATAATAGTTTAGAAACTAAAAATCACGCTACCATTGAAAACCAAGCTAAAAAGTAGAAAATTATTAAAAAAAACACGTGGGGTGTTTGATACCAATTAAAATATCTCAAAAAGCACCCAAAGCTATTATTTATTTTCTATTTTTTGTTCGGCTAGCTTCAGAAGAGCGTCTTTTTGTTTTTGCTATCCTGGTAACCTTGGCAAGGATACGGTACAAATTTATGAAATTACTGTATTGTCACCAGTCCTCGATAAGACTACAAACTTTAAATGATCAGATTTCATTTAAACTTTCCAATTTGAAGTGGGTCAAAATCATGTCCAAAGGAGTGTGTTTCAAACATACAGGTGAAGCTAATAAAATCGTGTTAAAAATGAAGATATGTAATTCGAACGCAGATTGATTTTAGAGTTCGATGCCGCCAAACGATCTTGAACGCCGAACGAAGTGTGTGTTTAGGTAAGTACATTTCAAAACACTTGCCTATAAGAAGTTTAAGTGCATTATATTTTCACAGTCCAAAATTCCATCATAGAACCTTGGCAAGATATGCTATGTGCAAAAGCATTTTATACGCAAGTACCTATTACGATTCGTAGTCTTCAAACGGTGGAAATGAATAGATAACTCATGGACATGGGCAGCGGAAGACTAATGAGACAGCACGACACAGTAATAAGTTGATTATGATGAAGATAGACCGTGTAAACTGCCTGCAAATGAAATGATTGCGAACTGCAAATTTATTTGTCCCAGACTTTGAATGCAGCCCACCATGCTTTTATTGCACACTGGCACGGATTCACCGTCGACGATTTTCTAGCTCTATAAACGTACAGTATACAGTGTTCTCTTAATAGTCTGCGATATATGTCACGGGCCAGTCCATCAGGTTAACCACAGCTTGCCGTGGTTGGTCGAAGGTAGGTAACCATATTCACATACCAAGACCGTGCCTCGAAAAACACGTCAAGCCCTTGGTCTTGGTTGTCATTCGCAGATCTTTCACAGTCGTCACAGGTCGTCAGAAAGTCTGCCAACCAGTCTTATCAAGGGGTATCGTAATTCCCTAGTAACTGGGTTGTGGAGATCAGATAGGCAGCTGCTCCATGTAAAATACTGGTATTCTGCTGCATCCGGTTAGACTGGAGGCTGCAGGTCCCTAAGGCACCTCCTCCACCAACGAATGAATCGCGACGATAGTCTCGCCGTGAACTCGGTTCATAGAGTTTTACACACGGCGAAATCACCAAGGCGACATTTTAATGGTACTCCGTGACTATCGCCGCAATTTTTTCGCCCGTGGAGGTATGGCGCCTTAGTACTCGGATAATTGGGGTAAGGACATTATATCTGATCTCTCTGGCGGAAAACTTGCATTGGATTGGCCTGAGTGACGTTATAAGTCCTTTTATCATGAATAGTGTCAATACACCATATAGCTCCCGCAGTGGCCGAGGTGTTACCTCGGTCGCTCTGCAGGTCTGCCACTGAACCTGTACCGATAAAGCAGTCCTAGAAGACATCGTGAAAAGTTTAGATAGATAGTCCCACTATTGCGGTGTTCACATTAATTACCTTGTGCTTTTTGATGAAAACTGCGATGATCTGCAGAAAATATTTCAACACCTTTTTATGCATCCGTTAGCGTAAGAATTGGGATGAATAAGGTCAAGACATGATGACAAGAAGCAGGATCGTAGAAGGTGGTGTTCAGTAGCTTTAGCCTACCTATGGGAAAAAGTGTGAGTTTATGTACAAAATGATGATTCAGACAAATATTTTCAGCAATTTAAATCCTTCTGTTAAATCGGAAATGAAATTTTGGAGATACAGGTAGACAAGATCCAGATTGGTATGTTTTTAGGTCCTTTGTAAGTAGGCTCAAGTATGTTGCTTTAGGATGGTAGTTAATCCATGGGTAACTTCAATTCTATACCTACTAAATATACATATAAAAATTAAAAACAGCATGTTGTTTAACCTCTAAGTCCCCGAGATACCACATTTGGTATAGACACAATCGTTTTTTAATTGTTTCTGTAATCACGGTTAAAGTTCTTTCACATACACAACTCTATTTGACCGGCCGATTGACTGCAAAAGGCAATGAACGTCTTTCAAAATGTGAATAGAATTATTGTTTACATACATTTGCAGTCGAGTACCTAGGTTGTGCCCGAGATATACGAGGCTATTTTCTCAACATAGGATAGTAAGCTACTGTTTTACTTACAGCAAGCCAGTATGTCTGACTTCGTGTATACAGAACGATTTATATTTCTAAGCTAGTAAGCTAGTGAGAAAGGTCGTAGGCTAGCGTTTCAAGCTAAGTAGCCCCACCACTGTTTTAAGAGAGAGGGCAAATTCTCGTCATTTTAAAAACGTTCGCAGTCTGATTTCACCAGTCTCAAACTGTCAAGACTACGTTTTTGAAAAGTTTTGACATTTTGATGTCGCCGATATAAGACTGGGAATACATTTTGAATGTTTTTAATGACGAGGATTAGAATTCAGTTCTTTTGTAAAATATAAAAACGGAGTTGTTAGTCGTAACACGTGGCTATGGCGTTCTGTAGTTTCCGCCTATGTCCATGGGAAAAGGGTGTAAGTTTATGTATATATCTGTTAATCCTGTTTGAGGAAGGGAGTCCATTCAACGGACCTGCGTTCGGATGGAACGGAGGAAATCCTATTCTCTATCATAAATAGCTACACTTCATGCTGCAGGCTCATCCGTAATGAATAGTTACACGTGTAGCACATTTCTTATTGTTCTATTTTTTTTAATGAAGAACTGAACAGTAGGTCCGAGTTCGACTTACGCTGGCAGCACCAATAAAAAAGCACCTCTACGGAGATTGAGGAAGACCAGCAACCAAAAGACTGAAATATTCGTGTCAAAGAAGAATGGCAGTATTACAGTCGTTTTATTTTCAGAAGAGTACATTATATAAAAATGTTACAGAGCTTTATTTTGTATGCATGTGCTGCCTGAAAGCCTGCTTTGTGTGCCCTGAAATGTCTGGCGATGAGGCGTGACGCCGCTCGATTTGGCTCAATATATCTAAAGACACGTCCTTGTAGAGGGAAACTTTATGCGTCGTAGCCTTTCAAGCCGTGTATGATGCATGACGCAAAGGGATAGATCTTAGTTTAGCAGTTATAGGGCTAGACAGTTAAAGTGGAACTGACTCAATGTCATATTTTTGGGTTTCTTCATCCAGAAGCGTTGTTTGCTTTGATTTTCTGCGATAATTAGCAATAGTGGTAATAAAAAGTCATTTGGTAAATTATCACGTTAATACGGTTGCTCTTTGCATTGAAGTTCATGGAGCACAATAGGACATGACGCCCTTCAATATGTCCAATGCGTGTCTAAGAGCTTGTTATATAAATTCAACTACTAGTGTCAATTTTCCCTTCAGGAGCCATTATTGGAACTATTCCTTTCCGCCATCTTTGAATGTCATATACTGTTTACTGCTGCCTCTTTGGTTTATTGTGATGGGGTCTGTATAAACGGAGCTATCTGATGGAATGTATAAACGGTGTCACTTATGTGGTATGGCAATTTTATTCTAGGTGCTTCTTCACATATAATTTTATAAACGTTCTATATTAATATTGAAAAACATTCTTCTCCATACGAATATACCTTTTGGAAAGGGCGAATAGAATCAATTTTATTTTAATGTAAATGTTGACGTTCAAAAGTGCATTTTATGTGCCTATTTGAAATAAATGCTATGACTTTGACATAAAGGTACATGTACAGTGGTCAACATTTTTTATAGTATCTCCACTTCCAGCATTTTTTCTGTTGCACCCATTATTCAGTTACTGTTTATAGTGTAGGAGCCAGATTTTATCAATATGGTTAATTTATTGAACTCTTGCCTGAACAATGTTACACGGATAAAAAATACCAGCGGATGATATAAAATTACTGCAAATTTATTTGCACACAGTGTTAAGGGGCAACATCAAAAGGGGTACTTAAAGGGTACTCGAGGAGTGTAGAGGTGTTCTCAAAACAATCCCGGTGATCTGTTTAAGATCTAAAAACTGTGAACAAGATTAGGAATTCCTCCAGATGCTGTTGATGCTTCCAGGAGGTTCCCAAAACTGCTCTGAGGATCCTTTCCTTTTTTGGAAGTTCCCTCAAACTGCCAATGAGGCAAGCCAGCAAGACAGCAGCTCTGCTCCTCGTCAGTGTTAACTCGACTGCTCCAACATGACGCGTTAAAGATTATGTCCGGCTCAATCCTTGTGACAGTCATAGAGCTCATTTTAGCGAACTGTTTTATAACATTTATCGACCAACAATCAAAGGAAAGAGCGTCGGATAAGCTCTCCTCTAGGTAAACTTCTACTACTTTTATGTGACATAACAATTCTAAAATTAATTTAGGATGCCTACCTTTAGCCTTTTCTCTCCAACAACTTAGCGCTAGATCATACCTACCTACAAGTTTACGCCGTTTTATAATTTTTTTTTCTGGATGCGAAATCATCGAAATGTCTTCTCCCGCTCTGGGCGGAGCGGGAGGGCGTGTCAGACTTTTACTGACTATAACCCACCCGTGTTCCTTCAGTTGCCCATATGCCAGGGCCACGGTAACTCTTTCGAACGAATCTCGCGACCCTGGCAGACAAGTTTACGCCTTGGATTTCAGTCGAATTGTTATGACGCCCACGCTTTGTATCTAAAATCTTTGAATCTGAAATCGGATATTCAGATGTTTATTTATGTAAAGTTATTTTTCAGCTATGTAAGTATAATTCTTATTTGTATAAAAATCCCGGGAACACCGCGAATGCATAACTTATCGTGTTCATAGTATGAAAGCGATCTAATGTCGATTGCGAGGGTATTTTCGTTACAAAAGAGCATTTCACTTTAGCCAATAACTCCAGTTTAGGTTATTATGCATCAGAATAACCGATCTCTGCTCGTAATTTTCGCTCCACGCTTCATAAGTCGGCAAAAACAAAATGCACAAAGGTACAAACTAATTTGGCAACTGTTTGTACTAATCATTTTCAAATCTACTTTATTTACTCAAGTGTAAAGTTAAATAGAGATTAAATGGTTGTTACACATAAAATGTAACGCACGTTGAAGTGAACATGCCGTCCAAATACACTCCCGGACCCTTAAATCAGGCCACCCTGCACTTTTGTATATTGTGTTTGTATTATTTTTTGGTCGTGAATTCAAATTCGGAACAATGTCGACACCAAAATGATAGCCAGTATGTTGGCATCAAAACTATATAAAAGGATTTCTATGACTCATCATTATTTTGATGTTTAAGGCAAATATACGTCACTTAAAACTCGGTGGCTCGATTTAGGAGTCCGGGAGTGTATATCATTTAAGTAGTTTATTCATTATAGAAATCCGAAAACCCTGACAAAATCTTTAATTTAATGTTATTCCTAATGATTGTGGTAAAATAAACGAAAATTCTAGTACGACTACGTGGGCCCTACATTAATAAATTAAATATAATTTATATGTTTTTAGTACTGGGTCCTTTACTAGGAGTTCCTGTATCATAAGAGTCAAAATGCAATATTTGCAAACATGAATCCACACTGCAACATATGTTGCATTTTCTGTTCCATTTCACATATTTCATATATGGACCAACACCTTATGGGCTTTAGCATCTTGGTCAGATGAAACCATCCTAGACATGTACACAGATAATAAAGTCTTCAAGTTTTCAAATATCGGCTTATCGATGTCCTTTCGAACCTATTGCGTTTGCTAAGTTATTCAGATTTAAAACTCCTTTTAATTGATGGTTTTATGTACAAGTAGATGTGCATGTGGATGTTGGAAATCATCCCACGGGCTACTGTGACAACATCAGATCTACCAGTGAAAGTCATGTCAAAATCAGTCCAAATGTTTCGGAGATTAGCTGAAACAAACGGATAGGCACCCAAAAGGTGTTGTAAGCACCGTAGGTATATTCACTTTCGTGTGCATTTAATAAAAGCTTTTATTTTGACATTGCAAACAGATCCTTCAATTGTATTTATTTCGAAGAAGATGTTCAGCAATCTTTACTGTTCATCTTCATCCAAAATTCAGAAACAACTTAGGTCTATCCGTCGCCTGAACTAGGTACCAATGAAATGACCAAGACTATGACTGTCATTTACCTATACTTATATTTTTTAGGAAGGAAGTACGCAATGTGACTTTTACGAATAATTGTTACCTCGATACCGCTAGTTTGTAGGTTACTGATTGCTTCATTCAATTGGCAAAACACCGTGTCGACGAAAGGAATTATTTCACTAAAATAGCTCAACATTTTCAATAAAACTTAGTTCTTTTTTATTTAGCTGTGCTGTATGTGACAAGTATTTAACTGTTTTCTAAATCTTATATCTTTAAACGAGCAATTATATATATATTATATATAATCTGAATCTCGGAAACGGCTCCAACGATTTTCATGAAATTTAGTATAAAGGGGGTTTCGGGGGCGATAAATCGATCTAGATAAGATTAATTTTTATAAAATGTCGTTTTATTCGTGTTTTCAATAACCAACTGTATCGATAATCAACTTGAACATAAACTTATTGTTTTAAACACAATTTACCAAAAAATACCGAGCAAAGCTCGGTCATCCAGATATTTATTATTTATACAACAAATTGAAAAGTTATCGAATTGTTGTAAAAGATATCTTCTAATCAACTTTTATACAACTTTTTTTCGGTGAAACTGAAACGTGAAACTTTTTCATTTTGATTTGGATCCCGATCGCAGAGTTCAGATTTGTAATATTTTATTACGCAAATCTTGGATTGTCCTACTTACTGTTTTTCAACAAAAATAAATGACTTGAAATATGCTTCTGTGCCAACATTATAACAGCACAAGATATGTATGAGAAAGCATTATTTAAATGACCTATCAAATAAATACGGAGCGAAATTGTGTCGTGTTCAAATTGCTTAGAAAGAAGAAACGGTAGTATCGTTGTAGAGGTCCCTAAAGTGGCCTTGTTTCGCTAAATTGTCTATGGAAATGAAGACATTAATAAAGCTTAAATAAATGCTGATTTTCCGGTATGAACAAGTAGTAGTCATTTGCTGAGAAAATGAGACGCGATATGAGATTTACATAAAATTATAACCAATTAAGAAACAAATGATTAATACTGTTAGAAAAGATAACATACCTATTTAAGTATAATGGAGGAACGAAATTAAATACATGTACCTACATAATATGCGTTTTTAGAAACTGGCGAATTGGTAATCGTTAAAGTAATGATAACTTGAAAAAGCAGGTATGTATGAGATTTTCTTTATGATAAATACATTATCGTTAAAAAAAATCGACATCGAATGTGGGATACGCCATAAATAACGAACCTAACTGACGGCCACATTCTTACGATATTTGGATTCGTTTTAAAGAATCGTGCAGTTATGTGAGCCTTTGTTTTTAGTATTCAGAAGATTTAAACTTACCGTGAAGATTTACGAGAAAATACAACTCTTCTTCTTGAGCAAATTATTGGTATAATATTGAAAATTTTAAAAATATCCATTTTAATTTATTAATGTTCCTTGTAACTTTAGACTTAAGTTAATACCGCTTGGGATTCCACGCAGTCCGCAGGGCACGAACTGAATTTAATTAAAATTACACAAAGTAATACCCATAGCCTTCTTAAATAGCTATTATGTAGGTAGGCAAGTACCTGAAAAGTTTACGCTACTACCCACAATAATGTTCTTTATTGTGGGTACTCTGCCAGACATTTATGTAGCACGTCGAGCTCACTTGACCTGCAAATGATCGAAACAATAATGTTTATTTTTTAGAAGGATAGGCTCGGTGAGTATGCCGTTGTCGTCACGGGCCAACGGTACCCAGGACCTGTAGGTCTTTCACAGAAAAGAAAAATGTTGAGTCCTCCCAGAAGGGGGAGTGTATATAAGAGAACGGCGGGTGGGCGCGCGACTCAGTCGCACCGCGGTCGAGAACGTAGCAGTGACCGACTGGACACCACCGTCGACAACTCAGGTGAGCGTTACCGCCGCCGTCTAACACCTCTTGCTAAACCACTCGAGTCCTACGAGTAAGCCGTTTCGCGCCTTGCTAATTGTGGTGTTCCTGACTGGCCGCGCAGTCACAACACGGAGGGCCTACTACCGCCGCGATTCCTCGGCCGCCTGTTGCCCGCGACGCCCGCGCCCGCACGCTCCGCCGAGCCGCATGCAGCCCGCGTAAGTCACTCGCTAACACAACACAACAAATACGGTTCAATGAGGTGAGTCCCCCACTAACATTACTAACATTACCTGATACATATTCTCATTGTTGTGTTTGTGCTTTGCGATGTGCTGCGAACTGCTGTTTTTTTTTTTTCAAGTCATAAGTGAACCGCAAATTAATAATTATTTTTCTAATGCCGAGTTATCAACGTGCAGTTAAAGTTAATGAGATGGAATCTACTAATAAATCATTGTTCTGTAGTTCGTTCTATTATGTCAAACGAAACAAATGAATGTAAATTTAGATAAGCGCCGATGACAAAGTGTCATAAGTAATTAGTAATCAACTTTTATAGTTCTGTGTTGCAACAAGTGTTGAACTCTTAACGAAGGATTGGACTCCTAACTAAAAACATAAAGCCAATTCCGAACGTTCACATAAAATGACGGTATCGTGCAATGCATAAAAAACATGTTTGATAAAACCTGTGATTTATTAAACAAGGCAGAAAATAATCGCTTTACGTGTAATGTTTCGTTTAATTTAGAAAGAAATAAACAGTTGTGCATGAAACTTGATGCTTGATATTTTAGATTATTTTTTACCTTAAACATGTCAATGGTCGATGTATTATTTTTAAATATTCCAATGCGTATTTTAAATTCTAAAAACGTGCTATTAATGTGGGAAATATCGAAGGTACTTCACAAAAACTAACTTAAAGTGAGTACTTTCTAACTTGTGGGTAATTTAGTATCACGTTCGCTTTGCAAAGAACATTGTTTTAATTAAATCTGCCAATACGACGATATTTCATTCTAAATCGTAGCCATTCTAAAAACTGGGCAGGCAAGCGTTATGCTTGTTTAAAGTTCGATATCCGTGCGAACTAAAGAACATTTGCTATTTCACCTAAAGGTAGACAAAAACATCCCGAAAATGTGGCTACAAATAATATTGGTTTATTGGCGTCTCATGAACTAAGAAATTGTTGACGTGTAAAACGTTAGGTAGGTAGATACTTTTTATACTTAATCAACTTATAAAAATTATAAATATTACCTATCATTTTATCATTTTACGATTCGTTGAAAGAGGCACAAATATATTAAAATACAACAGAATATAGTACTTTTTATTGTACTCTGTTACTTACATAATACTTTTTGATTTCTATCGTAGAAAACCAATAATGTAATGTGCAAAAAGCCGATGATTCGTCAATCCCGTAAAGATCGTATTTTTAAAGTAATTAATTAATTTAAATAAATCGCAAGATTTCCTTCAATTCAGATGTTATCGGCATTAATGCCAAACAAAACAGCGCAAGTTTGACCCACTTCGATATGATCAACAAAACATAGCTGTTTACTGTTCAATCTCAAGTATTTAAAAATTGATCAAAATAATCATGTTTTTTCCAAAAAAATAAAACGGATTTAAGGAGTAGGAATAGCATAATGCCATTCAATTTAATCTTATATCTTTAAACGAGCAATTCTTGTATATATGTATATATATAATCTGCATCTCGGAAACGGCTCCAACGATTTTCATGATATTTAGTATATCGCCCCCAAAACCCCCTGGGTTTTGGGGGCGATAAATCGATCTAGCTAGGATTCATTTTTATAAAATGTCGTTTTATTCGTGTTTTCAATGACCAACTTTATCGATAATCAACTTGAATATAAACTTATTATTCTAAACACAATTTGCCAAAAACTACCGAGCAAAGCTCGGTCATCCAGATATTTATAATTAAATAATCAACAATAATTAGATGTCACATCAGAAGCTGGTGTGTCTTTTGTGTTTGATATAAAACAGTGTTAATTATAAACGTACACTGTGTTTCGCGGCCACATCGTCAGCGGAGTTTAAGCTAGAAAGAAAAAAATACAACTCGCTTTTCTATTATTTATATGTTCTCCGCTTAAGTTTTTTATAAGTAAAAAGGGTATGCTTAGATCGAATGGAATAATAAATTATTAATGTTCTTAATAAAGGCACTTTTAAGTTTGTTTCTCCGATATTAAACTGTAAGAAAGAAGAATATGGTTGAATTTAGTTTATTTAATACTTAATATTATTTTCTGGTAATCACCATCAGCTCTAACCTTGCCCCGAAAACAGTAGCCGACGTTAAGAATACATGGCCGATTAGTTATTGTAACTTTCAGGGATTTTCCGGGGATTGAGAAGGAAGTGAGTAAATTAATTTTCAATTAATTTCTCTCATCTATTTTGATTTCAATATTAATTAACGGCTGGGCATCTGAACTAATATTTATCTAGTAGACACGTTTACTCAGGTGACAAAGTAATATCATAATAATAAATATCTATCAATAACAGCAACTTATACATTGATAGTAAAAGTATTGTATTTCATATTATTCATTGTTTTCTTATTATTCACACATGACTTTGCTTTTGAGGGGCAAATTGGAGCTATGGTTATTTATTTGCAGTGTTCGCAGACGGCAATCGGTAGACATTTTTTTAAAGAGCGCAATAAACACTATATTTTAAATAGATGAATGCACAAGTTCTAAAAACAGCGGTAAAACAAAGAAGATAACTGACCGATTGTAGGATTTGTAGGACAAAACATACAAAAAGAAAACCGTTTGCGAGAGCGCTAATGCTCAGTAGGTATAAGTTATTTGACTGTACAGAGTTATGATGTATGGTGCACCAATCACATTTTAAACTCCAAGACGAAACAACATTTTTAAAAGCCGCAGACACAAAGAAAAATAGATTTATTACGATTATGATTTATATATAACGTTTTCCTTCATTACAATATCCAAATATAAATCTAAGGTAGGTAGAAGAGGTTGGGTGGGAAGTAATAAGTATTATTCTATTTTATTTTTATTTTGCCACTTGATAAAAATAATTCGCGCCCTTGTATGTAGACACCTCTTGGATCGTCTGCGTCATCAGCATCACTAATACCTCTCATAAAAATGTCTATATTTTCAGAGAGTAATCTATCCCATCATCGTAAAATTGACGCCGGTAGTAAAAGCATCCGCGTCCTATATAGCATCACCTTCGGAATGCATTATACACTGTACAATTTATTGATGTTCCTATGAACATAATACCCGCTCCCTGTTAGAAGCCGCACACTGTCTGACACTAGGTTTATTCGAAATACAATACTCAATATTTGATTTTGGAATAGTCTCTCAATGGCAATAGAACAATTCTAATAGTTATTTTTAATATCCTTCCTTGAATACTTATTTGATTACGCCCTTTTGTCACCTATTCAAATCTGGATAGTAGTGATAGGCCAAATACGTTTTACCGAATATTAATAATTACCCAATTGTTCGATTACCGAACCAAATATTCGGCAGGATTTGGCGCGGTTTATCCTGCTTCTCAAAAATTCAAGCCTGTGGTTGTCAAGCGCGTTGAAGCGTACGTTCCTGCCGCCGCCGCTACCCCTTGACGGTCCAAACTATTAGGTATATCTTCATCTAGTCTAGTTAGTTAGGCATCTTCTCCCCTGTGTTAATAAAAAATTTTTGGTAGTCTTACAATAATAGTATAAGTGGTAGCATACATATAAATTATGCTACTTGATTTAAGTATAATAGACATTTTTAATTCAAATTTTATTCTGTAGAAGAATATTCGTCATTTTTGCAGAATGATCGTCCGAATACGAATGTTTGGCAAACCTGCCGAATACCGAACATAAAACGAATATTCAGCCCATCCCTACTGAACAACTAATTACATACAGCTACCTTTTGAACTTAAAATTGTTCAAAAGTTTACAAATTCCTCTAGAAGTTTATTTAATAAAGCACTATATAATAGCATTCGTCATTGTGGTTACGGGTGCCGATCACGACCTTATGCTGAATTTGATCTACATACCTTTGTTCTAGAAAAAATATTAATATTTACCTTGTGGAAGCAGTTATTAATAAGGTTTTCATTACACTATTAATATGCATATGACGGTTGCCTTTTGAATAAATGTAAATATATTGCAATTAAAGTACAAAATACCTGCAAGAGTCGTCTTTCTATATAGCAAATTAGCTCTATTGGTAGGGCAATTGAGTAAAACAGAAATAGCTATTAATCTTCAGATACCATAATTTTCTTCTCAATGCGTCTAAAGAGTTTGTTTTGAATTTCAAATCAGACTTAATTTTATGAGCTGCCTACTTTATATATTCTTATTTAAATGATAATTATATTTATTATGCCACATGTCGAGATATTACTGCGGCCTGACGCGCAATTTCAACGAGTAAGTGCGTAAGCATTTTCTATACGAACAGTGCAGGTGCACGTTTAGTTCTCGAACGTCACTGTTATAGCATTTTTGCGTGATAACCGATCACTAGAGTGATAGTTCATAATGATCCAAACTTTAGGAAAGAGAAAACGAGTAACTTGTGATGCAATAGGATGTTACGTTTCGCCGACGTGATTTAGCTGTTCAGCAACCTCATGCACTAAACGATTATCTACATACTGGAAATGACTCCGATGTTTATCGATTCGCTTATTCGATTAAAATTGCAGCGGCTTATGTTCAAGGTATAAAGCTAAATACACATCAATCACCCATTCGACACATCTTCGGAATTAAATATTATAAAGCCACACTCCGAAGTTAAACGGAAGGGCTGAAAGTTTCTTACGATCGAAAAGTGACAGGACAGCCTTTATGTTGTAGGAAATAATTAAATAATGTACAAGTTTCAAAAGATGAAACAACAGTTTAAACTTTAAATCAATCATTTATAGCTGTAAGTGAGCTAATATTCACGTACCATTACAGAGGCGGCTACATTAGTAATTGTTGTTTCATGTTTCGTTTCAATACGTCACTCACAATTCGGTCGGCCATCTGGACCAATTGAGCGATATTACATATCTATTGATTTACACGCTACCGAGTCGAGACATCAAAAAGGCCAATCTAGATACACAGATTGCTTCTAGATTTATTAACGTTTAGTGCTAATACAAATGCATTGAACACAATCATCGTAAATTTGCAACAGCCAGGACTTTTTCACTAGTTGGCAGGGAGTTGGGGTTTTAATGTGTTGGAAATGATGTAGGTATGTATGTCGTATAGCACTTGAACAGTTTTAGAACACGTGAATGCTTTCGGTTGCTTTCCTAGTTCAAGTCATCTTTAACTAAGAAGTGCCTAGGTGGCGGTAGACCTTCCTTGAACTAGCAAAGGGTCAGTGAAATATAAATTAAATCGCTTGTGACACCAAATAATTTCGTTGAATTGGGCAACTGGGCTAGAATAAACCAATAAATGTTGATAAAAAAATTATAAGCACGTATTAATTTCGAGCTGTATGTTACTTTACATACCTATTAACTTCTAAATTAATATAAGGATGTTGTTATTTGCTCACGAGATTTATTTAAGGCAACTTCATTAAGGAACTATAAAGGAAAAAATGTATGTAAACATCAAGAATACTTGTTTCCATCGGCATCGCATTCTGTGACGAATACCCACATTACACGAGTCTAATCGGCTTACTAGTCGACTCGCCCAGTTCGGGCGAATCGTCACTTTTCTCAACTAATATTTTCTGTCGACAAGCAATTCGTATTAGGCAACCGGCATATTTTGAATAAACCTTTAAGGGAAAAAGAAAAGTCAAGGAAAAAGTACACTAACTTTATTACATAAGATATACGAAAGGTAATGATTGATACCTACGATTTGTGTATAATATATAATGCTTACGAATTTCTAGAATTGTCATTGTACCTAGAAATAAATTAATTTCGTGCGAGTCACATTTATAAAATACTAGCTTCTGCCCGCGACTTCGACCGCGTTAAATTTCATGTTCCCCGAGCCTTCCCGTCGCGTCGAATCGCCTACCCGTGCGATTTTCCCCGTTTTTGAACAAAATTTCATTACTGCTCCGCTCCTCTTGGTTGTAGCGTGATGTTATATAACCTATAGCCTTCCTCGATAAATAGGCTACCCAACACAAAAATATTTTTTCAAGTCGGGCCAGTAGTTCCTGAGATTAGTGCGTTCAATCAAACAAACAAACAAACAAACTCTTCAGCTTTATAATATTAGTATAGATTATATTATTTAAAAGTGACGACTTGCCCGTTTTTTTTGTGGGAGACTAATAAGCGTTACTTCTAACGATGTATTGCAATTGTAACAATTGATGGTCAGCAAACAATTGATTATTTTTAGACGATTAACTTCCCCTTCGATAAAACGTCAAAAAAAAATACTATTTTGCAAGTTGACTGCCCGTCTACATAATATTTGCTCTTCTCATTACCGGCGAGCCAAATAATTTCACTTATATTTGAGATTTCTTAGCTAAATAAGGCTATTTTACGATTAGTTTATGTAATCTCAAACGCTTATAACTAAATCAATTTACGACCAGTATTCAACTAGACTGAGATCGCTTCCCTGCCAAGTTTCACGGTCAAGTCATCAAAATATATGTATAATGTATGATGTAGCTCGATCACACCGATCGAGCTACATCGGGAAAGTTTCTAAGTAAGCTAGTGGGTACCTTGTCCACAACGTATATCGGAACTCTGGTTTAAACCTGCTTCATCTAATCTACCTGTAATAGAGTAGAAAACTAGACTTGTAGCTCCATGAATAGTTTCTCTTCACAACGATGGCGAGCTAGTCTACTTTGAAAAAACAAATACAGTTTCTTGTGTGTTTTATATGAATATTGTCTGCATTGATGTTCTGAATATATTTTTTTTCGAATGAATCAGATTCATATTCTGATACTTGGGCTGTGATACATTAGAGGTTATAGAAATAATTAAGGAAGACACTAAAAAAATTACTATAGAATATAGTACGCTAATAGTTTGGGAAAGAAATTCGGATAGAACCTACCGGGGACTTAATTAATGGAAATAGGTACCTAAATAATCGATTTTGTCGCCACTTCCATGTAGCAGCACATTCCTGATTGCCGCAACACTTCACCATTATACATTGCTTTCTAGAAAAATATTACGCAAAATTTGTTACACACACATACAACTTGTAGCGTAGGAGATACACGCACGATGCGTATAATCGACTTAATTACAAAGTAGCCGGCTACAGCGGCATATATGCTGTATATATACAGCGTTAATAACTTATGTGGTTCGTTACCAAGTTTTGATTTGATGAAACTCGCTGATTTGCCTAATTCAGGAGGTGCCGAGTGGAGTGGAGTCGAGTGGCTCTCGGTGCTTCAGCACAAATTGTGCGCATCCTACTTAATGGAGGGTGAACTAATTTACCCGTAGTTTTGTTAGTGCCCTAGTCATAGGCGTCATCTGAATCTCGGCAGCCTGGCTTCATCTAGCTAACTATTTAAATGAGTTATATAGTCAGAATGCGAATATCAATCATAGGTATCATAGCTCGATGTAGCATTATGACGAGTCCACGTGTTCTATAATGGTCCGCATTCCCGCATTAGATCCCAGAAAAAATCTTAATGCATTACAGGTAAATCGATATTTGACACAGTGGAGGGAGTAAAGTCGACCTTGGTCTGGTGGAGTTCACTTTGCATACATATTTGAGAAAACAGACAGGGTAGATACGGTTTTATGCTGTTTATGTGCCACTTAGGAAAACGTGTTTTCAAAGTGTGTAAATAATTTCTAACCGCCTTATCACAGACGCCTGTGGAAGCCTCGACGTGGGTTATTTCATAAATATGAACGTGATGAGAGAGTTATATTATTATAACTAAATATAAGTCGGTGATGATTTACGTTTTGATTATGCTAGGTGTAACTTAACCTAGAAAAGATTCCTACCAAAGTATTAATTGGGTAACCATTAACAGGTTCTATGAATTCCACTGAGGCTAACAATACATGAAACAAAAATAAATACCTTATTAAGTAAGTTATTAATATTTGAACCATGTAAAGCGAATATTAAGGTCGGATGGTCATCTAATCTAAACTTTTGGATGTTTGATTTGAACTAATTAATAACTTTAACTAATATATTTTTCACACAGTACACGTCGCTTCGTAGTAACACTTTCATGTTGATAAAATAATATCCCTATAATCGAAATTGCCTACTTTATAGAATTTTCATTTTTCTATTTTGTTTCACAAGACGACAATTTTATAAGTTAGTTCAGCTCAGTCGTATACCGAAAAGATCGTATTCAAGTTTTGTTTATGTTGTTAAGAGAATGATGAATACAAAACAAAAGAAAAACTTCACTACCAAGTCGCAAAGATCGTGGAGTCAATTTACCGTAAAAGTGCATCTAGTCCGTTGCACCTTATACCAACAGAAGCTGCCATTTATAAGTAGGTAGTATCATTTACATACGAGATTACGTCGTTCCTTCGTGTTTCAAAGTAAAGTAGGAAACTGTTCATTGACTATCGCGTTAATGCTGATATTAGCAAACTGACTGGCTCACGGCAACTTATGTGTGTCGAGCAGCTTCCTGACCAGTCACACTAGTGCGCGCTGCACGCAGTAATCGCTTAGAGCATCTCCGCGGACGATTTCTCATTTCTCTCGTTGCTAGGAAAACGATTTCTATCGAAGATAATATTGTATGTTTACAAAATTACCGTCGTCAGTAGCTAAGACCACCTGTTCTATAATAACATTAATAGAAGCGGCGACAGTTTGGACACGGCTGTCGCCGCGGCGTGTCAATTGTGTCTCGCGCGCCCATTGTCTCCGCCATATAATAATTAGTGGATATTGCACCCTGATTCACAACCACAATGACCGAGATACACGATTCATTCAAGGACCCGGGGTTCGTAGTTGGTACCTACTTCCTATAGAGTTGACGGACGTTTAAACATTTAACAGCGCGCGGTGGAACTCACGAATGGCTGTAGAACTTTCTAAATATTTTTATTTTAACATTAACATTAAGTTTTAGTTTATTGATTGGATGAATGTATACAAGAGTAGTGTCTTTTTGTTCTAGTGGGGACGCAGGATACATCGCAACAAGCTACGACATGAGGAATAACGTTAAGTGAGTACCTACCTTATTTTATTTACTCAAATATTGTTCAACTTTAACGTTTATTTTTTATGTAAAACATTTACAATATTGTTAGTCTGCTAACAGTCAACTGTATCGTATTGAAAGTCACAACTGTGTTATTCTTAAAATTGTGATACAAAATGAGTATTGCGTAATGGTTTGGAGCGACATCGTCAATAAATTAACGGATTATCTCGTATATAAGTGTGATAGGCTAACGCAATCTTCATTAAAATCGTTGTATTAACGACGTTGTTAAACCACACGTGCTTATCACCGTTGGGAATCGAAACTATCTGCGTTACCTACACGCGCTATCTCCAAGCTCCGCGAGGCGGCGGCCTTTAGATAAACTTCAAGAACAAAGTATTCGAAAAAAAAAAACATTTCACAATAAGCACGTACATGATTTTTATTATTGTTATAAATATGTTTAGTTTACCTATTATCAGCTATGAGCGTCAGCTGCTCGACGAACAAATTCATTTATTAGCTCTTTGTCAAGAGCGTCATACCGAGACACTTTATTCAAAGAGGTGCAATCTCCTCTTAAAAGTACGATACAACATGATAATATTATGTAAATTACCTATTAAATATTGCTATCTTACGAGAATTCACCCACTTATCTCGAAGTTCCCACAATTTATAAATTTAATAGCGCGCCTGCGGGGCCACTCACTTGTGCCATGGACTTTCATGAAAACATGTAAATACTTAAATTTTCAGCAACTCAGTTTGAGGAAATAATACGTTCATGTGTTAAAACAATGGCAGCAGTCTTTGGTTTTTAATTAGATTCAAATCTTCTTCGTTTGAAATAGTTAGTAAACTTTTTCCAATTCATAGTTCGACAAAAGTATTGGTATTTTGTCAAGAGATTTTTGATATTGTTTCTTAACGTGGATACTCTAAGTTAGGTCGAGGAGTTAAAATGTTCTTATGTTTCTTTGTTATTCGCAGGTCAGTGTCAGGTTGTAAGTTGATTAAAATATGTTTCGCGACCATAACTAATATGAATTTAAAGAATTATAATCATTAAAATATCAATACCTACTTACCTAGAACCCTATGAGTTCATTTAATCTCACTTAATGACTTTTTCATAAAAAAGTTATTAAATGGAATTGCAATTTCACGGTCGCTGGGGCTACCCCTTCAAATTGTTTCAATAATCAGATAAAGATATATTATAAATCATCATATCAGCCGAGAATCCTCCAATGCTGGACAATAGGCCAGGCCACGCGTACACTACAGCGCGTTTGCCACGCTTGGCAGGCGGGTTGACGATCGCTGTATAGTGGTACAATGCATGGAGAACGCTGCTGTCCATTCTCCAGTCCCTTAGTCGCCTTATACGACTATACAACACCCACGGGAAGAAATGGGCTGGTGCTATTCCTTAAGTCAGACCACACAGATCATATTAGATATAGCCAAATTTAAATTATAGGTTTTGCAACTGAAAGAAGCAGTCGTCGAATATTTACGCATAGAACAAAATGTGTGCCGGCTAAGTTCTTATTCAAATAGTTCGAGGCTTAGTGTTAACAACTCTCATTATGTTGACCGTATCGGAACTGTGTTCACACACAAACACAATTTTGAGTAATGTGATGTGATACAAGCAAATAAACCAACTTTGGTTTTCCAACAAGTATTTATACAATCACCATTTACGTTCTCATTACGCAAAACAAACCTGAGATTAGGTACCTCGCGAGTTGCCAGCAAAACAAACATGGAATTTTAATCAGAAAAAATATAAATAAGGCAAAATCTTCAGAGTCGTGGATAGAATTGAGAACATTAATTATATAATGTACTGCAGTACAAGATTACGTGTAACTAGAACACGTAAGAATTCATTAACTTTGATTAGAACATTTGATTGACTCATTATGAGTAAATAACAACACGTTCTGGTTCTATAAGACTGCTAATTAGCTTTACGTATACCTACGTTAACGTGGTTCTGTCATCATTTTGACTGAGAATTCAAATATCATCAACATCAAATCCCCATGACCATCTTCTTCTCTAAATGATACCACATTTGTAGCCATATGTGACGTGTCGCCGTGTACCTTCGTATAAAACACTTCTGGTTTTTATTATAGCATGGCTGAATGATTAGCACCTTTTCTTCCAAGTGTTAACAGAATAGAGTGTCTTTACGTCATTGTTTTTGTCATCTACGCCCCGGCACCGGCGCGGGCGGTTCGGCACCTAATTTTAATACTAACTTTATAAATAATTCACATTGCTCTGATTAACGTGATTTGTGGCGCGAAAACATTTCCGCTGTTCAGGGAGCTACCTATTCAGACATGTTCGACTTTTCATTCCCGATCGGATATTTACGCATTTAGGCTGGGATCGAATTATAGGAGCAAAGACTTATAGACTGCCGTTTGTTTTTAACTGAATCTAAGTTCAGGCCTATGTCCAGCAGGGAACGACTTTCGGCTGAATTGATGATGATGATGATGAACGATGAAATTGAAACATGTTTATTTTTGAGACATTCATAACTGATCAGAGCCGTAGTTAACTGAGATGGTATAATTCTACAGTAGCATTCTTTTGAAAAATTACTAATTCTTTCTGTTCTTATACATGCGAAACTGTTTGTCTGTTTGTTACCTTTCCACGTCTTAACAGCTGATCGGATTTTAAAGAAATTCAGCATACACATAGATCATGACCTGGGTTAGGATTCACATCTTACTTACTCAGTACGGTCCCGTGGGATAAATCCTGACGCGGGAGAGGCGCCAAGACCTAGTTCGAACTTTAAATGCAAAAATTGAAGTGTGCAGTCGTTTCTAGTCTTCATAGGCACTGAAGTTCAAACAGCACATGTGACATGACACCTATGTTTGTTAAACATTCGCCTAGCCTGTACCTAATGTACGGTTAAGGAGTAAAATGTTATTGGCCACATGTCATCTTTTCAAACTGTTATTTTTATTCAAAATATTGACGTTTATGTAGTCAGACTAATAATAATAATTAGCAAATATTATCCTGACGGTGCCTAACATTTTTAACTCCCTGGCTTATACAGACGCCAGCTCACAAAATTACTACAATGTGTCAAATTTCTGTAATAGGTTTTTAAATTTATCGCTAAAGTATTAGGTTCAAGATTGATTGGGAAAATTTGACAGTTTTGGGTAGTTTGTTATGCTAGCGTCTGTACTACTGCGATATGTAGGTACTCATGATGATCCGTCGACTTTTCAGGGCAATGCCAGCCTCTGTGCTAATAGACCATATAAGAAAAATAAACAAGCATGTTAAGTCAAATGGAACGTTTTAGACTGTAGTTTTCCTCCTTCGCATGTGATATACAGATTATGTTGGTAAAATTTAAATATAACCTGTATCTAACGTAAAGTTCCTATTTGACTGGTACCTTCCTACGTTCATGAAGGTGTAACAAAAGGTTTCAATCAAACAAATAAAAATATTTTTGCGGACATCTATCCCGCTGTTTCCTTGTGGTTTAATTGTACATAGCGAAAATTTATCCTAAAGTTTATGACTTAGCGTAGAATTTTCATTATTTTATTACTATGAAGTAACTCTAGTTACTTGATAAACAATGGCGTAAAGCTGTCCGTCATAAATTAATACCCATTTTGCTAAAAATATCAAGACGTAAAATAAATAAATTTCGCGCATCCGCGATCCGGTCCTAAAATAAAATAAAGAAAATACTTCAACGAGAGAGTTTAACTTGGTCAAGTATTTTTTTTTTTACCTTTTCTCAAAAGGAAAAACGAAACCCTTGTAGGATCACTTCGTGATCCGTCCGTCCATCTTTAAAACACTTTTTCTTTTAAACGTGACGTATAAAGTTAACTCATTGGAGTTCTAAACATTTTAAGTTTCTAAATCAACACAATCAAAAATACGGCCAGTTTTGCGTTAAATTTTGAAACTCGCAAATAAATCAGAACGGGTACTTCCCGATCACCTAGAATCATGAAAAAAGCAAGAAGAAAGTTCTCACAGTACAAAGGAAAAGTCCGAAAATCGTGAATTGGTACTTTCATCACATGAAAATTATTATTTTGTGTTTACAAACATCGATTGGTTTCGATATTGAAACAGGATTTTTCAAGTGTTAATACTACCAGTTGTTGACTCCTAAAAAGAAACGTTAAATCTTTTATATTTTCATTCTATTGTGTTTAGTTAAATTAAATTTAAATTTCTCTTTGGTCTAGTGGTAGCAAGCGTTCCACAGTGGTCTGAAAATCGAGCTCCATACTCAATTACTCATAGAAACTCAAAGTCAGGAAATTAAAAAATAAAAATTGCAATGTGTCTGGTATTAATATTATATTAGTATTAATTTACTTTATGTAATATTAACGTATGCAAGCGCACAAGTGTAAGTTAATAACTGATAAAATTTAAAATCAAACGTCCTATTGTTATATAACTAACTACCCTCATTAACGTTCGCTTTTCTCTCATTACGTACCTATATTACAGACAATATTTTTTTATTGTGACTAGGGCTCATTTGGCCCCGCTAGATCTTAGCTGGTTAATGCTCATGTCATCAGTGTCTAATTATAACTCAGCCATAGTCACGGTGATTAACAAATGAGGTACTTATTACTCGTAACATCAGTTTTCAGTCACTTGTTAATCACCGTGATTATGACTGATTGTACAATTTTGTAAAAAAAAGTTTTAGATCAAAAACGTATTTAATTATTCTCATCAAACAAGTAAATCGATGGTCAACTTCGTTTGATCAAGTCAAAGATTTGAAAAATCGCCTAACGAAAATTAAAAAATTTGCTACGCGCGAAGCGGCACCGAAAGGTATATGAATTTGATGTTACCTTGATCGCCGTGTATGGTACAATACCTCGTGTGAGCACTCTCACGCGTGGAGTTACTAATACCTCCCATACGTTAATATTACATAAAGGTATGTATACCAGACAAATTGCAATTTTTTTTTTTTAATTTTTTCGTCTATTTTGATTTTATAAAAACAAAATAGACGAGTTTTGTGAATATATGGGCCTTTGTCTAGCGTGGGAAACCACTTACAAGAACTCAATTTAGGCGATAATTGTGTGCTTCTGAAGTTCATTATTAGGTTACAATGAAACGTTAGTCTTGATTTCCTGAATGTCAGATTAATGAGGTTGCCAATTTACCTGGCAGGGTACAAATGTTATAATTTATAAATATACCTACGCTTCTCAAATTGTAACAGATATCTAATTAACACTTAGTTGTAACCAATACAAGAAGAGTATTGGTCAGAACTACGTGTCAATACTTACGTAGGCAATTATATAGATCCGGAATTGGTCATCTTAGAGGACTTCGGACAAACGAAGTCTGTTTATAAAACCACCAATCAGTCGCTTAGAAATGTTTGATGTATATGAGAGAATAACAAATATGTATACTATTTTTAATCATGGGATTTACCCAAAGGTCACCTTTTAGGTCACGCTCGCGTAATTAAAGGTTAGTACCCAACAGAAACTATACATGAGTGTTAATAGCTTAGTTAACCGTAACCTTTTAACAGCCAGATCAAGAAGGCATTAAAGTAAATATTTTTTTGTAAGAATTAAGCAGACGAGAAAAAACTCAGCGGCTTTTGTACTTAAAAAAATAACGAGATTGCCGCACCACGTAATTTCACCTTGAAAGCCTCAAACTTGAGTCAATAATTAATATGATGACTCCATCGTAAGAACACCAATTGTTATTCATGAAACTGGTGTGATAGTTCATTCAACTCTTGAACTTATGCAGGCGTAAGTAACGGTCGATCTCCATACAATCGTCCTGGCACCACGCAGCGCGCACCACGGCCGCGGCCGGGCCGCTCCAGGGCCGCACCGTTACCCACATAACCAATCACATGTATAATTTATTTTCGAATTTTATTTGGTCCTTTCCTTTCACTTAAAGTCATTGTGTTCAGGTTTGGATTAGTTCCAAGCATTGTGTGCATCCGAGAAAGCGGTTTCACTACTCGTAACGTTTTATTGAATAGTTAATGCTTCTGCACTATGGAAAACCTTTATCGCGCGTCATTCCAGCAAAATCAGCTTACAAATCCTTTAATACGTAAAAGTAAGAGTGATTGTTTTAATTTACCTTGACAGAAGCCTAGTTTCGCTAATATAAAGACGACCAAAAGGTTTAATGACCTCTCTGAAGACAATGAACTTGTCAAACCGGTCTACAAGTGGTAGATAAAAAATCTCAATACGGTAATATTCAATGACATCGGATCTGTTAGTTGCAGAACAAGTATTGCGCTGGTCGCAAGACAGGTTGTTACTCCCGCTGGGCACACGCTTGACCTGCCGGGGTACCGCCAAGCAACCTCCTACCTATTCATATACTCTACCTCACGCTCCACATACCGTTTTTTTACACTACATAATCAATCCCTTTTGAGCTAATATCACCCGAAACGTCTTTATTTACTTGTCCTTGGAGGGCAGAGAATAAACGTAAATAACAAAAGACGAAATGGGGACAATTAACCTGTCTACTTTATCCATATAAAATGGAAGGACCTTCGCGTACTAAGCACTTAATTGCCTCACTGTTTAATATCCTCAAGTGATTTCTTTACCTTGAACGCTGAACCACGGCTGAACGCTGCCCTGTTGAACGTTTTCTGCTCTATTGTACCAAAAAACCAATGACACCGTCATGGTCGCAATCATTTAATTTTAGTTGTTAGTGTTCGACGATGCACAAATTTCGTTGGTAACAAAAGCATTAAATAACAAAGGTATTGCAATTCAAAGTTTCAAATGTTTAAATGTTCTAAGTAAGACAGTCGGTTGGATAAAATGGCAAAACATTGACACCGGTGTTTATGTTCCCATGCAGCGATTATCTCAAGTAGATATATAACAATAATGAGCGCAGTAGCCTTCGGAGCCATCACGACAATTTTATTGTAAGCAATCGGACATCGGTTCTGCAGCTCGGCTGCATGATAAACGGTTCTACTGCTTAGCTATAATTACTTTTTATTCAACTTTTATAAGTTTATTTATTTCATAATCGATATGTTTTAAGGAATAAGTTGTAGAGGCTTTTTTAGGGTTCCGTTGCCAAATGGCAAAAAACGGAACCCTTATAGATTCGTCATGTCTGTCTGTCTGTCTGTCTGTCCGTCCGTATGTCACAGCCATTTTATTCCGAAACTATAAGAGCTATGCTGTTGAAACTTGGTAAGTAGGTGTATTCTGTGAACCGCATTAAGATTTTCACACTAAAATAGAAAAAAAAACAATAAATTTTGGGGTTCCCCATACATAGAACTGAAACTCAAAAATGTTTTTTTTCATCAAACCCATACGTGTGGGGTATCTATGAATAGGTCTTCAAAAATGGTAATGAGGTTTCTATTATCATTTTTTTCTAAACTGAATAGTTTGCGCGAGAGACACTTCCAAAGTGGTAAAATGTGTGTCCCCCCCCCCCCCGTAACTTCTAAAATAAGAGAATGACAAAACTAAAAAAAATATATGATGTACATTACCATGTAAACTACCAACGAAAATTGGTTTGAACGAGATCGAGTGAGTAGTTTTTTTTTAAAACGTCATAAATCGTAAACCGCAATTTACCTTACATTCAATCAACTGAAATATAAAAATTAAAAAATATATATATTTTTAAGCCGAAAATACCTACAGGTTTGTACGGAACCCTCGGTGCGCGAGTCCGACTCGCACTTGGCCGGTTTTTTAAAGTATGGAGACAGCCGTAGCAGAAGACCTCCCTATTCGATATCTACGTATATTACATACACAAAGCCTGCTAATACTACAAAATTGAACAAAGTCGATACAATAACAAAACTAAGATTACATCATAAAAAATAATGAATTAGGTACCTGAATTCGTAATCTCGAAAAATTTATACGAACTGGACTGTCTCAGCATTAGACATATCATTTTGTTTTGACAAACTAGCACGGTCGGTTTGTGTCAAAAGGTTACTAAACAATTACTATTCTTGTATATATATATATATATATAATCTGAATCTCGGCAACGGCTCGAACGATTTTCATGAAATTTAGTATACAAGGGGTTTCGGGGCGATAAATCGATCTAGCTAAGATTCATTTTTATACAATGTCGTTTTATTCATGTTTTCAATGACCAACTTTATCGATAATCAACTTGAACATAAACTTATTATTTTAAACACAATTTACCAAAAAATACCGAGCAAAGCTCGGTCAACCAGATATTGTAAAATTATCTATCACGCCATTAATTTTTTTTTCACTTACAATGTTTTAATTACTGTCAAGTAAAACAAAACAAAATAAAAAAGATTTGTGTAAATAATTTCATCACCAAAACGGTGCGCTGTAAACATCATGAGGAAATCCGCATACCCTAGATCCAAAAATTCGAAGCCATGTGACATCGACCACGTGGCACTCCCTCTCACCAAGAGGAGGTCTGTGTCCCAGCAGTGGGAACAATATAGGCTAATTATGATTTTGTAAGACATCGTAGAATTATTGTTATTCAGATAAATAATTACAGTTTACTTGTGTCTCATTTTATACGTGGCTTCGAGAAACGTGATCGACAGCAGGTTTAACGATACAATAATAATTATATAGACACTAAACTTCTATATGTCCAAATGTATGTACTATTTTTATTTTTTTTAAATTGGTATGCTCTTTAATGAAAATAAGATCTAAGTAATCGTGTGACACGGTCAATATTTTTTTTATAAAATTCATCTGTTTTGTTTTTGTCCTCTAGAAAGTTTTTTTACCAATAGAGTGACCAATTGATTGACAACTACTGACAATCTAACTAAACTTGTACGTTTAACCGATGAGAGCTCAAAAATATGCTAAAAACCCAAAAACACTCAAAATAGACACGTATTAATGTTATATAAACAGCGACTTGATTCGATGTTGCCTGTCTGTGTTTTTATGCAAATGGTAAAGAAGCCGCCATTGTTTTGGCGAACAAAGTCCTGCAAACTATAAACCATAACGGTAGAGAACTGTGCAATTTGGTGAAACAATACAAAACCGTATTTCTGACAAATGTTTCGGCCTCTATTAACACGCATTTTTTTATTTTCTCCTAACAGTTTCTTTGACTAGGCCAGACAAAAACTGCCCATCACAATGTTAGGGAGAATAGATAATTGAAGATGCTGTTAAGTAAATGTCTTGCTATCCTTTTACAAAGGCAATTTTTTTAAGAATTGTAATGAAGAATAAGGCTAAGGGTCAAGCATTGTTTAGTTACCACAAAAAGTAACGATTACCTATATTTTCATACAAAAATACTGAAACTAAATTAAAATAGAGAGGTTCCCTTACAGTATGTAATGAGGCAGGTACGCGATCCTGAAGAAATGCAGAAATATTTATTTTAGAGGCCAACACAGGATTTATGAATATATTATAGTATCTACACAGTACACAGCTAGTTCACAAATGCTACCTTTTTTTTTTCAATAGCTTTTTCGTTATATTTCTGTCAGAGATTTTCCCCGAAGGACCACTTTACATAAGACAATGTTTTAAAGTATAAAGCTATATCTAAAGTCAAAATATAGACTAGTAACATTTAGAAAGAGTTTATTTGTAAAATAATGAGAAATACATTGCTAAATTAGAAGTTATAAAAAAAACTCCAACTAAATATGAAGATAATATGCGTGACAAACGAACTCTCAACTAGAAACGGTTCACAGCTGCAGAAGGCACACGGAAATATTTAACATTCCAGTGCTTAACAACTGGAATTAAATCACAAGCGCGTGACAGGCACAGCCGGCATAGGGTGGCAATTGGTAATCCTAATTCACTTTATTGCCTAATGAACTAAAACGACGACTACCGAGTCCGTATTCACCAGGGTCCTCTGGTTAAAACGCCAATTTACGTTCAATCAGTCGACCTCGAGAGTAGCTGTTAGTTTTGTAAGAGCATTAAAACCATATTAAAACCCACAAGTTTTAATTACCAATAAACAATGTAACTATACATTTACAACTCACGGAATCGCGGAATCGGACTCATCTACGCACTGTTATAAAAATCCTATTTTATTGGATACGAACTGTTTGCCATAGATACTTGGCTGACATCCAAGAATATTTTTCCGTGCTGTGTGATAGGGGCTCAGATAAACAGCGATCATTGTTGACACTTTAGTTAAATATTGTGAGAGATTTTCTTCGGCTTCCCAAAGTCAAGGTTAAAGCAATTGTGAAAACTTTTTCGATACATAAACTCAAATGATGTCGTTGTACAGTTCTTTATTATCCGGGTAAAGGAAATTCTTCACAATTGACTGACTGAAGTCTAATAATCTGTTGCTCAGTAGACCGGATCATGTTGCTCCAGTGGTATCGACATAATGTCTAATAACTCTGTGTCAATATTGTTTAATACCCCTTTGTAAATTCTAATTGAAAATTTTACAAAAGTTATAAGCGTCTCTTCGTCTTCGCGTTTCAACTTTCAGATAATATTCAAAGTAAATTAATTACGAACTTAATATTAATTATGAGTTTAACGTTTATAAGCAACTTAGGCTATTAAACATAATACTTTGCTGCACCTCAGAGCTTTCATTACTTCTCTTTCTTTAATCAAAGCACTTTTTAGGCTTTGTCAACAATAGATATTTGTCTACTAAGTCAACATTAGTCTTGAATGGTCTGTTTTCTGAGAAAATAATAAGCTTTTACTAGCAAAGTTAACTTAATAATTATTATCATTAATTGGCGTTATAGCTCATAGCAGTTCCTAGGCAAAATACCACTTTGTTATAAACTCTAAATGTTCATCATAGGTACTGTGTCGTGCTTCTTAAACCTTACTAACCACCTTTGTATCCACCTATTCTTTAGTCCACCACTTTTTAAATTGTTGGATGTAGATCCAATGATCCCAGAAGCAGGCACCTACCCATCAAAGTAAAGTAAAGCAAAGTTAACTCTACCGTCATGGACCTAGAGTTCGACGCGTACAAACCCCACCACGACGTCAACGTAAAAATACGGTGGTGCGATTATTATTATTTAGTGTCTTTCACACATATCGGGACCCTAGGATCCCGGACCTTTGGAAGGCGTGCGTGGTGACGAATTCAACTCGCAGATGCTAGACGCTCCTGTGGTACTCACTGTAGACCGGCACAAAGGGCTCCCTTCTCTCATTTTAAGACTGCTAAGAATCAATTCTTGTTAAAGGAGCCCATTGCTAATTGCCAACTTCTACGGTATAAAGCAATTCCTAGAGTGAAAATAGTGTTGTTGTAATATTATAATAATAATTATGGTTGGGAAATTGTTACTATAATTATAATTTTGAATATTTGTATGCTATGTTTAATCTTGGCAAAACATGTCTGCTCTATTTTTTTACTATAAGACCTCTTTATACCATGTTTTACGCAAATAAATGAATAAAATAAAATAAAAATAAATATTTTTAGAACGACTTAGACTTTTCTCATATGGGTAATTCATGTAGATGGCAATATCTTAAAGAATACCACCATTAATATGTACCTGAATCCCTTTTCCTATGTAAAATAGAGCACGTTACGGTATACCTTTGTTGTGTACAGAGAGAACCGTCACTTCAGTCGATATGACAGCGGGATCCTAGCGATGCACGATGGGAAATGCAACGGTTTTTATCTCAATAGTATTGTAGCCATTTTCTTGTTGCATTCCGTTGCTCGATATCCGCTTCGAACACAGCTTTATTCGATTGAAAACCCCTGAAGCTGCGTGACCACACGGAATTTCAGTTTTAAGTTTTTGAGTAATTGTATTATCAATCATAGTGATGAAATTGACTGGCGGCTGGCTGACAATAAAATATCACAGCTCAGGTAAAGTTCAATTGGTACCTACGTGTTTTAGAAAAAAGGATGAATGTAAGGAAATTAAATGTGTGTTACCTATTCTCAGTAATAACGTAATAAAATTGTTATTTTCGCATTTCTCCAAATTCTAAGCGGACCGAGTGTTACACTAAACCGTATTTTGTTGAACTTATTTTGCGGGGTGACTGGCTGGTTTTAATATCGTCCTTAAAAAGGACGTCTTACAGTTGTCTCAAAAATTTTTTGTTTTTTTTTTCGCCTCCATACTTCAGTATCCAAAAATCAAATTGCTGGCCAGAATAAAAAGTTTGATAATCATAAAAGAAATTACACCCTCATCATTTCTTACCATTTATTGCGAAAGTATACAATTAACCTTATTTATTTACCTTATCATTAATCTATTTACGTGTGAAAAAACTAAAAATCTTATTTTGATTGTGACTATATTAATAATAATTATCATGTCAATTTATACCATGGGCAATGATTGTTTACGCCTTTATACAAAAGTCAAAAAGATTCTTGATAAAAAAAAACAATATTTCTCGTACTTTTAAACTCAAAAAGCAGCTAGCTTTTTATTTATACAACGAAAATCTACAATGAAACCCTCATTGTAGATTTTCGTTGTATAAATAAAAAAATGTTTTTCTTAAGAAAACAGCATCTTTATTGGCTTTAGTTTTTGGGTTCGAAATGAATTTGGAACTTGTACCTATGCGTTTTATCTAAGATAATGTAATCAAAATCAAAATTAAAAGTCATTTATTCAAATTAGGCTGAGAATCAGCACTTTTCGAATGGTAAAATTACAAAAGACAGTCCCCCAAAATGCCCACCCGTCTTCACTTTTTAGTGCTTTAGCTGGGAAGAAGAAGTGGCCAACAAACTCCCCAGCAGCACAGCCGTCTGTCCACTTACAAGAACTTGATTCTATACAATGGTATATAGTAAAACATTAAGAGACACAAAACATTAAATTAAATGATTTGCTATGTGCCAGCTAGCCAACCCAATATACCAACAAATAAAATCATAACTATACTCAGGCATAAGCAAAAAAATAAAAAACTATGTATAATGTAAACATGGCTGCAAAAATAAAAGCCTCCTGGCATAAAGGGCGTGACAGCTTACATATGAAATGCTGAATTATGTTCACATAGCTGTTACGACCTGAGTTACAACTCGATGCCACAAATGATAAACTAGGACCATCGATGTAAAATAAATTAAACAGGTAATATTAATAACAATATCAACATCAAGGTCGGCAAGATGACCAGTCACCACAAGCAGCACCCGTTCACGAGCATAACGCAAAGATCAGCCATTACCCCCTCGCCATATTTGAGGGAAAGGGGTAACCTGACCCCTGACACTACCGCAAGCATTGACATCTAAAGGAGCATGACGAACTTGCTGCCGGTTGCTCAAGCAAGAAATTAATTATTACTTGTCGAAGATTTTATTTGTAATGGACACCATTGCTTTGAAGAATGTTGGTCCTGATCATATTTATTAATAGCTGCTATGCGACCAATAGGGGTTACCGAAACAGAAATGTTTTTATCTTTGAAATTAAATTTCTTAGGCGACGATTCGATACATAATTGAATCAAAATTGAGAGTAAAATTTCAAGGATGCGTCACGTTAAGGCACATTTTGCTACCCGAGAGAGAAAAAAAATATAACTCTTTCTCTGTCTCTTACACTAAAACTCTTATTTATTATTATTTAAGTTTTTTTTTTCACTTCTGTCACGTGTACGGACTGTACCTATACGCGCAATTTTTAATTTGATTTCTTGTGTTATTTCTCGCGGTTACTTGACATATGACCTATGGACATCGGCCAATACACCTACCATTTCGTTTAATTTTTAGTAAAACGTAAGTAGAAGGTATATATCCACGGACACTAAAAACGCAATCAGGCCTGGTAATTTGTGCCACTTTTGCTGAATACAGACTTAATTAAGTCAAACGATATTCAAAACAGATACAGGCAAAATGAAAACGTTTGCTGATTCGCGAAACTCGGTGGAAGATGAACTAAATACAATTATGACCTATTCGGGTTTCGGGAAACTAAATTCACATATTTATTCGGGGTGGGTAATACCAAAATCGTTAGAAAAGAAGAAATTAAGTGACTTCCTTATTGTTTTTGGATACTTAATGTCAGTGATAGACAGATAACTAGGTATGTTATTATGTGTTTAATACTGTATTTATCATACAAAATTGTGTCATATATTTGAAAGAGATACCGTGGCCCTGGCATAGAGGCTACTGAAGGAACACGGGTGGGTTGTAGTCAGTAAAAGTCTGACACGCCGTTCCAGTCCACCTAGAGACGGACGGGAGACGTCATTTGATGATATCCCACCCACAAAAATAATAATTCATATATGGTGATACCAAATTGTACTTACGAGAGGGGCTTGTGGCTAAATAATAGCCGCCGCAGTAATCGATCGATCAGGTTAAGCTACGCTTGCCGCGGTCGGTTTGTGGATCGATGACCATCTTTAGATACCAAGACCCCTCCGTGCCTCGGAAACATCGTTAAGCCGTTGGCCTCAGCTGTCATTTCTGGATCTTTGACAGCCGTTATGCGTCGTCAGAAGCCCGAAAGTCTGAAATACAGTCTTACCAAGGGGGGGGGGGGAATTACCCAGTAATTAGGTTGTGGTGGTCAGATGGTCTGATAAAAAATGTATTCAGCTGTATCCGATTAGATTGGCAGCCGACCCCAGCATAGTTGGGAAAAGGCTAGGCAGATGATGATCAAATGCGTTAGCATCAATAAAAAAAAAATCCTCCGCTTCATATATTTGTATCTTACCATGAAAACATCTATCCAGCTAAGAACAGATACGTGCACAATCGCGTTCATTAACTGTTTCGCAAAAAATAAGAAGATTTAAAATACTTATTGTTCAGCCCATTTTGCAACAAAAAAGAATTGCATATTTTGATTTGGTTTAAGTTTTGTTCACGTTGCCTAACTTACCTAAACTCTTCTTGGAGTTAGTTATGACGTAAAGAGTCGTACGTTACCTACTGTCAAGTAGGTTTCTGCATTATATTTTTATTACAATCATGTCAAAATACGGCCCAATGCTTATCAAGCGGCCCAGGACCCGCACCAGATCTAAACTGTTTTAAAACATTTTATTACTGAACTAGCTTCTGCCCGTGACTTCGTCCGCGTTAAATTTCTTGTTCCCCCGACCCTTCCCGTCGCGTCGAATCGCCTACCCGTGCGATTTTCCCCGTTTTTGCAACATTTTTCATTACTGCTCCGCTCTTCTTGGTTATAGCGTGATGTTATATAGCCTATAGCCTTCCTCGATAAATAGACTACCTAACACAAAAATAATTTTTCAATTCGGATCAGTAGTTCCTGAGATTACCGCGTTCAATCAATCAAACAAACAAACTCTTCGGCTTTATAATATTAGTATAGATGGGCGCGCCGCCCGTATCAATGAAATCTATGATGGAAGGAGCGTACGCAGAAGATTCCTGTTCACTCTTGTTTTGATGGTAGACAGGTTAAATGTGGAAAGGAATACAGACGCAGGCAGAGAGTTCCACAGCCCACACTCTGTGCACACTCTCCATAGTACAGTTTGTAGAAGACCGACAGGCAAGCAACATTACGCTTTTGATTCAAGCTGTGAAGCTTGGCCACCAATTTTTTGTCACCTATATGAGCCTTTTTGCTCGGCGTTCCACCGAGTCAAGCAAGTTCGTATTTTTCTGAGCCATCCCATAAGTGGCTGCAATACTCCATACAGGAACAGTCTTTAGCTTTATACAGACTTAAAAGCTGTCCAAAATGTTACTTACGTAAGCAATATATTCAGTGCCGGATTAGCCATGTAGCAGGAGGCAGCAAATGCTACGGGCCCGCGCCTTGGGGGCCCCGCGCCTATGCAAAACAAAAACTACAAATCAAAGAAATTGTAAGCCACCCACTTGAGTCACACACATAGTAGCAATTCTTAGTGAGCGCTGGCCATACTGTAATTATTGTTCAGGTACATTAGCCCAGTAGCTGGAGCCCTAAAACAAATATATAAAAAATTAGTACATTATTATGCCGCAAGTCGACAACTCCAAAATACTTACAGGGGAATCCCCTAATATTGATTGAATTCGATTCAAGCTGTATGTATAACCCGACCACGAAAAATAGTTTTTAAATAATAACCAACAAGAAAATAGTAAAATGCATACTTCATTTGATAAGCCTAATTCAACAATACGAAACTGTTTACATCGTAAAGTTTCTTAGTTTTTACGTGCTTACTTTTATGTTAGGTATTATTTCTGTTTTTCCGATCCCCGTGGACTTATACAAACTCATTATAATATTATTGTTTCACTAGCTTCCGCCCGCGACTTCGTCCGCGTGTCAATCGACCCAGAGAATAAAAAGTTTCACAGAAAATTCAACCCCTATTTCATCCTCTTAGGAACGGAATTCCAAAAAACCCTTTCTTAGTGGATAGGGATACCTACTCCTCACAAAGAACACACCCTCCAAATTTCATGTCTCTAAGACCAGCGGTTTAGACTGTGCATTGATATATCAGTCAGTCAGTCAGTCACTCAGGACTTTGAATTTTATATATTAAAACAGATAATATAGATAACAGTAAAATTGTAGTAGATATATAAGGTGTATCTATTCATACACGAAATATTTTAAGAGGTACACCTGTAGGTGGTAAAGAAGCTACAGCAACGAAAAATTGTTTTTCTAAATGTATTTTTTTCAAAATAGAATTTTTATAAATTATTTGACGTACATAAGAAATACTGACTTCTTCTTATTTTTTACGGCCCGAGATACCGCGGCCATGCTCGTGCCATCCAGTCGCTGCCCTCGCAGCATCAGGCGAGCCATTCATAGAATTTGAAGTAAAGGTTTTATGCAAAACATCTCAAGCAGTTTTAAAATTATAATAATTACGACATTCAAAAACGCTTAGTTAAAAAAAATCTTTTGGCTTCTATAGCTTTTTTACCACCTGCAGGTGTAGGTACCTCTTAAAATATTTCGTGTATGAATAGATACACCTTATATATTACGTTCGTTGCATCTCTGTTCACGATAAAATATCAAAGATTTATGATCAATTTGACAGAGTTTTGAATTACGTCATTATTCTCGCAAACCAGCGATATGTCATTTTGCAAAAGTTTTGGAGCATCCTAAGTAATCAAAAGTGCCCTCTTTGAGGAGTGGATAGAGACGCGCCACGGCGTCCTCACCTTCCGCCTGACGCAGGGCCTCACCGGGCATGAGTGCTTTGGTGGGTTCCTATTCAGGATAAAACGGGAGGAAACGCCCGGGTGTTTCCATTGCGAGGATCGTCTGGAGGACACGGTGGAGCATACGGTGGAGGTATACGGGTGGGACATCATCATATGACGTCACCCGCTCTTAGACGGAGCGGGAGGGCGTGTCAGACTTTTACTGAATAAAACCCACCGTGTTCCTTCAGTTGCCCATGTGCCAGGGCTACGGTATCTCTTTCGATCAAATCTCGCGACCCTGGCAGGCATCGGTCCTAGCAGACCCCTTCAGTTTGCTGATATCTCTTTGAGGCACGCGTGGAACACTACGCGCCGTCGACACGGGCCTGGTCCTGGTCAAGGTCGCGAGATTAGTTCGAAAGAGGTACCATAGCCCTGGCATATTTTGACTGGCCTGTTAGTCTAGTGGTTAGTGACCCTGACTGCAAAGACTGAGGTCGTGGGTTCGATTCCCACCCAGGGCAAATCTTTGTGTGATGAGCACAATCATTTGTTCTGTGTCTGGGTGTAATTTATCTATAATATGTATGTATTTAGAAATATATAAGTATATTTATCAGTTGTCTGGTTACCATAGTACAGGCTCTGCCTAGTTTGGGATCAGATAACGGTGTGTTGATTGTCCTAAGATATAAAAAAAAAAATAAAAAAAAAAAATATGGGCAACTGAAGGAACGCGGGTGGGTTTTAGTCAGTAAAAGAATCATGTTTTCCAAATGTCCAAATATTGTTACGCATTTACTTGAGTTTGATGATCACAAACTGCAGTGGAGAACGTTCGTTTTCAACATTAAAACGAATTAAAAATGTGTTAAGCAACACAATGGGAAAAGAACGCTTGAATGACTTCAGTATAAAGAGCATAGAAAATGATTTACTCAGAAATATTGATTTGATGAGTGTTATTTCTGAAGTTGTTTACATTAAATCACGAAACGCGTTTTTCTAAATATTTTGTTTTATTTATAAAAGGTTTGATAGATATTGCAACACAAGGGGCCCACATCCTTCCAGGGTCGCGAGGTCTGTTCGAAAGAGTTACCGTGGCCCTGGCGCATGGTCAACTGAAGGGAACACGGGTGGGTTTTAGTCAGACAAAGTCTGACACGACCTTCCGCTCCACCCTAGAGCAGGAGACGCCATTTGATGATTTTCCACCCACAAAAAAGGGCCCCCATCACAGTTTTGCTACGGGCCCCGCGCTGGATTTATCCGGCACTGAATATATTGTACCTCAATCCCTATTCTGATATTGATCTCGAAGTGGTAATGCAATTATAACAATATCAGAATCAAGTCATAGAATGATTCAGAAATTAAAACGAAACTAAAGTATTTCGCGCGTTAGTTTTGTTCTAGATTTTGAAAAAAGATTCCGTTTATCTTTTTTCTTTGTGATAATTTTGGTACGGCCCTCTAGCATACCCATCATTAATTTTATAGACAGCCTTACACGTAGTAAACCGAGTTTGATATCCCTGGTTCAAAACTATGAAGTATAGTTTGTAAAGTACATAAGACCACGTTCGGACGGACGTAAAAATATTGTGGAGGGATTTAATCGTGCACTGAATATTCAACTCTTGGTGTTGGACCGAGCATCGAGAATCCAATAGCGCGTCGAAAACATACCCTGCTCATTTTTATCTCGCGGCGCTAAGCTGAGCGTTCAAACCCAGCGCACAAAATCATCCTGCCGGGATATTTTTTTGCCGTGTGAACATAGACTAATCGTTACACGTGCCTGACGTCAAGCCACCTTTTTCTACTACACCTAGCTAATTGAATCGCAGCATATTCCATTTTGCATCGTTCATTCAATTAAATACTTGAATTAATTACATTTCTCTTTTATACCGTTAGTTAATGGCTTCTGGCTGTGGCATTGCTCACGTCAATGTTGGAAATTGTCCCACAGGAACATACTACCGAGATGAAAAGTATCCAATTCCTGATACAGGTAGATATATTTGTATGCCTTTCATCCAAATCCATCCAGCCGCTAGGGCGTGAAAAGATACAGATGGACAGACATAATAAATACAAATAATATTTTTTAATATTAATTATACAGATTATTATAATTATAAATGTAACTCAAAAGTAATGTGATCTAAAATTTGGTGCACATCGTTGATTCCAATGACAATACAATTTCACATATTTAGTATCATTGTAAATCCAAGATGGCCGACGCCACAAAATTACAGATTACATGTTTTTTTCACAACCCCTTCAATATGGGTATCAAATGAAAGGGACTAGTAGAATGCTATGAAAATAATAATTCATTCCAATTGTATTGAAGAGTTGGACTTTAGCAAATTGCCAGGAAACTACAGAACACCATGAAAAAAAAAAATTGAGGCACTGAATGAAATAAATAGATCGAGAAAAATGAGGTTACAAAACAAATACAAAAAAAAAAAACTTGAAAATAAAATATGTTGAAAAATCCTTTGAAGTTAAACTTTGGTTTTATTGAAAAGAAGTATAACTATTATGTAAATAATGTGGTAAAAGTTAGAAAATAATTAGTTAGGTCCTAGATACCTATTTTATATTCCTATGGACAGACAGTTTCTTTTGAAAATTATGTCATGGCACGTGCAGTTGCAATAGAATAGTCAAAGGTTATTGTAATTAATTTGTATCAAGTATTTTGTCAGGATTCTTTTCGTTTTGCTAACAAAGCGCTGAAGGACGTGGAAGTATGTTTGAAGATTTAATATAATGATATGTAATATATGACAATGAATGCAAACAGATGCTCCTTATATAAAGGATACATCTCTTTTCTTTGTTTCCTTTTCAAAATCAATGCTGAATCGGTAGCGGCTAACAAGAAAAACAAAACTTGTTAAGAAAGACGTTTTCCTTCTAAAAATGTTTAAGCCTCTTTGCGACCGAGACTTTAAAAGAGTTTTCTTTAAATCCCCATAAGATCACAAGAAAGGTTCAAGTGGGATCCCCAGCGACTTCTTTTCGTTTAGCACCAAGGAAAATTACGGTTACACGAAAATTGGGTTACCAAAACAAATTGAAAATTTGGAGGCAATTTTCTCCCTCAAAGAACAACCATTCTCATTTTTTTTTAATTTCCATTTTTAACACGACTCTGGTTAATTTACGCAATACAATCTTTTGCCGGGTTAAGGATGGATGGCCAACAATAGGGATTAGTAAATGATATTTGCCTTGCGCACTTTTTCTAGCAACTTTTAGATGCTGGTAAAACACCGTTACTGCAACCTTGGAAACCTTCGTGCTTTATAATATAAAGGGTTAATTAATTATTTCATATAAATAAAAGCTTTTAATCTAAATAATCAACCACTTAAGCGCACGCTCGCATTTATTAAGTTTAGATTGGAAACACGCTACATTTCCGTAAATATTAAATAAGAAAGGGTGGTTTTTTCCAACGCCAGAATTATTTTTCCGCGAAATAAAAGAGAAATTTGGCAGTTTTTGTATGGTTGATTGTCGACATTTCAATTTGTTCGATGGACAAATCAGCTCTCAAGCATAGTACGGGGTTAGATAATCAGTATTCATACAGTCTTCAACTCCCAGCCTTGTTCTGGTAGAACGATGTCTAAACTAAATTAGTAACACTCTAGACCATTTCAGTGACTGATCTAAGTTTAATCGCAATAAATATGCAATCTTTGCATTGGTCACGCCGAAAATTGAATTAGTAGGTACATTGAGAACCTCGAGTCGCGAAGAACTTGTTCTGTTTTAGCAGGAACGATGCTTAGGTATAATACGAGTGGTTGTATTTGATAAAACTAAAAAAGGACAAAAAGTCGGGTGGTCGTATCTGACTCAGTACTTTAAGTACGTCTAGAAGACAAGTTTTTTTGGAAGTAGAAAAGACGAAACATCGTTATCATAGACCCAGCTAGATACATTTTCGCAAGGACCTATACTAAATATCAATTGTTTCAGGCCATCGTTTTGGGGTCAGAGGACGAAGATGGAGAAGCGGCTGATACTTGCGGCTGGCGTGACGACAGTCCTCGCCATCGCTTTCTTCGCCGCATTCATAGCCACGCTTCTCTTCCGAACATCGGCTGACATCAATGGTAAGTACTCCAACAACCAAAGGACCAGCAGAGTGGAGACAGCGAAACGTAGGTTAGGATACCTTCAAGCTTGGTAGAACGATAGTCTCTACAGGGTGGCTGGTCGCAGCTGGTTGAGAGTAGATACGAAATGATAAGCGTGTGAGACCTACTCCACCTAGTTGGAGACCGCCGGCCGATGCCAATGATGAATGGTACATCCGTTGAAGTATCGAATCGAAACGATCGAGATGCTGTGGTATACAACCCTACCATAGCACTTTTCTATTTAATATGATCACGGTAGGTACCTATATTTTGTCCGCTGGCAACCTTAAAGGCTGATTTTTCATCATCTCATTTGCTGCAATAAAACTCTTTTTTTAATCATTATTTAGTCACCTTTTTCGTACACATTATAATACGAAGAAAGAAGATTGAACGGTCACTTCTTTGTGCGATCTTGCGATCTTCTTTGGTATAAATTAGGCAGAAACTTTCTAAAAAGACAATAAAATAAGAGGGAATCTGAATTAGGAAATATGTTTTTTTTTTCTTTCACGTAAATTCGCACTATATCAAATCAAATCAAAACAATATAGGCGTAGGTAATAGAAAAAAATGATTGTATTTAACGAATATTTATTTTTAAAACGTATGTTTATGGGAACTAATATTATTTCCATGATTTTCTATTTGTTTTATTTATTAAATACTTGGACATCAAATCTTTGTTATGTACGGAACAGAAAAAACAATTGCTACGCAAGTGGATGTAAATGAAATAAGTTATTAGAGAAAATTTTATGTTGAGTGAATCAGACAGTTTGTCCTTTTCATTTGGTAACAAGTACTGTGACGTAAGGTCGTTTAACGCATACATTCGACCTTACTGCCATCAAGGTAAATTTTCAAGTAATTTTAGAATTTTTGTAGCCATTTCCTGTAGTGTATCAGTTTTTGGCGACCTTAGTCATTGCTAGTGCCTTTTTATAATGCACTAGCTGCCTTCGACTTTGTCGTAGCATTACTTCTAGACATTTTCTTTTACAAGCAAACAAACAGTTTTATCTCTTTAAAATATTAGTAGCGTAATTTTCAGAGGTAACCAATGTTGTTATATGTCCATTTTAAAGCATTTCGATCATTGACTTGGTTGTATTCATATTATTCATAATTCTTCGATATAGAGTGAGAAAGTCCGTGATCAGCATTCGTTACTTCTTGGTATTTCCAGTTAAATTTCCGAAATCGGATAAAATGTGACCGCTAGCTCCCTGCCTTATTTTTCCTATGAAATCTCTTATGAAATACAAATAATTGTAATTTGTAATACGACTCTTGAAAATAGCAACATTATCCGAAGCTAAACCACGGTATTTTTTATTTCGTATATTGGAGACAGCGATAAGACTAAAATAAAATAGGTAAACAACCTTGATTTAAATTTAGACGAACAATACATTATCAAACGAAACAAAAGAAGGGCCACATGCAAATGGTAAAACCAGCGTTTAACAACAATGGCGTAAAAAATACAATATTACGAATTTTGTACAGATTGTAGTTATTTTAAGAGAAGCTCCGCTCCATTGTTATTCAATAGATAGATAAAAGAGGGCAGGTCACGATATAAACCGAATTTTAATTGCTGGCTATCCCGTCGACTGAATACAATTAATTACGTTAAATGTGACACTCGGCAGCAACTACGTCTTATTTAAACTTGTATGTCACTTGGGTGTCGGCCACGCGGAAGTGCGGAAGTGGAGACGAACACGACGTGATTTAATTTGCACATCACTGCGCAACATTAATCTTGAGGAAACTTTTAGAAATCAATCCAGTCACTATATCAGAGAAAAAACTGTAAAGTTAACGCAAGAGAACGTTGGAAAATGCTCTGAAACGGTGAGGGTTACCAAACGCTAGATCACGTTGTGTGTCGAAACACAGCCACGCTCCGGCGCACGCACTCGTGTCGGTGACATTACACTATATAATAACAATATTACAATACAGAGGTCAGTTTTCACACAAAATTGGGCAAGTTCGATTGAGAAAGGCCAACAAAAGAACTTTATAATGACAAATATCGATCTAGGCAAGTTTTTGTCAACGTCTGCAACAGTGATCGGAGTAATAAACTTTATCTTTGCTATTGCTCCGTTTTATCACCCATCGCTATTTTATAAGTTACTCGAATTTATGTTCCACACGTCATAAATCCACGGTCAATGTCTATATTAAAAAAACACATTGTAGTATTGCTGATGGTAAGTGTTCATTAACGTATCATGTAAAAATAATGAGACGCTCTAGCCCATTGTGGGACTAATTATAAAATATTGTTGTTAGGTAGTAACAAATACACAGACTCGATGCTTCACTGTGTCCAATATCCAATTAATACAAAAAGTCAAGTAATGACTCAAAAAGAGCTTCAAACTATACAATATGAATCAGCAAAATAACCACTATAGGTACCGGAAAACCAACGAAACAAAGCATCAAAATAATCTAAGCACGTACGTTTTTTTTTCTAAGAAGGACTTCTATAAGTAAGTAGGTAGGTAGCACAGCTAACCATGACCAGCAACCGTTGGTTCACGGAGCTATACATTAAAGATTTCTTACGGATTCACCAAAAGGTACAATTAACTATGAGCAGTGCGTTGTTTATCTAAACCATTAGGTGATCTTAGACAATAAAGCAATTAGTACATGGAAAATAAAGGTATTTTCCGGTGGTGTTCCATTACGACGGCAAAAACAAGGTTGTGTTTTTCACGCGTAGATCTATGTGATTTGTGTGAGATATATTATGGAGTATAAAGAAGCCAAAATAGGAAGCACCCTTACGGCTAGATGAATTTTAATACAAGCGGAGGGGTTTGAATTTGATTTTAGACGTCAATAAGTACTTAATGACCTGAGAAAAGCTTTTTTGTAGGTAAGGTACCACGACCTTGTGAGGTATTTATTTAATAACACAAGAATGTTACAAAAGTAAAAATAATTAGATTGCAGTATTTTTCCCCTTTATTCGAAGCACATAACACAAAAAACTACCTTCAAGAATATTCCAAGAAGAGCTGTTTTACATGATATTTTTGTATTCTGCGTAAGCAGGAAAGTACTTTGATTTCAAAAATGGCGTCGAGGCCAAGTTCAAAACACGAAATTCGGTCAATAACAACAAGCTTAACCGAAAGGTGTACTTATCACGTTTGGCACATAAGGGTAAGATCACACCGAGAGAAAGTTGCGATTCGATCCTGCGCGATATGTGCAAGCTTATTATAGAAGCTAACAACATTTCTTGCGAAATATAAGGAGCAGTAAGCTAAGGTTCGTGCGCGCGATTTTTTTCCACGCCCTTGATTTTCAATGCACTTCTTAGCGTCGAGAATAGGTAACAGCGTGTTTTTCTGACGCGTGGGAATCATCATCATCATCATCATTTCAGGCGTAAGACGTCCACTGCTGGACTTACGTCTCCCCTAATTTGGGGGGCTTTGCCATAATCGCCACGCTTGGCAGGCGGGTTGGCGATCGCAGTATGGTGGTAAAATGCATAGAGAACGCTGATGCCCATTCTCTAGTAAGTCCCTTAGTCGCCTTTTACGACACCCACGGGAAGAAATGGGGTGATGTTATTCTTAACGTCCAGCACCACACGGTACGCGTGGGGATGCGCTCTTTTAATTTCTTAATGCTCAGCTCAAAACCAAGAGTTGTAAATCCAGTTTGCTATTATATAATAAATCGTCCGTGCGAACCTAGGCCTAATGTTTACGTAAAATCATCAAGGTTAAAGAACCACAAGCACGTTTGCAGTATTTGCTACGTTATTCCGGAAAATCCCGGCTTATTGAAAGGTCAGAAAGCCTGATCCATTAATCCCACCACATACTGGTAATTAATAATAATATTTAATTACTACATAACGGAACCGGGAACAATATCAGTTTCATTAACGCTGGTTGCGTTATCCTGTTGCATAAGAGAGGATGAAGAATCTGTTTGTTAAATATGATAATGAATTTACGCATAATGGTTTATGAAATATGTTTTTTCTTCTTCTTCGTCACGCTTGCACGATAGTTATTAAATTTTGTTGGCCCAGATCTTCACCACTTACACGGCGTTACGGGTTGTAGGGTAGAGGCCCCGGCATGTTTTGATGCGCAGAGGGGAAGATAGCATGTGGAGCATTGGTTGTGGAACAGTTCCACATCGAGGTCGCCCCACTTTACGAAGTTCAACTTACACCTTCCCACTTGAGTTCGGAGATGGTTCAGGGACCACAGAAGGCTTCAAGAAACATGTTAAGCGTTTGGTTTATAACATGTATTTTTGATCTTCTCTTTTGTCATCTATATTAGAATTATTCCAAACTTCTCATTCTCTATCCAGTCGTGATAAAGTGTTTAGATGCGCTCCGAAATTATACCTACTTACTTAAGTGACATTTATGAATAAATTAGTAGATAGATTTAGAATCATATTATCGGAGTTGACTGAACATCGACATCGAAAACATTTCATCGATAACAAGAAAACTTGGCAAATCTATAATGTGAAAGAGATCAGTGATCAATAAATCTTAATTTACAAGATACTTGTTCAAAGCTGTGAGGACTTAAGAGTCAAGAGTTGTTCCTGGAACGCTAAAACTTATACGGCTTACAGATAAATGAGTTATAACTCTATCGTAGAGAGTTACGTTTGTTACAAAGTCATAAGCTGAAATGAAAATACTTTTTACAAAAAAAGAACGACCAACTTCCTAAAAAAAAAAAACACTATAAAGTAAAAAATTACTTTAATTTCGAAAGTCGGTGTCTTAGGATCTGTATTTAAGGTTTTTTGCCACCGACTTCCGAAATTAAAGTTATTTTTTACTTCGTGCCTTTTTTTTTTGTAAGTCGTTTGTTCTTTTTTTGTACAAAGTTATCATTTATAACTTTTTAGTTATGGTAGATACCCCGCACTAATCTAATCGCGTTATTCGTTCATTTGTCGTGCAAATACTTAATGCAAAAAGACTTATATGGGTTTCACATGGATCCCATTGTCCTAATGGCACCAAATTAAAATGGGACCATTCGGGAAGCACCAGCTTTAAAATAAAAAAAAAGAATCATCAAAATCAGTTCGGGTGAACTGATTTTGATTAACAAACATAAAAAAATACAGTCGAATTGATAACCTCCTCCTTTTTTTGAAGTCGGTTAAAAACAATAACGTTATTAAATGAAACTTTATCAAGAATCTAGAAGGGTAGTTCACTGGACATTTAAAGTCGTACTCTCAGCAACGTAAGTCGATTCAAACTTACTTTTTACTCGACATCGACGAAGCAAAACGGCGGGTTATGATTTAGACCGGTACGTTTGTGTGTATACATGTATGCATGCATGTGAGTATGCACATATATGCATCTGTTCCTTCATAACCCGTAAACTTCTTCTCATAATTTGACAAATGAGGTTTCGTTGAAAATATCTTGAAAGTCCGCTGGTCGTAACATTACATTAAATATGGCGCCCTCTAGAGGACGTAATGTGACAAACTAAATAAAAAGCATGTAGGACAACAACTGAAAGGGCTCATAAGAACATTTTAATATCTATATTTATATTGTAAGCCAACCCCAAAACAATTTTAATAAATAGTAAGTTCAAAAAGTAAAACCCGACTCTTGAAAAATACGACCACGGCATTCAGAATAGACTATTTTCTTGTTTCATACTTTTTAGAGCGTGTTTTTTCAGTGGTCTAGTTTTATGTAATATCATTACGTAAAGGTATTTAAAAGTTAAGAGTAAGTATGGAAATTTGTAAATTTTACAGTCGTTTTTCTTTTATTATGAATTATACGTTTGTAGCCGCACCGGTTAACTATATAATAACTAATTCGTGCCTATAACTGTGTTAATTGGTACATTGTCATAGAAATTCCTCGTAAATAATTATAGCGAAAGTACTGACGGGATTTACGTTTTATATTTACGTAAAACCCTTCAGCAATGTCGATCCAATTGTTTTCAAGGTCGTGGTATATAAAACATATGTATCCTATCGTGAAGAAATGGGATATGTTGATGATTTAATAAAATGGGGAAATCACTTACAGATGACATAACATCACGCCTTGATTCCCCTAAGGGTTAGGCAGAGGTGTACATTTAGTGCACCCATATTTCGCCAGTTATGTTTAAGTCCCATGTAATAGGAGGCGAGCCTATTGCCATCCACCGGGTACTAATCCAGACTCCGGGCCGCTACAGAGAAATTCCAGATGGAAAACCCAATAATAACACTTTGCCTGACCTGGGAATCGAACCCAGGACCTCATGCTCAGCAGTAGCACTTGCTACCACTAAACCAACGGGGCAGTCAACTTACAGATCTTGCATAAATACCCATTTACTCCTATAATATTATTGTATCGTACCTACATTGGCAAATTATGTGATCGAAAACAGCGGTTTATATAAGGTGTATCTATTCATACACGAAATATTTTAAGAGGTACACCTGTAGGTGGTAAAGAAGCTACAGCAACGAAAAAATTTTTTTTCTAAATGTATTTTTTTTTAAATTTAATATTCATAAATTGTTTGACGCACATAAGAAATACTGGCTCCTTCAAATTTTTATGGCCCGAGACACCGCGGCCATGCTCGTGCCGTCCGGTTGCCACCCTCGAAGCGTCAGGCGGGCCAATCATAGAATTTGGAGTAAAGGTTTTATGCAAAACGTCTCAAGCAGTTTTAAAATTATAATAATTCCCAAAATTCAAAAACGCTTAGATAAAAAAAATATTTTTGCTTCTATAGCTTCTTTACCACCTACAGGTGTACCTCTTAAAATATTTCGTGTATGAATAGATACACCTTATATAACTCAAATAAACACAATTTCAAGAAACACACTAGTTGCTTAATTTGATTATCTCCCATTCTTGCCTGATAGATTTTATTGCAGCAAAAGATTTCTTAGTGAAAATTCTGTATTTCTTTAAAATTATTAAGTACTAGCTTTTGCCAGCGGCTTCGCCCGCGCTCCGGTCGGAAAATATCCCGCATGAATATACTACCGGGATAAAAAGTAGCCTATGTGTTAATCCAAGTGAATTTTTTTTAGCTCGAAAGCGCATTTTCATCCTACTTGCTTCAAATTTATCGTCACTGCTCGGCTCCTATGTATCTTAGCGTTATGTTATATAGCCTATTACCTGTCCAGGAGTATGGACTACAATCGTACCAAGTTTGGTTAAAATTCCTTCAGTAGTTTTTCCCCCATGCGTGCACATACAGACAGACAGACAAAAAAAATACTGATTGCATTTTTGGCATCAGTATCGATCACCATTCATCCTCCAATATTAATTTTGAATATATTTTCAATGTACAAAATTGGCCTCTCTACAGTTTTATTAGATTTCCTGCAGCAACATCTAGCATGAATTAGGTACCTACCCTGAGACCAGTTTATCTGATTATTCTTCCACACCCCACTTACACTATCATGTTTACTTGATCATCGTTTGTGTTCCTCATCCGCTCATTAAGCATGTTTTATTTGCATTTTAGACATACCCCAGACTAGTGAACTGAGAATTTCCTCGTCCATCCCGCCGGCAATTGTCGTGAAAGGAGCTCCTGAAGATGTTGAGTTGTGCAACAGTCCTGGATGTATCCACACAGGTACGTATTGTAAAGTTTTAGTTAAGTGCAGTAAAGCACCCAGAGTTAAAAAGTATGGCTTCAAAGAGGACACTTAATGGCAGCTTGAGTGTAACTCATACATATCACTTCTAGTTCATTCATATCTTTCTAAAACTAATGAGACAATGGTTAACCGATACTTCGTGCTGCCATTTTATGGGCAATTACTGTAGCTAGCGACTTACCAGCCTTACTAAGAGGATTCGTATTACCCAGTAACTGGGTTGTGGTCAGATAGGCACTAGGCAGTCGCTCCATGTAAAATATTTAGCTTCATTAGGTTTTACTGGAAGGCGACCCCAAGATAGAAAAGGCTAGGCAGAGGATGATCCTGTATAGCTAGCCACTTAAACTCTTGTCACGTATCAGTGTTGGATGTGTTAAGTAAGGCAGAAACTGACTTGCAACGTTAGTTTGTAGTGTAACGAGTTTTTGTAACGCGTTAAAGTAAGGCCGGACCCTACACTTGACTGTCGTCTTTTTCGAAAGAATTCCTTTGCAACGTGTTACAGTAGGGAGTGCAGCAAATCGAGCCGCTCAATGCGAGTATTGCAGGCATGTTTACTAACAAGTCAGTGCATGTTGACGCGTCATCGCAAGCTTAAGCACACACAAGCTGTACGTTCATAATTTTTTATAAAAATGGTGGTAGTCCGTTAGGTCAAGTGCTCGAAGCGAGCGTACGCCGTGTTTAGTGTATCGCCGTTTTGTAGCAAGAAATGGAGACTGTTCAGCCGTGCGCTCGAAGCGAGCGTTCACCGCGTCTTGTGTATCGCCGTTTTGTAACCAAGGTCGTTTCGAATGATACATTATAAACAAACGTTGCAAGTCAGTGTCCGTCTTAAGAAATCTTTGAGCCTATAACTGACGCTTGATGATATCATAAATAGGAAGGTATTTACTATTATTTGATAATTAAATGACTGAATATGGGTGCACGACACTAAGCAGTGGTTGGGAAATTCAGAAAGTTTGATAAATATTTTTGCTCAATTTATATACCTATATGGTTCAGAAACTAATACCTATATCGACAAGCTGCAGCCACAAGGTCCGTTTCTTATGGTCATGACCCAGTTCAATAAAAAAGAAAAGCGTTATTTTATTGCGTGCTGTCCATACAAGTCGTGTAACAATGCATGCAAACTTGGATCGGCTAAATATTTATGTTTTCTTTATTTATATCTTGTAGCATCCAAACTGCTCTTGAACATGGATGAGAAGGTGGATCCTTGCGATGACTTCTACGACTTCGCTTGTGGTTCCTTTGTGAAGAACACCCGGATACCTGACGACAAGACATCGGTCAACACCTTCTCCATCATCACAGACCAGCTGCAGGAACAGATACGAGCCTTATTGGATGAGCCCATCATTGAGAACGAACCTAGGCCGTTTGTTTTGGCTAAAACCTTGTACCAGGCTTGCATGAACAGAAGTAAGTACCATTATAATTTTCTTCGTCGTCGTGACGGCCTGGCCCATGAGTGTACGGCAGGTTACCCGTTCTTAGGTGATTGCTGGTTAAACCTGACCAAGTAGGTGCCAATTCTTATGTCCTATTTGATATTTCTTAAACTATAACGTTAAGGGTGTATGAGAAGAAGCATTTGCCCTGCAGCTGGACAATAAAATTAAAAGCCGGTATAACAATAGTGGGAAGGCATGTGTCCCACCCGTGGGAACATTATAGGCTAATTATAACAATAGTACAGTCGTGAGAATTTTATTCTTGGCTAGGTATATATTAGGTATTCTATGTTATTAAGGATTATTACGTTTTCTTAAAATGCGTAATACTAGGAATGCGCAGCAGCTGAAATAAGTATTAAAAAATATATGGCCGTAAATATATTTTTCATCCCCCCATCTCGGAAAGAGTATTTTTGCCCTTCGATATCTGAGTGCAAAAGCCGTTTTTATCCGCTAGGGGATAAAGTAAATTGAATTTAGAACATCATGTGCACTAAGTTTGTAAATTCAAAACATCATTAAACCTATTTACTTCTACCTCCATGGTGCCGAATTTATCATACAAGCTTTTTGTAATTTGTTAAAAACTCAGACTCGGAACCTTATTGGTGTACTTTTTTTAATTTACTTTGCGCGCCCCATTTTCTTTTCACGTCACTAACAAAAATATTACACTCTACTTAGGCAGCTGTAGCAACTTTACTTTCAATTTTTCTTAATTATACCTAAGTATTATTTGAAATAATTTAAAGACAATTCTGTAATACTTACCTATCATAATGTAGTACCTAATAAATATTAATACCTAAACTGAAATAAAAGTATCTTGTGATTGTAAATGCTTTTTTTGCATTTAGTCATTTCCTCGCTGAGGTGGGATGAAAAGTTACGTGTTGCACTCGAGTGCAAAGATTTTTCACCTCGTGCTCTTTTGATTCCCTCGCTAATGCTCAGGATTCTAATTTTAGAATCACTCGCTGCGCTCGTGATTCAATTTTAGAATCCTTCGCTTGCTCGGTCATCAAAATTGAGCACGCGGTTAAAAAGCAACTTTGCACTCTTGTATAACAAATAACTATTAGTATAGAATTCACATAACTGGCATAATAGAAGCGAGTTATCAACATAGGTAATTTTCGACGGCAAAGTTTTATCTGAACTGACAATAGCACGGAGCCAAAGCCAGGTGCAATAAACTTTAAATGAAGTACCTACATATATTGCACGACCAAACGTGTGACACGAGTTTCACTGCTCACAATTTAGACCACTAGATCTAGCTATGTAGTGGTGCAAAGTTTATAATTTAATTTAAAACTTCCGCGAGATTGTTTTAAAATAATTGCTATTAACTTTTACAAACTATTTTCGCATAAAGACAACAAAATTTGGGCCCCAACAAGATAACCGCAAATTGGAAGGCAAAGTAAACAAACTTAATTCACTGTCGGTAAACACTTGGCGGGTTGCTCGATTTTTATTACATTTTGAATATAATGCTTCTAAAGTAGTGTTTAAGAAAGAATTTTTTCAATATAAAAGCTTACGGAACTTTTTATGAATTTGTTTTTGAAGTTGTTGTTCTGTATAATTTGTGGAGCAGACAGAGGCACCTATCTAACTGAAATAACGATCTACGTTGGTCCTATATGTACTTACGATATGTTTAACCGGTCAATTAAATTACAAACACAATTAAAAACGATTGTTTACATACCAAATGTGGTATCTCAGGGACTTAGAGGTTAATGCAATTTTACACAGTAACTAGTAGACTGATACGAACAATGTATCGTAAATATTCTCTTAAAGGAGCACCAATCAGTAAAAAGGATTCTGACCCAATATTAACTAAGACGAAAGAACGCAATCGCTTGGTACATCGCGTGTTTGTTGAACCTAGCGCAGGATTTAATGAACTTAATTACGACGGTTATTATTTCACTGTTGCTCAAACCTGTTGTGGACTAAAATGTGGGTGATAGTAACTAAATGATCTTGCTTCCGCTATTTGCACAATCGGTGATGTAAGTGATGAGTGATTGGGCTGGAACCGACTGGAATTGGTCGATGAAATTGCTCCTAACAAGGATAGCAAAAGTTTTGTGACCGAACTGTACACGTATATAGCATACTAAGTGAATGTCCAGTGGCACTGTTACTCGTAGCACGCAAAATATTTTGACTTTGATCGCAATGTTGATGCAACAAAAGGTGACCAACACTTTTTATTGCGTCAACATTACTATCTTAAATATTCTTAAGTAGGATGAATCCTGAGAAGAGTCAAATTCTTAACATAATTCTAAATAATTTAGGATTACTCACTCAATCTAAATTGAGATAATATAACTTTTATGTACTTATATAACACCTATTACCACTGCCAAAAATTAATTAACTTCTTGCGAGTCGTTTATAGATTATATTATTTGAAAGTGACGATTCGACATAACTGTGTTCCTAGAGGAGTACTGGAGTACTTTGATGACCACAGTATGACCACATTTCCACTCTGTCCCAGCCACTTTCTTTAGGTCGTCGGTCCATATAGCTTGGGGACGTTGCCACGCTTACGCTTGCTGATACGCGGTCTCCCGGACGCGTCTGCTCCATCGGCCATCTGAATGCAGAAGGCAGAGAACAGGGTGTTGTGGTGCAACATGGAAGGTGCCTATGTCCAGTAGTGGACTGTGATAGTCTGAGTTGATAGGAAATTTCAGATTTGTCTCGGAAATAAATCTGAAATATCTTAAGCGGACTTGCATAGTCACAATCAGACGTCCATAAGCGTCAATGACTAATGACTATCAGGTCGATTCCTTGTTTGCCATTTGACGGCAAATTTTCTCTTACAAATCAGGACTACACACCATATTGTTTTTTTTCTGTCTCTAATCTGTCTGTGTCATTAGCTGCTATCGAGTCCCGCGGTGTGCAGCCGCTCCTGGACATGCTGAAAAGGCTCGGCGGATGGCCAGTGCTCGACGGTGACTCATGGGACGAGAAGTCATTCTCCTGGGAAAAGTCCGTCTACAACTTCAGAGGCGCTGGATACTCCGTGGATTACTTCCTCGATTTCTCCATCAGCGTCGATGTGAAGAACTCCACCAAGCGCATCATCGATGTAAGAACACTAAAGTATCAACTTAGTCAATTCTCTTAGATAATTCTGATCCGGTCGGCCGACCTTGCAATTGGAGTCGTTCCTTTTTTTGTGAGTGCTCTGTGCTTGTTATGTGTGACCACATGACCGCAGTACTGTGCTCGCTCGTTAAAGTTACCTAAGAACAGCAGCTATACCTTTACAGCGAATTGATTCTTGCTCAGCGAATTGTTCTTTATCACGCGAATGTGTTCAATAATGTGATTGTGTAAAACAACTGCTAAGTGTATGTTTTCTAACAGCTGGACCAGGCGTCCCTAGGTTTGAGCCGGGAGTACCTGAACCGTGGCTTTAGCGATAAACTCGTGCAAGCCTACTACGAGTACATGGTTGACATCGCTACTTTACTGGGAGCAGACCGCGCCCGCGCCGAAGTAGACCTGAAGGAGTCGCTGCAGTTCGAAATGAAACTTGCCAACGTAAGTCACGAGACATCCAATGTAAATACTTCAGTAATTAAACACGCCGATAAAAGCTAACGAGATTTGTGTGCAATATAGGAGAGAATGTTAATGAGCTTTAATAACTTTTTAAAAGTTCTACGAAGTTCTATGAATAACTTTATAATAATCGCTCACTCAACCATGGCAGTTATCGTTCAAGATCTTGATATTTGTCGCATTTGACCTAATTGAGGTGGCGCCTTGAACGCCCCTTAAGAGCCCTCTTACAAAATTTGAACGCTCGAGTTTAGGTAAAAGACGGCAATCTTATGTATGTGTGCGTAGCTATCCACACATTCTCAATACAAACAGTGTAACGCGAGTGTCGAGCCGGTCTAAACAATCTTGATCCGTTAGAATTATAATGCGGTATTTAGATATTTATGAAAATACTTATTTTTATTTATCCAGTCTAATAAAGATTTCTAGACTTATTAAAAAAATAAACAACTATATGTTATGTAAAGTATACAATAAAAACAAAAAATTAAAACAATTACATATTGGTGCCGATTCTGTTGTACAGTCACGAGCACGAATATGTATACACTTACCAACTTTCAGAAGGGGTTTTCTCCTATTGTACTGAGTGTAATTTTATTTTATTACGAACATAGTATTTTGGAACTCACACTATTACGAAATTTGCCTTATCTCAAAGTTGCAATCGTTATTGAAAGAGGAAATCGCTTTTGAATTTGGCTATGTGTAAACATATTACTACTCGTGATTGTACACCGAACTAAACTAACAAAACTATCTCTAAAATTGCTTACTTTTGGCTATGAGAATTGTTACGCTATTTTGCAAGAAATAATCTCTTTTAAAAATTATTTTGACACGACTAAAATGAAATTTGATAATCGCGACTCAACGTGGTATTTTTAGGGTTCCGTTGCCAAATGGCAAAAACGGAACCCTTATAGATTCGTCATATCTGTCTGTCTGTCTGTCCGTATGTCACAGCCACTTTTCTCCGAAACTATAAGAGCATGCTGTTGAAACTTGGTAAGAAGATGTATTCTGTGAACTGCATTAAGATTTTTACACTAAAATAGAAAAAAAAAACAATAAATTTTTGGGTTCCCCATACTTAGAACTGAAACTCAAAAAAAAAATTCATCGAACACATACGTGTGGGGTAAACTGGTATTGAGGTTTCTAATATTTTTTTTTTCTAAACTGAATAGTTTGCGCGAGAAACACTTCCAAAGTGGTGAAATGTATGTCCTCCCCCCCGTAACTTCTAAAATAAGAGAATGATAAAACTAAAAAAAATATATGATGTACATTACCATGTAAACTTCCACCAAAAATTGATTTGAACGAGATCTAGTAAGTGGTTTTTTTTTAATACGTCATAAATCGTAAACCGCAATTTACCTTTCATTCAATCAACTCAAATATAAAAATTAAAAAAAAAAACATTTAATTTCATAAACATAAACCTTATGCATAAACCAAGAATACATACAGGTTTGTACGGAAACCTCGGTGCGCGAGTCTGACTCGCACTTGGCCGGTTTTTTTCTTTTGGTTCGCAACTTAGTACTTGTGCGCTACGCAATGAACTTGCTGAGATACGAAGGCGCGCGCCTGTACGTGTTTTATATAGAATTTTTCATTTTTGTTTGAAAAATAAAAAAAAATATTACCCACGTGTTGCGATTTATGTGTGTGGAGTTTAAAGGGGGTCGAAAATTTCATTATTTTTGCGATAGGACACGCCATTTTCGAGATATGAGCAAAAGAAAAAAAAATACAGTACTGTTTTTGCCCGTGAGGCGAGGGGTTGCCGTTGGTGTGAATTTTTGTTCATGACCACTAGTTTTACTCCACACCTTTTTAATCGCGATTAAAAATAGTCAGATTTAGTTAAAATAAATTATTTTAGTCAAAATTTTTCTACAATTTATTAAAATAATGCTTTCATTGATAATAAACGAAACTCTTATCTTATACAAAAAATAAAATGCGAAGAGTAGCAAAATGTTGCAGTCGTAGTATATTTTTGCGTCCACGATACGAGTACCCGAAAACTGAGACGCGGGAAAAAATGGCACAGGTCCTGCCTCGTTGGGCGCTTGCGCCATACTAAACGCTGCCCGCTTGTGCATCGTAATTCATTCTAATTTAGAGTGATTTCGAAAACGATATTATGTCTAATTAAATAAACAGATTTAAATAAAACTTGAGAATTCGATTTGTTATAGAGCATACTTTATATTGACATGAATTTTTTAATGTAATTATGCTTTATTCAAACCAAAAAAACGCGATAAACTTGCGAATAAATCGTAAAAATTGCCATAAGACTTTATTTTTTTACTAATTAATGTTATTAAAAATCAATATTCTTGTACTAAATGTAACAACTAGATTATGTGTCTGTTGTTTTGTGTATTTTTTTTACTCAAATTTCTACATATTAATGATATGATAGAAATAGGAGTCTGAAATTGACCCTGCGCTGATTTTTACGAAAACTAGTTGTGGGAGATTAATTACTACAAAGTAAACAAATAAGTTTTTGTAAAAGTTCTACTAAAAGTGATAAAACAAAAGATTGATCTATTTTTTACATGTATTCGTCAATGCCAGAGTATTTATAATGATGAGATGAGAGGTAAATAAAGCGACTAAAATCTTAGATATTCGCGCAAAATGTAAAATGGCTCTTAAGATGTCCATCAAAAGACATTCTTGGTGTTACAGTCAAAAACCCAGGATGATGGAAAGGTCGGAGAACCTTTATCTAAATTACTGATTGCTTTCACAGATTTCCTTGCCACTGGAGAAACGTCGTAATGCCACTAGCCTGTACAATCCGATGACCATTGCCCAGCTTACACAGAAGTTCCCCAAGTACGTATAGATAAATGGTCACCAATCTCGTTGGTCGAATTGAAAAGCAAGAATACTCTTTGTTTATTATGTAGGTAATCCATACACATTACCTTGTGTATATAGACATTTTACATAGGGAGATACAATCTGCGTTCCTACAGCTAAAAGCGAAAGCTTAGCTGCAAATAACTACTGCTGCATAGCTTGCTAAATAATCAATACAAGTGGCATACACAGGTTCAATAGTTAAGAAAGTTAAAATATATATTTTAAATATTCCGTCGTCTCTTCTTTAGAGTTAGCGTTGAATACTTGCATGACCACGTATCCCATTGTTCAACACCATTATGTATGGCGTTGGCAATTAATATAGGTACACACAATACATATACTTGCAATATCTTTTTAAATCTGACGGTTCAACCGATTCGAAAAATTTAACTTACTCTTATCGGGAGCTATACTCCCATATACATTTCTATTTGAATTGCCAAGACTTGTGATCATTCTTAGAATGGCACCCAAATATAAAAGCTCATAATACTTTTTATCTTTAACTAGCTCCTGCCCACGACTTCTTCCGCGTCAAATTTTTGCTCCCTGACCCTTCTCACCGCATCGAATTGCCTGCTAGTTTTCGTCCATTTTTCGTCGCTGCTCCGCTCCGTTTGATCGTAGCATGATGTTATACAGCCTATAGCCTTCCTCAATAAATAGGCTACCTAACACAAAAATATTTTTTTAATAGATTACCGCGGTCTACCAAACAAACAAACAAACTCTTCAACTTTATAATATTAGTATACATTTAGTCCGCAAGGAAGTCTTGATCACAAAACGTTAATGTGTGCCAAGTTCACGACTGTACGTATTGCCACATATGTAACAAACTCATGATCCAAAAGCTAACTAGCTTCATTATAAATACATTATTTTTTCAACAGTATACGTAAGTACCCACTTTCATAGTATTATTTTTTCACAGGATCCCATGGTTGGAGTACATTAACCGTCTGCTATCTCCCCATGTGACCATTGACTTGGAGGAAGTAGCCATCGTCAGCGTACCCAAATACATTTCTGATCTCGAGGTTTGTATTCTATTTATGTTTTACTGTATTGTTTTTAAGTTTCATTCGTAGAAAAGCTTACGATTTGTTTCTGAAGGTACTTTTGCTGGTGCGTAGGTATTTTGTGGTGAAATGATAAGGATATGTGCAGATCAGAGGTATGATTAATAAAACTGACAGGCGACAATTCCACTTCATCATCATTGTTTTGACGCAATATAGTACGCCACCGGCTAAACAGTAGGTGGAGTATATGGAAAAGCACAAACAAGCAATACACAAATATGGTGAAGTAGTCTACCAATCAATCAACTCAAACTCTACCAGGGTGTGCACACAATATCCCGCCTTCCGTATCAAGTCTATCCCAGCCCTTTTGTAGGTCGTCGGTCCATCTAGCTGGGAAGCGTCCCAGACCGACGCTTGTCACTTGCTAAGTCGGGGGTCTAAAATGCGCTTTTATCATATCACAAAATATGAATTATAATCTAGCGATCCACCCCTAGTTTTTACGAGTGCAACGGTGAAATGGCAAAACTACAAGTCTTCTGTGTTATACCCAAATATATAATTAATGTAGTAAACACAGAAACCTTCAAGAAAATACTCTCTACCTAATGTGTAGATTAGAAGATCTAAGCAGTCATACATGCAGACATGAGCACCATTGAATATTAGCATCACGATACTTCAGCATCTAACCGTGTTACGTAAAGCTCAAGTGGCAATAACACGCAATCACGTCTATTAATAGAAATAAGAAGGTCATCTCATTAATAAGGAAGTGAGCACAAGTCACCGGTAATTAAGTTTTCTCGAGACTTCAATGGCGCTTCATTAATTTGCTTTCTATTTATTGAAGATGGCTTCCTGCGCTCGTGTCCCCTGCGGCATCCCCCTCTTAAAATCCTCCTTTAAAAAAGTAAAAGTAAAGAAAAGTACGGAGACTGACCATTTAATGATGAGCGATCGATCATTAACAGATACGAATGTTTGGCTAAATAGTTCAGATACAACAATTTATGAGATTGATTAATTCCATCAGTCAACTAGGAAATGTCTACTACTACTATCTACTTTTATTTTAAAATAAAGTCAAGTAAAATAAGGTGTAAAAGCGTCTTTATAAAAAAGACGCTTTGTAGCAGAAAATATCGTTTCATACGCATCAACAAACGTCAAAGGTTGCATTACACTTATGAACAGCCGATGTTGTCGGTCGACAGGTTTCGCTCATCTAACTAGAAGACACGTGTCCCTGCAGCATTTCACGTGCCTTGATGTAGACGGGAAATAGTTAACCAAATTAGTAATATTATAAAAAGAAAATTCTTCCCAAAGGTCCTTCTGGCAAACACTCCGAAGCGTGTTCAAGCTAACTACGTGATGTGGCGTGTGGCAGGCGCGTCGGTGTCCTACCTGACTGACAACCTCCGCAGGCGCCAGCTAGCATACGTCACCGCACTCTCGGGGAAGACGGAGAGGGAGAGCCGCTGGAAGGAGTGCGCTGATACCACCAGTGTTAGGTATGATGAGTTCTCTGTCAATTTAAACCTTCGTTTACACGCAAATAGTGAGTAACCGGTCAGGTTCGTTACCAGAAACTACAAACTTACTACTCTAGTCTTACTATTCACTTTGGACTTAAGCCTCGTCACAAGAAGAGGGTACCTCAATTTTCTAGCTCTAGTTTTAGCGTTGTTCCTTTCAGAAATCAGCCGAATAATTGCATAACACCCTATTAGTAGGCATCGCTTTCATTTTGACATTTCAACAACGTTCATTGCGTGTATTTATTGACGTTTTTGAGCAACCATTTTTTTTCATACATAGGTACCAATGAAAGCAATATAAGCAATGGATTAGTCCTTCAGAATGATTCCGATTCTGATTAATAATGTGTTGTAACGCAATTAGGATGCGGGTGTTCCTCGTGTACACTGAAATTTCACACATTTTTTCAATAAAACTATATTGCATTTAATCATAATTCAAACATAATCTAAATTTCGGTTTGCTTTTAGACATGGTTAAGTTACGCAGGTAGCTAGTAAAAATACATAAATCCGTCAAAACCTACGCTAACAAATTAAATACTTACCTACAATGACTTATGATGAGTTTGCATATGATTTGTTCGGAACAAAAGACTTGAACGAACGAAGCTGCCTGCAGGGATTTTAACAGTCCTGAAATGGAAAGTAACACGTCAATACTGACTGGTTAATACATTCTTGTCCAAGTTCTCGTTACCTATATAACCACAGTATCTAAGCCCCACACTACGTAGGTAGTTGTAGGTAATCGTAACATTCCCGCGACACGTGCATGGTCAATTGTACTGTAATAACATGAGGTAGCTCAATTTGTATTTCCATTACAGTACAACATAAACGACTCGATAAACTATGTGTGCATGTGGCACGGTTTGACATAGGTAACTTGATAATCACGTTTCGGCCATTGATTCTGAAGTTACAATGTTTGTTATGCACAACAAACCTACATAAAACTGAACTGCTAGAAACAGCTAGGAGAAGGTGCCAAATACTTACATGCATATATAAGGTGTATCTGTTCATACACGAAGTATTTTAAGAGGTACACCTGTAGGTGGTAAAGAAGCTACAGAAACGATTTTTTTTTTTCTAAATGTATTTTTTTCATAATTTAATATTTATAAATTATTTGACGCACGTAAAAAATAAGAAAGAGCCAGTTCTGCGGATTTTTTACGGCCCGAGACACCGCGGCCATGCTCGTGCAGTCCGGACGCCGCCCTCGCAGCATCAGGCGGGCCATTCATAGAATTTGGAGTAAAGGTTTTATGCAAAACGTCTCAAGCAGTTTTAAAATTATAATAATTACGAAAATTCAAAAACTCTTTCTAAAACTTTTCTTTTTGCTTCTATAGCTTCTTTACCACCTACAGGTGTACCTCTTAAAATATTTCGTGTATGAATAGATACACCTCATATAGCTTCTAATTAGGTTGTTCTTTTCTAAAAGTTAGTTAACGAAATTTATAAGAATTTCAGACACATATCAATTTCAAGAATTGGTATGAAATTACTTATTTTCGGGTATATTTTTGGAAAAAAGAATTTAAAATAGTTCTAGGTATGTATGTACAACTCTAGCACAAAATAAGAAGGTATTTACTATACCATTGACCTATAACACCAAATGTTTCATTCTTATTCCTATATTTAAAACCACAAAAGTAAGTAGATAGTTAATAGTAATATCTACCGAGAACAAAATAATCTAGTGTTGTGTTTATTTCAGTATGTCGATTGCTGTGGGCGCCCTCTACATAAGGAAATATTTCAATGAGAACTCGAAAGCTAATGCATTGGAAATGGTGAACGATATCAGGTAATGTATATCATAATTCATAGATAAATAGCCTATGCAATGCATCCTAGCAGGCATTTGATAGTGCTCATAGCAAAATAAAGTTATTGAGTCTACAATAGAATCGAAAATAGAGTGACAGAGCTGAGCTGAGCTGTTGGTGTGAGATGAGAGATAATCTACCTACCGATACTTAACTATATAGCTGTCTATTATTAAATTTATTTACAAAGTTTTTATTTAAAAAAAAACTACAATTTCCAATACCCAGGTACTTACTTATTTTGTTTTCTGTACTTACGTAGTTAGTACTTCATAGTACGTGCAAGTAGTACGTACTAAATGTAGCATCTGAAATAATTTTAGAGTTAAGTCGTTAGTATTATACTCTAAGGACCTGCACCCCTAGCCAAGTTGATAATCTGCAATCGTTAACGCTAGTCGCTCAACGTTAAGTCACGTGGTTAGAACAAACGAACAGAAAATTCGTAGCCAAATTCACATCGTTCAAAATGATAGAATGATTTTTTATCGTTTCTATAATGTTCAACGCTAAATCCTTTGTTATAATGTGTCGTTTTTCTAAAGACATTGTAGAACGAGCGGCCGACTCAGGCGCTTCAACATGGCTACCAACTTATCTTTTTCTACAATTGCTGACACTGAGGCGTTACCGATTGTAGAACGGTAAACGTTTGTGACTTGGCTAGGGGGGCAGGTAGGATTAAACAGACCAGATCAATCACCTTATCATCATCATCATTTCAGCCGTAAGACGTCCACTACTGGACTTAGGCCTCCCCCAATTTTGGAGGGCTTTGCCATAATCGCCACGCTTGGCAGGCGGGTTGGCGATCGCAGTATGGTGGCAAAATGCATAGAAAACGCTGCTGCCCATTCTCTAGTAAGTCCCTTAGTCGCCTCTTGCGACACCCACGGGAAAAAATGGGGTGGTGTTATTCTTTATGTCCGGCACCACACGGAACAATCATCTATCTGTTGTATATTTATTTTTTTAATTTTTAGCCTCTTTTAAAAACCAGTTGTCTGTATTCGAGCCGTATGTATGGCTACGATTATCCAAAACGACAGAACCAATCTTTATGATGTGTTTTCTTTATCCTTAACATTGCATTTACTGTAACAGAATGGTAATTTCCCCTCAGGCAACAATTCCGCAAGACTTTGAACCAGGTCGATTGGATGGACGAGAAGACTCGTAAAGCAGCGCTGGAGAAAGCTGACTCTATGGCCTCGCACATAGCTTACCCTGCTGAGATGTTAGACAATGACAAACTTACCAAATTCTACGAAGGGGTGAGCTAACATTTAACAGTTAATTTCTGAAGGGTACACCAATACTAGATTCTTTTAACAGTGGCACGAAAGCGTTACTTGTGTAAATTTTACGAATTTAAATCAAATTGCTAACTATCCTTTAATATTTGTTCTAAATATTTTCGACAAGCACGTTAAGTAGATGACCCATAAATAGGAACAAAGTCTTAAAACTAAGTACCTAGGTACATTTCTAAATATTTTGTCTGAATTTAGATTCGTAACATTTATATACTCCGCGTTCATGCTTAGCCCACTGACTGTCATTACATACACCTAAATCATCATTTAAGGTATCTAAAGGTACCTTTTTTAAATGTGACTCTTAAAACAATATTAAGTATTTTAGATCAGTGGAATCCCGAGCCCTAACCAATAATGAAAAATTAAGACAGAAATGTAAATAAAAATTTCTTTTAAGCTGGAAATGTCATCGGAGAAACTGATGGAGTCAGTCCTGAACCTGACGCTATTCGGTACGGAGTATCTGTTCGGAAAACTTCGTGAGCCCGTGAACAAGACCGACTGGGTGACCCACGGCCGCCCCGCCATCGTCAACGCCTTCTACTCGTCTATTGAAAACAGCATCCGTAAGTTAACCTAATGGTACAACGATTTTTTGGCGCCTAAAAGATAGTGGTTGGCTGTGTTTAGCCAGCTTTGACTTGCCATCTCCACTATCTCATCTAGCGTTAGGCCTGCCTCCACTTCTAGTGCCTCGTGGTCCAGTCCATTTTATAACTTCTATTATCTTTAAGCCCAGCCACGTGACATGCTCATTTCCACTTTTTATTACTGCAGCCTATTCTCTTAATAGGTAATAACATTGGTACCGATTCCCTTATTCACAAACTAAACTAAATTTAAGTTCAGGGCATCTTTTTCTTTGTATTTCATTAAGAAGAGGACAAAAGATAAATTTTAGTTTAGTCCTGTCAAATTAATCAGGGCCTGTCACTACTCCATACAACTTTAGACGTGATTAAAAACTTGCCTACTAAAATTACGTCAATTTACGCCAAGCGCTGATTAATTTGACAGGACTAAACTAAATTTTATCTTCTGTCCATTCCTTAATGAAATAGAAAGAAAAAGATGCACTGAACTTAAATTTAGTTTAGTTTGTGACTAAGGGAATCGGCACCATTGTCTATTTCTTTTCGGTTTAAACGTTTCACGACACAAGGTTTATTGGTGTTTGTGTATCTGAACAGAGTTTCCCGCTGGTATTCTGCAAGGTGCGTTCTTCTCCGCCAAACGTCCCGCATACATGAACTACGGAGCCATTGGTTTCGTCATCGGACACGAAATTACTCACGGATTCGATGACCAGGCAAGTTTAAACGTGTACCTAATTTTAAGTCAAAAGTTAGACACAAAAAGACATTGCAAGCTAACCTAGCTGAAAGAAAACCTATAATTTAAAAAAAGAAACATATTTCAGGTACCTTTTGTGGATATATTGTCATAACCGAAGATAATGATTTACCAGATCGTTTTATTGTATGCATAGATAATCATTATCATTGTGTTTTCAGGGTCGTCAATTCGATAGGAATGGAAATCTAGTGGACTGGTGGCAGGAGTCCACCAAACAGAAGTACCTAGAGAAGGCCAAATGTATTATTGATCAGTATTCTAACTACACCGTCGATGAAGTTGGACTTAAGGTATATTAGAGTTTAACATTTAAGAAATGTAATTGGACAAAAAAAATAGCCTCCGGCCTGATTACGGAGGTAGATCTTTAATATCTGCTTTCTGAAAGGCTTAGCTATCAACAAAAAAAATTGATACGAACCTGTTTTTTTTTTAAATTGATTTCAACGACAGAATGTTGTTTTAGCATGTAATTTTTCTAATACATTGTTCTTAATATATTAAGAACAATGTATTAGGAAAATTACAACGACAACAACAACGACAACATACGCGGTGGTATCCTTCTGCGAATCAGTCATGTCGCAGAAGGAGGCTGCGGGAAGTGAGCGGGAGATATCTTCCACTCACCCAGCCCGCAGCAGGCGCACCGGGCGTCGGCGGAGGGCGGACAACGCCCTCTTCCAGCCCCCCCTAAATGGTTCCAGGGGCGACAGATCTGGGGACATCCGTCGCCCCCTATTCCTACGGTATCCGTCAGAATCGCGGGTGTATGACTTCCAAAAAAATCAAAAATAAACTATATAAATGTACGTAAAATGTACGTTTTTGTACTAAAACAATTATAAATGTACGTGTTTGTATGCGTAGCAAACATAATTTGAAAGTACGCCGCCATCCTGATGTCAGGTTGGCGGGTGCATTTTAATTCAATTAACTTTTTTTCAAATTTGATATTAGTAATTAAATGTACGTCAATTGTACATATAGGAACACTATTTAAAAACTTCTTAAATGTTATACAAGCTCTGATATTGTAAAACGCACGTGAGCCGCCACCCTGACGCCAGAATGGCGGGTTGATTCTAAACCAATCAAACTATTTTGATCAACCAAATAACAAATAAATGTACGTCTTATGTTCTTGTCAATAGCATGATTTAATCAATTTTATAACATTTGAGTATAAAGAATACAATGAGCAATCACCATTTCTGGACTTCTATTTATTCCTGGCTTCTGATCATCATAGCACATCCATATCCCATCACCCCTATGTCATCATCATCATCATTTCAGCCGATAGACTTGCACTGCTGGACATAGTCCTCCCCAAGCTCGTCCACTTCGACCGGTTTTGTGCTTCCCGCATCCAGCGGATTCCTGTGGCCTTCACAAGGGTATCGGTCTACTTTGTGGGAAGCCTTCCAACTCTACGTCTTCCGGTACGCGGTCGCTACTCCGGAACCTATCGGCCCCATCGGCCATCTGTTCTGCGAACAATGTGCCCTACCCACTGCCACTTCAGTTTAGCAATTCTTCGGGCTATGTCGGTTACCTTGGTTCTCCTACGGATCTCTTCATTTCGAAAGATACGATACGATCGCATTAGGAAACTCCAAGCATAGCCCTTTCCATCGCCCTTTGGGTGACTTTCAGCCTACTGATAAGGCCCATTGTGAGCGACCACTTTTCAGTTTCATAGGTCATCCTATCAGGGGGTAATATAAAAAAATACGGCTGTTAATGTATGGATGAGGATTTCTGATGATATAGTTCAGTCAGTAGTTACATATTTTCAGCCGTACTGTTACAAGCTATTTGATGTTAATGCAACTGGAACGTGGTCTCCCACAATGGGCCCTATCAGAAGGCTGAAAGTCACCCAAAGGGTGATATGTTATACACCCGTGATTCTGAAAGATACCACTTTTTGAACGTCAAAACTACATAAGACAGTCCCCCAAATGTCCGTCTTTCACCACTTCCTTGTGCTTTCGCTGGGAAGAAGAAGTGACGCACCAAACTCCCCAGTAGCACAGCTGCCTGTTAAGTTTTAAGAACTCGATTCTATACAATAGTAGGTAACCATATCTCAACAAGCTCATGCCAATATACCAACAAAACATTGAAAACCGAACTCAAGTCGAAATAAATATTAAAAACAAAGAAAAATAAAACACCAAAATATTGACCTTATTTTACTTATTTGGGACAAAAAAAACGGATGACCTATGGAACTGAAACGTGGTTGCTCACAATGGATCAGAAGGCTGAAAATCACCCAAAGAAAGATGGAAAGGGCAATGCTGGGAGTTTCTTAACGCGATCGAATCAGAAATGAAGACATCCGTAGGAGAACCAAGTTAACCGACATAGCCCGAAGAATTGCTAAACTGAAGTGGCAGTCAATCAATCAACTCAGCCTACAGCAGTCCACTGCTGGTATGTCCAGTAGTGGACTGCTGGCCTCTCCCAAACTGCGCCACATCATCCTGTCCTCCGCCTTCCGCATCCAGTCTGTCCCAGCCACCTTTTTGAGGTCGTCGGTCCATCTAGCTGGGTGGCGTCCCACACTACGTTTGCCGATACGCGGTCTCCACTTCAGGACTCGTCTGCTCCATTGGCCATCGGTCCATCGACAGACATGGCCAGCCCACTGCCACTTTAGCCTGCTTACTCTGCAAGCTATGTCGGTAACTCCAGTTCTTTTTCAGATAACTTCATTCCTGATTTTATCCTTCAAAGAAACTCCGAGCATAGCCCGCTGAGCGACCTTAAATTTGTGGACTAGCCCCACTATCAGTGTCCACGTTTCGGCACCGTATGTCATAACGGATAGGACGCACTGGTTGAAAACCTTGGTCTTCAAACATTGCGGTATCGGTGACGAGAAGATTTGACGAAGTTTTCCAAACGCTTCCCAACCCAACTGGATCCTCCTGTCGGCTTCTTGCAGGGGCAGGGCATATCGTTCGCAGAACAGATGGCCGATGGGGCCGATATGTACAATTGACGTACATTTAATTACTAATATCAAATTTGAAAAAAAGTTAATTGAATTAAAATGCACCCGCCAACCTGACATCAGGATGGCGGCGTACTTTAAAATTATGTTTGCTACGCATACAAACACGTACATTTATAGTTATTTTAGTACAAAAACGTACATTTTACGTACATTTATATAGTTTATTATTGATTTTTTTGGAAGTCATACACCCGCGATTCTGACGGATACTTCCTACGGACCCTAGATGGTGGCGCGTAGTGTTCCACGCGCGCTCTCTGTGATGTTCGGGGGCGAGTTTAACACCTCACTCCCCACCGGCACCAGTCGGAGATCGCAGAAGACATATTGGTTCCCGTGGTCCCCGACGTAGATGTGGGACGGAACACCGTGGTTTAAATCAGTAAGAGTCTGACAAACCCCTCCGCCCACCCCGGGGTGGAGGAAATCGAGGATATCCACCTCGAGATAAAAAAAAGGTGTCTAAACATAAGCATTTTTCGCCCACCCCAGGGCGGAGGACATCGAGGATATCCACCTCGATATCAAAAAAAAAGGTGTCTAAACATAAGCATTTTTCCAGCTGAACGGAGTGAACACCCAGGGTGAGAACATAGCAGACAACGGTGGCATCAAGGAAGCTTACTACGCGTACCAGGCGTGGACCCAACGACACGGCGACGAGGCGCGCCTGCCTGGACTTGAGAAATACACACCTAGACAGGTTCATTATACATTTTCAATCGATGCCTATGCCTTACTTGATTTCAAATATCTTGTAACCACTGCAACATTTATTTGCTGTCACAAAAACTAGAATGATAAAACACTGTGTAATCGATAGCTGAAATCAATCTTCAAAATAGTTTTTGCTTAATTATTAGTTAACACTAGATTACCTAAAAGCCAGTCATGGATATCGCAACGTAACAGAGCGGTTAGATAAGTGCAACTGTCGATTTTTGCAGCTGTTCTGGCTGAGCGCGGCCAACACCTGGTGCGCGGTATACCGGAACGAGGCCATCAAGCTGCGGATTACAACCGGCTTCCACGCGCCCGGCCGCTTCCGCGTCGTCGGCCCCATGTCCAACATGGAAGAATTCGCGGACGACTTCAAGTGCCCCGCCGGCTCGCCCATGAACCCCAACAACAAGTGCAAAGTGTGGTAGTATCACCCCGCACCATCGCTCGCCTCTCGACCGCTCCCGGGAACCACTTGGAAAACACGCGACGCCTACCTGACGAGCTACTCGAGCCACACACACGACACAATGAATATTCAAGAAAAAATTATAAAATTTCTGTACTTAAATCTAGAACCACTTATAACGTACATGCGAATTATTAGGCGTATTTTTCGGTCATTATTTATGTAAAACAATTTTATTCTATAGTAGGTACTGACGTACCTATAGCTCGACATTGCTGAGTCGATGTACCTACACCTATTCAACCCTACGATTAGTGCAAGTTTGTGGGTGTTGTTAAGTTGGATGTTTAGATATCACCTGATATTTCGATGTTGTGAAACTTGTAAATAGATTAGCTGAATTGTGTTATAGATAGTTATATTCTCTTCAATCACATGCTACGTCACGAGACACTAGATTTCGGTGAGACTTTAGACTGAGCACAGAACAGTAGATATTTGACGGGTAACATACTCAGTGTATAAGTATTATGCAATCTTGTACATCAAAGCTCCCCTTATATTAATTTAAAACCTGCATGTAACACAGTTGAAATGTTACACTTTAATCTTTCATATTTATTCTGAGCCGCAGTTCCTGGCCGCTGAGCAGACACCTTTCGATTTTTATCAATAATATTACTAAACAATTGTATTATTATCTGTAGGAACTATTATTGCGGCTGTTAGTGTATTAAATGTACTAATACTGTATCGAATCGCACTTAGATGTGACTATGAAACGAACAGTGATAATTTAATTTAAAGTTAAGTAGGTATACCTAGTTAGTAGCGTTTTTGGATACAATCGTATTGTTGTAAATCATTGAAACATCAATATAAGATCATTTTTATCAAACACTGCTTTTCATTTTAATGTAGTTGCACTAAATTTTCATTCCCATTAATTTATTTACGTACCTACTTGTCTGAGACAAGAAAAATAACTATAAGAATGTAGTGATTACCTATATCTACATATACTATACGAAGATAAAAATGGCCTACTCACGCTAAAAGGGAATATAAGGCTTTTCGGGGAAGGTCTAAGCTGGAAGGTTCATACAATTATTAAATCTATGACAAATGGAGAAGTTGTAGAACAAAAGTAGCTATTCATTACAATAATGTATTAATACTCTTTCGGCTTCGTACCTTTTCTGATTCACACTGTTTAACTATAACTAAAATAAATAACATAGATTATGATGATCCTTTATTTCACCAGAAAATAATAATAACATACATAATATTAGAAGAATACTACACATGCATTGCGATTCGCGATCAATAATTAAAACAACATATATATTATAGCGCGTTTAACGCTTTCCACATAGTACAAGCAATGTCAGGGTATTTCAATTCTACGATCTACTTATTATCGGATAGCCATGGAATGTTCGAGAACATCTCAATGAAATCTCTAATAATGAATACGTTACATCAAGTGATTGTGCGAAATTTCGCGCGATACCTAACTATAATACGATTATGTAGACATAGTAAGTATAATCCTAAAATGGCTACTATAATAGCTGCAAATAAATAAATCTAATAGAAGTGACTTTCAAAGATGACAAAAAAGATTCAGATTAGTTCTCCAAGAAAATTGTTTTCATTTAATAAAGAAGCATACAGATTTTTTAAAGATAGTAAAATAAGGGTGGAGCATACAGTTGGTCAGTCTCATCACTCGCTATCACTTATCCTTTACTCGAAAACTACGTGACAAATGTTATCAGCACCGGACGCTAATGTGTTCCCATCACTGCCTAACTACTGTGAATGCATCCTCACAAAACAATAACATCTAAAATGCACTAAAGACATAGCTGCAAATATAAATAAATAAAAATAGTAAGAATATCTGAGATCACGAAAATAATGTGCTTTTAGACTGCAATACAAAAAATAGCCTGTGTTAAAATATCAAGTGACTAGTTGTTTGTAGATGTGCAGTGTGTTTTGATCCTAAAGTCCGTTCATTATCGACCCACACACGCCAGTTAAGTTCAAATATTGAACCCACTTTCAAAACTGCAGTTACACCGCACTAAACATTTAAATTGTGACAAAAACTCGCCCGCGAAAGCCCTTTCATTAATTTTAATTATGAATCAGTCGTCAAAATGGGTGTTAGCGAATTTTTTATTGTCTTATCTACCAACAATACTTTAAGAACTATGTTCTCATTTTAATTCTGCTTTTCTTAAGCCAGTACCTACACGACATTCTCGACCTAATGAGCTCCAAGCGGAACCGACACAAAGGGCACATTTCTTCACGACACCGGGCAATACCTACGAAAATTTTGGATACTATGAGACTTCAGTACAACTCCATAGCTTGTCGACGGTTGTATGTCGCGTCAAGCATCATTACCTGCACCACATACAGTCGCTGCAAAATCGACACGCAACGAGGTTCCCATGGATTCAGAACACCCTTACGTTGTAGTATTTCGTAAGTTATAAAACAAAGAATAACCATATATTTGACCGCTTTGGTATTACACTTGTCTATGAAACAGCAGATTCTTTTTCGGTAAATGCCGAAAATTGGTGACTAGAAACAGGTGTTGAATTCATGGCAACAGTTTGCGTGTGGATGTCAGCTGCCACCTTAGATAGGAGTATATCTGCACGCAGTGATCGTTCCACCGTATCGCGTACAATGGCCCTAAGTCCGATATTGCCGAAGCCACCCCAGCCCACCATTAGCGTGTAACTGGAGACTACCCTCACCATTACCACGCACAGCAATCCTATCCTCTACGAGCACCACAATAACACGTCCCTCTGTTAAACACTACTACTTGCGAGTTGAGAAGCTGAAGCACACTCACTCACCAACCTGGTCACTCATTCAACCATACATTACATTCCTACCACTTATATCATGGCCGATATTTCATCGTAATAACCCGTTAAAAACCGCGTCATAAAAAAAAATAAGGAAAATACCCAATAGTCGAATGAAAGTACTGATGGTTTATCCCTTCGTCTCGTGCCAAACTATGATCCCTCACAGCAAATTCTCAGAATATAGCAAAGGAACCGTATTATTTATTTCCCTACTGCTTATTAGTGAATGATGATTTAAATTCAAAATTAAGGTTTTTTTTTTTCGTTTAAATTTTGTTATTTTGCCCAAAAATGATTTCAATTTCAACGTAGAAAAACGCGATATTTAAAAGGTTAACCATAATAATAATTCAGTACTCGTAGTACAAAGATACAGCTTTAACATCAAAACACACTGCAATGAAAATGCCTAACTAACGGCACATGACTATAATTAAATACTATGAGTAATACTTACGACAATCGTCTTAAGGTACCTTAATGTGTAACATTTATATTAATATCAATTTCGACAATATTCGCACCGTGAATAGTATAATACCTGTATTTTGGACAACATTATAATCGATAAATTATTATATTTCTATAATAATTAGTATGTTCACGGTGCTGTCGATGAGTATAGATATTCAGAAAAGGTTATATATGAACATAATGTGTGGACTTAATCGTCCAGACTCGGTGGGTTGTCTTCGGCGAGGGCCACGTGCGGCTTCAGATAGATCAAGAACGCCAGGAGACGATCGTTATCGGCGTCGGAGCCCCTGCAAGAAAGAAGTAACATAACTTATTCATTGAACATCAAAATTTCCAAAGGACTTTTTAGTTAGTCCGCTTTTACCACGGAATAGAACTGACAAAATGTCGCTAGTACAGCACATATTTTTCCGAACCCTTGGTTGTGGAATACAGGAGTAATGTTATCGTCAGTTGTAATGTCAGCACATTTCTGATTAGTTCCATATTTCGCCACGTTCAGTTTTGTATCCCGTTCCCCACGCAAAATTAACGTTGAGTTCAACTGTATCAATCGATGATCAGTGCCTACAGTCAAAATGTAACTGTTAATTATTTCTTCTTACACACACTTGCTTATCTAATTCACTTTAGACATTTAATTTACTTTTTATTATATTATACTTATTTGTGTATACTATTATCGTTGAACCAAATTCAAAGCGTTTATTTACGGTGAAATAATTATGACGTCATATAAAAGTCAATATCTGGATGACGGTAAATTGTGTTTAAAGTTATAAGTTTATGTTCAAGTTGATTATCGATAAAGTTGATCATTGAAAACACGAATAAAACGACATTTTATAAAAATGAATCCTAGCTAGATCGATTTATCGCCCCCGAAACCCCCTGTATACTAAATTTCATGAAAATCGTTGGAGCCGTTTCCGAGATTCAGATATTATTTATATATATATACATATATAATATACAAGAATTGCTCGTTTAAAGATATAAGATTAGAAAACATAGTAAAACCTAATTTATTTTTAAGAGTTTTCGAGGAGTATCTTGCTGGTTTTTGTCCAATTTAACAACCTATTGGTCCGTGATACTAGCTTCTGACATTTCACAATCGCCCATGTAGCGAAATAGCGTATGTGAAATAAGGTAAGTATTTTAAATTTCGAATTCGTATGCAATAAAATAGCGTCAAAATGGCGGCCGTGTACTTACTCAATATCGATCTCAATAGCCAGCACGGTGTGATGCGGCTTTCCTTCCTCGTCGAACCATCTGGAAATATATACACACGTCAGTGGAGTTACATTTATTAAAGTATATCTTGACATTAGGAATTCTCTTGGATTTTTGTATTGTGATAGATTGAATTCTATGGTTATTAAAGATAGATTACTATTCTTTGCAATTTTTAACCTAAATGAAAAGATGTACTGGATATAGGATTCTTCAACCAGATGCCAGTAATAGGCACTTTAGTCTACCTGTTACCAGCCGTTTCACAAATATCGTCGGTTCATGGATCCTATAAGAGATCAGAGATATGGCAGATTTAGACGGTCATTGAATGGAAGTATCGTATCCAAACAAAAGTTTTATCATCATCATCGTCATTTCAGCCGAAAGACGTCCACTGCTGGACATAGGCCTCCCCCAAGCACCGCCACCTCGACCTGTTCTGTGCCTCTCGCATCCAACGCATTCCTGCGGCCTTCACCAGGTCATCGGTCCATCTTGTGGGAGGCCTTCCAACGCTACGTCTACCAGTACGCGGTCGCCACTCCAGAACCTTCCGACCCCATCGGCCATCTGTTCTGCGAGCAATGTGCCCTGCCCACTGCCACTTAAGTTTGGCAATTCTTCGGGCTATGTCGGTAACCTTGGTTTTTTTACGGATCTCATCATTTCTGATTCGATCACGTAGGGAAACTCCAAGCATAGCCCTCTCCATTGCTCTTTGGGTGACTTTGAGCCTTCTTATGAGGCCCATTGTGAGCGACCACGTCTCAGTACCATATGTCATCACTGGCAACACACACTGGTCAAAGACTTTTGTCTTGAGACACTGCGGTAATTGGGACGAGAATATACCGCGTACCTTTCCGAACGCTGCCCAGCCGAGTCGGATTCGACGATTGACCTCTTTCTCGAAGTTGGACCTACCTAACTGGACAGTCTGTCCTAGGTACACATATTCGTCCACAACTTCGAGTGTAGCGCTTCCGATCTTCATTGGAGTGGGTATCACTTGAGCATTGGACATGACCTTTGTCTTGTCCATGTTCATCCCAAGACCCACTCTTTCGGAAGCTCTACTGAGGTCATCAAGCATTGTACTGAGGTCCTCCATAGTCTCAGCCATGACTACTATATCGTCGGCAAATCGAAGGTGAGTGATGTACTCGCCATTGATGTTGATGCCAGCCCCTTTCCAGTCCAGAACCTTGAAGACATCCTCCAGTGCAGCGGTGAACAGTTTCGGAGAGATGACGTCTCCCTGTCTCACCCCTCGCTGCAGGAGGACAGGTTTCGAGGCTCTGTCCTGGAGCCGGACTGACATAGTGGCGTTTTCATACAAACACTTCAGCACTTCGATGTACCGATAGTCAATCTGGCACCGTTGGAGAGACTGCAGTACAGCCCAGGTTTCGATCGAATCGAAGGCTTTTCCATAGTCCACAAACGCTAAGCAGAGAGGCAGGTTATACTTTTGGGTCTTCTGTATAACCTGCCGCAGCGTATGTATGTGGTCCACGGTGCTAAAGCCTTTACGGAATCCGGCTTGTTCGGGAGGCTGGAAGTCGTCAAACCTGCGCGCGAGACGATTCGTGATGACCCTTGAAAACAGCTTGTAGACATGGCTCACAAGTGAGATGGGCCTATAATTCTTAAGTAGGGTATTGTCACCCTTCATAAAGAAAAGTACCACCACACCTCTGTTCCATGCCTGTGGCGTTTTGCCCTCGAGTATGACGGAGTCAAATAGCTTCTGAAGGGCCTTTAGAACGGGTTTTCCGCCGGCCTTCAGGAGCTCGGCCGTAATTCCGTCATCACCCGGCGCCTTGTTATTTTTAAGCTGCTTCAGAGCCATCCTAATCTCGTACAAGCTGACGTCCGGGATATCTTCAGTGTAGTGTCGAGTCAATCTAGCTCTCGGGTCGTTAGCCAGATTCATAACGGGGTTTCTGGTGGACGTGTATAACTGTCCATAAAACTTCTCGATCTCTCTTAACAGCTCAGGTTTGGCGGACACGACTCTGCGGTCGTCGGTCTTCAATTTGGCAAGCTGACTCTGCCCAATAGACAGATTTCTTGCAAATACTTTGGAGCCCTTGTTCCGCTCTATCGCGTCTCTAAAACGTTCCGTATTAAAGAGGCGAAGGTCGCGTTTCAAGGACTTAGAGATCCGTCTATTTAGCTGCCGGTACTCGAGTGCAGCTTCTGAAGACTGCAGGATCATTTCGCGCCTCTGTTCCATGAGCTGTAATGTTGGATCTCAGAGTTTCTTTTTGCTATTAGTAGGGCGGGTCTTGAAGAACTGAGCCCGACCGTATGGACAGTTTCCACAAACCCATCGTTATAATCGTCCACGGAGCTCCCTAGGCACTCAAAACGATTCTGGAGTTCGAGCTGAACGCTCTCGGGGTTCTGAAGTTGGATCGGTGCTGGACGGAGCGTTGACCTCATCAGCCGAGATCTTTCCAGCTTGATATTGATATTCAATGTGCCTCTTACCATGCGGTGATCACTCCCGGTTCTCACCGCGTTGATCACAGAGACATCATTGAATATGTGCTTCTTCGTCGACATAATGAAGTCAATCTCATTTTAGTTGCACCGTCAGGACTCTGCCAGGTCCACTTCCTGTGCTCGCGTTTTCTGAAGAAGGAATTCAACATAAAGAGGCCTTCCTTCTCCATAAAACTAGCCATTAGGTGACCCCGGTGATTCCGACGTCCAACTCCAAATTGCCCCACTCGCAGCTCATCATCGCTTCGCTTGCCCAGTTTCGCGTTGAAGTCCCCCATGACAACGGTGAAGTGAGATTTGGTACCATGCATGGCTCTGGAAATATCCTCATACATGGTCTCCACCTCATCGTCGAGGTGTGTCGAGGTCGGGGCGTACACCTGTATGACCTTCAGCGAATACCTTGCGGATATTCTGAGTATAAGGAACGCCACCCTGGTCGACACACTCTCGATCTTCACAACGTTGCTCACAAGGGACTTATGGACGATAAACCCGACACCACCTTGGGACTGCTGGTCGCCCTCCCGGAAATAGAGCAGGTTTCCAGAATTTAGGATTATCGAGTCCTCCCCCTGTCTTCGGACTTCAGATAACCCTACTATGCCCCATCGTAACCTGCTCAATTCTTCCTCAAGTTCAGCGATCTTCTCGTCGGTCCGGAGTGTGCGCGTGTTGTAGGTTGCCAGGTACAGTTTTCGGTGATTGTGGTAGCCGGATCTCTTCCGGGGATTGTTAGCACTCCTTGCCTCACCGTGGCCTTGACCGCTACCATAGTCAAGGGTAGGGCACCACGGTCCGTTTTTTATTTGTGCTTGTCATTAATTGGGGGGGTGGGTTGCCATAATCGCCACGCTTGGCAGGCGGGTTGGCGATCGCAGTATGGTTTTGATAAAATGCATAGAGAAAGCTGCTGCCCATTCTCTAGTTAGTCCCTTAGTCGCCTCTTACGACACCCACGGGAGTTTATGCTTTGGGAATCGTTGTCTATCTTCGGAAAAACGAATGTGCAGTGATGAGATCGAATAAACAGCTGTGACAATCATGGATGTACGTATTTAGTATTAACATGGTTACAACATTATAAATTAACTATGCTAAGCAATTAAAAAAAAAATATTTTAAACTTTTAAGACGCTGACCACGGTCACATTGTTCGTCTCGTAATCTAAGATCAATTCTCGTAATTTTAAACAATCTGTCAAAAATATCTCGAGTTTTCATAAATTTTAGACATTTGAGTGTCGCCGAGATTAGATGTGACTAGATTTTGAACGTTTTTAATTATGAGAACTGGCATTCCGGTGTTGGAGTAAATCTGACAGAGACCGTGATGCAAATGCGCAATGATAGGTGCGCTACTTCAGAATGCTACTACAGCTCGGCTGTGAAATATTAAAACTCAGTATCTGCATAAAACTAAATTTATATAATAACAGGAGAGCCGAATAACGATTTCTTTAGAACTAAACTTTTGCTGTAGATACTAAGTTTCCGACTTTTTGTAACTTCGTATTTGATTAATTATTGGGAGTTTTTGGTAGCCTAGTATGTGGAGGGTGGTGTATAAGGTCGAAAAATGCAAAAAAACACTCGTTTTAAAAATGAACAGTCGCTATAGTTCGGGAACCCGATCGTTCGGGAAGCGGCTGGCTGTGTACTCACACGTCGGCGATGGGTGGCGCGGCGCAGGGCGCGGCGGCGAGCGCGCGCGGGCGGCGCAGCGGCGCCGGCTCGCCGCGCTCGGCGCCCTCGCCGCCCGCCACCTGCGCCGCCACCAGCGTCGAGCGCACCACGTGCCAGAACCCGCGCACCGCCGCGCCCACGCCGTCGATACGCTCGATACGCACCCACCCTGCAACCATAAACAGCAGGCCCGTTCTCGTACTTAACACGTTGAGTGCCGATCACGCGATATCGCGTGATTCGTCGGCTCTGCATTATGACCGATCATGCGATATCGCGTGATTCGTCGGCTCTGCATTATGACCGATCACGCGATATCGCGTGCTTACTACTAACAATTTTGTATGCGCTCTAAATCTGTGGCCATATCGGATTAACCATCAATCTGTGTTTGGCACTCAACGTGTTAAAAACGTACAAAATATAGCAGTCTCATCTCGGTGACAAGCAAATGTCAAAAACTGGTCAAAAAATTATGGAATCTCGAGGTATTTTGAACAGAATTGAGTTGAGGTCATAAAAAATATTTAATAATTTCACCGAAAAAATACCAAAATAATTTTTTTTTTTGATATCGGAACAATAAGATTGTAAATGATTTTGATTGGCTAAATTTTACTGTGACGTCAAACATCTATAAAACGTCTACCTGTCATTGCTTGCCAAATAGGGTGTTCAAAAAAGTTCAGGCCACCAGTTGGCGCCACTTTGACAAGAGGTCCTCCACTTCGACAATGAATATACAACTATTTAATTCATTCGGTTTCATTCAGTCACGACTAAGGCAAATATAGGCGCTTTGACACTTTTAACAGATGCCCTGACCATTTCAGAAAACCCTCAATGCCATGATTCCAAGATATACTAACAAGTGACGTCACTTGACTGACTCGACGCCATATTGCTGTAGCAACTGTTTTTACAGGTTAAATCATCTATGTGTTTTTTAATGTATTTTTTTTACCAATTACTTAAAATAACTAAAAATAAATATTATTTATACGGTCCTAACCGCTTAATAACAAGCGACGGTTTTTAGAAACTAGTCAATAGCCTATTCAAACATTACTACTTCCTGTGTGCTTGGATTATACGTATTGTAACGAAAGCCACGGTGTCTCATTTTAATATTAAATATCTGGATGACCGAGCTTTGCTCGGTATTTTTTGGTAAATTGTGTTTATCAACTTGAACATAAACTTATTATTTATAAGTTTATGTTCAAGTTGATTATCGATAAAGTTGGTCATTGAAAACACGAATAAAACGACATTTTATAAAAATGAATCCTAGCTAGATCGATTTATCGCCCCTAAAACCCCCTGTATACAAAATTTCATGAAAATCGTTGGAGCCGTTTCCGAGATTCAGATTATATATATATATACAAGAATTGCTCGTTTAAAGATATAAGATTTATATTATATTTATCTAATCACTCCGTAACTTGCACACATTTTTTTCTTAACCATTAAATTCTTGAATAACATTAACATAACATCATCATCATATTATGCCTATAACTGTCTTCTGCTGAACGTAAGTCTCCCCCAATTGAACGCAATTTAGCTCCATCTGTGGCTATATTCGGACTATTTCAAGATCAATGAAAAGGACCTCTAACGTCTCTATTCAGGTAAATCATAATTGATGAACTTACCAGCTAATGCGGCCGGGGCGTCAGGCTGGCAGTTGGCGCAGTAGCAACGCACCTGTCCCCACGAGACAGCCTGGCGGAGCTCCGGGTAAGGCAGCACCAAATAGTTCCAGAACTTCAGTACAAGGTGCAGGTGTTCACACCCCTCCCCAGACGCCTCCCACTCAGACTCCAAGCTATGACCCTCAACACTCTCCTGGTCCAAGCACAAAATGCGATTCAGATAGTGCAAATACTCCACTGACAGCGACTCAGACCAAAAATCGTCGCGACGCGTCGAGTCATCAATGGAGGACGACTGTTCTTCAGTGAGATCGGGCAAGTTCCCGATCTCCATGGTGAGCGCGTCTATTATCTCGGTGTCCAGATTGTCGACATCGTTAGCTTCCGGGTAGCGGTCGTTGTGTTGGATGTTGGTGTCACAGAAGAGCTCGTATGCTTCGTCGCCCACCCGCGAGCCCACGCTGTACGTGTGGCGTAAGGCGCTCGCCGCGGTCTGCTCCTCACTCGCCACGCTGAAGTTGTGCGTCGAGTGACTCTTCTGAATGCAACGGTTCACTACCTCATTGTTATCTGCAGGCGGACTGATGGTTCGCTGTGGCAAGTTCAGACTCTGTGCCATCGGGGCCTCGTCTGGAATGTCTTGACAATTTCCGTTACCCATGTCTTTAAATTTTTTCGACTGCACAAGGCTTGATGAGGCAGGCCCTCCAAAAGGTTGCATCACCGGCTGTGGAATTGGTGTCGGAGTACGGAATGGAGGAGTCGGCACAGAATAAGGCATGAAGCTGAGACCAGAGCTGGGGCCATCGGGCATAGGTAGAGGTTCCCATTGGGTGTTCATGAGATTATCTTGACTGAAAGCTTTCTTTTTCTTCTTGATCACAGATTCTGGATCAACAGACTCATCATCAGCTTCCTCGTCAGAATCGTTACCCAGGGCCTCGTCGCGGTTCTCAGTGATCACCGGCAGATCTAATGATGCACCACTCGCAATGACGTAAGGGTGAAGCAACACCGATATCTGAAAATAATGAAAACCATTTCGTGAAAAGCTTCGTACAGTACAAAAGTTATGTTATATTACAGTACAATATATAGGTTTCTGGGGTATTTAAATATGTGAATGTTAAAAGAGTTGGGTCCAGTAGGTGGCCACGCCAAGCGCGGCAACAGTGGTGTTTTTTAGCCCTTCAAAAGTGCAGTAGTGTGAAAACATTGGAACCCCTACATATGGGAAGTTTGTACATACCTGACAAATCCTGCCGTACAAATCGATGGTCGGGTAGACATGGCTGAACCGACGCGGCACGGTTGCGATACAGCCGATCAGCTTGCCGTTGACCTGCAGTACGAGCTCGCTGGTGAAGCGGAAGTGGATGGTCAGAACCGACTGCTCGGTAAGTTCTTCGAGGGCCATACCCATCATGGAGTGGAACTGCGAATATAAAATATATACATATATCTTTACATATATAAGTCTACTGTACGTGTGTATGCCACTGAACTCCTCCTGAACGGCTGGACCGATTTGAATGATTTTTTTTGTATGCATTTGGTTGGCAGCCTGGATGGTTTAGATTCACTATTGGAGCCGGTACGTGGCGCTGCTATCTAGTTCTAGGAAACAGGACAACGTCTGTACAGTCAGCAAGTATAATATAATATCTTAGGACAACCAACACACTGATAATGAATGATTATAGGTCGTTAATTTTGCAACTACTTTTCCGGTTGCTGGTTATGGGGAGCATGGGTTTGCCCGGGTTGGTAAGTGTTATTGGGTTTTTCCATCAGCAATATCTTAGTAGCACCCCGAGGCCTAGATTTGTGCCCTATTAATCGCAATTGGCTCGCCCCCTATTACATGGGACTCAAACATAACTGGCGAAATGAGGGTACTAGAGGCACACCTCTGCCTAATCCTTCGGGGATAGGCGTGATGTTATGTTACTATTCCGGATTTAAAGCGATTTTAATTGTAATTTTTTCGGTGTAAGTACCAAAATAAAGGGCCATAGCGCGTGAAAGGTAGCTACGGCAACTCTACTCAAAGTAAAGCAATGGAATTCTTCACCAACTGCTAAATGCAGAACGAATTTCTTAATTTAAATAATTTTGGCGTTATTAACTACGGAACGTACGGAAAAAATAACTATTTGGCACCCCACATGGCCGACATTTTGGGTATTTAAAATCGACATTATTTCAGTTCTTCGAAACTTAAAAACAGCTTGAGGTGTAGCAAGCTAGAAACAAATTTTATTCCTATTTGATTACTATATTAACGAGAGTAGTTTTAATCGAATGTTTTCTTTCCCTTATTAATAACACCTGCCTCTTCTCATACAGAAGGCAGGATAATAGGTCACCACACTCTCTTGCTCAAGAAGAGTTGGCTACCAGCTGATGCCCTCAACTTCGTACGCGAGAAATTTCTTTTTCCCCGACCCACCCCGTCGCATGGCATCGCTTCTCTCTCCCTAGTCTTCCTTTGCTAGGCTTCTAAGAGTAGTAGCGTGATGTTAGATAGCCTATACCCTTCCTCACTAATTGAGCTATAAAAAGTAAACAGATAGTTTTTTATCCGAGATCAGAGATTAGGGAGTCCAAATAAAGAAATGAACTCATATTAATATGGATCAGAAGTATTGCCGCCGTGAGGAAATCTGGGGAGCATGTAAGGATCGTATGTATTTATGTTGCCTCGTTTAAATTCATAATCTGATCATACATGCACGCTGGTTACGAGTACTACGCACCACATTTCTAAAGAATATCACCATTAAGGTCACTATATGTCCTCCTAGGGCGTCCCCTCCCGGCGATTCCACTCACATCTGCCTTGTAAATAACTTATGTAAACCGGTCTTCATTCATCCTCTCAACATAACGAAACCATCTAAACATAATCTTTTCAATAATTTTCCCATCGTAGTCTTAATACTTTATTCCTCAGCTTATCATTCATAGTGACACCACACGTGCTTCGTAAGGAACGTATTTTCACAGCATTAATTCTGCTTTCATGCTTCTTTTGCCACGCCCAACATTCACTTTCATACATAAACGTAGGTACCAGCTACACAACTTTACAAATAAGTTGTAGTGACAAGTCTGTAAGTGCTGCATAGCCTCATGTGTTACACTGATAAAAATGCGTAAGAATTAGGTATTGTAGGTTATAAATTTTAACTCATACATTGTCGTATATGGCCCAGGTTTCCTCAGGGCAATAATTAAGGCAAAATACTTACAAATGTCCCGTTATCATTGAGCAGGTCGCTGGATATGAGCCAGCAGGGTGGCTCAAGGTGTACGCTGTTAGATGGAGTCTCGAGTGGCAGCACCCCTACCGCACCAATGGCCACGGTGCCCAACCAATCATCGCATGTTTTGTCAACGCGGAACTGTAACAAAGAAACAGTTTCTTGTATAGATCTATATGTGGGGTAAGATTTATAGATCTACGCTGCAGCAAGGATCTCTTGGTGTTCGATAGGCTCATACTCAAAGCATTTATTTTGATTAAATTAAATTAAATATTGTAATTAAAAATTTACAGGTTTCTTTGAGCAATCTTACCAAGAGTAATAATGTTACCCAGTAACTGGCTTGTGAACGTATATAGGCAGTGGCTCGTTGTAAAATACTGATATTTAGATGCATCAGGTTAGACTGGTAGCCGACCCCAAAATAGTTGGGAAAAGGCTAGGCAGATGATGACAGGCACTTCTGAACTACTACAGGGAGCCGACCAGTCAGAAAGATAAAGATGTTGCCCATTCTAAAGAGTAGTCAGTTCCAATGAGGAAGAGGAAAGAAGCTCCATGGACACTCTTTAAATCGAAATATTCTTTACATTTTCCATGTTGAAATTATAGGTAAGTAGTACATTTCAGCATTTGCATTCAGAACAAAAAGTAAACAAAAAAAGCAGTGGAAAAATAAAGAAGTAATAGTAGTAGTAGAAGTAACAATAAAAGTAAGTAATTTAAAATAAGCAGCTAAGAGTGACTAATCCCCGCTGACTGAGCAAGAATATAATGCATGGATGAGCACTAAATAGTTCATTTTTTTTTTAAAGGAACCGAATCTTCCAACAATTGCGCTACCAACAGCGAAATATTTCAGTGACAGGACGGGCGTTGACAGGGAATTTGTGAAATGTATGGCCGCGTTAGTTCCAATTTTATCCACGCGCCAAAAGATCCTTGTAAAACTAACTGTTATGGACAGCCAAGCACACATGAGTAGTAACAAAATCAGTACAAGCTATTATTCAATTCAAACAACGTAGTACGTAGATCTTTGACAGTCGTTACGGGTCGTCACAAGTCCGTAAGTCTGACCACCAATCTTACCAAGGGGTATCGTATTACCCAGTTACTTGTGGGGGTCAGATGGGCAGTCGCTTCATGTAAAATACTGATACTCAGCTCATCCGGTAAGCAGTGGCGTGCATTGCGGGTAGGCAAACAAACGCAGGTTTCTTTTTGGTATGATAATTTAATTCGTTTCATAATAATTTCGGTACACACATTAAAATGTAATTGAAGACTTATGGTGATTTTTCGAGGTAGGCACTGCTTATATGCCTATATGCAATGCACGCCACTGCCGGTAAGACTGGAAGCAGACCCCTACTTACTTGTGAAAAGGCTAGGCAGTGATGAAACTGCGTACTTCTCTTACTAAGTACTGACCTTTGATTAGAGCTACTTCCATAGTACGGTCACCTGAGCATATAAATCGTTTTTGTGGCAAATTGACGCACAGCCTACATTTGCTACACAGACTATTAGGTATTTACCTATGAAATTGCCGTTCTGCAGTACTGGCCATTTCACATCAAAATAATTTTTGTTTGTCTAAGAATTCTAATTTCAAATTAATTTTATTTTAAAAACATGGAATTCTTTTTCCAAAAGTAGTCATTTGTTTATTGATTAGTGTTACATTTTCATCGCGTTTCAATCTTTTTCGTCATCATGGATACGATAAAAATTCGAGTAATTATGGAATATGAGTACCGTCGTGGCAGCAACGCGGCACAAGCGGCACGCAACATCAACGACGTTTACGGAGCTAACACTACAAACCAACGCACCACCTGTTATTGGTTTGCTCGCTTCTGTTCTGGAAATTTCGATTTGAAAAATGAACCTCGCGGTCGGCCGTAGACTTTGGTCGACAATGACGAATTAAAGGCGATTGTGGAAGCTGATGATACACAATCTACGGCTGAATTAGCAGCAGCTTTCGACGTTAGCGTCAAAACAATATTGGTCCATTTGCGTCAAATTGGCAAGGTAAAAAAGCTTGACAAATGGTTGCCCCACGAACTCAATGATCGCCAGCGCGAAGTACGCATCGAGACGTGCCTTGCACTGCTCAACAGATACACAAATGAAGGAATTTTGAAACGCATTGTTATCTGCGATGAAAAATGGATTCTGTTTGATAACCGCAAGCGCTCAGCAAGTTGGTTGGATCCTGGTTCAGCACCTAAACAATGCCCTAAACGAAAACGTACCCCTAGAAAAGTGATGGTCACTGTTTGGTGGTCTAGCGCCGGTGTGATTCATCACAGCTTCTTACCAAACGGGGTGAGCATTACTGCAGATGTGTACTGTGAAGAACTGAACTCAATGATGGAGAAGCTGGCAGATCTCCAACCAGCATTGGTCAATCGCTCGTCTCCGCTGCTCCTGCACGACAACGCGCGACCTCATACTGCACAGCAGATGGTCTCCAAGTTGCAAGAACTGGGGTTGGAAGCTCTCCGTCATCCGCCCTACTCACCAGACCTTGCGCCTACAGACTACTACTTTTTCCAGAATTTGGATAACTTCTTGGCGGGAAAAAAATTCAATACCCGAGAGGCAGTACAAAATGCCTTTGAAGAATTTGTTGCCTCCCGTCCAGCTGATTTTTTTAAGAAGGGCATCAATAAACTGCCACTGCGTTGGCAAAGATGCATTGATTGAATGGGTGATTATTTCGATTAATACAAATAAAAAATACATGAAAAAAATCGTTTCATTTTTTTCATACTAAACGGCATTTTCATAGGTAAAGATCTATTATAAAAGTTTTGATATAGAATATATATATATAAGGTGTATCTATTCATACACGAAATATTTTAAGAGGTACATCTATAGGTGGTAAAGAAGCTACAGCAACGAAAAAAAATTATTTTTTCTAAATGTATTTTTTTTAATTTTAATGTTTATAAATAATTTGACGCACATAAGAAATACTGGCTCCTTCTTATTTTTTACGGCCCGAGACACCACGGCCATGCTCGTGCCGTCCGGTCGCCACCCTCGCGGCGTCAGGCGGGCCATTCATAGAATTTGGAGTAAAGGTTTTATGCAAAACGTCTCAAGCAGTTTTAAAATTATAATAATTAAGTACGAAAATTCAAAAACGCTTAAATAAAAAAAATCTTTTTGCTTCTATAGCTTCTTTACCACCTACAGGTACACATATATACAATCACGCCTTTTTCCCATGGGGATAGGCAGAAACCACGGAACGCCACCTGCTACGATCTCACACACACACTCACACTCACACACACACACACACACACTCACACTCTCTTGTCACCTACAGGTGTACCTCTTAAAATATTTCGTGTATGAATAGATACACCTTATATATGTTTGTTTTTTAAAAACGTTTGAGTCGGTTGTCGGGGCCATAAAGTTTCTACACTCTCACTCGCTTATCCTAATAATGAACCTAAATAGATCCTTTTATACACTCTAATTTCCTGAGTAGATTATCTTAAATTTTTCTCAGGCAAGTGCGCAGTTCTAAACGGCTGTCTAAAAACACGTTTTATTCGTATTTACTTTTAAATACAGGATTTTTTTTTAACCACCGCGTACATTTCTTTTCAGTATCAGTAATAGAACACATTTCAACAATTTTTCAATACTTTTTTTTAATTTTATCCGACCTTAAATCAGTAAACTGTGGACAACCTACATATTTCGTAATATGATATCGACAATAGAAATAGGTCAGTAACCGCGTGCCGGCGTAGGTACTTTGAACTTTTTAGAATTTTGACCGATCGAATAGCTGGTAGGTACTTGTAGCTACGCTCGGTCGTCCACCTTCGCTGCCGTACCAGCGCCGCGCACAAATTACCATAAAAACCAGTTTCAAAATAAACATATTTCGTTAACGATAGCTAATTTTTTTTGTATTAAGATATATCAAAATAAAAATTGCATGGTTATTATTAAGTTTAATTTGTTAAAATTTGCGCACTGATTAAAAACTTATCCTGTATGCAAAAAGGGGCAGGAACATCGGCTCGTAATCTGTACCATGAATTCCTCACATAATAGACTAGCAATTATTCGTAGGTTGTGTGTAAAAATATCTACGCGATCAAAATTTATGGAACGGCATAGTATGGTATTTTTTTTTTTTGGTTTCATTTTCCAGGGGTCAGGTTCCCTGGTTCATAATTAAGTACTAAACTCCATTGCAACAGGTTATGTCGTTACGTTTCGTTGTCAAGAGTTTTTTTTTTTTTTAAATTAAATTATCGTAGTATGAATTACATTAAAATTTGATACAATTTATTCGCAAAATAGAATGAATAACATAATTTTTGTCGCTCTTGTGCTAGGTCATACTGTGAGAATATCGCAGGTCATCCTTCTTACGAAAATAATACCTAGTCTGTTATGAGAACCACGGGTGGGCTTATTATTTTTGAGTCTATTTATTGATTATTTTAATGTGAAAAGCTAGTGTTATTAATAGAGCAGAACTATTATTAATTCTGACTACCTACATTAACTTTTCCGTGTGACTTGTTTTGCTGATGTTTCAACTGTTCATATAAGTTGTAACTGAAGAAAAAATACGGCCGATTGAAATATGCGTTAAAAAACGTGAATGAAAGTATGACACCATGCCGGAGGCTCTACACGGGGGTCGTGCGGTCCATGGCCCTTTACGGGGCACCGGTGTGGGCGTGGGCGCCCTCATTGAGGCTGCGCCCAGCGCGCCGGCTGAGTGCGGCCCAAAGGGTCATGGCCAGCCGGTTTTTCCGGGGATACCGCACGGTCTCCTGCGAGGCGGCGAGCCTCCTTGCCGAATTGCCGCCATGGGATCTGGAGGCAAAGGTCCTCGCCCACATATGGGAATGGCGCGAGGAGGCGAAACTCCGGGGCGAAACTCCGCAGCCGCGACAAATCGCTGCACGGTGGACAGAGCTCCAGTGTGATCTCGTGGCGACATGGCGGGTACGATTGTCGCAACCTAGTGCTGGGCACGCCACAATTGCGGCGGTAAGTTCCCTCTTTGAGGAGTGGATAAAGAGGCGTCACGGCATCCTCACCTTCCGCCTGACGCTGGTTCTCACCGGGCATAGTTGCTTCGGTGGGTTCCTGTTCAGGATAAAGCGGGAGGATACGCCCGGGTGTTTCCATTGTGAGGATCGTCTAGAGGACACGGTGGAGCATACGGTGGAAGTGTGCCCTGCCTGGGCGGAGCACCGCCGTGTCCTCGTGGAGGCGATCGGCGGCGGCGACCTCTCGCGTCCGGCCCTGGTGCGAGCCATGGTACAGAGCGAGAGGGCATGGGAAGCCGTCACCTCCTTCTGCGAAGCAGTAATGCTCGCGAAGGAGGAGGCGGGGCGCGTGAGGGAGTGGCAGTCTCTGCGCCCTCACGTCCCTAGCCGCCGCAGGAGGAGACGCCCCGGACGTCGGAAGTCGATAGCTGAGTCCCGGCCACCATAGGCGCGAGCTTGCAGGCGGCGAGCAATGGGTAGCTCGCCGCCCGGTAAGGACCAGGCTCGGGTCGACAGCGCGTAGTGCTCCACGCGCACCTCAAAGAGATGTCAGTAAAACTGAAGGGGTCTGCTGGACTGATGCCTGCCAGGGTTACGAGATTGTTCGAAAGAGATACTGTGACCCTGGCACATGGGCAACTGAAGAAACACGGGTGGGTTTTAGACAGTAAAAGTCTGACATGCCCTCCCGCTCCGCCCAGAGCGGGAGAAGTCATATGATGATTTCCCATCCAGAAAAAAAAAGTATGACACCATTTTTCGTTCGCCAGCAAAAACATTTCGTATTATACGCTAATGACGCTTGGCGTTCATTTTAATGTTGCGATGAAATTTCGCTACGGCTGTTGTTTTCTCAGCAAACACCTTTTATTTCGCTTAAAGATTTTATGACAGAATTGCAATAGCAAAGCAGGCGCTTCGCTAGTAATAATATTAAATGGCTGGGTTTTTATCTGCTTGGTAAGAATTGGAGGAATTGGAGGACAAATTTTAAACGAGGAGTAATCCTCGTTTACGTCTTGAAAATTTGTAATATTACTTTTTTACGCCTTGCGCACTTTAACCATGTACTGAATGTCGGTTTTTTGATGACATATTGGCTCAGCGTCACTTTTAACTAAGATCTCGAAACGTACAACTCCCTAATCATCATATCATCATCTGCGGAGCCTTTTCTCAACTACGTTGGGGTCGGCTTCCAGTCTAACCGAAAGCAGCTGAATTCCAGTATTTGTATAATACCAGTACCTACAATTCCCTAATATTTTACTAATTCACCTCAAAATCGCAATGTGCAATTCGCAGCTGATAAGAGTTATTCGCATAGGTTTACTTAACTTACCCTGAAGTTATGTCCGCGACGCAGGGGCTGACTAATGACAGCAATGCCGTCTTTATATCCCCTTAAACGTGCCGCCACCGTGTCTGAAATAAACGAGTACAAGGTGATTATTATTGAGGCTATATGATTAACCAGAGTTGGCTGGTATGTATTTAGATTAGATGTGGCAGAGATATCAGATGCATCTATTAATTACGGGCATTACCAGTTGACCAGTGTTTGCTTGAACGCCAGTTTTATAGAGACAATCATATTCTTACTAACAAATCATTAAGAAGATGTTATATCTACCTGAGCTGCACAGCTTTATGTTCTTTCCATGTACGTTGTAGAAAGTGTAGGGCAGTGGAGTACGGCGAGGAATGGGCTTTATGATCGGGTGTGGTTCACAGGACTCTTCGTCGGGGGGCTCGTCCTGGCTTTCCGCGCCTTCTTCAGCCGCGTTGGTACTGGCTCCTGCGCCCGCCCCTGAATCCTGGCTGGAGCCGGGACCGGCGTCAGTCGCTACTGAAGTGGACGGCTCAGCAGACGTCGAGGCTACCGGGGAGCTAACAGCGGGAGGGACGGAGCCATGCTTGCCTTTGCCCTTACCCTTGTACCTGGCTTGCTCCTTAGCTTTCTCGCGTGCTTCAGCGCGGGCGGCGGCTTGAGCCTCCGCAGCAGCTTGAGCAGCATCTGCTGCGATCTTGGCGTACTTGCCCTTTAGAATGGGCCCCTTGCCCTTACGACCCATCGCGTCCTCTTCAGCGGATGCGTCCTCTTCTGTAAGCAGTTGTACGTCAGGCTCCGGGGAGTCTTCACTGGAGAACTCGTCGTCGGGGTAGTCTACCGTCCGCTCGGCTGTGCGAGGGTCACTCACTGGACACTGGACCGCCACTAAGTTCCTTATACTGGGCTCAAACACGTCTTCCTGGCAAATATGACTTGCCGAGAAGACCGGCGGTGCAACTAGATTCTTCGGGTAGTCATCGGTGTCGTTGGGAACTGAAATGATATAATTTTCAATTAAATAAAATACCAGATTAATTTAGGTCTTACCTACTTATAATCTAAACGGTGTAAGGGTAACGCTTCCGAAAACGAAGACAGGTGACAGGGCTAGTTATTCACGATACGTAACCATACTTATTTTTTTTTAAATTTTACCATTTTTTTTGCATTGTTTGTGCACTATGCTGTGAGAACAGTTAAATGAACCATTAAAAATTATTTTTGAAAGCGTTAGTACTCAAAAGTACTATATAAGGTGTATCTATTCATACACGAAATATTTTAAGAGGTACACCTGTAGGTAGTAAAGAAGCTACAGCAATGAAAAAAAACGAATTTCTAAATGTATTTTTTTTAAATTAATATTTATTATTTGACGCACATAAGGATATACTGGCTCCTAATTTTTTACGGCCCGAGACACCGCGGCCATCCTCGTGCCGTCCGGTCACCGCCCTCGCAGCATCAGGCGGGCCATTCATAGAATTTGGAGTAAAGGTTTTATGCAAAACGTCTCAAGCAGTTTTAAAATTATAATAATTACGAAAATTTAAAAACGCTCAGATAAAAATTTTCTTTTTGCTTCTATAGCTTCTTTACCACCTACAGGTGTACCTCTTAAAATATTTCGTGTATGAATAGATACACCTTATATACTACTATATACTTTCAAAAAAAAATTCAACTTTAACAAGCGATGTAAATTCAAATGCAAAAATCAGCTGATCCACGGGTTCACCGCGCACGCCGGCCGACAGACGCGACCCCAAGTACATGCGGCAACTTTACGCATCTTTTGTAATACGCCGCCAAAATAAAATTAGTAAATTGCAGAAGTATCAAAAGTTTGTAAATTGATGGACAGTGTTTTATATTTAGTATTAGTTTTGTATGTAAGTCGATAATCGATAGTGAATGAAATAAAGTGAAGGATCCCCGACATTAGCTGTGATTGACTAAAACATTTTCATTACATGTACAGTTTCAAACAACTAGCGCACGGGAGTCCATTGAATTTGAACTTTATGCCAATGTGATAGGAGACACACGACGCGAGTTTATTGCAATGACTGTATCCTTTATTTAGTAAGTTGATAAATTTAAAGTAGATAATTTGATTCAGGTAATCTAAGAAACCCGTTAAATCTTATTGATAAGTCAAAAAAAATAAAACGGTTCGATTTAAAGCATAAGTTCAATTTCCTAACAATTAAAATGAATTGGTTTTCTGTTTCACCTCTGTTATTTGTACCGTGGCGCCAGCGTGGCGGCTTCGAAGTCTTTGTTGGCAGACTGGTTCGGTACCGCGCGTAGGCGGCTTTGTTTTATCTTGTTCCTTCTAGATAGTCCGTTTCCGACTCAGTTCGAGAGCGAACGTTACGTTATGTGATCGATAGGTATTTAATACTTTAGTTTTAAAACACTTGTTTCTTGTTATTATTGTAACGTTGTTAGTGTTTTTTTATTGTTTTTGTTGTGATAAACAATGCGTGAGGCATACGTGTACAGTGCTCGTGAAAACGATAACATGTTGATGTGTTTAGAATTAAAAACCCGTGGCAATGCGTTTGCTCTTTCTTGCTTTGTGGATTTATTGAAACAGATTTCTAAACCTCCGGCATCTCTCTGATTCTCGCATGAGAGGGATGGAGCACAGTTCGAACCAAACCTCATAAGATCGTAAAGGATTTAGCTTGTAAATAATCAATTTAAGGCGAATGGTGTACCGTGTGGTGCCGGACGTAAAGAATAACACACCCATTTCTTCCTGTGGGTGTCGTAAAAGGCGACTAAGGGACTTACTAGAGAATGGGCAGCAGCGTTCTCTGTGCATTTTACCATCATACTGCGATCGCCAACCCGCCTGCCAGGCGTGGCGATTATGGCAAAGCCCCCCAAATTGGGAGAGGCCTGAGTTCAGCAGTGGACGTCTTACGGCTGAAATGATGATGATGAAGGCGAAAGGTTATTGGTATCCGTTTGCATTTAATCTAAGGAAGTTCTAACTTTTGTGACTTTTTCGTCTTTTGTGTGTGTATCTACTTTCTCAGTTTAACTTGGAAAAAACGGTGAACGAAAACATACAGCGAGCGTGAGGATGCATGCTCGTTCGTGCCTTTTCTGTAAAGTGGCTGTTACCCTGCCGTGGCGCTCATAATGAATATGTCACCGTCAGATTGCATCAGTGAACGTCATGTGCACCGCGCCGCCATATATTTTTGTTAATTCGTTTGTTGTAATGTAACATTATGAACAGCGTTAGATTATAGGTTATGTTGGAACTGTGACAAAACGCGCGCGAGCCGAGCGAGCGTAGCGAGCCGTGCCACGGGAGCGGCCGGCGAGCGCTACTTCAATAATACCAATTAATAATCCCACTGTAATAGTTTTGTAACTCTATGGCAAATTCATCCTGATTAATAATAACTGGTGTTTTGAGTTTTGTTGATGGACAGAATCAATATCCGACAATGTGAATATTATCAAATGATATCATTTACGTTCACACGCATCATCATCATCAGCAACCTAAAACGCTCCCACTGCTGGGACACAGGCCTCCTCTCGGTGAGAGGAAGCGGGCCACAATCCTCCATGCGGGCCCTGTGCGGGTTAGTGATGTCACATGTCTTCGAATTTTAAGAAATGCCGTTTCCTCACGATGTTTTCCTTCACCGTTTTGAGCGCAGTGGTGATGAAATAATTTACACAAAGTAAAACCCCTGCCTGGGTTTGAACTCACGACCTACTTACTCGTAAGTCGCGGCCGTTACCACTGGGCCACCACTGCTCCCGGTTCACACGCATAAAAATTATTAAAACACGGATAACTTACGCTACATTCTGTTACTAACACTAACTTATTTATCATTCAAACTGCACTTTTTTGGATGTGCATCTGGTTTGAGGGCCCATTTTTTGAACCCGTGCGACACGAAATAAGATTTATAGAGAAATTAGTTAAAATAGTAAAAACTTAAAGCAAGGGGCCATGAATTTCTTAAACGTGAATTAAAATTGTAATGTTTAAATAAGTTGGGCCCTCAATCCAGACGCGTGCATAAAGTGGCATAGCCAAAATCTCAGTAGGTACCATCTTTGGGTTAATAATTTTTATTACAGAATTTAGTTAAGAATTTCTTAAATATTTTAAGAAATTCCCAAATCCGTAGAATTTGACATTACAGATTTATTGCTGTATATCTAGGGCCCTCACTTCATTATTGTCTGTACTGAAGAATCTGCAAAACATGAATTTATCTGAAGAAATACATAAATCCGACTTTAACATGTTTTACTTAGATGCCTATGTGAATTAGTTAAAAATAAATAATGACACAAACGTTAATTGTTAAGAAGCTAATAAAAGTCGAATTTGACTAAAACGTCTGAACTGAGAGCCCAATATTTTCGGCTTTATTGACTAGGCTCGACCTCATAGATGAACGCAAATTAGAATAAAATTTAAAAAAATTCTTAACTAAATTGTAACATATCATCCGTTCTTCTAAATGTCATACTTTAAGAGAAAATGGATTTTCACCTTTTTATAAGATAATAAATTGTAGGGTGACGATAATATTCATAGTAAGTACCTGTACATTTTGTAAAGCCTAGTCGGAAAGTATATATTTGCAACTGAAATTACTATATACCTTCTATTTACAATTTTGTTTTCTTTATTTTTAATGTTATTTTTAAGTATGAGATATTAGTCCTTACGGTACTACTGTGGGCCTAGTTACCTAAAGCAAATTAAAATAAATAAAAAGTTATAGTTTAAAAAAAACTAAAAACGTAAACGGAAATGATTTTTTTGCAAATAGAGATATAGTTGCACTCATCATCATCTGCCTAGCCTTTTTCCGAACTATGTTGGGGTCGGTTTCCAATCTTACCGGATGCAGCGGAGTACTAGTATTTTACATGGAGCGACTGCCTATCTGACCTCCACAACCCAGATACGCGTAATGCGATACCCCCTGGTAAGACTGGTTGTCAGACTTTCGGGCTTCTGACGACCCGTAACGACTGGATCTACGAAACACAGCCGGTACCAACGGCTTAACGTGCTTTCCGAGGCATGGAAGGGTCTTGGTATGTAAAGATGGTCAATTGGTCACCTATCCACGGACCAACCGCGGCAAGCGTAGCTTAAACTGAACGATCAACCCGTGCGGCTGTTATTACTTAGCCACAAACCCTTTGATATAGTTGCATTAATCACTAAAAATTACTTCGCTCTCTCGCCATTTCGTATTTTTAGGATATAACTTAAGACTATTTTAAGGTAACATTTATGTGAAGTAAATAGTTTTGTTTTTATAAGTATACCAATCATGTTTTATTTATCATAATAAATTGGTTTGATCGTGCTACAGTGATCCTGAGATACGGTAACTACTTATATGTATAACATACTACTAGTCGGTTAGTTTGCCTTTCATTTTATGCAAACACTGTTGAAGCTAAATAAATGTTCTTTTTTATTTATTTTTATTTAAAAATAAAGAAAACAAAATTGTAAATAGTAGGTATATAGTAATTTCAGTTGCAAATATTATGACTTTCCGACTAGGCTTTACAAAATGTACTGGTACTTACTATGAATATTATGGTCACCCTACAATTTATTATCTTATAAAAAGGTGAAAATCCATTTTCTCTTAAAGTATGACATTTAGAAGAACGGATGATATGTTACAATTTAGTTAAGAAATAGGTAAAATCTTATTCTAATTTTTTTTTTTAATTCAAAAATATTTTATTTCAATTATTACACGTTGTACATTAAACAGTTTGTGGCGTCTCCTTTTAAGCATATAGATGCCTGCGCCAGGAGGCGCCTTTCAAATCCTTCAATTATTGTAACATTAACATGTAAGCAAAATTTATGAATAAGAAATTTCTATTTATAATCATTAGTCTGTTAGTGGGTGTTATATGTGTGCATGTATGCGTGTGTATGTGTGTGTATGTGTGTGTGTGTGTGTGTGTGTGTGTGTGTGTGTGTGTATGTGTGTGCGATTGTTTTATTCGTAAGCGATTTTACTTTATATTTAATAGAAGATTCTCTACGTCGTCGTAGCATTAATCTTTTATCCACTTAACCAGCAACGATTTGCATTCCTTAAACGGTTTAGTATGTATATCTATTTGTTTATTTATTTTATTATATAAGAAAGACGAGCGTTTATCGTACTGAATATTAGCAAATTCTGTTTTTACAAAAGTAGTTGAAGCAATATTGTGTTTCCTTCTTCTAGCTAATATATTAGGATCTAAGGGTAGGGATCTATTTTTTTAATACTATGTGTATAATATATAATTTTCGGACCGATAGCTCATTGGTGGCAAAGGTCCTTTTTTTGAAGTACATTACTTTTATTAATGTCCGCTGCGCTCTTTCAACATCAAGGAAACGTGTTTTACGCGCGCCCCCCCAAATGGGGATACAATATATTATTACAGATTGAACTAGTGCGATATATACTTCATTTAGAAGATTTTTTGCTGAGTCACTACTTGGGACTGTGTGTCGTAATGTTTTAAAAATCCAAATAAATTTTCTTATTCTCGCAGTAATTTGTTCAATTTGGGGGTACCAAGACAAACTTTGGTCCAACATTATACCTAAGTACTTGACCTGATTAACTTTACTGATGATTGGACAACTGCAGTCGTAATCAACTGTCCTCTTACACTCATGTATTTTAATGTTGAAATTAGATTCTGGTTGGACATTTTTATATATTGAGAAGCAGATGTAATTAGTTTTGCTTGTGTTTAATGTAAGATTTGTTTTTAGCCATGAAGCCACTTGTAACATACCTTTTTCTGTGTTTGTTTTGGTTTCAGCCCAGGTTGAGCCAGTGAAGACGATTGCGGTGTCGTCGGCATACGAAAATATTTTTGCTTTATTGATTGTCATATTACATAGGTCGTTTAAATATATTAAGAACTAGCTTCTGCCCGCGACTTCGTCCGCGTCAAATTTTTGCTCCCCTTACCCTTCCCGTCGCATCGATTTGCCTGCTAGTTTTCGTCCATTTTCGCTCCTTGAGTTATAGTGAGTCAACCTTAAAAGATAGACATATGCTCTTGCGACTTTTTTTTTGAACTTTTTAAAAATAACAATCCCGTCATACATGATTTTTGCGTTACTTTAACCGTTTACGCAGCGCACGCAACGGAAACTCTCAGAAGGAATAAATTTTCCCCGTTTTTGCAACATTTTTCATTACTGTTCCGCTCCTCTGAGGTGTAGCGTGATGTTATATAGCCTATAGCCTCCCTCGATAAATAGGCTACCTAACACAAAAAGAATTTTTCAATTCGGACCGGATTCGATTCGGAGATTAGCGCGTTCAATCAAACAAACAAACTCTTCAGCTTTATAATATTAGTATAGATAATTAGTTGACCCATTAATTTGTTTATTATTATTAATTTATTGTTATAAACGTACCAAGTTTGACAACCTGGTACGCGGTGGTGATCTGGTAAGCGTTTTCTAGCTGACACTCATATGTTAGGTTAGCTCCTACCCAGTTATGATGACCTGGTACTTCGAAGGCATAAAGCGTTTTCTAGCTGACACTCCTTTGTTTGGTAAGCTCCTGTCAAGTTATGATAACCTGGTACTTCGAAGGCAACGTTTTTGTCATAGTACCACGTTTTATAGTGACTTGTATTCTCTTTGACGTTTTATGTGACGTCTCACGGGAACGCGGTCGTAAAAAGGGGAAAAAAAAAAAAAAAAAAAAAAAACGGGATAAAAAGTATCCTATGTCCTTCTCCTGGCTCTAAACTACCTCCCTGCCAATTTTCAGCTAAATCGGTTCAGCCGTTCTTGAGTTATAAGTGAAGTAACTAACACGACTTTCTTTTATATATATAGATAGTGTAGGACCCAGAACGCTACCTTGCGTTCATCTATAAGGTTGAGCCGAGTCAATAAAACCGAAAATAATGGGCTCTCAGTTCAGACGTTTTAGTCAAATTCGACTTTCATCTACTTAACAATTTCACATAGGCATCTAAGTAAAACATGTTAAAGTCGAATTTATGTATTTCTTCATATAAATTCATGTTTTGCAGATTCCTCAGTACAGACAATAATGAAGTGAGGGCCCTAGATATACAGCCATAAATCTGTAATGTCAAATTTTACGGATTTGCGAACTAAATTCTGAAATAAAAATTATTAACCCAAAGATGGTACTTACTGCGATTTTGGCTATGCCACTTTATGCACGCGTCTAGATTGAGGGCCCAAGTTATTTAATCATTACCGTTTTAATTCACGTTTAAGAAATTCATTGCCCTTTGCTTTAAGTTTTTACTATTTTTAACTAATTTCCTTATAAATCTTATTTCGTTTCGCAAGGGTTCAAAAAATGGGCCCTCAATCCAGATGCACATCTTCTTTGGTTAACCAAAGATTCATTTTACTTCCACAATAATGTTATGTAACCAATTCTAAAGCTTTCGAGTTATTTTCAACATGAAATCAATGTACAAAACACTATTTGTTTACATTCGACAACAAACGAATTTACAAATGACGTTCAACCAATCAGCGCCCGAGGTGCGTTGCGTCGCATGCCATTTCACAATTTGACGGTTTTATCTCGAGAGATTGTAATATAACGAAAAATGAAACGTTATATTGTAAGCAGTATGTTACGGTTCACAATCTTTCGACAGATTATAATCTCGCTAGATAGATTGTAATCTAACGGTGTTTACAATTTGACGTTGACTAATATAAATGGCTGCAGCGAACTGTCTCATTGGTCTAGTAGTCTCAAGCGCGACTGCTAAGATAAGATCTTGGGTTCGAGGCCTAAGTTGGGCACATAAAATAGTTTTTTTTTTTCTGAGAGAACTCTGAGTAGCATCCCAGAGTCTGGATTGATGACTGGTAGCGGTTAATTAAATACAGTCGATGTTTAGAGTTGTCTGCAATAATTCGGTTACTAATTAGGACACTACATATTCTGGTCAAACTGTTAAGTACTTGATTATTCTTAATTAACATTGCTTTAGTATGAGTATTAGTGGCACAGCCGAGCAAGGGATAGAGCCACTTGTAACGACTTGGAGGAGGCTTTCCCCGCAATAGATTACACCTATCCATACTAACCATATTTTAAGTACAAAACTAACATAATATATCTTTTTTATTATATATTATTAATCAGCAATGAGCCATAATCAACAACATATACATATAACGCCGCAGATTTTACGTTAGAGCTAAAAGGGCAATCAATTTCTTTTTACGTTTATCTAATATTTTTAAGAAAGTTGGTAGTATTATTACACCAGGAAGATATTGTGAGATATAATAAGAACTGTTGTTCTATTAATCCCCATCACCATCTAGCCATGTACACATATTCTATCAAATAAATTATTTGATTACATGGCAACTGAATAGCAACAAATGGCTCAACTAAACTGGCACAAAGAGGGTAGTACTCTACTTGCATCTCAGTATAATTCTACAGAGAATACAGGCGTGCTGTTATAGCGTCTATGAAAGACCAATAATTGTCGATAACTTTCGATATTTTTAACTGCATAGAAAAATACGGATGAGCACCTGGAGTAGCCCTCCAGGTCCTCATACGTACTTTTCTGGGCAGTACAATCGACCGCTGATTGGGGCAAGCCATCAGTGGCGAAGGCACCATATAACACGATTCCTACCGGCTTGCCTTCGGGGATTCGCATTGGATATTTATCACTATTAAAAATACAATAGTATGTAAATAGTGGCTACTATTGTCAATAAATATAGTTACACTGCGGGTATTTAATTCACCATAACATTCAAACAACAAAAAAGGTTATTTATACCTTTGTATTACAACAAAAGAGAAATGTTCTAAATTAACCCGGCGCCAAAACGTCATAATCGGGAACTAAAAATTCATACAACAGCGATCCCGTAATGATGTCACTTTAGGTCACGTGGCACCGCTTGATATGTACGAGAGCAAGCCGCTGTACAACGGGTTATGACAGAGACAGGTATAGAAAAATGCGTCAGCGAGAACGAGATAGAGGAATATTGCATATTTTATTCGTTTTCATCTGTTCAATTTAATTGTATTTAATTCATTACATTCCTATATTAATTTTAGAATGATAGTAAGTATTCTTTATTGATGAGTCAGTAAGTTAAGGCCGTCTTCGCTTCGGCTTCTCTTTTAGAAAAATTCACGCCTCGCCGCTGCAAGCCATAGATAACTAAGTTACTGAGTTAAGACGGGTCTACCTCAGTCATTTAGTCAAAAATACTACTGGTCGGCCGCGACTAGTTAAAACCTTCTTTTACTTACTTGTTTGTTGATTCTGGACAGGGTTGCCCTGAGCTAGGGCTTGTATCTTCCAAATGTGACCGTAGATTTCAATGACCACGTACACTTTCTGTTTAAACAAATATAAGTATAACTATCATCTTATGTTTTATATAACAAGTCAAGGTAATCAACGCGAAATTTACCTTTTTAGAAATTCAGTCATTATTGTTATAAAACCCTCACTCTTTGGTGTCCGTTTCGACTGCTCGGACATAGGGTCGTAGAAGAAAAACGACTACGTCATCATTACGAAGAAATTTGTAAAACACTAACAGTGAAAGTCGCAAATTCGTAGATCCAATATTCAGAAAGTTATAAAGTTTTAATCATGGCCGCGCGGTCGGCACATGGAGAACCACGCGGCCACGCAGTTTTCATATACGGAGCTTAGTAGAGGTCCCATTCTTTTTACTAACCACTGATAGAACTTAAATGCTATGGCCACGCGGTCGGCACATGGAGAACCGCGCGGCAACGCAGTTCTCTTAAATGGAGCCTTGTAGACGTCCCATTCTTTTTACTAACCACTGATACGATTTCTAGAAAATGTAGACGATATTAATGAAGCTCTAATCTCACCCTTCTTCTAAATTGCAATATAGGTTTTAAGTTCTGTACGTTATGAAGTCCAGACATTAGAGCTTTATTCATAACCTCTACATTTTCTAGAAATCGTATCAGTGGTTAGTAAAAAGAATGGGACGTCTACAAGGCTCCATTTAAGAGAACTGCGTTGCCGCGCGGTTCTCCATGTGCCGACCGCGTGGCCATAGCATTTAAGTTCTATCAGTGGTTAGTAAAAAGAATGGGACCTCTACTAAGATCCGTTTAGGAGAACTGGGTAGCCGCGCGGATCTCCATGTACCGACCGCGCGGCCATGGTTAAACCTTTATAAATTTCGGAATATTGGATCTACGAATTTGCGACTTTCACTATTAGTGTTTTACAAATTTCTTCGTAATGATGACGTAGTCGTTTTTCTTCTACGACACTATGTCCGAGCAGTCGAAACAGACACACTCTTTGTAGTCGGTTAAGTATACGGTTACAGTGAATGTCGCGAGTGATTTAGTAGTGCTTGAAAGATATAAGCAACATGGATTGACGAAAACATCTTGCCTGTAGTCGTGAACATGGTTCAAACTTCGAGCGAAGAAGAAAAAGGTAAATTTCCCTTTAATTATATAGCATTATGTGTTGGATAGGCCCACTTGCACGTTTCGTCGGATTCAATGAATAAAAGTAGAGTTTGTAAACATGAAGTTAAGTAACTAAACTTTTATTAACTCTTTTACGCGTGGCATAACTAAAAAATAAAACCGGATTAGTTAGTCTGGCATTAGTGTTTTTTGAGTTGGGAACATTACAGTTTAATCGACGAAATACAAAGTAGAATTGCCCTGAAGAACTGAAATTGTGTACCCATTTCTTTTACACAGCGTTACTATAGGTATTCCTGTCTGTTCTTTGAATTTTATACAATTATATTACATTTTTCCATGGAGATTTAGCGTATTAGTTGACGAAAACGTCAGTTGTTAGGACACATATAGTGATTTTTTTAAATTTGCATTTATGTTTATGAATATATTGCCTGTTGGTATAATACCGTATTTTCAATAATTATACGTGAATAATATTAAATAGGTACGATATTTTTTCAGCGGTACCTCATAACATAACGTCAATTTATTTTGACATGAATAACGTTAATCGAAAGTTTAGCGACTCCCACATCGCTGGTTTAAATATTTACCTCTTGGTTTTTTCCCTAACTCTCAGTGGCGCAAGATGAATGACGCAAGTTTTCTGTATAAACGCGCAAGTGAGCCTTAATGAAATCGTTTACCATTTAGAACTTAAAATTAATCTGAAGCATGTATTTAAGCATTAACTATAAAAGCAGCATGCTCCTTTACAGGAGGCTACAAGGGGATACACAACATGCAATGTGTTAACACAAAATGAAATGGAATCACAGTTTCCGAAGTTATCATCACAATGGAACGGAAGTAGGTATATATTTTAGTGAAATATTTTATTTATTTTACTAAAATACCAAGTCTTCCCACATTTTCGTCTGTAACTGTCTTTCATTGTATTTTGTGTAACGATACACTTTGCGTCACATACAGCATTAAATAAATTTAAGCTTTTAGTATCTACTAAAGGCTTAAATTGATTTAATGCTTACAGCGGTATCTACCGCTTTTCAAATTAAGACACAATAACGTGATATTTTCGTTATTATACCTCTAATTCTAGTTGCGACATTAGACCCGAGTCTCTGATCGCAATTATGTGTAAAATAGTATGAGAAATTCGTATAGCATTGCTATATGATGTCTAGAATATTTTTGAAATAGCTTGATGAGTTTTGATTACAATTTCCATTCAATACAACTTAGGTCTATTGAATGGGTGAAGCTAGCGCCGGTTCGGAAGATGATTCAATGTCTACTGAAGAGAACCAGCACCTTCAGTAGTGACTAATGTCTCAATACAGTTATACCCCGACTTACATGCTTAAATTCGGCCCCGCCCAAGCTGTCACTTCTGCGGCCCACTTTTCATTTCTTCCCATCCCCTACATGACCTCTCTCTAACCTATGCTATTTTTCATCCTCAAAATATTTTCGGGGCATGGTTGTATGATCCCTTGGACTCTGTCTTGCCCAGCATATCGTAAAATATGTATCGCAAAATATGTACTTCATAAAATAAATAATATTTCGACATGAAAACATTTGCGTAAAAAATACAGCGTACTTAAAATCTCTAAAACATCGTCTGCAACAATTGAAATGCCTAAAACTCCATGATGGCCGCTGTTATTTTGTATAAATGCACATTGCTCTCGAAACTAAACTATAAGTACCTATCGCCTAAATTTCAATGAAGCAATGTGATTATGTTATTTCATAAAACATCTAAGGCCTTCTCGAATAGCGCCCTCAGTCCATCTAATATGATTAGTTGTGTAATTCGGCATGATACCTGTCACGGTCATCTAGCGAACACAATCCGGAGTACTAATGAGCCCACAATTGGATTAATTCCGCCTAACAAACTACATTAAAGCTGGCTTTACAGCTACTAGCAGCTTTAAATTGGCTATGATGCAAGTCTGACCTTTGCGGCTTGTAATATGTATATGACGGATATGATCGTAGAACGCTACCCTTAATTATCAATTATGGAACTCTTTTTAAAGACTATAATGATGGTTGATCGTGCCATGTGAACTTGCCCTTACGACAAGGTAAGTATAGATGATAAATCGTGATGTGCGCTTCTAAAGAGCCTAGATATAATTAAATGAATAATAACAGCAATGAGCTTCAATGAAATTATTTCAAACTCGCTATAATGACATGAGTCTTCTAGCAACCTACTTACTTATTGAAGTGAAATCTGATTAATTTGAATCATAACAAGCAATGAATGAAGTGATTGAAAAGATTCTTTAAAATATTATTTGTATTGATTAGCTAAATAAGCTTGTTTTAAAATGAAACTACCTACATAATTAAATAGGCTCAAATAAATGTGACATTATTGTTACTTGAGTCGGGATGAATTACCGTTTTTAGCGTTTCTTCGGCTTTCCTAAATACAGAGAGAGACAAATATCAATGTTTATAAAAGCTTTTTCGGCAGTTCAGCGGTTATGGGGATACGGGGAAAACCATGACGCCTTATAAGCAGTTAGTCCAAGCGCTGCATAAAAACTTTGCTATGTCCATGTTTTAATTGAATTATTTTTGAATTAGCATCTTACTTCTTTTTGAGCGCGTGAAACATACTGCATGGAATATGAATGGATGAAATGTTCGCGTCATGGTATAGACCCGTAGCGGCAGGGTGGCAAGCATATAGCGTACAAGCATAAGGATGGTATAAGCATGTCATACGAATGCAAACCACCGAAAAAGCCTCGTCCACTAAGTCGCTGAAGGCGAAACATCCTACATCAATGATTCTCACCTATGCTTCATTTAAGAGATCCGATTAATTTGTAATCAGTTGTAGGTACCTATTTAATTCACATAAGTAGGCCGATATTACTGCAGAATTCACATTCATAGCCGTGTTTTGCCTACCTATCTTCGAATAAACGCAGTGCATTTTGTAACACTGCAACAGACATCCACCCAGCTCGGGCTGACAACTCGGGAAATTAAAACAGCTCAATGTCAACTGCGAGCCCCACAATATTGTTCTGCATAAAATTAATATGCTCGCATACGTCCCAAATAAATAGGCAACACTTAAACGTTTATACGATTTGCTCTCCGAAGCATCAATTTAATTAGGTGATTCTAGCAGTAATGTATTAAGGATGTCGCTCCCATTTTGTCTCGCAATTTATTTCGTTTTAAAGGGCGTGAAAGGAGTTTTAAAATTCGAATTCTAACAACTCCAGCATATTGTACTTAAAACGTGTTTCGTGTATCGTTCTTTGGGCAAAACAAAGAATCCTTGTAAACTTCGAAATGTTTATTCAGGTTCCACCCCACGGCCCAAATGGAAAATTTTGCCACGAGGGGAAGAAGCTAAATTTAACCCTAGCAACAGGAGCAGGGCTTCGGGAAAAAGTTTAGCTTCTCATCAAATTTTAACCGAGTATGTTCTTGTTTCACTTTCATGAGAAGGGAAATACGTAAGTTTTCATTCACATTTTATAAAACGCTGTCATCGATCTTTCAAGCTATTTTAAAAACATTGTTAGTTGGAATTTTTTAGTGTTTTAGTCTGGTTAACATGTTCTGTCTTTGCCGTGATCTATATGTACTTTTATAATACATAGATACCATTTTATAATATTTTACATAAATATATACTGTAAATAAAAAACGTTGGTATAAACGATGACCCAATGCGTAGAAAAATAAATCAAATTAATATTGTTTTTTAATTACTGCAACATATTGTACGTATTTTTTAAATTTAAATCGTCTTAATTCGTTTTAAATATGCCTGTCCTGAAAACAAGTTCGCCAGAATATCTTGGCATGAGTACCATATTGATTTTGAAGAGACTGTCCCATGTCTCGTTTAAAATTCACATCCATTCGTAAAAACAAAACTTCCACCACGGCAAAAAGAAAACAAGTGCCCAGTGTCGCAAGTAGGTTAGTTTTTCAATCATAGGCCAGGTTGAATGTCAGTAATCGCGGACTGTTAGCAAAGCTTCCACTGCTAGACTCAGGATGGTGACGTGGCCCAGTGCACGGCACATCCCGGGTCTAGGTGCCCGGGCTGGTTATCCCGCCACCCGTCGGTCGCCAGGCGCCTCGTTGGTATTTGCAGGGTGCACCGCGTGCAGGTGAGGTTGGCTTTCGGACAAGTTCCTTTACACCCCTCTGTGGTTTTACTTGACTTCAAACATTTATTTCGATTAAATATTTCAAATACATTTCATAAGTGATTAAATTGATTTAATGATTTCATAATTTCAAAGACAACAACTACTATACTCTACAAGCGGATACAATGTCAAGTATTACATAATTTCTAAAGCTCAAACTGTCACCCAACCCTAGGCCTTCTGGGTTACATAACATGAGAAACGTGTGTTAATTCCCGCCTTATCAATACTAACGTCGGGAACTTTCTCGAAAGCTGTGTCGAGTTGTTCTGAGTTGTAGTAGACGAGAACGCGCGAGTCAGCGACTTTCTTGAGACCGATCCTGTCTCCGGGGCGCAGCCACTCGAATGATGGCACAAATGAGACCAATTCTTTTTTCCGGGTGCCTGGCTGCGAATACTTCATATATCGCCCTGAAAAATAATATAAACATATTCGAAAAGTGATACCTAGATCATAATACATTGAAGTAGGTACCCTGTGCGAGAAACAGGCGTGGGCCCATACTTACTTACGAATGCGTCTGTTACTGCGGCAAAGGCCAAGTCCCTATACAAACGTGACACAAGGGCATTTTATCGCAGAATTGGACAAGATCAAGCTACTTTACAGTTCAGTGATAAAAAAACAAAAAACATTGAAAAAGTATCAGTGGTTGTTGCATGACTGAAGTTGGCGTCGCGTCCTCCAGCTTCTTTCAGGTCAGCATAATTTATCTTAGCTCATTTTCTTAATTGCTTTCGTTATCATACAATTATTTGTTGTTTCACAAGGTTCTGTTAAAGAATTGAAACTACTCAGCGGGTAAACTAACTCCAAATCAATAGTAAATATTTATAAGGGCCCTGATTAATTTCACTGACCGATCACGTCACAACATATTAACAACGTCGAATGTGTTACCATCTATATACGCGGTGAAATGCGGCAATCCGGCGACGCTAGGGGGCAGACTGCGGTTCACGTGAGCGTTCAATATGTTGATGTCCGTGATCCCTATGCGGAAGCTGCCAGCGTAAGACGTTTTACAATCGATGATCTTTATCTGTTAAAAGATTTATTATTAGCTATTTAAGTTTAGGAACACTTTTATAATATGTTTCAAATAAATCTGTTCACGTAAACTTATAGGCTACCTCGAATATCTCCCCCATGGCGAGATGTGCCGAACTGAACACCAGAGCTGCCGTCGGGTCAGACGTCAAACGGCGTGCGACGGAGTAGTCGTGCATCAAACAAATGTTGTCACCGGAATATTCAGAGAAACTCCTAAAAAGTAATATCAACGTTACCAGACATTTCTTACAGGCCTTTGCAGCGTTTGAATTGTCTGTTGCCACCAAAGGGTCGTCACTTACCAATATGGCGGAGCCGGCGACGACAAAGCCCTGGAGTTGCTCAGCATGGAGTTGTCAGAATTAGTACAACCATTATAATTGAACGCCCTTTCCTCGTTTTGCATTATGGTAACCTGTTGAAACGTACTATACACTTTAAACTCTGCACTATTAATCATTAATGAGGACTAAATCATGATTGAATGTTATTATACCTGTGTGCACTGCCCGTATAAGTCGACGACGGCGTAGATGTTAAGGTGGGGAACGTACCAAGCCTTGCCCATGTCCATTCCGTCCAGATAGTAATGCAGGCTGCGATCAGCGTGCCACATCATACCTGTTTGCATACAAGAAATAAAAGAACAATCGACCGAATCGATAGAGGGAAAAGGCCCCAACACAGGCGAGCAATGGAACGAAGAAGAAAGGCGTATATCATGAATATTAATGGCGAAAGAAGGATGATATGAGTAGATCATGACAGCTGATAGAGAGATAAAGAGAGAGTTACAGAGCGATAAATTTAAGAAAAAGACAAGACACAAAGAGTCATAAATGGGAATAACAAGAGGAGAATGATAAGTGAAACTTATACACCTTTCAACCGTAAGATGACATACCAACGCGACTTCCAACAGTAAGTGTATCTAGATCAAGCGGATATCCACTGCGCACACATTCCCCATCCTTCATCATGGCAGCCCCGCTCAGTATGTACGTGTCCCAGTTGAGGTCAGTGGCGGTTCCTGCGATGGCACCCACTCCTCCGCTAGCCTCCAAGTCATCCGGACGTATGGCCGTCACACCTGTGTAGTACGCTGAGGTTACTAGCTTCCCGGGAAATTGATACAACTGATCGAATTTGGATGTCTGGAATTTGGTATTATATGATGGATTAAATCATAGTACAATTTATAAGGGAGCATGTAGTTCCTCTAGAATGCGAGTAAAACTCAAGAGCAACGGCTAGGTATAATATAAACCCGTAATCAATTAAACATTATTTAAGTCCAACCACTTCTCACCTTATAAATCAGGACGTTAATCAGACTACGCGTAAAGTCTGTAATAGAAGACATAAAAATGTAATCACCCACTTACCAATCTCGATGCTCCCAATCCAGCAGTCGACCATTTTGTCGATGCGTAATTCAAACATGTCACATTCACGGAGAGGTCGCGAGCTGAACAGAACTGCATCGTTGAACTCCGAGTAGACGGTGGCACGCCAAGCCGTCAAACGGTTGCGACTGAGACGCGCGTTGCGACCGTGCACGCGGTGGAAACACATCTCACTAGTAAAACATTGTTTATTGTAAAACATAATTTAAATTTGAACCTTATGGGTCCCAAAATTAACAGGTAACAATGTTCTGAATACTTACGGAAAGATAGTAGCATTCGATTCCGTAGATAGTGGCGATTCGGGAGAATAGATCGGTGGTGGAGTGTACTCATCCACGATGGTCGCCTGTGCGGCGCGGCCGTACAAGTCTAAGTAGACAAGAATGTATTGCTATAAGATTACATATAAATAGTACATACTTCATTTATTACTTGGCTGTTTATATGAAAATGCCTGCCATGACGTAAAGCTAAGAATAGTTCGACTTAACAAATTTTTCCCCAGGCGAGAAAAAATGAAATATAACTCACCTATAATGCCAAACACGTGTTCAGGTACATTAAACGCGGCTGGCCCCTGATCCACGCCGTTGATGAAAAAATGTAGTATACCCAGTTCTTTGCGCATAACACCCACGGTGTCCCCTTCCTATGACATTACAAAAATGTATTGCAATAGACATAACAAGTATACAAAAGAAATATTAAAGGTTAAAGGGAAACTTACCGAAAGTTTATTCAGGTTTCTCATATACTGTGGAATTATGATGATACCGTCGCGGATGACGTCTTCTCCGGTCACAGCCCACGTGCCGGATCTAGAGAGGACGCATTTATGAGTTAGGGTTCCATAGCCCCACCTATTTGAGCTCAGCATTACTCGGACAGTGTGAGCAAGACAGGTAGACGAAGAGGACTTACTTTGCATTGCTCATTTTGAATGGAAACTTTATATCATTAGAAGAATGCTGCGTGACTCCAATTTCAATGCTTCCAGCCCACTTCGGGATAACGAGATCGAGACGTACTTGGAACAGTTCGTTAGTCCTCAAAGTACGGTTCGTCATTACGATTCCGTTGTTGAAGTACTTGAAAGCACTGAAAATTTTTGTAAATCTTAGCAGTAGCCCACTAAAAAGTTACGTAGTTTTCAGTAAAATGTAAAATGGATACTTACTTAGGCCTATGAGCAGTCTTACCATCGTTAATAATAATAACATTCGAATCACGCAGCGTATGAAATAAAAGGCTCTCTTCATCTATTCTTGGTCTAAACCTGCCTGGAAACACGAGAGTAAATAGTAAATCACGCTGAATACAAGAAAAATGTTTTTGGAACTCGCAGTGGAAATGGCGTAGATACTTACTTGGTGCAGGGATTTCAGGCGAAGCGAGCACGAGTGGTGGATTGTTGATGTTGCTGTCAATATCTTCGCATGGATCCACTATTGACACCTGGCAAAACATAATTCGATGTAAAATTATATCTGAAAGTCGGTTTTTTAGAGCCATCTAAATATAATTAGACGGCTCTAGAAAAAACGATATTTTAAATGAACAAAAACTAACTTTGACTGTCATTCCATACAGATCCACCACTCCCCAGACTTGCTGGTCTACTTTGTCAGTAGCAACTCCTTGATCGACACCATTGATGAAATAGTGCAATTTACCATTGCTCTTTCTCATCATACCAACAGTGTCGCCTTCCTGTAAATAAAATCACATGAAATTCACATTTTTTTAAAGACACAAATATAATGAACAACTATTTTACCACCAACTTTTTTACTATTTAAACTAAGTTTTTAAATAAATCGGTCAAAGATGGGTGGAAATCCACTTACCCTAAGTTCATCAAGGTTGAAGTTGCCGTACTCCATGCAAGTTCCGTGCCCGTTGAGAAGCACCTTGCATCCGGACATCATGATAGTCCCAGTGTCCATGTTAGTCATCGTGGACGGGAAACGTATGGTGGCCGGATTGTGGGTTGTTACACCAACCTGTATTCATTACATAAGTAAATGTAGTCAGCCAGAAACGAAAAACGCAGGTGGCTCTAATATAAACGATAAAAACGATACCAAAATTTGAATGTTAAAGCTGCCCAAGATAGTTAAACATCTGGATGATAGCGCTTAGAACAAAATCCGCGTTCTTCATGGTATCGTTCCAACCCGCATGACGTCACAACACGAGTGGCAGTGGTTTATGTAACTTGGGGGGCTAGTTTAAGGGAATAATACGTTTTATAAAAGCCCCACCTCGATACTGCCGCTCCACTTGTCCACAAGTCTATCTATGCGTATCTCAAACAACTCGTTGTCGTAAAGCGGACGATGTGTCATCACCACGCCATTGTTGTAGTCGTCCAGTGGACGAGCTCGCTCCGCAGTCCTATTATCAATACCATAATATAACATAAACATTTTGTTTACCTATCACATCTGATCATAAACAGACACGTTGGAACGTCAGCTTCAGTGCAAATCGATTGGGACGTAAGGTCGCATATAATTTCCATAATAATAAGCTCGGATCGACGGCGCGTGGTGTTCCACGCGCGCCTCAAAGAGATGTCAGCAGCACTGAAGGGGTCTACTAGGACCGATGCCTGCCGGGGTCGCGTGATTGTTCGAAAGAGATACCGTGACCCTGGCACATGGGCAACTGAAGGAACACGGGTGGGTTTTAGTCAGTAAAAGTCTGACACGCCCTCCCGCTCCGCCCAAAGCGGGAGAAGTCATTTGATGATTTCCCATCCAGAAAAAAAAGGGGCAATCGCAACGATATTATTTGACTTCACAAGCTAATTTATTCTATGAAAATTGTTGAAGACACAATTCAAGAAAACAAGACTTACTTGTTACTACTTGTCAGTTTTACTAAGATCCCACATCTTGGATGAAAACGTAAGCGGTCATGTACAACTGTGAAAAAAATATTACTCAAGTAAAATTTACAACAAACAAAAAACTAATTGGATACGGAATATGATTATTAAGTACTAACCAAGGGCACAAGCACCTTCGGAAGTCATTGGAATGTAAACATTAAGAGTCTCTTTTGGGTATTGGCTTGACTCGGGTGGAAGACCGGCTCCGTCCATCTCACTTGACGTAACTGTGTCATCATTGTTTGGATCCTCCTCGATCTAAAATATTAATGCTGTCATCATTCCTAACTCATTCCAAAATAATTATTTTATTACTCTAAGTACAATAATAGCTGACCTGATCCATACTACTGTCCATCATGGGTCTTATTTCGTTGGTGCGCAATATAGACACTTGAACGCACTGACCGTACAAATCAATAACAGCAAACAATCTCGAAGGTAAATCTCTCGCAGCTATGCCGAGACAACGACCGTTGAGGTAAAACGTTAACTCTCCCTGAGAAATAAATTCAATCATCAACGAGTAGGAGTTGATACGAAACAAGATCTTAATCACGCAAGACAAAACAACGAAAATAAAAAGCAATATTTCAGGAAAGTGTTAGTACAATCTAGAAGCAAGAAATGACAATCAAAATGATCATTATTCTATACAAGCTTTTGCCAGTGGCTTCGCCCGCGTATTATACATTTAAACCTTCCTCTTAAAACACTCCGTCTATTGACGAAAACCGCACTAAAATCCGTAGCGTAGTTTAGAAGATCTAAGCGTACAAACACGAAATGCAACCTTGTTTTGTGACCAACCAAACGACCAACCAACCATGACGAAAAATCCAAATTTCTTTGTAATAACTACCTTAGTAGTTTTCATAACACCAATACAGTCCCCTTCCCGCAACGTGTCCAACTCGGGTCCGTAAGAATTGACCAAAGTGACACCATCTTTCACAATGGAGCTGCCTGACATAATCTAAAATACATATCAAACATTTATTCTTGATCTTGTTTCCACAATAAGCAAGTATAAACAAAGTAGTTTTTAATCTTTCCCTCATCAATTACATTAGCACAATTATGCAAACAAGTGTTCATAAGTGTGCGAAAGTGTTTGCGAATGATATGCATACTTTTTGTCAGGATTTGCAAATAGTTCATTGGTGACTATTCGTGGTTGTAATATCCTGAAAATATGAATAAAACTTACCCATGCTGTATTTCTGAGTTTAGTTGCCGTAGCAGGAAGTTCCATAAACTCGGGATCTAATGTTGTAACACCTATTTCCAGGCTGCCATTCCAAACATTTACCTATAGAAAAATACTTACATATACTAATTATACAGTCGTTTTCAAAGTAACCCTAATATACTATGATGTTAGATACATTATGTACTTGCTGATGACAGGCAGGAAAGCATTGAATAACATAAGTGGATTATTCTAATGAGTCCATATTCTCAGAGTATTGTTTATCACAATCATAAAAGACAACAAAGACTAACTCCTACCAACATATTCAGCATTTCCAAAATTGAAAATAAATAATAGTTTTAAAAAACTAATTATTTTTTTAAATTAACATTTGGTCATCCTTTGACATTTTGATAGGACCAACCCTATAACCAACTGACATTAAAGGTAATGTTTACAAAATATGAGCTGGCCAACTATAAATTTAAAACCGATTTTTACAATAAAAGGTTTTAGAAGAAGCAGCAGTTCAGAAGGATCTAAACAACTATGGAAATTAATTATTAACTCAACGACACGAGAAAGATGTAGTGCCAAAAATTTAAAAGAGCATGCTTAGATGGTTTGGTCATAATGGGAGGATGAATGAAGGGTGGCTAACAAAAGGTATTTACAAGACGCCCCAGCAGAACATATAGTGACCTTATTAGTGATGTTTTTTACAAGGGCCAGGTGCATAGTAATGGTAACCGGCGTGCCTGTATAACCAGATGGATTAACTTAAATGAGGCAAAAGGAGTATGTAAGGATCATAGCAGGTGGCATACTGTAGTTCCTGCGTAACCCCATGGGAAAAAGGAGTGAGTTTATGTCGTTATATATAACCATAGACATAGAGAATGGACTAAATGTTTTCTTATCCAGATGTGAACGAAAAACAGGCAAGAAAGTGTGAGAGATATAAAGTGACCATGCAGCCAGTAGTTGTCTCTTTCTAGAATTTTGGTTGACCCTCGCCATACGCTCACAGGAGCGAATGAATTCTCCACTGCGTGTACATTTACAGGTTACAGTTGTAGCGTTGGATTGTGAGAAGCATATAATATATTGTTTGCAATTTTTTTTATCTAAAGGTGATTGAAGTACAGCTCATTGAATTTATTGTAGAGATCTTCCGAAATATGGTTCATATGTGTCTTTGGGGGACTGTGATTTTGTTTCCATAGATCTAGAAAAATCAGACAGGTATGAGCAGCACGGTTGCTTTATCTCTTTCTAGAGTGTGGTCAATTTTGTGTGGGTATTGCTCAGTCCATGGACTGAGTGTTTCCTATCCAGCTGTGAATGAAAAAAGAGTGCATGAAAGTGTGAGAGAGATAAATCGACCATGAGGCCGGTAGTTGTCTCTTGCTAGAATTTTGGTTGGCCCACGCCATATGCTAGCAGAAGTGAATGAATTCTATACTGCGTGTACATTTACAGGTTACAGTTGTAGCGTTGTATTGTGAGGAGCGTATATTGTTTGCAAAATATTTTTATGATCGAAAGGTGATGAAGCACATTGAATTTATTATAAAGATCTTCCAAAATATGGTTTATATGTGTCTTTAGGGCACTATGCCTTTGTTAATACAGACCCAAAGAATAGAGACAGGTATTGGCAACACAGTTGCTTTATCTCTTTCTAGAGAGTGGTAAATTTTGGGTGGGTATTGTCTATGTGTATGACACAAGGAAAGTTTCAGAATGAAGACAATACACAACAACTGTCATACTGACAACAACTTTATCCAATTGAGATGCAGTTTAATTTTCTTAATTGTTGAGATCATTTCAAACAGTCTGTCCCGATATGTTGTACTGACTGTACTACCGACTTGAGAAATTCATCACACTACAAAGTTTTGCACTAAGGTACTAGCATATTTTACATAATACAGAGATTTGTGTTGCACATGAAGATTGGCTGATAAGCTGTATAGTAACAGAGAGTGATCATGAATAGCGATACCTAGATGTCAGAAATGGAAAAATATTTTTCAAAGACAAAGCATTTATTTCATGTAGGCACTACATACAAGCTTTTGAATATCCACATTTACTTTAAAATAGAGTTGATTCTTGTCACCCATTCTAAAATGGGCGAGAAGTAATGTTCTCACAAAGGGTGTTGGGCGGAGCCAGGTAGTAAGTGAATTTTTTATAGAAGGGAGAACATTTTGAAGTATCCACTTGTATGACTACTATTATATCAGCCATATGGATACTATTTCAAAGAAATGTATTTATTTTTAACTAAAAGCATTCTTATTTGAAAAATTGTGCATCATAAAAAACTATCCTAATAGAATAGAATCAAAGCTCACTTAAATGTTTTTTTTTAACTTTATGGCTGTATAAATGGAATAAAAAAAAATCTAATAAAGTCAATAATATTTTATTTGTTCTTTGTCTTACCTTTCTATCAACTGACACTTCAAATATAACATCATCCTTCAGAGGCTCCGAGCTTAATATCAAGCCATGGTTAAACTCTACAAAATTTCTAACAGCAGTCGAGTTTTCATTCAAGAGTGTGACCCGGTCGCCGCACCTTCTATGAAACCTCATCGTTTTCTACATACACTAAACTATGCACAGCTTATAAAGTAATTTAGAATATTTCTGTACATTTTATCAGTTTAAAACCTTACGCTGATGTATTTTATTATTCACATTATTTACATGAACATCACGAACAAAAAGTAGCACCCATTAGGCGTTAATTAGTTTTACAATTGCTCAATTACCACAACGCCGAGTGAATAGAAACTATTCAAAATGAATACTTTGTAAAATGAAAGAAATCCAGCCATGCTCATTATTATCGTTAATTGATAAACTTATAATTCTATCACGAGTTAGCCAAAAATAACACAAGAAAAATATCATATTGATTTTCACTGGCATGACATGACAAACTTTTTCCGAACCCCGGGATAACGCAAGATCGGGATACTTGCTTATTGAGTCAAATAGAAACGCAGAGTTTAGAAAAATTTTCAATGATTTGATTGTTTTTTAAACTGAACCGAAAGCGGTGTTTCACATCTTATATTTTTACAGGTGGTTAACGCCTACCACTCACCACCACCAGGATTCACATTTTTTCTTCATCTCACGGGTCATTTCATTAGGCAAAGAATTTCGGTCTTTAAAATGTCATGAGAATCAACATCTATCAATCTGTTAGGTACAAACCTATTTTGTCTTTGGAAAATACATAGGTATATGTGAGTATTGGAGTTCAGTGAGTCCTGTAAAAAGAGGGCTCACAAAACTGGCATACGCCTCGCCGGTTGATGCTAGTCTCTAGCCTAGAGACGGAATTGGCAAAACTATCCATACAAACCAAGAATCATGATTTGTGGAAAATACCGCTGTTAGAAGTTGTATGTACTGAACAGTTAATTTATTAAATGCACAAGTAAACAAAACTATATACAAAGATGGGCTTATGCCCGAGGCACTTTCTTGCAGTCAACCTTTGAGTCCGTTCACATGTGCCACAACCGTGCGTTGTAGTTGCATTGTCGCTAGTAGTTGTATGTGGTTAACTGGTTACATTGCTAGTGTTTGCAGATTGGTGACTGAGTACATTAGGAGAAGAAGTAATGATTCCACAGAGTGCTGCAGAGGGTGGAGAGCGGACCCAGGTATTAGCGATTTGGGCGGGCGTTAGTGTGAAATTTCGCTAGTGGTGGCGTTGTGGCCTTGATGTGTTCGATACCGCCTACATGGTTGATTTTTGGCGTACAATACGTGTGAATAGGTTTCAATCTTATACAAATTATATTCCATTCACGGGTTGTCGTTGAGGTGAGGGTGTGATAAGCGTGTTTGTATTATAGTTCAATGGTTTCTTCTATGTTATTAATTCTGTTTAAATTTGATTACCATGGGAGTATTTTTTTATTTTATTTACGAAATGTAGATAAGTGTTTTTATATCCTTACACGTTACTTTTTTTTAAATTGGACACTAATGTTCAATTATAAAAGTGCCCATTTAAATAGACTACGATAGTGATTTTTAATCATGGTGAAGTGAGAATAAAAAGTGGCCTAAAGAGACTGTCCCTTATGGTTGTGGTACGCTATACTTATTTTATTAGATGCAAATCTGTAGACAGAGGATTCGATTTTTAAATTAAATTTGTAACTTCAACAATACTGTTTTAAAACTGTTTATCGTGTTTAGACCGTCAGCAGGTATACTACTTAGGTTTATTTAAATCATATAGACGCGTAGGTATTCTGCCAATGTCAGTGACAAACTGACAACTAAATTCAAGCTCAGTTGAACAGGTAGGTATATTATTACGGCGCCGAGCAGCGACTCCCTCTTCTGAAGATATATATAGTACATAGCGTTGTATTTTTCTGAAGTAGTCCGCACTGATTTTTTTGAACACTTTTTATTTGGCTTCATACGTTGTTAGTATGTAACGGAAACTTTGAACATGATTTTGACCCCCTTTAAAACGTCAGATTAACTCGAAATTTGGCATACTTATCAAATACCAATGACAATACAATACTTTTATAAATTTGTGCCATTATCCTTGCCGGGGATACCAGGATAGCAAAAAATCTGTCGTCGAAAACTACGCTGACATACGTCACAAACTACGCTGACATACGTCTCAAAAGTCGAAATACCCTAAAAAATAGAAAATAAATGATAGTTTCAAAAACTAAAAAATACGCTTCCATAGAAAACCAAACTAAAAAGTAGAAAATAATGGAAAAAAGCGTGGGGTGCTTGATATCAATTACAAAATAGGTACCTACCTCAAAAAGCACTCCACGCTTTTTTCCATTATTTTCTAAATTTCAAAAAAAATAGTACAGACTGAAATTTAGAAAATAATGGAAAAAAGCGTGGAGTGCTTCCACGCTTTTTTCCATTATTTTCTAAATTTCAGTCTGTACTATTTTTTTAAATAGTCTTATGGAGATAGGTTCTAGGCTATTTAGAGGTTATCATTTTTCTGTTATGTTGCAGCTCTACATTTTCATCATCTCACGCTCTTATTTCTGGAGACAGAAGCTTTATAACTGTCTAGGCGCAAAAATGTATTCTTAGTAGGACTCATGGATCAAGACCGAGAGTCGAAAATGCAATGTATGGTTAAATCCTGCCGCGATATTTTTACGTTCGTGTGTATTGGGCCTATGGATTTGTATTGACTCCCCGCTAGGTGGCGTGTGTGAACCTGTTTTTTGTCACATCCACTAATGGGATCTGTATCCCATTAGTAGAATAGAGAATATAGCTTAGTTAAGACCATTGGGATTCATAATAACGCCCGTGACTTATTACACTAGAGGCAGGCAGTCTGTCTCTAACTACGATCGTGCGAGGTCCTTTTTCTGACACCAATCATTACTCGCCGTCGCCAAAGCTCGCCGTGATCTTGTCTGTCTAGTTGTAACTTTTCATATAGCTTTATCTAGTTTTATATTTTAAGGCTAAGTGTAACTGCTAGCTTTAGTTATCTACTTGTTATTTTAATCAATTTAAGCGTTACAACTTATTTTTGTATATTACTTCTTCACTCGGCCGCGAACCCGCTGTTAGTGTAATAAGTCACGGGCGTTATTATGAATCCCAATGGTCTTAACTAAGCTATATTCTCTATTCTAAATTAACTAACGTAAAACTAGAATCCTAAGTGTAGCGAGGGATTCAACCAAAAACGAGAACACCTTTATACCTGAAACTATTAGGTACTTAATCTACTTTGCAAGGAAATAAAAAAGGGGAAAAAAAACAAGTAAATTTTCAATGTTGTTTATTATTATTTCTAGAGTCGACTTGATATGCTACGTTTGTATGACATATCATTTTACATTAGCAAACTGGTGATGTAAAAACTTAATTTGGCATTTTTAGTTTCAGTGATCAACTATCTACCCGACCCATAATATTCACAAGCAGATGATAATGAAATAAAGGGTATTTACCTAGGCACCTATTCAAACCCACCTAGCTACTAAATATACCTATATCACTACATTCAGTAGGTAGGTCTAACTGAGGCAATGTGTAGGTTAATGTAGTAGGTACTTACTTATTTCATCATTTCCATGTAGCTTTTAGCTATCGACTTACAATGTAAATATCAAAACCTCATCATCAGCCTATAGAAGTCCACGGCTGGACATAGGCCTCTCCAATTGCACACCATTCTGCTCAATTTTCGGCAACTCTCATCCAGCTGCTACCAGCCACCCAGTGAAGATCGTCGCTCTACCTAGCCTGAGGGCGTCCTACCTTACGTTTGCCAATTCGTGGTCTCCACTCAGAACACGTCTACCCCAACAGTCATTGGTTCTACAGCGTATATCAACACCTGCCTATAAATACCATCCAAAAACTCATTAGTGTGGATAAGGACATGTATTTTAATAGGTATGTTTAGGTTCACACCCCTGATAGAGATGGAATTCTACCCGGTTAATTTCCAGGTAAACTCAAATTTGGGTAGATAACGGAATTTCGTCCGCAGAAATTCCGAGATAGTTGGGTATTTATTTTTATATATAAGAACGAAATAATATAAACTTATTTGTAACTAGCTTCTGGCCGCGACTTCGTCCGCGTTAAATTTCTTGATCCCCCAACCCCTCCCGTCGCGACGAATCCTATCCGTGCGATTTTCCCCGTTATTGCAACATTTTTCATTACTGCTCCGCTCCTCTTGGCTATAGCGTGATGTTATATAGCTTATAGCCTTCCTCGATAAATAGGCTACCCAATACAAAAAGAATTTTGCAATTCGGACCAGTAGTTCCTGAGATTAGCGCGTTCAATTAAACAAACAAACAAACTCTTCAGCTTTATAATATTAGTATAGATAATGATTTAGGTTCATGAGGGCAACTTTCAATATTTTGGCCATTATTGGCAGGGGGCTTACTCTTCAACCAAATTATCAACGTGAACGACGAGTACATATCATACCTTCACTTTGACGTGACTACAGTTTCTAGCCATTATGACATCCTCATAATGACACAGACGTTGCAATAGATAAAGAACATGCTGCACAGTTTAAAGGAAGCCAATTCACACGTATTGTCAATTCCAGTCCAAATCGACAGATTGCTTCACGAACCCAACTGGGTTGGACAGTGTTTAGAAAACTTCGTCAAGTCATCTCACCTCGGAGGATAGTCTGTTGTGGCGTAGAGTCTATAGACAGCCGTGCACTGCAATAGACTGAATTGATAACAAAGACTCTTCAGATATAGTGAAAAGATTTAATCAGTAAACCTTGTTAGAATGTGCACGCGTGCATGTTAGTCATCACCTAATGCGTTATAATCACTACCGTGCATAACCCTTAGCAGTAGTAGTAAGTAACACGGTATCCCAAAGTGTCCCGTTACATAGACTTATTACGTGTCTATAGGCGTCAGATTGTATCCAAATAATCGTTCCCAGGTTGATTATTTGGATACAATCTGACGCCTATAGACAGGTAATAAGTCTATTTTTAATGATTGTCGTTGTACGCATGTCGATGTTTACCTTAAAATATCTCGGTAACGTGACACTTTGGGATACCGTGTTACTAGACATGATTTGTTTGTTGATGTGTCCTCTGCCAATACCCATACATACCACATTCATCGTGAGCCGTGATTTCGATGTGCCAGATCGGTTCTAAGCCCTTAACATAACTGTTATATAAAAATATATTTACCCAAGGTTTGGGTATTTACCCGGGTAATTTTCCAGTATTTACCTGGATATTCTCCCTTTTTATATTAACTGGACGCTCACCTCTACTGATGAAGCAATCGCTTACTCCCTTTTGCCATGTGAGGGGTGTATTCAACTAACTGAATTAAAATGCAGCTATCTCCGCTAAAAGGAACATGATAATTTACATCGTGTTGGTGTGATTTCAGGCTAGGATTCAGATCTGATCAATTAATGAAAACTAGGTTAGGTAACACCGCCACGCCCAAATGATCTCTGGGGTAATCTGAAGTAACAACGTGGCATAGAAGAGGCCGTAACATTCTGGCGTCACTTGGAGAGAAGTCACGAGTGGAGCGGGCGACTTTATTCTACTTTTGGTACCTATAGAGTGTGATTGAATCGTAAAGCGTCTTAATCCGCCGAAACTTATTATGCGTGACGCTTGCCATGCCAACCTCAACATTATCGTCACGAAGCGAACAGCTCACGAACTCACAGTACACTGAAGCTCCCTTGAGCACGCGAACGTGAGTAAGCCTCCGCCGGGCACAATTCCAACCGGATAAAATAATCGAATCATTTAAACATGTAGGCTAAACCTTCCCGCACATAATCCAGGAAAGATAACAAAAAATGAAACATATTTTAGTATTTTATTTGAGTGAGTGCGCTTTTAGTAAATTCGAGAAAATCCGGCCTCAAATATTTAATTTCAAGGGAACAATTGTGTAGAGTCCTAATGCGGTATTGTGCCGCCCGAGGCGTCGCGCGTTGTTGGCGCCGCGTCGTCGCTGTTTTCCGAACAAGTTTTCCCGGACCGTATTTTCTCGGATAAATTGACGAGGCGCGCCCCAAAATGTCGTATTTTCTACTGTGTATTAAATGTTAAATGTCTGAAAGGGATAAATTAGAGTCTATTGGTACTGTGACATTTACGTTTTACGTTAGATGATAATTTAGAAATTGTCATAATATCGACGGTGGAAATCTCAAATGTCGTAAGGGACAGGCATTTAAACGTCGCTTACGGCATTTACGATTTTACCGTCGCTATGTCTAGCTTTAATTTCGTTTACGTTCTGACTGGGGAATGATCTCTATAATTGTTTTTCTTAATATCCACTTTGTATAGGACTAGGTACATTTATATACATTTTTTTCTACAGTTATTATTTTGACTGATCCACCGCAGAGCGATTGTCGTATTATCGGCGAAGTGTCAATACCTTCTGACAGACCAAATTTTACAAAAAGTGAAAAAAGCTTAATTTCCAAATAACTAAAGCTAAAATTTTGATTACATTTAAATATGTTTAACAACAGTACGTATTTGGTGAAATAGGCTTTAAATCCTAAATAAAATTTAAGATAGGAGGTATAGATTTAAAAACAAAAAATAAATAAAAAAATACGACGGGTTGCCGGTCCGGGAGTGCCGGCAGAAGTGAAAACTTGAATATTAACGTTGTGCATTTTTGATATTTTGGAATGGTTAGGGAATAATTTTGCACGAATTGCTTTAATTATCAGTATAAAAGTACTATCATTTATGTGGTAGAATACAATATTTATTTATTGCGCTATCGTACACAAACATGACAATTTATATTACATTAATAAGTTTATCTCTCAGAAAAATCACTCTCCGTCCGTCTTACGAATTTTCGATCAGGTCACGTGTCCTGACGCGAGTTTAACATTTTTACCCATTACAAAAAAGTGCACAACGCCGCTAAAGAAGTTTTCACTTCCTTTAAACAAAGTTACTTCATCTAAACACGCGGGGATCGGCCTTAAAGTAATTAATACACATAATATAGTCAATTTCCCAAAAAAAACAAAAAATAGGATAGAAGGTATTGGCACTCGTCGATATATCTCTAGCACAAACAAAAAAGATACTTACAACTTTATAGGATAGTATTCTTTTAGCTGCTGGTCTTAGGAATGCAGGCACGGGGCAGCACACTGCATCCTCCGGCCGCAGGTTCTCAAACTTAGCCTTGAGTCTTGCAACGTTCTTACCCCTGTAGAAATAAATAATACATTTTATAATTGCTAAATAAATCACATATCGTTTGGAAGATTTTATTGAAAATCGGGTCAGAGGGTCAGCTAAGGGATGGTATATGATAGGTGGTTTCCTTCCCATACTGGGCTACTACCTGTGAGATTTTTTTAATATTAAATTGGGCTTGACAACTGGTCCCTATTAAACTCGTCAGTGCACATTTAAACGACAGTTTTCAGATAATTTGACAAAAAATGTTACAGCATCATTTTAACCGGAAAGAAATCAAAGATGGCTAGGTTGTAATGATTTTTAAAATAAATTCGGAATATTTTTCTTCAATCCTTTCCTTAGCCAACGACAGTCCATATATCCGGTTTTTGTCAGCCTTACTTGCTTTAAAGCTGTGCTGTAGATAAATTCCTTTGTTAAAATAAAATAAATGGCTGAAGTGTAACGTAACTTGTGACGTAATAGTTGCAATGGCGACATTAATTACTCGAATTTACGTGTCTTGATTTTACGATTATAATTCGATTAATTAATCGAATTATAATCGTATCCTCGTATCCTATTCCCAAGCGAGCGAATGCATAATTATAGCGCGACAATAACGTATAAAATATTAAAACAAAAGGCCTCCACCTAGATTTGAAATACCTACCCTAACTATTTCACAAAGATCTATAGAAAATTTGGTATATTTTTCAATTTCTATGCAAATACTCACAATATAAACTAAATACATTTAAAATAATAATAAAATACATTTAAACAAAAATTATCTAAAATGTGAAGATTTTACTCACCAGTACGTCTCCCGATTGCCGTACGTACGTGCCTACCACATCTAGGTATCAACCCATAGCTAATAAATTTAAGTTGGCAATACTGCAACTGGTTGCGATGAGACGACCGAAATTGAGGTGCATATCAAAAAGTATCGCAGCCTCCGTATCGATCGGCGCCGGTCGGCCGAACCGGAAACGCATAAACACAACTCCAGTAACGTTGACCCACTGTTTATCCTAAGCCCATAAGTAGCTCTACAAGCTGCCAAATTTTATAAACTATTAAAAGCACACGATAAACACGATAAGATGACAAATTTATATAAATTCACATTCACATCAATCAAAACAACTCGAAATTGATTCGAACTCCTACTAAAAGTAAACATGAATAGCTTCTTACCTGATTCGTGAATAATAATTCGGCATTCTTTATGTTTTAGGAACACACTGCAAGTAATAACTGTTAGGCAGTTAAAGCACTTTTATGAGACATCTATTTTACGAGTAGCATCGCTGCAAACTTGCACATCTATATTAATAACAAAATTGAAGTTCAGTCTGCGCAGGTTTCCAGTCATAGACTAGTCTATGTATAATGAATAACGTGATCACGTTCTTCACGGTTTACAAATACACACCTGTTTGAATGCTTGCATTTTTTAAAGTCTCCTCGGGATTTGTTAAGTGTTTTATGAATTGCACGTTCTTTCGATTTCTTTATTTGACGTGGACGAAGTCGCGGGCAGAAGCTAGTCTATACTAATATTATAAATGGGAAAGTGTGTGTGTCTGTTTGTCCGTCTTTCACGGCAAAACGGAGTAACGAATTGACGTGATTTTTTAAGTGGATATAGTTAAAGGGATGGAGAGTGACATAGGCTACTTATTGTCTCTTTCTAACCCCCACTTCCCTAAAATGGGGGTAGAACGCGCTAATCTCAGGAACTACTGGTTCGAAATGAAAAAATATTTTTGAGTCGGGTAGCCTATTTATTGAGAAAGGCTATATAACATCACGCTACGATCGAAACAAACGGAACAGCAACAAAAAAATGGACGAAAACTGGCAGGCTGCGATGCGACGGGAAGGGTCAGGGGAGCAAATATTTGACGCGGGCGAAATCGCGGGCAGAAGCTAGTAAATAAATGAAACCATATTAAAATGTTTTTCTGATTAGATAAGTAAATGAAAGATTTTTAGACCTAACGGAGTAACTTACTTTGCTGAATTTCAGACTTTCAACCGAAACATTGCAAAATTATGTTAAATTTCTTCGCGTCTTATAGCTTCGATTTTATGTTAATTTTTTTCGTGTCCTTAATATAGCTCGTTTGGATCGAAGCACCATAGCCACCCCATAAATCTCAAGTACTTGTTACATGTCCGTGCTGAGTTAGTGTTTTCTTTAGTGCCTAAACCTAACCTGTCCTAAATACCAGTGATATGGGATTTTCTCTTTATACCTATATGTCTATAACAGATAAAAATCTAACGATATTTTACAGCACAATCTTAACTTTTAAGAAAGTTTCGATAAGAATTGATTTGAAGAGATACATTTACGTTTCCAAAAAGTAATAATAAATCAACTGGAACAAGAATCACTTAAATAGTTAATTATAAATAAAATAAAAAATAAACTAGCCCAGTCGTTACAAATTGTTTTAGTCATCTGATAAAATACGTGTTGCGCGCCTGTCAAATAAATTATGTTGGCATTGCTGTTTTATAGTATTTGTACAGAATTAGAAAAAATAAATATTTACTCTGGTAGGTATTCGACCCACAAAGATCTTAATATAAGGGCCTGAATTAGGCAGGTTAGGTTAGGTTAAAACTGTGACCAACCGCGACTACTTCCAAATTGCTCGCAGAAATGTTTTTACCATTGTCTAATTATCCGTTAAAAGAAAGTTAAGAAAACACAAAAATCGTTGAATCATAGTTTATTTACATATAATTAAAAGAGATTGACATTGTAACTACCCACCACTTTAGAAATCAATCCAGCGCGCAGTATTAATAAACTGTAGGCGAGTCGTCCATTAGGTATTTCATACATAGTTGAAATATCAAATATCTTAAAAAAGCATTAGATTACTCGTTCGTTAGTGCAATTAACTTTATTTTAATCAACATTATGTAAGTTAAACAGTAGTTGAGTCAATCAATATGCGTTATGAACTTATGTGAATCAATTGTAGTTATCTTGAAAATAGTTAGAACAAAATTAGGTATTATCGTATAATACGTAACCGTGATGACTGTTTATAAATTGACTTGCGATTCAAGAGACATATTTTATTTACTTTCTTGAATTTATCTCAAAGATAATTATTGTGGTTTTAAATATACCAAATAAAATGGTAACGAAGTCAACATTGTACATTGCCAAATGTTTTAGAAATTTGCGAGGTCTGGGAACGATTTTTGTGCCGAAAAAATATTTTTTTGAATATTTGACTGTTTGTCTGAATGTGCACAAATAGACAAATACTCTGACAGCCAAATATGTGTATTCCAGCACTACATAGAAATAACTGGATAGATTTTGTTCAAATTTTACATAGACATTCCCTATAAGTTTAGTCAGTTTGCAGGTTATAAATTATTACGCTATTAACTATGAGGGACGAGCAATATTGCAATTTAATTGTCGACGACTGCTTCCTACAAATCGTAATGAGTTGGTAAGAAAACTAATTTGGCCGTAGGCTGCCGGCGGCGCTCCCGGTTTGTCTCAGTTCTAGCATTACCTATAAACTGACCAACTATTTATTTAACTGCCCATTTCAACATTTTTACTGCCCATTCATTTATTACACTACTTGCCAAACAATACCAATCGTAGGATGAAATAACTGGACAATTTCCATTTTCTTATGTTTAAATAACAGTTGTCAAAATTATTACCTAAAAATAATTAAGTTAGGTGACTGTTCTTGATAAATCACGTATGCTTACAAATAACTGTCACATTATTATTTAATTAATAGCTGTTCGTCAGAAGTAATGTGTAAGAATGCACCAATCAGTGTTGTGCCATTATGTTATATATGCAAGAACGCAAAAGTTAATTAATAAACAGAAAATTGAAAACTTCACATTGCTCGTCTTGCATCGTCCAGAGAGACGAGCTGCTTCTTCATACGGACAACTGTACGTCACGTGTGTTGCTCCCACGTCACCAGTCCAAACTCTCCACAAATTTTGACTTTTGAGACCCAAACTACAAACGTAGTTGGTGAATATAAAACTAAATTTGTTTTAAAAAAGGCATGTGAGCATTGTACTGAATCATATAATTAGTCAGTTCTATAAAGTCTAAACAGACTGAAAAGCTCCAAATTACGCTAAAAATTAAAACAATTTTCACAAAATTTAAAGTAGGCAAGACACCTAGGTAGTTGTTGATTGCGACGTTCATACAACTAATTTTTTATATGCAAATCATGTTTCACAGGCAGCTATAACGCCACGTTTCCGTGCAGGATGTATTAAAGCCCTATAACCATAACTAACGCTCTGAAAAACGGAAATAGCTGCCACTGGGGATTTAGGGAGGGAACGGAACACGTGTACAGGAATGTTACCTGAGACCGCCCTGATTACAAGAGTAGTCGATTATTTGAATGTATAAATATGCAACTAAATTGTGGGTGAGAATTATCCCAACATAGTTGGGAAAAGGCTGGGCAGATGATGATAATGAAGATCAGGGTTACTGTGGGTTTAGTAACGTAAGACAGGATTTTGAACGTTTTGATACATTGCGAATATAAATATATTAGATGAATCGAATTTTTAAATGTAAAACAAAAAAACCTAAAAGTAAACAGTCAGCAAAAAAAGTACATAAAAATTAAACAAACAATTTATCGCCATGGTTGTATAATTTTGAGTTAAGTGACACGTCTGTTTCTGCAAGAAAATACCTGAGAGGTGCAACAACATACGAATGATTAAGAGCCATCCTCGAAGGTACACACGGTTATAACAAACATGTTGAGGATGAATTCTCATACAAACACTCATGAAAAACACTTTGAGTTTCAAAGTGCTTGCTTTTCTGTCGCAATGCTTTTGCCACCCTCGTGCGAAAACGGCCATTGCGCGCGCATATCCTCTATCTCGCTCACGCCACAGCCAACATGTGAGGATGTTACAGCGAGAAGTCATATCAAAGAAGTGTCACCTGTTGCGATATGGTTTTTCTGGATAGCCAGACACGACCGTGGCTTGTTTTACTATACGGTTTTCGAAATATGAACTTTATGTGAGGTCGTTTTAGTTCGTTTGGATATGAACTAGTTCTATCACATGCTATGCGAATAAGAGTTTCAAGCTATAGCTATAGCTCTTTCTTAAGAGTGTTGAAATTTAAATAGCGAACGATATCAAACTATACTTAACAATGGGGTGTCCATTGTTTGCCTAGCCTTGCCCCAAATATGTTGGGGTCAGCTAGTCTTAAAGTCTAATAGGATGCAGATAATTAGCAATATTTTACATGGAGTGACTGCCTATCTCGAATAATAGCTTCAAATGTTCATAAATTAAAGTAAAATAGTTCCTAAACCTAGGAATCTACAATAGAAATAAAAAAACAGCATTAATATTTTACAGAAACAACTTTATTTCAAAACCATGAATCACGTTGTTCCCTACAAACACAGCAACAACAAAATATGAATGTACAAGTAATAATAAGTCTAACTGAAAAAACTGCAGTCCCTAATGAATACTGCGACTGTAAAAATCTATTGAGTGAAATTGAGTTCGCAGATTTATTTGCATAAAATGGTATGTTCCGTGAATAGTTTCTGGGCCCCTAAAACCTACTTTTATAAATGAACTAGAATCAGGCACTTAAATTCTGTAAAATTAAACCTGTCTTACATTTTCTGCGCTAGTGAAACCTCATTTAATTTAAAGTGAAGGATAATAAAGAACTCCGTTTCTCCCAGTCATTTACTGTATTCATCCGCTGTTCGCCAGTAATTTATAATGGCAATAAGGAAACTTAAAAGGAAAGTTCCCTGCACTCGCTTCATTTCTTTATTGGCATTTCACCTAAAAGTCTCGAATCAAATCGAAATTAGCAATTGAAGAAACCAGTTATGGAAATTGCAAACATTATTTGGATGGCTTAGCACAAATATACCTTTTTTTGTTAACGTCTGCTGAAATACCCGATTTGTACCTAATTTACTCTATAATAGAGTTTGTTCACACTATCTCAATATGATACAATTTGAAAGTTCATATGAATTCCATGATTAAGACGAAAAATATTTTCGATTCAAACTGAATTATAAATCGATTACTTAATAAAATATCGTTCTATTAAGAACACGTTCATCGAGGCACCACACATACATATAATATGCGACGCTCCTTAATTAAGATGCGTCATTATTTTGCCACATCACCACCATTAAAGTTAAAAATGTTAACGAAATTTTAGGATGTTTTTAGCATAGAAAACGTGACTAATTACATTATAGTTTTTGCCACTTAAACTGCATTGTTTTTTTTTTTTTAAATATTGTTCGAATTACATGGACTAACGTGACGTCCTAATTTCATGAAAACATTTTACCATCCTGTACTACTAACTGCAACAGCTACAGCTGGTACTAACTGCAACTAACAAGAAATAGGATACCTTTTTTTTTTTGATCTCGAGGTGGAAATCCTCATGGATGTCCTCTGCCCTGGGGTGGGCAGAGGGGTCTGTTAGACTCTTACTGACTAAAACCACCCCGGTGTTCCGTCCCACACCTACGTCGGGGACCACGGGAACCAATATGTCTTCCGCGATCCCCAACTGGTGCCGGCCCGCTTCCGCGGGCCTCCTCACGTTGGGGGGGAGTGAGGTGTTAAACTCCCCCCCATACAACACAGAGAGGCGCGCGTGGAACACTACGCGCCACCATCTCGGGTCCTAAGGAGTAGGGGGCGACGGAAGTCCCCGGATCCGTCGCCCCTGGACCCATTTAGGGGGGCTGGAAGAGGGCGTTGTCCGCCCTCCGCCGACGCCCGGTGCGCCTGCTGCGGGCTGGGTGAGCGGAAGATATCTCCCGCTCCCTTTCCGCAGCCTCCTTCTGCGACATTACTGTTTCGCAGAAGGATACCACCGCGTCCCAGGACTCCTCGCTACCGACCATGGACTCGACCACGGCCGGCAGCGATAGGTCGCTGCCTACTTCTGAGACGAGGGCACGACGCGGCTCCTCCCAAGCGGCACATTCTGCCAGCGTATGCCGCGCCGTGTCCTCCCGGCAGTCGACGCAGTGGTGACACCGGGCGTCCGGCTCCCTGTTTATGCGACACAGGTATTTCCCGAAGCAACCATGCCCCGAGAGCACCTGCGTCGTCCGAAACGACAGGGAGCCGTGCCTCCTCCCGAGCCAGTTCCCGAGTACTGGCCGGACCGCCTCGACGGTGGCGAGGCCGGCGGTAGGGCGTGAAAGCCTATCCTGCCAGCTCGCCACCAGGGCTGCGCGGAGCTGCGACCGACGAAGCTCCATGTGGCGCTCCGTCAGTCGCTCGTCCCGCTCCCAAGCTTCCTCGCGCCACCGATACAGTGACGCGAGTACCTTCGCCTTGAGGTCCCATGGTGGGGATCCAGCCAGCACACAGGCCGCCTCGTAGGAGATCGTGCGATATCCCCTAATGACTCTGACGGCCATAGCACGCTGCGGTCTTCGCACAACAGCGATGCTGCCGGCCGTCAGGTCAGCCGCCCAGATTGGGGCCCCATACAGGGCCATGGATCGCACGATCCCCACGTAAAGCCGCCTACAGGCGGCGCTCGGGCCCCCCAGATTGGGAAGCAGCGTTGACAGCGCCCTAGCCGCGCCCATCAACTTGGGCGCCAGCCGCCGGAAGTGGGGGCCGAAGTCCCACCGGCTGTCGAGCACCAATCCCAGATATTTCATGGTGGACTCGACAGCGATCCGACACCTCCCGACCACGATGTGTGATCCGGCCGGCGGCGCCCGCCGGGGGCCATGAAAGACCATGGCCTCCGACTTGTTGAGGGCCACCTCCAGGCCTAGGCGCCGTATGCGGCTCACCACAAGTGAGACCGCAGCCGTCGCCAGCAACGCTGCCTCCCTGTACGAGCTCCCCCGGGCCGTGACCAGCGTGTCATCAGCATAACACGTCAGTTCCACGCCCGGCGGGAGCTTGCCCCTCAGCACCCAGTCGTAACCGATGTTCCACAGGAGCGGGCCAACGACCGAGCCCTGTGGAACACCGCACGACATGCGGCGCTGGTTTCCGCCATCACGTCCCATGTAGGTGACACTCCTATCCTCGAGATAAGCCCCAACGATGTGGCAGAGGTAGGAAGGCACCCGATGGTACAGCAGTGCCTCCCGGATGCAGCTCCAAGGCAGGGTGTTGAAGGCGTTAGATATGTCCAAGGACACCGCCACCATCAGCCCGCCCCGGGACACTGCTTCCTCTGCCAGGACTCTCACCCGCAATATCGCGTGGAAGGTGGAGCGCCCGTGCCGAAAGCCAAATTGACTCTCGGCCAGGTCAGGCCCCTCTATGCACAAGTGGTGGACGAGGCGGGCAGCGATAATTCGCTCGAATAGCTTCCCGACCTCGTCCAGCAACACTATGGGCCTGTACGCAGACGGTGAGTCTGCAGGGCGCCCCGCCTTTTTGAGCAGGACCAGACGGCCTGTTTTCCACAAACTGGGAAACTGGCCCCGCTCAAGGCACGCTGTGAAGAGTCCTCTCAGTTGGGGCTCTAGCTCTTTCAGAGCGAGGGCCAACGCACAGCCGTGTATACCGTCGGGCCCCGGAGCCACGTTCTTGGCCCGGAGCCGCAACACGGCCGCCCCCATCTCTCCTTGTGTCACCTCTGGGACGCTGATGGCGTTCCCTTCTGTAGGCTCTGCAGCTGTGGGCAATGCCATCGGCGGCGGAGTGTGCTCCGCTCTTGCCGGGAAGAGGACTGTGACGACCTCCTCCAGCAGCTCAGGTTGGAGACTCTCCGTGAGTGGAGGCGCCGCGGCTCGAAGTTTCCCTCGAACCGCTCGATAGGGGCGCCCCCAAGGATCCCGTTCGAGAGTCTCCAACATCTCCTCCCTGGCTCGCGTCCTCGCTTCGCCGATGGCCAGCCACAGAGCCTCCTTCGCCGCGCAGTACACCTCATACAGCGCGGCCTCTTCGTCAGGGACCCGACGACGTCTCCTGCGGTAATGGGTGTACCGGCGCCTGACCCACACGCATGCGACATGTAGCCGCGCGATCTCGGCAGACCACCAGTACACCTGGCGCCTCGCTAATTGCGTGTGGACGCGGGGCATGGACGCGTCGCAGATGTGCGTCATCGCCCCGCGGAACCACAGCGCCTCCTCTTCGACGTCGACGGGTCCGTCCGTTGCCGACTCCCGGCTCCAGGCCTGGACAATAGCAGCCTCCTCGAGAAGTTCCCTGTCGATGCGCTTACGCGCCCAGCGCAGGCTGTCCATTCGCGGGGCCGATGGACTACGGCCGCTGGTGGTCTGGGAGGAGACGTCGAACCGGATATACCTGTGATCCGACAACGTCTCCACCCCCACAGCGACACGCCAGTCACGGACACGGCTTGCGACAGCAGGGCTTGCAAACGAGACGTCCACTATAGAACCGCCCCACTGCCGCACGCACGTGTGAATCGAGCCCCGGTTTAGGACAACCAGGCCGGTCGTGACTGCCCACTCTTCCAGCGCCTCGCCCCTAGCGTCGGTCACCGGAGATCCCCACGCCGATGACTTGGCGTTGAGATCCCCTAGCAACAGCACAGGGCGAGGGTGGAGTCGGCCTACGACGGCGCCCAACTCGACAAGGAAGTTCCTTGTCGAGGTCTCGAAGTCGGCGAGGCTCTTGTTGGGCGAGAAATACGCCCCAATCGTGCCAATGCCGTCCGCGAGGGCGGCTACCCAGCCGTGACCTCGGGACGGGTTGACAAGAGCCCCGCCAATTATGGGCACCGAACCGTCCAGGTCTCCCACCCAGTTATCTAAGAAATAGGATACCTACCCCAGCCTGTAGGCTCAAACTGGGTAAGTCAACGAAGAAGCCAAATTTAGAACTTTACATTAGTTATTACTTGTGCAAAGTTCTACATTTGACTTCAGACTGTACAACTATTGATACTAGGTTCTACTATATACGAGTATAAATAGTTATACTGTGGGTACCACTAACTTATTCATCTATTCAACACTAACGGTTTTTTTTTTTTGGATGGGAAATCATCAAATGACTTCTCCCGCTCTGGGCGGAGCGGGAGGGCATGTCAGACTTTTACTGACTAAAACCCCCCGTGTTCCTTCAATTGCCCATGTGCCAGGGTCACGGTATCTCTTTCGAACAATCACGCGACCCCGGCAGGCATCGGTCCTAGCAGACCCCTTCAGTTTTGCTGACATCTCTTTGAGGCGCGCGTGGAACACTACGCGCCGTCGACCCGAGCTTGGTCCTTACCGGGCAGCGAGCTATCCATTGCTCGCCACCCGCAAGCTCGCGCCTACGGTGGCCGGGAGTCCGCAATCGACTCCCGACGCCCGGGGCATCTCCTCCTGCGGCGGCTAGGAACGTGAGGGCGCTGAGACTGCCACTCCCTCACGCGACCCGCCTCCTCCTTCGCAAGCATTACTGCTTCGCAGAAGGTGGTGACGGCTTCCCATTCCCTCTTGCTCCGTACCATGGCTCGCACCAGGGCCGGACGCGAGAGGTCGTCGCCGCCGATCGCCTCCACGAGGACACGGCGGTGCTCCGCCCAGGCAGGGCAAACCTCTACCGTATGCTCCACCGTGTCCTCCAGACGGTCCTCACAATGGAAACACCCGGGCGTATCCTCCCGCTTTATCCTGAACAGGAACCCACCGAAGCACCCATGCTCGGTGAGAACCTGCGTCAGGCGGAAGGTGAGGACGCCGTGACGCCTCTCTATCCACTCCTCAAAGAGGGGACTTACCGCCGCAATTGTGGCGTGCCCAGCACTGGGTTGCGACAATCGTACCCGCCATGTCGCCATGAGATCACACCGGAGCTCTGTCCGCCGTGCCGCGACACTAACGGTTTACATCTAACAATTAGTATGGCCTCTAAAGGATATTGCAATTCCTAAGGCATATTACTGATAAGACTACTACTGTAAAAATGCTATATCAATATAGCGTTTTTACAGTAATAATTCATCATCATTTCAGCCAAAATACGTCCACAGCTGAACGTAGGCCTCCTGAAATTTGAGGGGTTTGCCATAATAGCCACGCTTGGCTGGCGGGTTGGAGGGTTGGCAATAATAATAATTATTATAATAAATTAAAACAAAACATCGATATTCAAAAGTCATCCGTTAAAAACCTTTGTTTCCACTAAATTTAAAATGTCAGAAAGTAATAACTTCTTGAGATCTTAAAACTTAAAATAGTAACATAACTCAATATGAACATTTCGTGCCACTGGGCTTTTGGCGTTTTCAACGGATATTAAAGTTTCAGTTATCCGGTAGCATTATTGCACTTTTCAAGTCAGTGAAAATGAAAGCTTTCATTACTTTCTCGATATTTTTATTTTCATAGCTTATAGCGAGAAAAACGTGCGCGCAAGTGTCGGCATTATATTCGTAAAGCACTAAGGACGAAGTGTGGTGTGAGGTGCTTTTCCGTGTACATACTTTGCATGCCGCATACAGCGCAAAATATTTCACTTTTGTGCGCCATGAACATTATTTTGCCAAACATTTTTATTCAAAGTGAGGCCTATTTAAAAACTTATATACATATTTACTTTCATACATTTGTCTCTTTTTTCACACATTTTTGAATACGAAAATTGCCCCTCTATAAGAGGCAAATTCTAGAAGAACCTCCACCGCACCACGGAGAGATTATTGGCGCCACTCTCTGGTAATGTCGAGTATGACCTTATACGTATTATTACGCATGGAACGTGTTAAAATTATATGTAAGGTCACCGTACTTGTACTACGGAGTATTGAAGTTTGTGCCTCGTAAATATATTATGGCATTAAAAAAGTGTTTGCAAAATTATACGTATATTAAAAAAAGTACGTTTCTTTAAACAAAGACAACCCAAGCATTTTCACTAATAAATAAATAAAAAATAAATAAAAACATTTATTGACTCTTAAAAATACATGTTACAAGCCAGTCATAGTGAAATAGCACATGAATGTATTGCCACAAAATAGATCCTAACCCCCAAACTAGGCCTGGGCCTGTATTTTAGGGGTCTACATTAAATTTAAAAGTAATGATACTTAATTAAGGAGAAAGGCGAATCCGAAGGTAAAGTACCGAGCCCCAAACATTAACACTTTAACTACACAGAACCAAATCGAAACACCCAAGAAATAGAGAAAATAAAAGTACAATAAAGAGCCTAATAGCAAAACATCTTTCCAATCCCTTGTCGATGGTTAGACTCAGAGAAATAACATTTTACTTGATTACTTGCCCCGAGTTACCGGAGGCAAACCAGACAAAATTGGCAGAAAAAAGTTAATTTTGATAGATTGATGACTGTAGTTACCTGGTTACCTATATCTAGCGATAACAAGACAACTTAGGTATATACATTTTTCCCAGAGCCGTTTTTCTGATTTAAAAAAAAAAACAAATCAACAAGCGCGCGCATTTGGAAAAATAATTTTCATATTCATTTAATGCATTCCTTTCATATGTAAAAAAGATGTTACAACGGGTTTCATTAAAGCTAGGTACAAAAATATAGTGCGCAGCAAAAGAATGAATGATTCTTATAAAGAACAAATATTGAATCGTAAGTTCTTAATTATCCCCACAGGGCAAATGTAACCTATACAAACAATTATTAATTAACTTTGAATCAACCACACAATACTCTTAGAGGGCAATCATTAGTTGGTAACAATAATTCTTATTTTTAACCGACTTCAAAAAAAGGAGGAGGTTATCAATTCGACTGTATTTTTTTAATGTTTGTTACCTCATAACTTTTGACTGGGTGAATCGATTTTGATGATTCTTTTTTTATTTGAATGCTGGTGCTTTCCGTATTTCTGTAATTTGGTTCCGTTCGGACAATAGGATCCATGTGAAAACCATATAGGCTTAAATTTGCATGAAGTATTTGCGCGACAAATGAACGAATAACGCGATTAGATTAATGCGGGGTATCTACCATAACTAAAAAGTTAAAAATAAAAACTGTTTACAAAAAAATAATAACCGACTTCCTAAAAAAAACACTACAAAGTGAAAAAAACTTTAATTTCGGAAGTCGGTGGCATAAAACCTTAAATACAGATCCTAAGACACCGAATTCCGAAATTAAAATTATTTTTCACTTTGTAGTGTTTTTTTTTTTTGAGGAAGTCGGTTGTCTTTTCCCAGAGGATAATTAGGTAAATTTCATTTGTTTTATAAATATGATTCGACCATGTTGACCTGTGTTGTTCTTGTAACAGGATTTATAATACAAAGTCCTAAAACAAAAAGGACTTTTTAGTAGGTACTGTAGGCCCAAACTGGATAAGTCAAGAAGAGAACTTATGTAGAAATTTACACTTGTTATATAGTAGACCCTAGTATAAATAGTTATACAGTAGGTACCACTACTAATTTATCTATTCAGCCCAGACGGTTCACGTCTGCCAATTAGATTGCATTACATCCAAGAATGGCGGCAAAACGATCTTACAATTCTCTAAGGCATATCACAGATCGAAGACACTCAAATATGAATAGCTCGATATATGTACTTCCTGTGGGATTTTGCTTTCACGTTCCTACTCGTGAAAGGAAATATCATATCGAAACACGAAACAGACGGGATGTCAGTAAATGCACTCGAATTTATAAGGAATACGGAATGTATATCTTTTCTGTGATGTCTTAAAATTTCGTAGACGCCCGTAGCACTTTGCTACGCCAAGTCGTAGCAGTGCTTTCTGTTGTTTTATTTTCATACTAGCTTTTGCCCGCGGCTTTGCCCGCGTGAATTTCGGAAATTTACGCAGGATTTTTCCAAAATAAAAGATTTTTTCTAAAATAAGAGTAAGTTACTCCTTATTATATCAGCTACCTGCCAATAAAAGTCCCGTCAAAATCGGTCCAGCCATTTCAGAGATTAGCCGGAACAAACAGACAGACAGACGGACAGACAAACAGACTAAAATTGTAAAAAAATTGTTTTGGTATATGTACCGTGTATACATCCATATACACTTAGTAAAAAGCGGTTATTTTAATATTAAAAACAGACACTCCAATTTTATTTATTTGTATGTATAGATATTCGAACTAATCACTTGTCTTGCAATACATTATTATATTTAATATTTACATTTCGTAAAAAATCCTAGCACATTTTTTAACCGACGAAAAAAAAAGGAGGAGGTTATCAATTCGACGCGTACATATATATATTTTTTTATGTATGACCACGCATAACTTTGTACATGGTAGTCCGATTGTGATAATTCTTGTTTTATTGGAAAGAGTATACTCCCAAAGTGGTCCCATATATATCTGGAAAACAAAATCGAACCCTAAGGGTCGGAAAACAGGGGATGATTGATTGTTCACTCACTGATTGTAATGTATAACCACGCATAACTTTATACTGAGTAGTCCGATTTTGATAATTCTTTTTTCATTGGATGGGGTATACCTTGCCAAGTATTATTAGTACATTCAAGCCACAAAAAATATAAAATAAAAACTCTTTAACAAAAAATTAAACCGCCGAAAAAACTGAAAAGCAAAAAATAATATACCTTATAATTTAGAGTCGGCGCTGAAAAATCAAGGAACAAAGATCACTCAAAGCGCCGACACATAATTTTAAGGTTTATTATTTTTTGCTTTTCAGTTTTTTCGGCGGTTTAATTTTTTGTTAAAAAGTTTTTTTTTAATTCAGGTTGTTTGATGCACAACATTTTCTAGTTTTAATAATACTGTTATGTCTTCATTTCGTAGACGTTCGTAGCACGTTGCTACGGCAAGTCATAGTAATGATTTTAAAATAAAGGTGAATTTAAATTCAAACCACAGATAAATGTATCTTGTGGTGTGCTTCATTTTGTATTTTAATGGTTCTGTTATAGTTACATGTGATGCTTGTGTTCAATTGTGTAAGTATTCCATATTATGAATGATGTCTACATGCTTATAATGAATGCTACTTGCTACGGACATTGCTACAATTCGTTAATGTTCAATGAATTTCAAACGCCTTATAAAAGAAGGAGACAATGCATTCGACGGGATATTTTCTTGTTTGCAGTGTATTTTATTCAAACTTAAATGTAACGTGCGCACAAAATTTTGGAGTTTTAATCTGCGACGGTCATGCCGTAGACCTCCGTAGCATCTTGCTACGGAATTCGTAGCAACAGTTAAAAAAATAAAGAAGGTTTTATATTCAAGCATAAGTAAAAGGTGCATCTGTGATGATATCATCGGGTGATATTATTAAACGGTTTATTACACATTTCTGTTTTCGTACTGTTATAAAAAAGTTTTAATTTCCGCGCATTGGTACAATATATTACAAGTCGTTTTACTCTCGATAAATGTATCTTTTAGTTTTGAGAAGTAGGTCGCTCAATTCTATCAATGAAGTGCAAGAACGAGCGTTCTTGAATTATTCAGCTCTGCTCAGAGACTGAAAAAAGAAAGTTCTTTGACAACTACTATCGCGACTTACTATCGTAGCAGCTTAAGTGTTCTCCAGACTCTAATTAAATTTGCAAACCTTTGAAAACAACTGAACATTTAAATCTTCAATAACGAGAGTATTCATCCGGTGCTCGTTGGTAATTGTGGCACCTTAGTCATCAATTAAAACAGGCACTACTAACTACAATAGGGACTTATGTAAAATAGAGCTGAATGTGAAACTGATTGTTCGGCCGAGTTGAAGTGGTTGATAATAATAGCGTCACTCGATCTTGCTCGCAGCTCGAATCTCGTGAAAATGCTTTGTAGAACGAAGTTTCCGGACACCGAACAAAGAAATACTTAAAGTGCATTGTAAGAAGCATATTCAATAGTTCACTGCTTGCAGCAAAATTCACAATGAAAATAATAATAATAGTTTTACTCAAAGCATTTTCAGGGGTTTTTTTTTTATTTTGCGCTTTTCTGTTTTTTCAGAGAAAATACTTTCTTATGTCCTGTCTATGAAACAAATGTTTCGTTTGTACTTCCGAACAAAGAAAGAATTTCTTTACTTACCCTGTTGAATATAATTTGTAGTCTTTAAAAAAAACATCTTGTAAACTAGAGATGAGGCCGATATCATGTTAATTGAGATTGTAAGAAAAAATAAATTTCGCGAGCTATCTTTGTGCGACCCTTTTTTTTCAGGATGGGAAATCATCAAATGACTTCTCGCGCTCTGGGCGGAGCGGGAGGGCGTGTCAGACTTTTACTGACTAAAACCCACCCGTATTCCTTCAGTTGCCCATGTGCCAGGGTCACGGTGTCTCTTTCGAACAATCACGCGACCCCGGCAGGCATCGGTCCTAGCAGACCCCTTCAGTGCTGCTGACATCTCTTTGAGGCGCGCGTGGAACACTACGCGCCGTCGACCCGAGCCTGGTCCTTACCGGGCGGCGAGCTACCCATTGCTCGCCGGCCGCAAGCTCGCGCCTACGGTGGCCGGGAGTCCGCAATCGACTCCCAACGCCCGGGGCGCCTCCTGCGGCGGCTAGGGACGTGAGGGCGCAGAGACTGCCACTCCCTCACGCGCCCCGACTCCTCCTTCGCGAGCATTACTGCTTCGCAGAAGGAGGTGACGGCTTCCCATGCCCTCTCGCTCCGTACCATGGATCGCACCAGGGCCGGACGCGAGAGGTCGCCGCCGCCGATCGCCACCACGAGGACACGGCGGTGCTCCGGCCAGGCAGGGCACATTTCCACCGTATGCTCCACCGTGTCCTCTAAACGATCCTCACAATGGAAACACCCGGGTGTATCCTCCCGCTTTACCCTGAACAGGAACCCACCGAAGCAACCATGCCCGGTGAGACCTGCGTCAGGTGGAAGGTGAGGACGCCGTGACGCCTCTCTTTCCACTCCTCAAAGAGGGGACTTACCGCCGCAATTGTGGCGTGCCCATTTGTGCGACCTTTAAGGTGAAATAAATGCCATGCCTACTAAATAACGAATGATAATTTCCCTAAACTGATGTTATACTGTGATACTCAACTAAAAATCATTGATAATTTTAGCGTTTTTCCCGTCTCGTCATCGACATTTTTTTGTCAGTGTCATTCAAACATTTATACAAAAAAAAATCATCACTCAGTCCATCTATTGTAAACATCAACCGCAGAATAAGTGCAAGTATAGATAGCGTGGTACTAAAGCTGATTGGCAAACGGATTAATAACCGAGAAAGTAATTAATAATCTTGGTCAGCATACGCACACATATTATCATGCCATATTTATTAACTAACTATCTATGGTAAGCTTTGAGGATGATTCGCGGTCAGGGGGCCTACCATAATACTCTTTTATAACTATCGCAAGAGGTGTATACGAAGTACTGGCATATTTATATTGTTCATCACCATCACTTGCACAAGTGAAAAATATGTCTTTGTCGTGCTCTGTACGGTAACATATGGGAATCTTATCTAATCATCTCGATATTCGATTTTCTATAAAGATAGGTAATGCCTATTTCCTAGACATCAATATGACTCACATATATAAAGATGAAAGGAAATAATCCTTCTTTCTTCATTAATGTTGGGAATCTTGACCGCTGGCCACTGCGTGCTTCCATATTTCAATTTTAAATAAGAACTTAAAAAAAATACCGACTGAAACAACTGAAAATGCCATGGAGCGGTACTGTCACGATTGTTACGCTAGGCTTGTTGTTTTCCCGTTAAGTGGAATCCACCCAAGGAACTTATACCCGACCCCTGGAATGTGCATTGTCAATTTGACACCATTATAAAAATAAACCTTATGTATATGTTACTAAGTTCTATTACAGACAATTACTTGGTCAGAGAGAAATTCGGTCCGAGAGAGAAAGCATTGCGAGAGCCCTGTGTCCCTTTCTTGAAGTAGGGACTACTTGGGTAATGAACGAAATTATAAGATTATTTACGGGTAAAGTCCATTGAAGCTGACACTTTTTATTGAGCAAATCTCAATAAAAAGTGTCCCAACCATTTTTCTTAAAAACGACGTATGTTAGATTTTTACGACAATGAATACTAAACAAAATGGTTATTTGCCCAGCGCGGCAGATATTCCAGGTTATACAATAATACTCGATAGCAGAGTTGCGTTGCGTTGCGTTGCGTTGTGTTTATGTTTACTGCGTTTTACTTTAATCCATCTTTAAAGCGTAACTATTTTTTTGTTTTAATCAAATTATTGGTTAATATATTATATCCTGTTATATTCGTATCTACCTGCATCATATTGCTTGGTCACCCTAATGAAGGGGACAGAGGGCTCTCGCGAAGCTATCTCGCTCGGACCGCGTATTGGCAGCCTGTGCGCATTCCAGGTTGGATTTAAGTGCCTTGAATCCACCACATACGTCGAACACATCGCAGTCATGTCTGTACGCAGCATTTTAACAGTAACTGTCAATCCATTTTAATGGATTTATATTGAAAGTACAGTCAAAGACTTTATTGCTATTAGTAAAACTTTATCTTAGCGTCTTAGCACCTGTTGATTTGTAAAACAATATTATTTTCCTTCTTGAGAAAGAAGTCTTAACACGTTAACTGCCATGTCGGACTATGTGTCCGACACTTTTTGTTCCCTTCAGGCCTTGTCGGACTATATGATCGACAACACATACCAAATCTGAACGTGTCGTTGCTGCCTGGCGGCCATGTTTATTACTCTTTCAGCTATATTAAGTGTCCCGTAGAGCACAAAAACGTCATTATAACTTTTGTTTACATTTACTTTCATACACTTTGTGGAAAAACAGTAATAAATATGATATATTTGTATATATGGAATAAACAATCTATTTAAAGTGAAATAACACTAAGTACATTTTTTGACTTTTTCTGATTTTCACCATGGCAGTCAACGTGTTAATTGGGCTCTCCTGTGGGGATTTGTAAGACTTACAGTTTTTCAATTTTTTAAAGTAATCGTTTGCAGATTTAATATCGATATTCAGCTGCATTCATTTACACTGGAAGCAGATTGGTTGACTTGCCGGTATTCCCCTTTATTCATAGACGTTGTTTTAACTTAAGTAATTATTAGTGAGTGTTTAACCACATATTTTTGACATTTAAACGTCTCTAAACTTTAATCAACGTTTATGAATAAACCTCATATATATATTTTTTAATCTTTATTTGTTTTGGGGTTTTTATCTAAACAGTTTAAAATTCGTGATTGATAGGAAGTCACAGAGGAAGGACTGTTATTAAACGGCGTAACTTTTTGGCACCTTCTGAAGACGGTTGAGATAAAATTAATTGTATTAATCCAACATTAACTTTATTTAGTTCTAAGTCCTTCCAAAAAACCTCATAATGTATAGGTAGTATGAGAAGATAGTATAACTAAATGATATGATTAATGATGAATGATTCGTTCCGCTTACCTCCGCAGTAAATGGCTCTGCAGTTGGACCAGCCAGCCTCTGCCCGATAGATAAATCAAATGTTGGTCGTAGATGCCTTATTAGGTGTAGTGAATAAATTGTTTCATAATACCGTTTAGATATTACACTCAAACATGAAATGCTTACAACAATAATAGGTAGGTGTGAAAATTCTCCATAATGCGACTTAAATGTCGTAGACAAAAACTCAATAGGTACCTAGTAGAAACGCCGATGGTGTAGGCAGGGATAGATTTATCCACTTCCTTTGTCGGCAACTATGTTATTCGACAAGATGTGGAGTTATTAAAACAAACCGACCCTCAATGGTATTCGTTTTTTTTTTTGCCGATTTCACGACTCGTCAAAGATACGTTATAGTACCGCTTCTTAGACAGGCTCTAATTGACGTTTATGATGACGTTCATTCCATATTTTACTGATAGTTTTCGAGTTAGTTTATCGTCCTTTAAATAAACAGTCAATTTTTCATCAACACACGAAGTGTTTGACTGTACTTTCATCGAATATTGCAAAAAAGCTTAAGCTGACAGCCGTTGAGGCTGTCATTTATTTCGAAATACATCAACGTCGAACGTAACGAACTTGATTGCTTTTTTCAGGAATTCATGCGGAAACAGAAAATGGATAGCGTCGTTTTAACAAAATATGGTGCGCTGGCCCTTTTAATAATGCCTGCATTTCGTGTTCAGGTAAATAGAATAAAATATTTTCATGACGCTGATTATTCTTTAACTTAGGTACAATTAATTCATCAAGCACCTAAAATAAGACCACAAAATTGTTACATTATCACAGCTTTCAGTTAAGTCTTGTTAGTGTCGGCTAATGGTATCTCAATGCAATGAAGATGCTGTTTCAGACGCGAGGCTGACCTCGTAACGGAAACGTCACTTAGTTACAATTTGAAGGGTGCTGCCCTTGAAACTGCCACCAAATGTAAGGTCAAGGAATTCTGAAGCTAAGTAACTGACAACTTAAATTGTCTGTCGATTCGTGTTTGTTTGATAGTTGTATCAAATTGCTATAACACGACAAATTGATGGAGCGTTTTTATTTGCTTTATAATTCATTTCTTTCGCAGTGCCAATACTTAAATTAATTAAGATTTCATTCAAGCAGTAGAGATAAAATAAAGTTTAATTCTTACATTATGCAACTGGCTCTTTGCCAGTGACTAGTTTTTACCGGTTAAATACGAAGCAATACCCAGTGGCGTACCTAGGGTTTCAAAATAAGGCAAGCCCAATAAAATTTTAACCGATTTCAAAAAAAGAAAGTTCAGTTTTCGACTGAGTATGTCGCAATTTTCTCATAAACTACTGGTTAGGTACAATCAATTTTGAATTTTCATTGATAGAGATAAATAACTCGGCGCCGGTTTGTCACTTTCCAAATGCTGCATATGCTTTTCTAAAATGACATCGTATTTTGAAATTAACGAGACCAGTTCAAAAAAATTGCCTTTATTTAATGAAGCTTTGGACTCATCATGTCCTCTTAGAGGAAGTTCTTGTTGTGCTAAATGACTAACAATATCAACTTATCTTTGAAATACACTACGGTTGTTATCAACGCGCGTGTTATATTTTGAAATTTCCTCAGATAACTGGCGTGATATAGATGTCTCAATTCGTTGTTTACCAAAATTACCGAAAGAAACCATTGCACACAGGTGTTTATGGGAATTTGCATGCGTTTTAATGGCGCCAGATATGTTATTTAAATCATTATAACCAGATGTATTCCAAACGGAATCTTCATTCGAAAAAAATATGCAGCACCAGCAATTCAACTTATTAGTGTGCGAACAGCCAAGAATCCAAATAGTTTTATACACTGATCTATTAAATTTTCGTTTATGCGATTTACTAGTCTGAGAAATACACAGATTAAGCGTCGGTTTTAATGAAGAAATTAACTGTTTTTTTCTGAGCTATTTTAAAGATTTTACCTTAGCTTCGCCAATCAAAACTTGAACGCATTTTAAATCCTCACAAGGTACAATTACCTCCATTGTTATAGGTAAGTCACCAAAACAATTGTAACACTGAGAAAATCTAAGAAAACACACAAAAAACTTTAATAACAAAACTTTTCCCACTCATGCAAACGAAACTGAAGTGAGTTGCACTCGGGCTCGGGTGTCGGGAACTACCAGAGTTGCAGTGTTGTCATTTAGGCAAAAAAAGTCGCCAGGTATATGAAAAATCTAGCTAGATGTCGCAAATTTTTTATTTTTAATATATTGCTTGAATATTTAATTTCGTTATTTTAAAATGTCGCTAGTTTTTATTGTTGCTAAATCTTTAAAAAAGTATCCAAACTCGTTAAAAATCTCCAAGATCTCACAACGTCACTAAAACGGCAACACTGCAGAGTTGGCAAGGTGACAAGGTCACGCATCATACGCGTGCAACTTCATACGCATGCACGGCTTAAATCTTCCATACTGATCGATTTGTAGTCGCACAAGGTTCTAACTCGTTATACGGCACATCGCTATAAGTGCGAAAGTGACAGAGATAGTATTTGAAAGCCCGGCAAAAGCCGGTACGTGTAAGCGAGATAGCTATATGTAGATGCTGCAAATGCGAAACTCTGCGCGCGAACAATCGCGATGTGTAGTAGTGTGGCATAGGTAGATACTTTGTGTTATTTTGATAAGAATTAAGCGCGCGAACTTTTAAATAGTTCGGGTTTGATATTGATTCTCTATCGAGCATTTTAGTAAGGCATGCCGGGCTTTTGGGCTTATATGAAGGTACCGCCACTGGCAATACCTACTGAGTTACAACGCCTCACTTCAACACTGAGCATAAAAGGCACCACATATGTTTTGGATTTATTTTCATTCGGTACTACTATGTCATTCAATACTGTCCAATTTCGTTCTATGTAAAAATTGGCAATAAAACACAGTGGAGAAAAACTGGCAGATGATTATATTTTCATAGTCATACTGAATTACGAAGCCTAATAAAGACTGTAAGTCTTTTTAAAATATAAAAAGCCGTAAATATTTTCATTCAAAGAGATAATAATAAAAACGGTATAGTATAATCTTCTTTTTATTGTAAACGACCCGAAATCATCTAATTAAGAGTGTAAACATAAAATGAAATAGGTATGTTAAATTCTAGCATATCAGTAATGAATATTAAAAGTACGTCAACTTTACCATGACTCTCTCGAAAAACGAATTAGGTTTCGCTTTTTATTTCCATTTTGAACTAACTCTTTTATGACGAGTTACAGCCACAGCGCCACTGCAAAAGGAAAAATCTAAATTTCGAAAGCAGTGTCGTGGCGCCCTATATATGCACTGCTGGTTTTAAAATAATACTGGAGAAATCTAGTTTTCTCATTAGGTTGACATTCTCATTGTATTACTAGGTTTGATACATTCGTTCCGCGGAGATATAAAATGAGATATGATATGAGAGACTTGGGATGAGGTTCAACAAAAAGCCGAGTCAGGCCTGCTTAATGTGAGCTAATGGCTAAGGACTAACCTACTAACCTTAAACCTTGCAAAATCGACCCTAATCCAATTTAGTTTCTCTAAAATTCAGCCCACCAATATCTGCGTTAAATTACACGTATGTAATTCCCCCAAAAACTGCGCGTCCTGCTCATGTGTACCTATTCCTGAGTCAATTGCTATTAAATATTTAGGAATACTACTTGACGAAAAGTTCACTTGGCGCCAGCACATAGAGGTAACTACCGCGCGAATTAGAAAACTAATATGGGTATTCAATACTCTTCGACATGTCGCTGACTATGAGCTATTACGCACGGTATATTTCGCACTGGTTAAGTCGGTGATCGGGTATTGCATTGGTGTCTGGGGTGGGGCATGCAAAACGCACATGATTCGACTTGAAAGGGCTCAAAGATCTGTGCTTAAAGTAATGACATTTAGGCCTTTTAGATTCCCCACTACAACTTTATATAACAAATGTCAAGTTCTCACTGTACGGCAAATGTATGTTTTACATTTAGTCACCAAACATCATCTTATCACACCATTAAATAAGCAAGGTTTGAGTAAGCGAACTATAAGGAATGTTTGCCGTTCAGTTAAGTTTCACACCGCAGCTGCTAGAAGGCAACGCACGTATTTATCCAGTCATATTTATAATAAAACAAATAATATTCTTAATATTAATCCTCTTACAACAAGAGAAGCTAAATCTAAAACTAAGTCGTGGCTACTGATACAAGCATACAGTCAAACGGAATCAATTTTAATATAAGGTATATTTAAGTTCAACAAGTTCAGACATCACCCACGTACACAACCTCTCACTAACCTCCATTCACACACTACCACACTAAACGCACCAACACATAATACACACTCTTTACACTCCCCACTCACACACATGTATGTATCATAATTTTTCCTTCGTTTTTTTTTTTCATGTATTTAATAACTATTTTTATAATCATAATTTTAACTTATTTTAATAATGAATGTAACTATTATTTTGCTATTTTAATTATATTTTTTGTTAATCTTAAACTAAATATAAACAATGTATATTGCATAAAATCCCGAACCTACTGATTGGGAGAAGACACTGGCTCCTGTAACACAGGTGTTTTTGCCTAGCGCAGGAGTCTGGACTTCACTTAGTTTGTACACATTTTTATGCCAATAAAGAATTTATTATTATTATTATTTTATTATTAAAAGCGGAGCATACCATTAGAAATTATGTTCCTTTCAGTCACTGTAAGTTGCTAAAGTCTACGTCTAGTCTAAGTTCCAGTAATAATATTTAGACAACCCGACTGTTATTCCGCAGCTTTGTTTTCTATGAAGATAACAAACAATTATGGTATTGACATTTTTCATTGACTGAAATTCGTCCGCATCGCAAACCAAATGATCTCAAAAATCTAAACACTAGATTATTTAAAAAAAGGATTTATGAATGGTTATGTGTTAATAGTTTTTATAGTGTTAAAGATTACATTGATATAAAATGTTAAATAATGTAACCTTCGAAAAATTTGCATGCCGATTACTATATTGGCAAAACATGTATTGTTCTAAGTTGTAATTTTACCATCTTTGTATACCGTGTTTTTATGCAAATAAATATATGATTATGATTATGATGACGAATTTCAGTTAACGGATGAATTTTTTGATGTGATTCTAAAAAAACCTAGAGAAAACTACTTTTTTATCATGTACATACATATTGTGAGATATACTGCCGTGATTCTTTAAAAGGCAACTTTCTGACAACACTGATTTTTGAAAACACCGCGAAAGCGGTCTTTGTTTTGTTTTTTTTTTTACTTTAATGTGTAAAAATTGATCCAGTAACACAAAATAAGATACAACGGGCACCCCTTTATAAAAAACCCACCATAATGACATATTTCTTACGCTGATTAATTAAAGTAAAAAAAAAAAACAAGCAAAAATTGGTGTTGTCAGAAGGTTGCCTTTTAAAGAATCACGGCAGCATTAAGGTTAGTGATCCGACTTCCCAGGCCTGCCCACTTCAGTTTGATATGTCAACTTTCGAGACATAAATTAGTAAATAATAAACCACCATTAATTGCAAACGTGAGGTTACTTCAACCATCAGCGTCATAATTTAAAGAGAATTGAAGGCTTAGTGAAAACCTCCGAACTTTCCATCGTGTTCTTAATTATGCAGATGTGTTGCTTGACTTAGGTAATGTCCCAATTCCTTAGTGTTTGCTATTTAACGCTTGTACCTAAATATGCAAAATAGACCGACTGAAAATAGGTCGACACAAGTTACTAGGCTGTGTACCTAACACCTTCGTGTGTGGGCAGGGTTAAAAGTATTTCTTTAGTGATTCAGACGTATACCTACAAGTTCAAGAGTAAAACAGGCCTCCTATAAAAAGATAGAAGCAAACGTCGTATTTTCATCATTATTTTAGCCCGGAAACACGCACGGTTGGGCATAGACTTCGCATTTTTTCTACCATACTTCCCGGATGTATCGTAGGTACTGATAGGTAAAGACAATAAGAAAGTTTAGCAAAATAATAAATCGTTGGCTGTCAACACGGAATAAAGAAAATTCTTTGTTCTGTGGCTTTCAATCACTGTTAGGCAACTTAGTGCATAAATTTAATTTGAAATATTCACACTACTATATCTATAATCTAGAGTAACGCATTTTCTTGACATGAAGCTTATCAGAACTATCAGTATTGGAATCAACAATAGTGGAACCGTTCAAGGAAACTATAAAAAAACTGGGGCAGTAAATGTTTCAAACTAGTAGCAGTGATACAAATATAATTTTTCTCTATCGGGTAGTGTGCAAAGAATGCATAGAGCCTCCTCCTTTGTATCGCGCCGTACAAAAGATCTTTCAACAAAAGGGGCGAACATGCTTATGGCTAAGGTATCTTTAGAAGACGAGTAACAGTCCTAGAATAGATAAACTATATACTTTATTCCATTTTCCATGCAGGTGTAGATAGATACATTAGACAACTAAACGCAATTGAAAAAAAAATTAAAACCAGAAACACATAACTGCAAATTGAAATTGATTGTGTCTCGTAACCCCCCCACTGTTCCGATTGAAGGCGGAGCTCGCTGCAATAGGCTAAAACAACCTACTATTAAGTTCAAGAAGCTACCAGTGGAACAAACATACTTAAGATTTATACGGCATGTTTCCAAATTGAACTTATTTTATGATAACTGAAGTAAATAATTTCAATTAGCTAATAAACAATCACTTTGAACAGATTAAAACGATTTGAGTGGCACGCTGTTATTTCATTAAAATTGGTTTCATTAATATAAACCTCATCGTATTTTATGAAAAACTGTTTGAAGAGTTCTCAACAGATCTGTTTTATTTGATCAAATTACTCAGGTCGGTCGGACTAACTATAACTTTTTTTTAAATATGATATTTTTGATAATTAATATTATTAAATAATAATAATTTATTTCTTTTACAACAGTACTTATTATAACTTACATATAGATGCTTTGAACAGTGTTATGTACACAATAAGTTTTAGCGTCTAGAGCCGAACTAGAAGAATTACAACTTATCAATCCTAAAAATAATAACATAACTTAATATTTAAACGGAAAGCGAAATAATTATTCAAATCTCATGAAATCACACACCAAAGCCGACTAGAATTCAAAATCTCTAACAATAAATATAGGGAATAAATGGACGAGATAAACATGCGATAATAATCATGATAAAGTGAGTATGTACTCGTATGTACGAGCACCCTTCATCATGAACGTCATCGAAAGCCGACCGGCAGACAGTTTCCAATTTAAACTATAACCACAATGATAAGCTTTGGCAGGTTAAACTTTTATAAACAGACTCTATTCCAAGCAGCACACGAATTGTAATTGAAAGGACATCGCGAGATGGGTTGCACGCACTCGGACAGTTGTTCCACAAGGGTTTAAGTAGTCGTCCGAAGTACTGAAGTTACGGCGTTTTGTTCATGGTGATAAGAAGTTTTGATGTGGGCGGGGTATCGATCGGCGCCAAGCGAGTGCGCGACCAGAGCTCCTGGCAGTCAACAGAACACACCGAGCACGCCGTCAGCATTCTCGGAGAGCATTATCAGTCGAGCAGTGACGCGGGATGCACAAGCTCATCGTACTGTTGCTGGCGGTCGCCGCCGCGTGCGCTGTACCTCGCCCTCTCGGTAAGTTTACAACTAAATGTTAACTTAAACTTACAATATTTTAATTCATTTTCAATTACAATAGCATTATTTATCTGCCACTGATAAGCATTTCCCGTAATCGTTTGTGTTACAGTCGCGAATAATATTTGTAGTCATTGTCTGTAACAAATTTAAATGAGATATGATGCTTTTTCAGTTAGATTATTTCCCTGTATACACCTGTTAGCTACATGTTGCGCTCTTTAGTAGTTTTCTCATTTTTTTGTGTTGTAATGGTTTAAAAGTTAACACGTAGTTAGACCATCGTAGTTTAGTTACAAATAATTTTAAGTTGGTGTTAGTGTGAGTGATTTCAGTGTTTGAATTATTTATTAAGGATGTTTGTTGCATATATAGTCGGCTTCTATTTTTTTAGAGCTCCGATTACATGTTGTGTCAATCCCAAATTGATGTTGTGGATAACGTTTGCAAAAGCCTCTTGTAGGTTTTCGCAAGCGTTAGGAATTCAGTAGTTAGATTGAACATAAAGTAAAGGAACGTCAAATATTATTTGATGTTCGCTTATTTTACAAACGTAGTTAGAATAATTATTATGGAATTGATATGTGTGTTAGCAATGCTTTACAACAATGATAAAAAACGCAGTCCCAACTTCCTGACCGTAATGATTGGTTTCGATAAATATTCCTTAGATTTTTGTTATGATTAGTTGGATATTTTGTTGTGACTTTGACGTTTGTTTGATTTGTTAGATATTCTGATTCCTATTTGTTTTTATTATTTACATTCGTAGGGACGTTTATTATTTATTTGTGACAATGTGTACTTCAAAGTTTCTATGTTCGACAAAGAGCAAATGAACGAATATATAAACTTTAAAGTTTATATCATAAATAAGTAATTAATAATGAAATGCAGCGCTAAACATGAAGATAAAACAAAAGAAATAAAATCTTCAGCTTAGCAACACATACGATATCACGTTAAAATAGTAGAAACCAAAACAAGCTTGAGAAGTTGGCTGCAACAGGCTTGGAAAATCATACAAATTAGAAATACTTGCCTGACTGAATCAGCAACTATACTATTTTACAGTTTTGTACAATAAAAAGAACTGTTTTCTAACCTAAAAATATATATAAAGGGTTTTTTTACTGGTTCTTCCCATAAAAGCTAAACCATTTTGAAGCCTTGTAGAACCAAATACTATTTTGGAGCCTTACACACTGATTTTAAGCAGTAATTACGAAAATTTTAACATAAATCACATTCAGGCTCGATTTCCGCATTAATTGTTTTCACGTAATAAATATTGTGGTGAATTTCACAAAAATCACCCGCCATTTATTCAAGACAGAACGGTGCGATAGTTTTAACACCTTTAAAAGATAACTGTTTTAAAAGGCTTGTCATTAAAATATACTAGCTGGAAACCACAACAAAATACAAGTTCCTTAACTTAGTAGCAACTAGTAGCGTGATATAAAATAACCACGCGTGCATTCAATGTTCAGCATTCAAAATCAAGGAAAATATCTTTTAAAACATGCAGTTACACATCGCTAAAGAAAGTGGTGTAATCATTCGGTCTCGTTTTCAAAAATCTTCAAGACTTCCTATACATTTGGGATAATCAGCATGACACACGCATAGAACCTAAATTACCAAATTGTCGAAAACAATTTTGAGGACAGTTCCTGCGTTTAACCATAATTAAAAATATGATTTTGTAAACAAAAGTTTCCAAAACATAGTCCGAAAAAATGTAAGCCCTGATGAAATATTTTCTTCCTTAAACGATTAGTTAGAGACCTATAATTAAATAGCATTAATTCAACAAAAAATAACGAATTCTACTTGCGATAAAAAAAACCAATTGAAACCTGTTTTATATATCTGGGAACATTTGATTAACTCATACAGTAACAACGAGATTCTATCATAGGACTTACATTATCTGATAAAAGATACTATTAATTCTGATAAAAAAAGTATCTACAAAAATAAAAATACTTTAAAAAAATGCTTTTTGTACGAACCATAATCTATAAACCCAAATAAAATCATATCGTGTCATGCCAATTATCCTAGAGAGAATAATGCAATTATTGATGTACAAATTAATTAATAAATAATATAATATTCATTTAATTAATAAATAAATAATATATATAATGGTAATATTCCTCCTTTGCAAAAAAACGGGCACCTTACAGTCATTGGCTTTTCTATGGATAATATTAATATTTTTAGTATGTCAATAGCATATATGACTAGAAATTGAATGAGAATATAGTTTTTAACACTTAAATCCTGAAATCGATGTTTAGTCAATGTAGACAGAGAGCCTTGTTAAAATGGATATTTTTATGAGTATAATGAAATTAAGACTACGAGTATTTTTATGGTTCTATTTAAATAAAAAAAAGACATTAGAAAATAAAAATTAATAACGAATATGACCTCCCCTTGCAGCGATTACGGCATGTAATCGTCTTGACATGCTTTCCACCAGGCTTTTGATGGTGTCTCGCGGAATGTGTTCCACTCAGCCGAGATCACACGTTTTAGCTCCTTAACGTTTCGTGGGAGTGGTTGGACAGATCGTACTCGCTTTTTTAGGAGGTCTCAGACGTGCTCAGTGGGGTTAAGGTCGGGGCTCCGCGCTGGCCAATCCAAACGACGAATACCGACCTCTTGCATATAAGCATCTACGTCGCCAGAACGGTGGACCCGAGCATTATCGTCCATGTAAATGGCATCTTCACCAATTACAGTCAGTGCGGGTTGTGCATGTTGACAAAGAATTTCTGTTATGTACCTTTGCGCATTTAGTGAGCCATTTTTAATGAATACTATCTCGGTACGATAGCTGGAAGTTACGCCCGCCCAAAACATAACGGACCCTCCACCATAAGGGGTGTTTTCTTCAAAACACACGTCGGCGTGGTCTTCGTAACACTCGTCGACGTTGGTCTTCACCATTCAGACAAATTCGAGCCTCATCGGAGAAGAGTCCGCTATTCCAGTTACCTACTGTCAGTGCCAAAGATAGGCAATTTCTAGCGAACCTCAAACGAGCAATCCGGTGCTCACGGAGTTACTTGGGGGCCCGCGCTGGTCATCGACTGCGTATATTGGCCGCTAAAAGCCTCCTCCTCACTGTCCATAGGCGCTAACTTAGCTCCTCGTATCTCTTCAAGGTTTCATTTGAAATCTATGTAACTGCATTTGCGGTTCCTCAGCACCTGAGTCACTAAAAAGCGGTCGTCTCGTGGTTGTGTGCAACGTTTTCTCCCAGAACCTTGCCTTCTCTGAATGGAACCTGTCTCTTGGTATTGAGCCCAGGTTCTTTAGGCAGTTGAACGACTCACGTTTATCCGTTGTGAGACGCAACATTGGCTACACCCCACTTCCAGCAGTGCTATAATTTGACTACCTCTTATTGCTTTTTCTGTCATTACAATCGCCACAAAGGTATCTGTTTTAAGTTACAAACTTAAAAGGGATTATAATAATATTTAAAAAAACAAAATTTTTGAATTTGGAATTAACTTTTTTAATACCCAGACACTTTATTAAGTGCCAGTAACATAGTTTGGCTATTAAAACCTCTTTAGAACTAAATGATTACCAATAATGTAGAAAAATCAAAACCGACCGTTTTTTTTTTGCAAAGGAATGTATATGATTGACGCAATGCAAGAAGTGGCAATAATTACAGCAATACTAAAATTACACTTACATGCAAGCTATTCGGTAGCTGAACAGTTCGTTGGCACAAATGGAAACACTTCCTGATATAAATTACCACTAAATACAATTTGCGTTCGGTGAGACGCTTTTACGTGCAAAAGTGCTCAGCTATCGCTACTACTAAATTATTTTGTCAGATTGAATTATATTATATCTCTGACCACCCTTAAACCTAGTGCCACATACTTTTCCTACAAGGGGGAGTTCATTGAATGATGGCATGATAATGTGTCCAAATAGTTACCACGCCGCCAAGATTTATTAGTAGCATTTCGTATGTAATGTATACACTAATGTATATTATGTACTGCTTATTCCTGGACGGCTTATCCAGCACGTTCTGATATTTGCAAGGAACATAAAAATATCTAAGAAACAGTCGTCTTGTAAGATAAAACTGGATAAGTTGGACTGAAGTGCAGAACATAAACTCACTGAGAAACGAGCACTATACTATTGTGTCCTTGGTCCAGGATCTAAAGTACAACTATAATTGGTTCTTTAAGGAAAATGCAAAGAAATAACAAGGGATTTCATCAAATCTCTTTTGCGTGTAAGCTAAACTATATATGTACGTATAATATTGCAAAAAGTGGGGACCTCGACTTGAATTCAATCACGAATTTCTTTCAAGAGTTGGCAAGGTCAAAGTTTTACAAATTAATTATCTGAGCTTAGTATTCTGCATCATTTTACATTGAAAAATGCCTAGAGGTCAATATTACCAAAAATACTTGGTTAGCTTTTGTTACAAGATGAGTGTTGAGCTTATCGGGGAATAGCGTAAATCAACATATAAATATTACATTATACACATATGTTTATTTAACTATAACAGATTAATATTGTAAATTTATAGATATGATTTAATATATTCTTAATTATATACCTACATATTTTCTTATATTATTAGGTATTATACATTAACAACACATTGTTTTTTTTTAATTATAGTTGTTTTAATAAAATTATTCGATTTCTATTTTAAACACAAATACTCTAGTTTCTTTTCTTCTTATAATAGAAAGATTTCCACTATTTCATATTACATTCACAAATTTATTCTGAGTCAATTAAGCACACTCACTCACATCATAAGTAAATTCATTTTAGTATGTATTTAATTAATTAGTATGTGCATTACATTTATTGAAGTAGGCACTAGTTTATATAGAAGCTTCTTTCTTTCAATCACCTTTTTTCTTCTTACTCTTCTTTATTATATTGTATTCTATTTTTTACATAAAACTAATCTGTAACGCAATCTGTCAACATTCAGGAGTCGAGATACTGAAATCCTGGTGACAGTTTGTGTCTTGGTAAATTTTTATCATATATAATATGTATAGGGGTAGAGATTTTATTCTATAGAACTAATATAATTTTTTATCTTTTATTTATACGTTGTAAAAACTACGAGTATAGTTATGTATCCGTTCACACATAAATGCCTGTTTACCTTTTTGCTGACAGTTGACTCAAAGTACTTTACCTAGATATAGTAACTCCGTTATTTTAATAAAAAATAAGGGAACCTTTTCGGTAAATGTATAATCACCATCTCTATATTACTCAGAGTACCAAGGCACAATAAAAATATACTTCTAAAAACTGAAGCCAAACAAAATCAGAGTTGCTGGCTTAACATCAATGAAATCGGAACAAACTTCCCAAGTCACGTAATATTTTCTCGAATTCAAGAACACGTGACTTTCCCGATTACTTTGCTCGCTCCAGCCTTGGTAAATTCATTGTTACGGTGGTAAATAACTCTTAAAAAAATGTAAAAGATCTCAAGTAAATAATCTTAAATTATAAATAAGGCTTTGTTTGAGATTAGTGAAGAAATGAAACATATATCAGTTGATGTTGGATCTAAGATCTGAAATAATAGAAAAATAAGTGAATGTGTTTTCTTTTACTGTATTCTAAAACGATACAGAAGTAGAAGAAGAAGACATGGTAAACCGATTTCAAATAAATCAGGACAAGGGCAAGAGAATAATGATTGTAAAACGATAAAAGGTCAATTAAAAAGTCTAGTTTTATCTGAAATCCAGGCCAAACTAAACCACAAGAGCTATGGCAGATATATAAATTTTAAAGGAGCTAAGTTTCTTGAAAAGCAACTGGTTTTAAAAGTCGAAAGATTCGAATTAAGAATGTATTATACGGTATTCTTACATAAACATTATAAAGGTTGACAGTTAAATCTAAAAACCAGTAGGTAACTGTGGACTGCAACGGTACAGTCTATGAAAAAACATTGTACTGTAGGAAGGGGAAAAATTAAATCTTTCTCACTTTCACATCTTTGAGGAATAATGAAAGGCATCAAAGGAAAACCTGAACTAATGCGCAATGGGTAAGCGTTGTAATAAATGTCAAAAAGACCAAAATCAAACTGAATTAAATAGTCCTAACCTAAAACTAAAGCCCGGGAATCTAGCTAATCTACTCTATTCCCCTGTCTCCGTGTTTGTGTTTCAAAATAATCCGGTCTATAATGGATCAAGACATTTACTGGAATCGTTCAGCACCTTTAACTCACCGAAATCCTTAGCAGAAGGCAATATGACCCAAATTTGTGACGATATGACGATATACAAAATGGCCATTAATATTGCAATAACAGCAGAATGAACAAAAATCTGTTAATTGAAAGCAATTGAAAGCACTTAAATTATTAAGTTCACTAACCGACACGCTGCCGTGCTGGTAATCCGTTAATCTGTCAATTATAACAATTATTTTTCGTCCGATATGTTAATCCCGCAATCTGAAATTTCGGAACCACATGTAATTACTGCAGATGATTGAGTTTTGTGAGCACCAGGCCCGATGCTCGTCCTCTTTCCCGGCTATTTCGCACATCATAATTTTGTCACTAATCCCAGTACGAGATGTAGCTTTGTAATAACATAAGAATTTTCAGAGTTACATTTATAATGTACGGCCTTACAACTACTGGGGTGCAATATGAATGAATGCGTATTCATTTGATTCACGAAGGCATTAGTGACATGCCGAGCACGTAGCTGTAACATAAGTGTCTAAGGAATATGTATGTATTACTTGATCTTACAGTTGAGAAAACTTGCTTGTGATTGGGATAACGTATGAGATTAGGTAGGCCAGCAGGTAATGGATTCCTCGATTTTGATGTGAGTTTGGATCCAATGACTTAATAAAATACTTAGCCGCATTGGGTCCACTCAAGCTGGATAACGGCCGCCCATACAGAGGGGGCCTGAGTTCCAGCACTAAGAACATTCAAGACGAAGATAAAGATGAACAAGTAAAACATTAAAACCCCAATTTTTTACTCTATTTGAAGAAGAAACAGTCTAAAAATGCGCATTTGGGCACTTGGACAAGCTGTAGAAATATACTAAGCAGTCCGTCCAGGCATTTATTGTAAATACCCACTACCTAATATTGAAGAAACTTGTGATAAGATAAGTGTATTTTAGTATATTCAAGGTGATGACGATTACTGTAAACTAATCATAATAAGTAGGTAGGCTGAGAGATTTGTTTAATACATCCGTTCAAATTTACATGACGATTAAACCACCATCATGTATTTACAAAGAAGGAAAGAATAGGAAATGTTTAGTTTCTAAAATAGATACATAAACGTAACCAGGATTAATAGGTAGAAAAAAAACTAGTCAGATAGAATGAAAGTGTCGTCATTATTCTGTCAGTTGCAAAAGTGACTGCAGTGGTCAAAAAAACCCTAGAGCTTCAGCCCCACATGCTGCCAGCCTTCTGGGCACTTTTCCCACCGACAGCGATGCGGACGAATTCTTTGATGCCCAGTGAGCGCCTCCCATTATTTTTTTTTATTTTTTTTACCTTTATTTAATTGTATATACTATATTTATTTTAGTGTTAGTTTGTGGATTATATTTAAGTCAATACAGCAATAAATTGTAGAGCTACATATTTTCAGGTCTAAAAATGTGCTATTGAGTTTTTCTGATAGAAAATTTTAAACCCTCTCTATAAAATCGTAAAAGGCTGACTGCATTATTTACCGGAGAAAACGCCCGATGCTTACATAAAGTTATACGAAAGTTGTAACTTGTGTTATGCCGGTTATTTGACATAAAATTTGTGATCTTGAAGAGTACTATCATACAACGAGGGAGTGGAATTTCGTTTAAAATTAGGTCAAATATTTTATTTCGTCATCCTGGTAAAGTTACAAGAATAGTTCATACTTTATCAACAACGAAGTAATATCATAATTAATGAGATGGATATTTTCGGAATTCCGACTTGGCTTACTGAATAACTTTGATGAAACGGCTCTGAGTCTGGCTAGCTGGTAAATGGATATCGATTGGAGTAAACAGTGTCCATCTCATGCTTCGGCTTATAATTTCGGCTTATAATTCATGACATGTTAAAGAAGTATTAGATAATAGGTAATAGGTAGAACGGGCTGGTGTCCGCAACTCCACGTCTGAGCGCGTATTTTGCGTACGGGTGGGAAATCGGTTATTCGATCCACCCCAGCTCCTCGAGAAAGGCCAGCAACGCCTTGATGTTGCTGACTATCTCACGTAGGGTACCTGGGTTACCGAAGTACTTGGCCCTGTATGTGGCGATCGCCGGGCAGTTTAGAAGCACGTGCGCTGCTGTCTCATCGTCCTCAATGCAGGCCCTGCATAGCGGACTGTCTGTAACTCCTATGACAAATAGATGTTTATTAAACGACCCATGGCCAGTTATTGCTGCTGTAACCATACGCAGCTGTCGTTTGTCTAACCGGAGGACCTGTTTAGTGAGGCGGGCATCGATGGTAGGAAGTGCTTCCTTGGCCTGCCTGCACTCACTTTGGTCCACCCATAGTTTACAGTGTAGATCCCTGGTACGTTTTCTTACCAGAGAGCGTAGGAACCCAAAGGGGAGTGGCGCGATGGGTTCTGGTCCCACCGGTGTCATGCTCGACCCCCTTCTGGCAAGTTCATCGGCGGCATCGTTTCCTAGCGAACCGCTATGTCCTTTTATCCATTGAATAGTTATATTATTGAGGCTACCCACCTAAGTATTAGATATTAATCACAGCTAGTTATAATTAAGCTACGAGAAGCTATTGGAAAAAGGGAAAGGTAAGTGTAATAGAACTAACTCGTCTTCTAGATGGTAAGCAGAATGAGTATTAAAATAACTTAGTTTTAGCAGACACTTTTGTTAATCCTGGTTACGTGAACTCAATGCTTGTTATGCCGGTTTTTATTGTGTCGTGATGAATGATTGCCGTCCTATTCATAGAAATAAAATATTCAAATTTACTATTAGAAATAAAATAAAATTCAATGTATTAGCCTTCTCCACTTCACAATAAGAACCGCTAGAACATATAGTTAGAAAATAGATATGGCGAGGTTGTTCCCTCTAGTGCTCAAAGCGAACTTGTAATAAAGCGATTGACCTTGCTAAATCTGAGAATTTAAGTGAATGGTTTTGTTTTTTCGTCATGTGAATTAGCTACATTAAATAGTCCATCAATATCGGCGCACACGTGCCCAGAATGTTCACTTTCAAGAATTTTAGGGCCGTCAGCTGCGCCATCATTGTCGCGGGTGCCACCCCGAATGGGACGACAACCAAGACCATTTCGCAGCGATTATATGCTGCCTCGGATGCTGATGCCCAACTCATTGTATGGATATGAAGACAACACCCGCGCGGTCGCACCTACTGAACAGGATTGGCTGAGCAAGGTAAGCATACAAATGGCCAAGTATACTAAATAAGTAAGTTCCGTGTGTTGCGCGAATAGTACCATCCCATCTCTTCCTACGGGAAGTCGTGGTAAGCGACTAAGGACTTACTAGAGAATGGGCAACATTCTCTATGAATTTTACTGCGATTGCCAACCCGCTTACCAAGCGTTGCGATTATAGATATTTTCCTCCCCTTTCCCCCGGGACCAGTCTGTAATTTTTAATGACACTAAATATTACACAGAAAAAAGTATCAGTGTTAGGGTAGCTTCAAAGCTAATGAGAGACAGAGAGAAGGTAACATCAAAACAGCAAAATCACTAACACGGAAGTTCGGCGTTAGTCATGAAAATACAACAATAGTCTTATCTATGACAGCCGCACATTGTTTAACATCACGTGGCCACTGCCGATAGGCGGCGTTGCATCGTATACAACATGTAGTACAGTAATAGTAGCTCACAGCTCATTGTTGCCGGCTAACAATCATTCATTGATCAGGGTCAGTGATGAAACCGAATCAATGGGTACGCTAGGGTTACCCCCGAGTGCAACAATCTTTACAACCTAAAGAGTTACAAAACCTTCAGACAGGTAAATAGGATTTTGTAATTACATAACTTCACACGCCAATCACATTTTTCATTTATCTCCTACTTAATAATATTTTATTCGAAAAGTATACATAAGCAGTTCTGTTACAGTAACCAAAGCATATAGGGGTATTTGCAAAATCTGAAGTTGTCGCGAAAAGGACAAGCGTTGAGATATAACATAACATGCGATCGAAAATATTTGTCTTGCGACCCTTTTCTTTCCCGTGAAAGACGAGCTTTTATTACTATAGTTCATTTTAGACTTTCAATATTTAGAAAGGGTAAGATAGGTTTGGTTCCTGTTAGGATCTATTCTCCTTTTAGGTTATAATATTACGCCTCTCACATCGTAGTCGGTTTATTTCGGTAGGTAATAAAGTGGGTTTTCATGTGTGGGGCTAAGTTTCACGAGATTTTGCGTAAAATCTAACATAACAATACCAAGAGTAAAATGAATATATGAACCTTAATGTTTAGGTAGTTTGCACAAATGTTGCGTGATAATAAAACTATCTATAAAATCTCCAACACATTTTCTCGCATCCTTTATCTTATAAGGATCTAAATTCACTTCGTGAGAAGAGGGCTTTGTGTTTTATTTTAATGTTACAAAATTTTAGTTAGATATGCTAGATTTCTATTAGATCAGTTTACCTTTAAGGTTATATGAGCACGCCACTGAAAGCACGTATAGCAGCCGATATTTTACAGAACTAAAAGATTATTCCCGGCTGGCAACTGGGCGCTCATGCTAAAGATGGAGTTCAGACTTTAGGCCGTTTTGTGCTTCATTTACCTTTTTAGGAGCAATAAATGAGGTATAACGTGTCAGTAGAGTGAAAAAAATCTGATATATACTAACAATTATTCCAGTAGTGGACACGAGAAGTTAGTTCCCATATTAAGCTCAAATAGTGTTCATTCAGTTATGAAACATTGGAATTTGCACCTACCGCGAATAACATTCGCTACATTCATTTAGCATAATCATCATGCAATGCCCAATATCTAATTGTGACGAATGAAATGATATGAGTCCAAATCTGCAGTTATATATTATTCTCACCACGGCGGTTAGTATAAATTCATAGCCATATAATCGAATGAACAGAGAACCTACAATATGTGTACAAGGTTCTATAATCGTTTTATCCTCGAAAAGTCTAGTCCAAAATCTAGACTAGTGACTCAAGGTAGTTTCTAAAATGATTCGAGGTATTTGTTAATGTAGGCCTATGGAAGGTTGAGACAGTGGAAATGTGTCATGGGAGGTCAATCAATCGATGTTATCGATACAGCATTGAATTTGTTTACATCTTGAAATGTGTTAGACTAAGCTAGGTTTCTTTTAGATCATTTTACCTTCCGATGTGTGTAGCAGTCGAATTTTACCGAAACGAACTGGTTTTTGCCAACTAGCAACTCGGCACTCATGCCAAAGATGGGAACCACAGTAAAGGCGATTTTGTGTCGTTTATAACCTCGTCATATGTGACCAAGGTTCTATAATCGCTTTATCCTCGAAATCTAGGACACCAAGACTAGTTACTCAAAGTATTTGCTAAGGAAGACTGCCGAGGGTGGAGTCAGTGCATATGTGTCATGGGAAGTCAGGTAATCAATGATATCGATTTATCGGGAGGGGGAGTTTAGGTTATTTTCTGTCGTATGTAGGTAAGCTCGTTCTATGTGACCAAGGTTCTGTAATCGCTTTATCCTCGAAATCTAGGACATCAAGACTAGTTACTCAAGGTAGTTGCTAATGTAGACTGCCGAGGGTGGAGTCAGTGCATATGTGACATGGGAGGTCAGGCAATCAATGATATCGATTCAGCAATGAATTCGGTTGCATCTTGAGAGGTGTTAGGATACGCTAGGTTTCTATTAGATCATTTAACCTTTCGTCGGAGAGCAGTTGGTATTTTACCGAAACTAATTGGTTTTTGCCAACTGGCAACTCCGCTCTCATGCTAAACACGGGGTCCTGAGTTTAAGTTATTAACCGACTTCAAAACAAGGAGGAGGTTTCTCAATTCGACCGTATATATATATTTTTTTTTTTTTTTTTTTTTATGTGTGTTCACCGATAACTTCGTCGTATATGGACCGATTTTGATGATTCTTTTTTTGTTGGAAAGGAGATATCCCAGGAGTGGTCCCATGATAAGGAAACCAGGATCTGATGATGGGATCCAAGAGAAGTCGAAGGGAACCTTCGAAAATTGTAGTGGCGACTAGTGCGTTTTTTATTTTTTTCATTAATTATCTTAAAGCACTACTATTTAATGAAGGTCTGAAGTTGCTCTGATGATGAAGCCGAAAGACAGTCGAGGGAACTCTTCAACGACTTACAGCAATTACGCGGTGTTTGGACTTAATTCATTTCTATTGATGAGAACTTTGCACCCATATGGGCTATAAGTGCCATTACAGGTCTGATGATGGAGACCATAGACAGTTGAGGGAATTCCTCAACGATTTACAGCAGTTCCCTATTGTTGGGGTTACTTTACACGGTTCAAAGTGCCAATTTTATCACTACTATTTAATTAAGTTCCGGAGTTGATCTGATGATGGAGCCGAAAGGCAATCGAGGGAACTCCTCAACGATTTACAGCAATTACCTGGTGTTTGAACTTAATTCGTTTCTATTGATGAGAAAGCTCCCATAAGGCTTATAAGTACCATAACAGGTCTGATGATGGAGACCATAGACAGAGAGTCAAGGGAATTCCTCAACGATTTACAACAGTAGTAAAATATTAAATTTCACCTGGCGATTAGTGGTATAGGAATTAGTGCGGGTAGATACCATAACTAAAAAGTAAAAAATAAAAACTTTTTTACAAAAAAAAAAAAACCGACTTCCTCAAAAACACTAGAAAGTGAAAAATAACTTTAATTTCGGAAGTCGGTGGCAAAAAACTCAAATACAGATCCTAAGACACCGACTTCCGAAATTAAAGTTATTTTTCACTAAATAACTTTAATTTCGGAAGTCGGTGTCTTAGGATCTGTATTTGAGTTTTTTTTTGTTTTTTTTTTTGTAAAAAAGTTTTTTTTTCTATCGTATGTAAGCTCGTCATATGTGTCCAAGGTTCTATAATAGCTTTATCCTCGAAATCTAAGATACCTAGAATAGTGACTCAAGGCAGGCGGTAATGTAGGCTACGGAGGGCGGAGTCAGTGGATATGTGTCATGGGAAGTCAACCAATCAATGATATCAATTCAGCAATTAATTTATTGGAATCTTGAAAGGGTTTAGAATAGACTAAGTTTCTATTAGATCAATTTATATTAAACCACGTCAGTCAAGTCAAAGCGCGTATGGAAGTCGGTATTTTACAAAACAAATTGGTTTTTCCCGACTGGCAACCGACTTATGCTAACGATGGGGTCCAGACTTTAGCCGATTTGGTGTGTCAATAACCTATTTAGGAGCAATAAATTGGTATAAAGGTATTATTTATTGGTATTTTTTGGTATAAAATGTGAAAATCAGATATATACTAACAATGGAGTAATTTGATAGAGGTACCCTTTAACTACAAATTGACACGGGAATTAATTCTAATATTACGCTCAAATAGTGCTAATTCATGTATGAGACATTGCAATGTACACCAAACGACCTAACCTAAAGCACGTCTACACTCTGCAATCGTTAGCCGTGCCCAAATTTTTATATGACGAATGAAATGATATGAGTCGAAAACTGTCAGTTATATCTTATTCTCATCACAGCAGTTAGCATAAAAGTCATGTAATCGAATGAAGAGAGAAACTTGTTATGTGTAGCCAACAGTGGCGAAAGCACCATATAACACGATTCCTACCGGCTTGCCTTCGGGGATTCGCATTGGTAACTCTATCACTATTAAAAATACAATAGTATGTAAATAGTGGCTACTATTGTCAATAAATATACCTAGTTACACTACGGGTATTTAATTCACCATAACATTCAAACAATAAAAAAGGTTATTTATAGCTTTGTATTACAACAAAAGAGAAATGTTCTAAATTAACCCGGCGCCAAAACGTCATAATCGGGAACTAAAAATTCATACAACAGCGATCCCGTAATGATGTCACTTTAGGTCACGTGGCACCGCTTGATATGTACGAGAGCAAGCCGCTGTACAACGGGTTATGACAGAGACAGATATAGAAAAATGCGTCAGCGAGAACGAGATAGAGGAATATTGCATATTTTATTCGGTTTTCAGCTTTTCAATTTAATTGTATTTAATTCATTACATTCCTATATTAATTTTAGAATGATAGTAAGTATTCTTTATTGATGAGTCAGTAAGTTAAAGCCGACTTCGCTTCGGCTTCTCTTTTAGAAAAATTTACACCTCGCCGCTGGTAGCCAAGGTTCTGTAATAGCTTTTGTCCTCGAGATCTAGGAATTTTCTAGACTGGCAACTCAAGGTAGTTGCAAATAGAGACGACGGAGGCGTCAGTAGCTAAGTGACATGAAAGGTCAGGCGATATCAATTGATTATTTCAGGATTAAAACTCCAGTGATTGAGAAGTTTGCAATAAAACTTAAATATAATAAAATTAAATAGGCTTGGTATCATTTAATACACACCAATAATTAAACTAGAAGCAATCTTAGTGTCTTAAGGACACATTAGCGGTCTAATCACTGATAAATCTACTATACAACCTTTTCTAATCAATTAGAGTCTTGTTTTTGAAATACTTTTAATAGTTAGGAAAAGTCTGTAACCACAAGCGCGGAAATCAACGCCCATGTTGAGGGTTATAACAACATAACCTATTTGCACTTTACGACACATGCCAAGGGATATCTCTAATTTATTCACTGAGTAATGTTACCATAGTTTACAAGAAAGCTTTTAGCAAGCTTATGGTGTTAGATCGCAAGGTCTTTCAATAAATTAAGGGTTTTACGAGTTCTTTAAAATCTCAACATGACAGACAGGTGACACCACGCCAAAGTATTTTATTATCGACCCCATCCTTCAGAATGGCATGGATGGGAATGGGTTGCCAAGCCATAATAATACGGTTTACGGCCTCGTCCGGGATTGCACGCTCGCAGCAGAAGTACCGTGAGCGCATCGAATCCGTCGACCATAGATTTGGCTATGAAACGTAACCAGCCCCCCTAGCCAAGTCACAAACGTTTACTGTTCTACAATCGCTAACGCCTCAGTGTCAGCGATTGTAGAAAACGATAAGTTGGTAGCCATGTTGAAGCGCCTGAGTCGGCCGCTCGTTCTACAATGTCTTTAGAAAAACGACACATTATAACAAAGGATTTAGCGTTGAACATTAAAGAAACGATAAAAAATCATTCTATCATTTTGAACGATGTGAATTTGGCTGCGAATTTTCTGTTCGTTTGTTCTAACCACGTGACTTAACGTTAAGCGACTAGCGTTAACGATTGCAGATTATCAACTTGGCTAGGGGTGCAGGACCATCCTATACGTCTGTAGGGAATATTGGTAAGTCTCGACGTGATAAAATCAATAAAAGCTATTAAAGAGGGGTAGAACTTTTACGATCTCTGAGTGGAGGTAATTAATGAATGTTGCTTATTTCAAATAAACGAAAAGTACCATAAGGCTTGTTAAAACAGTATTTAGCATCGTGTTTGAAAAAAAAAATTAAAACGTTTTACATGTAGGTGAATCTTAACTTATTTGCCTTATATCCGAGTAGCCAGATAATTTATAAATCTTGTAATGCACTATGGAAGATCCATGTAATGCTTCTTGCCATCTTATAATGCACATGTAAATACGATTTTTTTTTGCTGCGTTTCAAGATGAAATTGTCAGCTCATAGTACCCAGACAAAGAGTATAGGGCTGTACTATTAGTCGCCATATCCTAGGCGAGAGAATCGCGACAATGGTCTCGCCGTGCTATCAAATTCTCGCATATTGACATCGCCGTATGGAGATCGCACCAAATCGTTTCTATTGAATTTGTTACCACGGCGTGATTACTACCGCGATACGTTCTCCCGTATACAGGATCAGTGCGCAAACTGTAACCATGAATTCAGTAAATCATTCTAGACCCCCTAGTTTTCGACGGTAATACAAAAAAAATCTGCTGTTTCATAGAAAAATGCAATACCTACGAGGTCAAAATGTATGGAACAGCTGATTTTTTTTTTTTTTGTATAACCGACGAAAAATTTCTGCGCAAGGGGGTCTAGAATGATATGCTGAATTCATAGTTACAAGTTACGCACTGGATAAAAACTTATCCTGTATATGGTGCGTTAATCTTTGCAAATTGCGTATCTTTCGTACTTACGTATTCAAAGCAACACTGCAAAGTGTTGTTTAGAAATCCTCCTCTAAAAAAATATTATACAGTTAAGGGGGTATTCTGGTCTAGAAGCCAAAATTTTAGGCATTTTTCAAACTAACATAAAAAAAAACGAAAAATATTTTGGTATCCGCGTTTTTTATATGATGTTTATTGACATTTCAAGAATATTAAAAAAAATAAAGAAAAAATGAGAAATTTGACAAATTACAGGCTGGTGAAGTGGGGACTACAAAAAAGACGGTGCACCCTGGTTGACATGATTCCAGCTCTTGTAGTGATCTGAAACAAAAATAATTAAAAAATTCTCAATCTGTAAAGGTGTCGCTATCGCGTTGACCTTAGCCAAAAAAATAAAATAAAAATTCACAAAATGGCGTCGACATAAAAAATCAATTTAATTATTACCTCTTTTTTTTGACCGTTTCGATTTTTTTTTAATACACCAAATTGAGTTTTTTTTTAATCCCTGGCAGACACAATAGAGAGATATACAAAGAAGATTCTCACCAAATTTCAAAGGAATCGGTTGGGTAGAACTTGAGATATCATGTCAACCACTTCAAAAAAAGTAGTTTCGAGAAAAACGCGTTTAAAGTTTGAGAAACAATTCCAGTAGAATAACTCGTATAATAATATTTTATACTCATTTATGAATCGGCGATCCCAGATCCATACATTGGGCCTTCTTCTACTTCATACTCGATGTTTTGCGAAGTTCTTTCTGCTAATCGAGCTGTTCTGCCTTCTTTTACGTGTTTAATGTGTGATTCGCTCCTATCGGCCGGCTTAGATGCTGCGTCACAAAATCCACTGTATCTCTGAAAATAATTCGAATTTTGAAAAACATATTTTTAATGTTCTAAACTTTGAAAATATGCAAAAATAAAAATAAAACGCTTTTTTGAAATTTCTAGACCAGAATACCGCCTTAAAGCAAAATAGGTTATTCAATAAATAAAATCATAAATATAATTTCTAGGGCTACTTGTGCGACAGCTTTCATAATAAAATGAGCGCTAGGTATACAAGATAAGTTGTGCGCAAATTAGAACAAATTAAACTTAAACGTGTTAAAATAACCATGCAATTTTTATTATTTATATATAAGGTGTATCTATTCATACACGAAATATTTTAAGAGGTACACCTGTAGGTGGTAAAGAAGCTATAACAACGAAAAAAAAAATTTTTTCTAAGGGTTTTTTTTTATTTAATATTTATGAATTATTTGACGCACATAAGAAATACTGGCTCCTTCTTATTTTTTACGGCCCGAGACACCGCGGCCATGCTCGTGCCGTCCGTTCGTCGCCCTCGCAGCGTCAAGCGGGCCATTCATAGAATTTGGAGTAAAGGTTTTATGCAAAACGTCTCAAGTAGTTTTAAAATTATAATAATTACGAACATTCAAAAACGCTTAGATAAAAATTTTCTTTTTGCTTCTGTAGCTTCTTTACCACCTACAGGTGTACCCCTTAAAATATTTCGTGTATGAATAGATACACCTTATATATGTATCGAAGTACAAAAAACATAAGTTATCGTTAACGAACGATGTTTATTTTGAAACTGGTTTTTAATGTAACTTGCGCGCGGCGGCGAAGGTGAACGACCGAGCGTAGTTACAAGTACCTACCAGCTGTTCGATCGGTCAAAATTCTAAGAAGTTCGAAGTACCTACGCCGCGGTTATTGGCCTATTCCTATTGTCAATATCATATTAGGAAATATGTAGAGTGTCCACATTTTACTGATTTAAGGTTGTATAAAAATTTAAAAAAAGTATTGAAAAAAATTAAGCCGCCGAAAAAACTGAAAAGCAAAAAATTATAATCCTTAAAGTTATGAGTCGGCGCGCTTTGAGTGATCTTTGTTCATTGATTTTTCAGCGCCTACTAAAAATTTTAAGGTTTATTATTTTTTGCTTTTCAGTTTTTTCGGCGGTTTAATTTTTTGTTAAAAAGTTTTTGTTTTATAATTTTTTGTTGCTTTAATGTACTAATAATACTTGGCAAGGTATACGCTATCCAATAAAAAAAGAATTATCAAAAACTTTTTGACAAAAAAAAAACCGACTTCCTCAAAAACACTAGAAAGTGAAAAATAACTTTAATTTCGGAAGTCGGTGTCTTAGGATCTGTATTTGAGTTTTTTGCCACCGACTTCCGAAATTAAAGTTATTTTTCACTTTCTAGTGTTTTTGAGGAAGTCGGTTTTTTTTTGTCAAAAAGTTTTTATTTTTTACTTTTTAGTTATGGTATCTACCCGCACTAATTCCTATACCACTAATCGCCAGGTGAAATTTAATACTTTACTACTGCTGTAAATCGTTGAGGAATTCCCTTGACTGTCTGTCTATGGTCTCCATCATCAGACCTGTTATGGTACTTATAAGCCTTATGGGAGCTTTTCATCAACAGAAATGAATTAAGTTCAAACACCAGGTAATTGCTGTAAATCGTTGAGGAGTTCCCTCGATTGTCTTTTGGCTCCATCATCAGATCAACTCCGGACCTTAATTAAATAGTAGTGATAAAATTGGCACTTTGAACCGTATAAAGTAACCCCAACAATAGGGAACTGCTGTAAATCGTTGAGGAATTCCCTCAACTGTCTATGGTCTCCATCATCAGACCTGTAATGGCACTTATAGCCCATATGGGTGCAAAGTTCTCATCAATAGAAATTAATTAAGTCCAAACACCGCGTAATTGCTGTAAGTCGTTGAAGAGTTCCCTCGACTGTCTTTCGGCTTCATCATCAGATCAACTTCAGACCTTCATTAAATAGTAGTGCTTTAAGATAATTAATGAAATAAATAAAAAACGCACTAGTCGCCACTACGATTTTCGAAGGTTCCCTTCGACTTCTCTGGGATGCCATCATCAGATCCTGGTTTCCTTATCATGGGACCACCCTTGGGATATCTCCTTTCCAACAAAAAAAGAATCATCAAAATCGGTCCATATACGACGAAGTTATCGGTGAACACACATAAAAAAAAAAAAAAAAAAAAAAAATATATACGGTCGAATTGAGAAACCTCCTCCTTTTTTTGAAGTCGGTTAATAAAAATAGGACTACTCTGTATAAAGTTATACGTAGTTAAACATTACAATCAGTGAGTAAACAATCAAACATCCACTATTTTCGACCCTTAGCGTTCGATTTTGTTTTCCAAATTTATATGGGACCACCTTCGGAGTATACCCTTTCCAATAAAAAAAGAATTATCACAATCGGACTACTATGTAAAAAGTTATACATGGTCATACATAAAAATAAAACAAACAAAATAAAAAATATACGCGTCGAATTGAGAACCTCCTCCGTTTTTTTTCGTCGGTTAAAAATAGTTGAAATGTGTGCTATTACTTATATTACACCACCAAAAAAAAAAATTCCGCACTGGATAAAAAAAAATCCTGTATCTGAGGCTGTACAATACATACCAAGTAAATAGAAAATTCACCATGATTTCTAAAATATTACTGTTGTAAATTTAACACTAAAATGAAGTAAGAATTAAAAAACGCGTGTTAAACCGTGAGTCGAGTTACAACTCATCATGCCCAAAACGCAATAAATTAGGGAAGCAAGAAGATCCCCCTGTAGAAAGTATGGCAATACTAAACCTTTTACATGTCACAATGAAAACGGGATTTGGGGTGAAAATTACACAGCGAACTAGAAAATGTGTTTATTAAAGTACTTAGCGTGTCTCGTTAACGTGTGACAATAGCAAAGAAAAAAAAACGTTATTTTTTCTACTAAAAAAAAATATATAGAATTCCGGCTCAGTTACAAATCCTGTTAGTTTTAATGTCAGCTGTCAAATCAGGCAACAAAAACGCGAAAAACAAGAAATCTACGACAAATATTTAATTATAAAACTCGTAGACCTTCTACGAGTTCTTAACTAATCCAAAAAATTATCTAAACACTTACACATAGGTTAGCTGTCACTGGTTACTTTAGCCAAAGTAAGTGATTGAATTAATAATTGAAGCTATTAATATTAACCAATTTTGGAGATAACAATGTTAACGCGAAATTATCGCTACGGTGAAGTGCTACGGCCTACGAAGACTATGAAATTAATTTTCGTAGCCAGTGCTACGAGAGCGCTACAAAAATGCGCGTTTACAATTTTGCGTGGCTACGTGGATAAATATGGCTAAGGTGATAGTGATAAACTTACAATATTATGTCCGTGCGACTAAAAATGTTGTGAAATAAAAATAATAGGGTTCAATATGGTTATTACGTTTTGACATAACCTCTAAATGGTTCATAATGGTAAAAATTCGTTTTTAAATATCCATCTTCTTTGCTATTAAATGTAGAAATCCCGTTTTGTTTGAAAACACTATGGGCTTATCAATTCGAGTTTGCCAATTTATTAGAGTATAAAATCGTATGCACAGGTAGAAAAACCTTTGTGCTACGGCGATCCATCAAATATCCGTAGGCACTGCTACGAGAGAGCTACAAAAAAATTGGCGCGCGGCTAGAAATAAAAAGTTTACTAAAAGCTTCGATACTCGGGGCGACAGTGGACAAAGCATAAAAGAAAATCACTGTACAAAAAACAACCACCTGCGCTAGTAGGCAGTAGATATTACTATAGTAATTTCCAGTAATGTCGTAGAAAGCATTTCAAAGACCATTATTAATGACTGCGATGACGTAATGCACCCCTCGGACTGTATCGTAACTGCATGCAATTACGATAGTCTACTGTCGACGTCAGAATACTATAATCATTGTAGACCGACATCGACAGTAGACTTCATAGCAGACACGAACTTATGAATTACTTAGGAACTGTTTCAACGAAAACGCGAACTTTGACAATAAATATTATAGAAAACAAAGCCGTTTTACCTTACAGTTACTTTATATTATTTGGTTGTTTTGTGTTTATTTTATACGGTTTTGCTTCGTTAGAATTAAGTTTTCTGAAAGCCGAATTTTGGAATATTTTTTTATGGTGTGCAACTAATTTAATTGCCACTATTTGCTGCTTTTAGAGCGGTTCAGAGCTATAGCGTTAGTGGAGTGTAGATATTGCTAACTAACCGTTAATGAAAGTTAGTCGCCACTGAGCACAACTAATTAACATTAATGAACGCACTTAGCATGTTTGTATACCCAGCAGGACCCTACGTTTAATCCGATTGAAAGTTAAATGTTAACGTGCGTAGTATTTAGTACCTTCCGAATCGTATAAGTAAAAAAATAGCACCTTAATTGTTACAGCGTAATCTTCAATTATATTCCAGCAGGACCCTCCGTGCATTTTACCACCATACTGCGATCGCCAACCCGCCTGCCAAGCGTGGCGATTATGGCAAATCCCCCCAAAAATTGTACCGGTCAAATTGGCGGTGCTTGGGGGAGGCCCATGTCCAGCAGTGGACGTCGTGTGGCTGAGATGAGGACCCTCCGTTGTTTGAAGGTCTATAGACAATTCTTATATGGTCCCGTTTAGCGGTGTATTAGTACCTTAAAAATACCTTACTTTAATTTTAAAATCACGATTATTTAATGAGGAATGCACCTACAAAACTTTTGTCAAGCCAACAGGACCCTATTTTGTTTTGAGGCTTTCAGTCCAGACAGTCATATTTCTTATAAGCATTTTATTAGTACTTTTAAATTAAACTTAGGTTTAATTCAAAAAGTTTGTGTTTTAGCTGCAAATTTGTTTTATAAAACTTGGTGCATTCCTCATTGAATAATCGTGATTTTAAAATTAAACTAAGGTATTTTTAAGGTACTAATACACCGCTAAACGGGACCATATAAGATTTGTCTATAGACCTTCAAACAACGGAGGGTCCTGCTGGAATGTAATTGAAGATTACGCTGTAACAATTAAGGTACTAATTTTTTACTTATACGATTCGGAAGGTACTTAATACTACGCACGTTAACATTTAACTTTCAATCGGATTAAATGTAGGGTCCTGCTGGGTATACAGACATGCACTTAGCGCTCAGTAACGATATGTAGTTGGTGATAACCGGGTAATCCATATAATCCGTTTTGACGCTTGCAGCCTTCTTAGATTTCTCCAAACACTTTTAAAAACGTGATTTAGATTGAAAGTCAAGCGTCAAATGAACCAATCCCAACACGACCAAATCTTGCTCATTATGTTACGTATTCTATATCTTGTGTCTCTCTAAGTTATAGTCAATAAAATGCAGAAATAAATAAATACTGCATTGTATTTCATTCGTAAACGAAACAAAGAAAATTACCCATATCATTACGTTAACTAGCTTTGATCAGAAAACACAAAGTTAATTGTCCTTCTTATCAAATAGTTAAGTTTAAACAGGGGGCAGTGAATCATGTCACATAGCATGGAAACTAAATGCCGGTAAATATAGGGAGGCGACAGGTTTCTAGCGCTAGAAATGACACTTTCTAGAACCCTCCTTCACAACACTAGCAAGCAACTATATAATTATTGATTGCATGAAACCTTGCCACGAAGGTTCTATAGAACTAGAAACGAAGGATGTACTATAATTATGGAATAAATCGTACATTAGCTGGAACTGTTCAAGGTATTATTTAATATTTACGTAATTATGACACCAGTCACTCGTCAGTAGGGGGCAGCACGATACAGCAACGAGTTATAAATGCCGGGGAGTTCGCTCGCGTGAATTTATACAAATTACAACACCCCTTTCCTTATAAGGAAGTTTTTAAAATTTACGATTAATTATTTATTTTGATAAGAATTCAGGCACTGTTTCTTGTTAAGAGATTAGATTATAAGAGCATTTTTCATGTAAACTCAATCTCCACTTTTCACTCTCACAGGGGTGGAATTTCGAAAAATCGTTTGGGACGCTTCCATTTTTTTATTGAAAGATATGTATATAGCTACTAATTATTTATTTAATTAAATCATGCAGTAAAATATTTTCGCGGTATGTTAAAAAACCCCTTTTACTTTTACTTAAAAACCCAATTAAAATGGTCCCCCTAAATATGTAATGATCCAAAAAACTTATGACCCTCCAATTTCGATTAGGTAATGAGAGTATTCGTGCAAAGTTCGAGGTTTATAAACTTAAGACAAAATATTTTTCATACAACAAAAGCCACCCTTTTCACCCCTTTACAGGTCAAATTACAACCCCTTATTTGTGCTCCCAGACTTTATAAAAGGAAGCCGTGTAAAAAAACACGTTCACGTTTCTGGCCCCCCGTTGTTTTGGCTGTGCGTTGATATGTCAGGCAATTTCTTCCGTTATTTAAATAAATAGATAATGATGGCTGATTTATGTTACCTATATTACAGTAGAAGATAGAAGAGACATTTCAACCAGGACTCCTTTAATTTAGCAAAATATCTGTTATAACACATCTCGTACATTTAACATTGATCTAATTTACCATAGCTTATGAGCTCAGCGTCATTTTACGTTTAATTTATTTTGTTACAGGAAATCGATCGCATTAACCAAATGGAAGACGATGAGGACTTTACACCATTCGAAGAGGAATTTTCTCGTTTGATTTCTCGAGAACCTTACTTTCCTCGACCCTATGGACCGGGACAAGCAAAATCACGAGACGCGGCTGATGTTCCTGAGACCGTGACACCCATACCGGTAGAAGTGCGGGCCGTCGCACCCCCAAAGGAAATTATACCAACAAAATCCATTCCGCCAGTACCAGCGATGTGGAACCGGCTTCGCAAGGCCTCTTCGCCATCTGCTCCTCCATCGTCAAAAGTCACGAATAATGAAGAAAAGAAAAAGACGTTTGCACTGACGCCTCTTGATAAGGAATATTACGAACCCACGGACACAATTGTAACGCAGAGTAAGTTGAACATCTATCGAAAACTTTATCATTTGAAAGAAAGAAAAAAAAGAAGGAAAGAAAATTGCGCATTATATCATTTTAAAATAAAACCATAAAAATAATTGCTAAGATTTGCTTACCCAAATCGAATTAAAGGGGCATAATATGACCTTGTTATGAGTACGTCACCAGTTCCTAGTTAGTAATATGGAGCTACCGGTCGCTGGCTCGGTAGCCTCGACCTACGACGAAGAATCTTATCAGCGCAGCATAAGCGGAAGCTGCAGCTTTTCCGCCTGATATAAGCTTATAACTCACCGTTTACGTTGGGCCAACGACAGAAATTTGGCGAGATGGGCAGCCATTTGCAAGCCGCGGTGGTATGATTATATTTCATCTTCAGACGTCAATCTACATTTTTCTTTTAAATTTGAAAACTCTCGTTTTAATCAGAACATAAAATATTTTCTGATAGCATTTTGAAGATGTGCAATGATGTGAAAACAGATACGAATACAATTTATTTTACAAAAACAAAGAACATCAGGTTTTGAACAATAGGTAACAACTTTATTTAAAAGTAACGTTTTATTTGTGTATAAGTGAACTTCAGCTAACATTATTAAATGACACTGAAACACATGGTGCATTTGTTTGACCGCGATGCCATTGTTACAGAATCTGACGGGCCACACGAAGGCGGTGACTCCAAAACCCACCATAAAGTGGTAAACGCTATGGCATTACACCCACCACGCCAGATACGACAGAATCCTAATCTGGGAAGGACGAAGAACCTAGTCGCTGAAAACGTGGACCGCCTCAGAATCGGACTGTAAGTATCTTATCTTTTTTATTCATAAATCAACTTATGCATCGTTACAATAACTTGTGAATTTTAAATTATTTCCAGTCTTTATTGGCTTTCTGACTACAAAATTACCTTGAAGTGACATAATTTTCATTCGTTGACAGAAATCTACTTACGCTATGAAGCTTGTATTAGCATAATCAGATAGTTTTGCGAAAGTAGGCCATCATTCAAGGTCTTCTTAGAAAATTTTTCAGCAATTCTAATTAAAATTAATAGAACAGACGACTAGGTACTGGAAGGTTAATAAATCAAAGAATAGTAAGGCACAAATGTTTGCGATTGTACAGTATCCAAATCACATTATACGAGTAGAACATTAGAAACAGGTTCTTTGTTACTATAGACACTAAATATATTATTATACCCACATTTTCTCGACATCTTTGCCGAATGTCACAATCCGTCGTAACCAATGAAACCATTTTGGAAATATAGTTTGGTAATAACTAGTACCTAACTCAAGATTCGGTTTCGACCATAAAATCAGATTCCGCCTGCTATTTTGAGCCCGAATGTGGTTTTCATGAGTTAGATAAAATGGATAGCCTGAAACATATGACGGATATACAGATAGTGTAGACGTAGTATAGTGCAATTTTCAAACCCAAACAAAGTTTATATGGAAGTTATTTAGTTTTGTAGCTGACAAGCTGATTTTAGTATCAGTAAGCAGGGATCACAGTAGAATGATGCATTTTAGTGACTCTGCGTTCGGTAGCGATAGTAAAATCATACGTTTCAGCGATTACTTCAACGCTGCTTCGCTTTTTGGCAACTCGGGTAAAATTTATGTTTAGACCTCAGTCGCTGTATATTTCTATAAAATATTCTATAAAACGATTACCAGTAACAATCGCAGGTACAGTTGCAATAGTAGCAAGTCAGCTAAGAATTTGAATAAGTCCTGAAAACACGACCGCCATTTTAAAATTGCACACAAAATTAGCTAAAGTCAATTTTATCTATGAGTACAAGAAATGTGATTTTGCAAAATTAGCCCATTCGTTACATACCTTAGATAATAATTAATTTGACTCACGTTTGCGTAGAATTTCTTTAAACACTGCACCGTTTATGGCAGATGTTTCAATTTTCGTGGACAAAAGTGCCCGACCCGTTTAAAAGCAAGGTGACAATTTCAAAGAAAAAATAACACATACTTCGCTGAAATGGAGGGTTTATCGCTTTTTATTGAGGCGTTAGTTCGGAAAATCTGCCCGATAGAAATTTTTACAAAGTTTTAAACATTTTGTAGCATCTTATTATTATCTTGTTCAGCGCAGGCTAATAGTGAGCTGAAAGTAGTCAATTTTCAATGTTCTCCTTCTTCGAAAAACTCACTAAAAGTAATTTTGGAACAGTGAAATGCAATTATTCTACCCACCCATTGAAATACGTGATTCGTAATAGATCCATCAAATGACATCAAAACTAGCATGCCGGTAATTCTGTAATGATAGACTAATGCGACTGTGCAATTTCTAAGAAGAGGTCAAAGAGTTGTAAGTGGACATACTTAAGGAGTCAGCAAAACACATAATAGCTCTTTGATTAAACAACAGCGGGAGTTAATATTAAAGCAACAGGAAGCAAGACTAGTAAGAACTGGGTTTTTCGTGTCTATTCACCTTCGTGTTTGTAATAGAAATATACTTATGATACTATACGTAAACATCTGATGGACCTGATTCTTTACGTGATTTACAAAATTTACGCTAAGCTTAAACGTGGAAAATTGCTGATTAAGTGACATCTCTATACGAAACCACGGTTTTTCGCTGGTATGATTGGGTAATAATAATAAATTAATATAACAATAAAAATAACTCAATGAGCTCGAAAGGTACGAATTCCCGAGACAATGGAGGTTATTACCCGTCTCCTCGAAGTGCATAGAACTCTATGCCCTTTCGGGTCACACGTCTGCCTCTCAATCTACAATACCTATACAAGATAAAGTTATTATTTCAAGGGTTGCTAGGTAATATTCAATTTTACTTCTCGATGCTTCTAAAATCAACACACTATCACTGAAAAAATTGATAAAAATTGAAGGTCACAGACACTTCCTAAGGAGAAAACCCTTTTACTGCAAAATATATCTGAAAACAATAAAGAATCTTTGTTAACTTTAAGGGTTCCTTGTGTCAAAAATAATAAAGAAATGTACGGTGATTACAAACTTAAATTTGCAGTTGGAGAAATGACCTTGTCGTATAACGAAGTATGGGAGAACATTTTTTCAACTACAAATGTTTGTTCAACAAAAGTTTGTTCACAAAATTAATTCACCCCTTCTACGGAGCCCTTCATTGCGAACAAAAGAGCGCGTGGTTCGACACGCAATCTTTTGTTCTGTTATTTTTAGATACCTTTATAATTTACTGTTATTGTGAATTGAATAGTGAAGATTTTTGCCACATTGTTTATCTACATAATATCTATATATACAACATTAATTTTTGTTTATGCGAAACCCGAAACACGGGTCTAGTATTTTTATGTAAAGAATCTATGAAAAAAATTTCAAAACTGTATCATTAATAATCACAAAGTTATAAGCTTGATAAGTTACCTGGTTGTCCACGCAAAAACATATGCAGATCACCACAAACAGCTAGTGTACGTACCATCTCCGTGTAATGGACGTTTGAATACGAGAAAGACATGATAATTTTAAAATCAAAACAAAACACTAAGGCCCGCGACTTGGAAGCGCAATTAAATATTTTTGGTATAAAATACAACATGGTGTAAAAATTATTGGAATCGATTCAGTTACTGATTCTGAACAAACTATATTCAGGTTTCGCATATACTAAAAATAATCTTGTATATATTAATTGAAATCTAAGAGTAAACATTAATTCAATTATATTGTATAATATAGGTTAGGACTGCCCCAACAAAAGTCACTTATTTTTTTAATTATTATATGTATATAAACGTGGTTTGTTTAATTGTTTGATGTGCTTCCTATCAAGTACATTAGTATAGGAAGGCCATGATGTGTTTAAGTAAAATAGATAAAGTACAAATGCGATTGATAGATAATTATGAAGTTAGTAGTAACGATAAAGGAGATTGGGCATGATGTACTCTGACGCCTAATAGCCTTAAGATATATTTTAATGGATACTACTGGATAGAGTTCTTCAAGGAGAATATTTCTTATTAACAAGAAATCTGTCCATTCTTAGTACGTAAGGAGCTACACAACTATAGTTTTAGTAAGTAATGTGTTGTGTTATTAAATTTGATATTCCGTCAATTAATTATGCATATCATCTTTTAAGCCTATAAACGTCTATTTGCAAATATTGGCCTCCTAGATGCCGTTTAAAGACCATTGGTTTTAGAGTCGGTCGGGTGGACATATTGTTAAACCTACTGCACCCGAAGATGTCAAGATGTATGACAATGGAAAGATCTCATCAAAGGGAATATTTCGTGTTCTGACGCTTTCTCTCAATTGATTTTCCGTTCGGAAATAAAGAGCCCTAAATGTGAATAATTAAGTATTATTTAAAATCTGGTATTTCGTCAATTAATTAACTTTTATTAATAAGTATCGTGCCTTTCAATTATCATCTTACAAGCCTTCATAATTTTAATTACGACTTTCGAAGTCGTACATTGGTACGTTGGGTGGTCGTACATTGGCTTCCTGTTTGTCGTTTTAGGAACAATATTTCAACGAGTCAGTCGGATAGACCGTTAATCCTGCCGAGCTTTCTAATACCGTTAATGTATATTTTGAGCCTGGACTCTGGATTTGTGCCCGGCTAATAGCAATAGGTTCGCCCTCTATGACGTGGGACTTAAACATAAATAGTGACATGTGAGTGTATTATAGGCAGAAAGGTGTGAAACACCACACAATAGAACATGACGCCTTGATTACCTAAAGGATAGACATGTATAGTGCAACTACTTAAGTAACTATTCTTAGTCTTGTTCTTCACCATCATTAAGAGAATTTATTTCGGAACGTTTGTGTATTATACACTGATTTGACCTTGATATAGCACATACATTTCGATATTTTCTCATGTCGCTACATTAGTAGATTGCATACTTGCGAAGCGTCCTTGCATCGGTTAACTAGTTACCTTTAAATAATATAGTAACGTTATTTGATGATTTCAGCCTCAATAAAGCATTTGTTTTATGGAATGAAGTTTTTATTTATGACACTTTTACACGTTTTCATGTTTGTTGGCACCGGAATTTCCTAGCTGAGTGATCCTCGAGAAGAAATGCCGAAACAAACTTTACATATCAAAAGTAACTTAGTTAACGAAATACGATAATTAATGTGTATTTTGTCTCTTTTAGAGCAATGTAACTTCGAACGAATGGATATAAAACTTATACAAGTCATCATTGTAACAGATACTCTCCTTAATAAGCAGTTTCCATCGATATAAATCTTATGGACGCACAGGCCATTCCTACACGTTAGTACCGCAGTAATTACATTTTGGGTCTTTAACTCCGGACCCACTAATGATTGGCAGAAGTGTTGTTCTCCTTAAAACCCTATTCATTGGTACATATTATATTTTATGGCTATTGAGCTGTAGGGCAGATACCCATTGTTTACTTCTCAATCTCCTTTTACAAAATCGACAATAAAACATTTTTCTAGGGCAAATAAGGAGTACCGTATACCTGTCTCCTTACTGCCAACCAACCTGCGCTGGTTAAAAGTTAACCCTACTGAGCCGGAGACGAGGTGAAAACTAATAATATTAAACACTTAGAGATTCCTTAGCCGCCACTCCTAACAGTCCTTAGTTGCGCATGGAAATAATTTTCGTCCCAATTAACACTTTTGTTGAAACCAGCATTCACTTGTGAACGTTTTACAAACAAAGCTACGAATACAGCATTGTGTACACGTGTGCAGACGACATTCAAATGCACATTAAAAGCACACACTTAAAAGAATCGTTTCAAAATTTTACATTATGACATCATTTACGATGACAGCGTAACAAAACTTTATTTAGGCGTTTTTAGGTTGACACTAAAGGACAGTCCTATTAATGTCTGTGTTCTCAGCTGTTTTGAAATCTTCCTAATCTTTTATGTAAAACTGCAACTATCTGGCCTCAAGCAGCTTCGTTTGTTATTGCACGGCTCTGCGGCTGACGTGGACTGTAACCGAACGAGTTGATTGATAGATGGGAAATCGAACTTTTGCTTAGTTGTGATGGTAGTAAAGTCCACAAAAACTAAAATGTATGACCAAAGTGCAATAAAAATCTGCTTGCTAGCTTATATAAAACAGGCGTTAACAGGACGTTAATTTTATGTCATTTAATTTTTAAACATTTTTATCAATTTTATTCGTAACCCAATTGGCAATATCGGTTCATAATATCATTATACATTAATAGAAACATTGTCACATCACAATACAGGGATAGAGGATGTTGTTCTGTTGTGTTGCTGGGTCTCAAATTAAAATAACTTACTATGAAAAAAAGTAAGTCTATAATGTATGGATACCGTTTCAAATGTATGATAATCAACAATTAGTCTTACATTAGCTATCAAATAGTAGACCATTATAGTAATATATCCAGAGCTGGGCAAAATACTTTGCTTTAATTAAAATATAAATTATGAAACACCTAGGTACTCAAAAATATTCATTAAAAAATTGAATTATTTCCAATTTGATATATAAAATACATTTTTTTTACCCTTCTTAATAAAATACAAAGTAGACATTATAAAATACATTCAGAAACTTTTTAAATATCGTGAGTAATGTAAAAACGACTCAACTTGACGCTTGACAATATCAAAATATTGTTTATGTGATTTTGGAATATAGTACAAGTACGCAGTACAGAGCCCTAATGACAAAATATTTTTTAGGAAGTAGTTGAATTACAAATACCGAATACGTATTTTAATTACAACTAAGCGATTCAAATACTGCCCTACCGTGAATAACTATTTGTTAAACAAACACCAATGTAAATTAACTTTTTATAAGAAATGCATGTAAAGAACATGTTTGGTTGGGGGCGCTTGAAGAGTTCCACTCGACTCGAGGACTCTCGTATTGGCACCGATTAATTCTACAGCGCCAGAGCCGCCACAATGCGTAGAAGCCCTCTATTCAACGACATATTTAATGTAAACAATTGGAACAGCAGCTAATAAACTTATTGGGAATTAAATATTTTGATGGAGTAAACTAAACTGAAAATTTCATAAAAAATAACGACGTAAGAAACAAAAAATAAAGCCTGCATACAAATTCACGCTATCCATACATTTTATTACCCGCGATAGTAACTCAACATTAAAATACCAACTATTGGACCACATTTATCATACGAGCATGCATATTGCATAGCATATTGCCTCACCATCTTATTTCGCTATCAAGTCAAAATTACCAGCATGTCATTCTATGTATGCTTATTCAGTCACACAAGCGTATTTTATACCTAAATCGTGTTCAAAAAAATGTGAAACATTTAGATTTTTGTGTTAGCGTAGTTTTATCAGTAGTACTGCATTATGCACCTCTCTTGACTACGCAAGAGGTGCAAGTCGTAGCGTAAGCGTGTTTAACAGAAAGACAATATTCTCATCTGATTGCTTATATTTAGCACCCAAGAGAATGCCTCGGGCACCGACAAGCCTCGCCACATCCATGTACTGGAATCGACGGCCGACCCGGCAGACTCGATCTATGGAGTAGCTCTCATTGCTGCCGTGGGCACAGCACTCACCATGGCCGTCATCGGATTTGCTGTTGGCTGGTATACGTAAGTCACTACTAACCGACACAATTAGTTGCACTTCTCACATTCTAGTGACATTTATTACTCACAATAGTCACAATCACCCCACAGGCTCAGTAAAAAAGCTAAAGCTGCTGCAGACGTGGACTACCCAGCATACGGAGTTACCGGTCCCAACATAGACACATCAGGCGACAGGAAACTGGCACATTCGGCACACATGTACCACTACCAACATCAAAAACAACAAATAATAGCTATGGAAAGGTAATAAAATACAAAAAGAATTGTTCAATTGTTTTCCTTCCAGCTTTGATAAAACTATTGGAAAATTGCAGAGAATGCCGCTTGCTTTTCATTATATTGAATAGTAGAAATATGCACGACTGTATGCCGTGCATATTTCTGCTTATATTTTGCGCCGGTGATCAGAAATAAATGAATAGCTCAGCTTTGTTCGAATAGTTTGCAATCCGATGAAACATTATGACGTAGAGCAACCTTATTTTCGCTGTAATTATGATTCCGTTTTTTTTTTATGAACTTCAATACATGGTGCCACACAGCATTCGATACTAAATGTTTTCAGAGATGATGAATTTCTGACTTCATTTAGACCACAGTAAAGTAATCAAGTGCAATGTATTCATCATTAATTCACTAAGGAGTATTTTTAATTAAGCCTATTTTAATGACAAATTAATTGGGGTTTTCTCTTTAACAAAAATAACTACCTTTTTTTAAATTGAATCTGGCTTAAATGCTTTTGCTGAAACGAACATATAGATTAATAAATAGAATAAACATAACTATGCACTAATTGAGTAACACAGCTTGTATATTTCTAGGATAGATTAACATATGCCATAAAGTAGTCAACCGGAAATATAACAATTAGATTTTTGGAATAGTTACACTTTAGAGAGCATTATCTCTGGCACTGATATCTGTAAGACAGACGCTTTCTAGAGCTCGCTTCATGTATGCCCCGATATTGGTGTAATCGTGCTAGCAAATATAGCAAGCAACCGCATATGGTACAAAATCACTTACTTTGAAAAACACTACACATTTGAGCTGCTGCTGTGTGTATGAGTATGTGTAACCACTATAGTGCTTCTTGAAAAATATCCCTCAACACATTTCAGGAGTGGATGTGACCAACGTAACGGCTCCGTGTCTGACCCTGAATCTGAGGAGGAGAATGAGGAAGGAGATTACACCGTGTATGAATGCCCTGGATTCGCTACGGTACGTATACTAACATTTTACCAGGATCTCTAACATCATACCTATATGATGTTAGAAATCCTGGTAAATTCCTAAATCTTACTTTAACGAACGAACTTTAACGACTTCAGGAACTAAAAAGGCTTTATAGGGTTTCAAAGACTATAGAAAAATTATAGGATCTTTCACAGTACAATGTATCAAAATTGGAGGTTCGCAAATAAAGATCAATAACGGTAAAAAAAAAGATTTGACAAAATCTGAGATCGGTTTTAAAATAGACAAAGCTGTCGCTTTCATACAAATACCAATCCAACCGCCCAAAGATTATCTTCATAGACGGAAAAAAGATCGTCATAACTTCATATAATATAATAATAATAATAACGTTTCAACGACCGGTTATTAAAATACTTAAAGTAAAAAATAGATTAAAATATAAATCTCGACCAGCTAATTAGGGATTGAATATAAAAAGCGGCCCTTATAAGACTATAGGAATATAAATGATCACAGTATCTTAAAAGGCTAAAGGAACTTAAACGACTGTAGTAGTTTAAACAGGTCCAAAAAATCAAAAGGCTGCAATGAAGTCGCGTCCAATTTTGCTGAAGCAAACAGAAGGAAACCTTCTATAATTTGGAACTGCTGGTGTCAGACAAGACATTAGCAAATATAACAATCGAAATTCAGTTCCTGAGTTTAATTCTTCAAGCAGTTATCAACAAGTGTCTGTACGCTTGTTGATATAAGGTTGGCCGTAATAACGAAGCTGTGCATTGCAGCTGTCTTTTGTTGTGTCTCATTTATACTATCTGGAATTTATCCCTCCTTTACTGACGACAAAATATCCGGCTAGCAGATGGATTGCGCTCCGATCCGGCGGGCATTTGTTTTGGGCACTTAGTTAACGTTACATTGATTATTCAAGAGATGCAGTCTACTTTACATCTAAGTTGAATAGATTGATACGACTTGAATATTGTTAAGCTTTCTAATTATAGGTAAAAAAATATAGTCAGCCCGGATCCAAACATCGTCAAGTACCTCCATCAAAGGACCGCCATAGGCTGAGTAGTGAAGTCCTGAATTAATGCACTTAAACGCTTTTTCTTTCTAGGAACCTTTAATTTTCATGCACGATTATTTTTTGTGAATGAAATATTCGTCAACAACTTTGCTTCATCCTTGTACTGAAATGTCGGGCTACGTATCCACAGACGGGAGAAATGGAAGTGAAGAACCCTCTGTTCTCCGAGGACCCGACCCCGGCCACCTCCGGCAAGTGTGAGATAGTGAAGCCCCAGCCCAAGGACTAAGTGACTCCCGCGCACCACCCGTGCACCCCACACGTACGCCTGGCAATCGATCTTCATATTCTGCAATTCTTTCTGTCTCTGTTGTTCACTCACGAACAGCAGAATCACAACTCAACATTAGAATCTAGATTAGGGCTGCCATTAATTCGGAGACGCCGACCGGGACATTTAGAACAGAAATAGGGCAAACCATGGATTATTAAAAACACAATAGTAATATTTAAGAAAATTTTATAATAAAAAAACGAAGTCTTCTTATACTACACTTTTCTTTGCCCACTCATATTTTTCAGTAGATTTGACCTTTGTCAATAACTCCTTTTCCCCTTTAACATAATTATAAAATTCTACGCACGTCATTTTATAATTATAAATGCATTGAATGATGCTTTCCACTGTGCTTACACTGAGTGAATTTCGTTCTTTCGTCCACTGAGCTGAAATTAACGAAAACACTCGTTCCACATGAGCATTGTGGCCAGGGATTGCAAATATATATTGACACATTTTAAGAAGATTCGCTTTTCTTTCCAGTTCTTCGGTTTTTTCAAAAAAGTATTTCCATTTTTCTTGCATATTTTTAGCTTTCCATTCATCGGTCATTTCACATTCCATAAACGATTTTAAGTACATAAATTCTTCAAACATTGAATCATCTACTGCTATATCTTTTTCATTTAAATATCTTGTAGTTTCTTCTACTTGTTGCCATTGGGGAATATCATTTAAAATCATCCAAGCGAAAACATCAAATTTTGTCATCGGTTCTGTCCACTGTTCGAGATAACGGATAGCAGTGCTAAAGAAATCTCCCGTTTGTTTGTCAAATGCTTCCGATTGATTTGTATTAATTGTGCCTTCATTCTTTAGTTTATTATAAAGTTGTCTTGTTTGATTGCCTAAATATTTATTTAATAATCTGTCACTCAACTGTTTTTTTGTATCCTCTAAAACATTTTTCACTTCAACAATAGTAATAACTGATTTTTCAATCTTTTTTATTTGTTTTTCAATCAGAAATGCTTGACTGTGCACAAAAAGAGTGTAAAGTTCTGATAAGGGATTAGCGAAAAAATCGACTACAGCTTTTGGGGCATTTGCTTCATTAGCGAAAAATTCTTTTAGTGGCAGCCATAACCTTAGTATGCGTTCAATTGCTGGAAGTAGTGAAAGCCACCGACTTCTGGAATGTGAGAGTATATTGTTGTAGTCTATTTCTGCATGCTCACAAAAATCTTTAAGGCGTTCCACTCTTACAGTGAATATGGAAAAATACTTGAAAATTTTCAGAACAATAGACTCCACGTCAATCGACATCACATCGGTAGCAGTGGAAGCTGTATTGTGCAGAATGTGCGCTGGGCAACCGATGCCTTCTATGTCTTTAGACAAAACCTCTTTTAATTTAACAAAAACATTATTAACTCCACGCCTATCTCTTCCTCCAAAGTTAGTGTTGGTGTTATCCGCACTGAAAGCAACAATATTTTGCACAGGGATGTTTTGATCCTGCAACGATTTTATACAAAATGAAGTGATTGTATCAGATGTTTCATTCGGCAATGAGTTTAATTTCAGTAATTTAATTTTCAATCCTTCTTTTTCCGTAAAGTACTGTATCAGCAGTGGAAATAACTTTTCCGCTTTGTGATTGCTGGAATCGGTAGAAATACCGTAAAAAGGAACTTTTTCAACTTCTGTTTTAATTTGCGCGATCGAATGTGGAGCCAAAATGTGTTTAATGATAGCAGTAGCCTTTGTTCTTGCAGTTGATTGTTTTGCCGCGATACTTGAATCAGGATACATTACGGCATTCAGTTTTGTCGTACAATCTAAAGAACTAAACGATTGGTGGTGCTTTACAACTTTATAAGCAGTGGTCAGTTCGGCAGCGCATATTAACATGTCTTCGGTGGTATTTTGTTTGATCATGAATGTCGATATATCTTTAGAAGTTGATGCAACTGATAATTTCGTCTTGTGATTTTTACTTTGAATATGGTCTTTGACACTAGACTTACCGCCATGACTAACAGATATATGCAAGCCGCATATGGAACAAAAGGCTTCATAATCATTTCTCCCCTTTTTAATGAATGACCACTCTTTAGTATAATCGTCAGAAAACAAACACTTTCTTTTTGGCATGACTTTAGCAAAATACTGGCAATAAACTAAACTTCAAAGTACAGGACAGTGCGCAGCGCAAGTAGCGCGGTAGGTTGCGTAGGTTCGTTACACACGTTGTTCTCTAAAGCAACTAAACACAACACTGCAACGACTTAAACGAGACGCGCGGGCGGAGAGGCGCGGGAGCGGAGGCGCGCGGCGCGGGACGCGGGCTATCATCGAACGAAACTCACTCTTACTTAGGCAGTCGCCGTCGCGCGCGCACGCCTCCGCTCCACTTCTATAACTCGCCGATCACAGACGTAGTACTTAACTACACAGGGGTAGGTTGCGAATTGTGTGCATACCGGGACAGATAACTTGATGACCGGGACACCGGGACACAACGCTTTAAACCGGGACATGTCCCGGTGTACCGGGACGTATGGCAGCCCTAATCTAGATGAAAGTATACGTACCCGTTTATAATTATTACGCTATTCTATATAAATAATGCATTTATAAAGTGATTAACCAAATATCACCATCTTCTACTTGGCGTGACAATAACAATCTAACTAGAGTCAGCCCAGGAATCGGCCACGAGTTTGGCACGTCAAGTAGCGCTATCCTGAACTGTTAGTTCAAATCACCATGTGGAAAGGCGAAGATATCACATTATAAATGCACATCTCAGATTTAATAGTTTTCGTTTCGATTGCATCTAGATTGTGTATGTACCTTAAGTACAATGTTGCAATATAGTAAACAAAAAAAAATACATTTCAATATCTATAGAATTTCACGTTGAGACGTTTCTCATTTAAACTATATAACCAAAAGTATGGAATATTAGTATATGTACAAGCGCTACACCTAAATACTAAACATATTATACGATGTACCTAATATTATAAACGTAACGAATTTATTTATTTTTTTCTATTATACAATACTATTATCAATATATATCTGCGTACAAAAAGGTAGAAGTACTTAAAATACCGAAGTACCTTAAAAACCCAAGTTTTAAAAATAAGAGTAAATTCTATTGCCGTATTCTTGAATCTCTTTTCTTCTGTGACGAATCGTCCAGAGAAACAGGAATATACGAACTATATTCCTTTTTAAATGACCCCCGTTTTAAACAGTTTTAAATTAATTAGGCCTAACTATAGGAATTAAGCTTTTATTGAGTTTTACAAGGTTTTCAAAATTATTGAATAAAAACTAGGTTTTTAAGGAGACCCCATTTTAATAGCCAACTTATGCATGGTAAATATGTAAATTGATGCCTATATTATTGTACCCCAAAGAATTTATTGAAATATTGCGAGATTTTAATAGAGACATAACAAATTGTTTCAAATTAATTATGAATTTCATGGTTTTTGATAACAGCCTAAAGAATATTTTATTAAAATCTACCTTGATACAGTCATTTTTTGTGATGACATGTTTGTATGAAGTTATGATCGATGCCACGCCGAACTATTGGCGATGATACAGGAATAATTGTATTTACATAATAGTGATTGTTATAAAACCCTTTGCATTGTAAATAAGGCCAACTTGCTTTAAAATATTAATTTATATATTATATAATTCAAATCCCTAATACAATTGAGTATTAATAATTATATATTTTTATGTTCACACTTATGAAAAGTCATTAATATTAAATTTAACTGCCGTCAGATGCATTTCTTTACATATACCTGAACAAGTTGCATACCTACATATCTTCTACAATTTACCTTTTTACTACTTCTTAGATGTTTAAAATACCCATATTAAATATGTATTTATTAAATATTACTGAAGAAATCATGTACATTACGAAGAATAATACATACAACACAGAAACCTCACCGTAGGAGTTGATAAGGTTCTTAATATATAAATATATAACAGTTCTATATCATATGATATTATTAAATATAATAATGAACCTAGATATCACTGTGTAATCTATAGTAGAAATCTTACAGATTCATATTTTCATATTGTTGATATATATATTTGTGGAAAGGCCTGGGTAGGATTCAGCAGCGTATATCAAGCGTTGAACGCGCTCGCTGCGCTGTATAATGCTCAATCAGCAAACCGCTTACGTGTGTTGAAAACGAATGTACCAACAAGAACCCCAATGTTCAACATGTACCAGCTCAAGTCTCTTTAGGAGAATGTAAGAACAATTAGATAGGAAATTGAATTGCCCCGGATTATTGTACTTTTAAAATTCTTCGATTATATTACAGAATAAATATATATAGTTATCTACAAATGTAAATGCTTTTAGTTGTATTTTGTTGCGATTTGAGAGAGATGTATTTATTTCCCATTCTGTGGATCTATATTTGTTAGAATAGTAGTAATATATAAAAAATATACTGATATAAATGAATGTTAAATTAATTGACGTTACCATATTAATCACTTTACTCTTGTCGCAAGTCAGATATTGTGTATTTATTATAAAATTATATCGAGCAGGTATGACCTGGATGTATCGAGTTATTTTTAGAATATTTTACTTAACTACGTATTGTTCTGTCAATTGTAATTGACTGAATATCTCACCGTGCCACGCAACCAGTGTTGCCAAGATAACATAATGGGCAGTATCATAAGTAAAGGTGTTTTAAAAGTAAATTCTCTCAAAAAACTTGGCCCGTCGTTTAATTATCTTCTTTTGCATTTAAATTACACAGCACAATCGAGTTTTCTTTCACATTTTACAGTTACAATGTACTGCGTATCAAATTAGGTAGATATAATGATGTACTGATTGTTGTTTCCCGGATATGTGTCAATCCTTGAAGTATAATATGTAATAAGAAAATATCTTACTTGAGCTCAGTGTAAATGATCGGTTCCGTAACTTACTGTAGTAGCATCGTGTTATTCACTCTATATTAAACAATATTAATTACACTATCACAGATTATGTCACCAAATATAGTAGTGTATCTATTTTATGTGTATTTAAATTCGTTCTGAATATATATTTAGTTATAAATGGATTAATGTGATATATTTCATTACATATATGTATACAATGCAAGTGTTGTTATTCATTCATCCTAAGTTACCGATCCCTTCTTTTTGCTTACGGTTTATTATCTGGAGTTTGGTACAAACTAAGTATACCACCCACTACCTCGCACAAAGAGGAGGACTGTTTTCCAGAATTGGGAACAATATAGGGTGATTTTTATTCAGTATACCCATTTAATTGGGAAAATCGATAAATACACAACAGGAAAGTATATTACAAAATCGATCAGGCCGTGCTATATGCATAGTATCATTATCACCGACGTCTACTGCTGCACACAGACCGCTAAAACAACCAATAATGGACTTCATGAACTATAAAGACAGGGTAAATATAAAACCAACAAATTACCTGATAATAAATAATCGTCAAACAATTTTCTACACTACAGAACCAAAAGTAAAATACTCCATTATTCTTTAACCCCATTTCGAACGCTCACCTTTCAAAAAGTTTTCTCCTGAATAATTTATGCAGTCAGCCAGTCTTCACTACTTCCCGCGGTGCAACAAGTATCCTTAATAATTAATTGATTGCACACAGAAAGGCGTCGTAATATTGGTTACAAGTCAAGCGGTGAGGATTTGCGGGGTTCTTGATAAATGATGGATGATTCACGGCGTGACTGTAGTCTTTTTTTTTTTCATTAAAAGTGAGGAAAACTAAGGAATAGAGCAATGAAACTTAATAGTGTGTTTTTTGTGGACTCATTAATATTTTTACACATACTTAACATTGTGATCCGGACGAACTATTGTTGCATCAGGCATCCTCTTAAAAAAAGGAGGGCAAAATATATTATTACATTCGGTTCTTTATGCCCATCGCGTCTATATGTACTTGTCCAAACACGCACCCTCAAATACTATGGGCATGTCTCGAGGTGTGACAATGACTATATAACGCCTTGTCATGCAAGGTAGAGTGAAGACTAGACCAAACGGAGAGTCCGTTTGGTCTAGTCTCATGAGATAGACTGACCAAATTAAATCCACAGGGCGATTCCTTATAAAAGAGCACATTCCAAAAATTGGATTAGATAGCGAGAAATCGTAACGCGAATCACATCAGACTCTAGACAAGGAACTTCATGAGGATCACGACTTCTCTGACACTAGTGTTATGAGGAAGAAAAAGAAGAAGCATCTTCTCATTTTAGAGCGATTAATAAACCTTGTTTGTAAGGCGAAATTTTGGTAGAGAAGGTAGATGACAGTGTTGAAGACGTCAGGAACTTTCGGGTGATGCAATAGGTGTTAAGGAAGGTGGCTTTTTGTAACATGTAGAGAATGCGAGTAGGCACCTGCAGAGTGTTAAGACTTTGTGTCATAGATTTTAGTATTACACCAGTAGATGAAAGAACAATGGGGATTATATAAACGTTAGTCGTTTATGTAAGTGGTTTACACGCTCCTATTCTAAGTTACTGCGACGGTGACCGACCAGCTGATCTCCGAAAAGAATCGACTGGCTATTCACAACGGTGTGCTGGTACCTACGTTTATATATGAAAGTGGATGTTGGGTATGGTAAAAGAAGCACGAAAGCAGAATAAATGCTGTTAAAATACGTTCATGCGAAGGATGTCTGGTGTGACGATGAATGATAGGCTGAGGAATGATGTGATACGACAAAAGAGTATGCTTAGATAGTTCGGTCATGTTGAGAGGATGTATGAAGGACCGCTTACAAAAGAGCTTACAAATTATTTACAAGGCAGATGTGAGTGGGAACCCCGGAAGGGGTACGCCCAAGGTAGAAGGAATGTAGGGATCGTAGCAGGTGGCGTTCCGTAATTTCTGCCTACCCTCATGAGAAAAAGGCGGGAGTTTATGTATACAGTATGTTATAGGTTGTGTGGTTTCAAAGGCAGTGTTGCAATAGACAAAAGACAAATTCCTATAGCTGTATTTCTAGATATGACCAAAGCTTTTGATATGGTATGCCATGACAAATTATTAAATAAACTAGAACAGTACGGTATAAGAGGCCCAGCCTACAATTGGTTTGAAAGCTATTTAAAGGGTCGAAAACAATGCACAGAGATTGTAAAAATGCATCCTGAGACCAACACTCAGGTAACCTATAGGTCGCCATATCTAACGAATCACTATGGCGTACCACAAGGGACTGTGCTAGCTCCGATATTATTTCTAATATATATAAACGAATTGCCGGAATCAACGGATCAGTACATTATATTATTCGTAGATGATACCACCGTTCTAACTAAAGAAACAACTATTGATCAGGCGATAAACGTCACCAACAAAGCTCTAAAGGGTATACATAATTGGTTAACTGACAACAACTTAGAAATAAATACCGATAAAACTAAATTCATGAGATACCTGACTTATAATAATACAAGAAATAAAAAAGACACAATAGAATTGCCAATTAAATATAATAATAAAACAATTGAAGAAGTTAATGAAATAAAATTTCTAGGAATAAACATTGACAGTTATTGTAACTGGAAATCTCATGTAGACCTTGTTTGCAAAAAAATTCACAAATTCGTTTACGCACTTCGTAGAATAAAAAAAATAACCAATAAAGAAACTGCATTAATGGTATACCATAGTCATGTATGTTCAGTATTGAGGTATGGGATAATTTTATGGGGTAATTCTACAGATGCCCAGAGAGCTTTCATAGCCCAAAAAAAATGCATAAGGTCAATCTATAGTCTCAAGTGGACTGATTCGTGCCGACCAATATTCATTGATAAACGTTTACTCACCATTCCATCCCTATACGTATTTGAAATGTGTAAATTCGTTAGAAACCACCTATCACTTTTTGAGCAGGATGATAAGGCCCAATTTAAAAGGAAAATAGTACAAAAACCCCTGGTAGTACCTCGAAGCAGATTACAGTTATGTAACAGAAACTGCTACAACATGGCGGTGAAAATCTATAATAAACTACCTGAGAAAATGAGAAAACTGAATGACTTAGAATTTAACAGAACTTTAAACAATTGGCTTTGTGACAGATGTTTTTATTCTATAGATGATTATTTAAATTTTAAACAGACATAATGTATAAGCTGCATACAACTATCTATTTACGAACACTTTTTTAAATTATAATTATTGTCATTATTTATAAATATAATTATTACATTGACGCACTGTCTTAGCTGCGAGAAATAATCTAATAAAATAATTTAATATATTCTATAATTTAATGTGCCTAGGTCATACTAACGAAAAAAAAACCTGTAAATCTAATTGTGATTTTAATATGTATGACTAATGAATGACTTATGACTTGTATTTTCATAATAGTATTATGCATGTACGACAAATATTTGCACGACTGATAAGTCGAGTATAGTGAAACTAAAATTATTTTACCACGCTATTATGTACCTATATTCTGGCAAATAAATTAATTTCATTTCATTTCATTTCAATATCTGCACAAGTCAGGCGGTTACTTTTTGCGAGTGGCTACTATTTGATCCCGAAAATCCTCGATCTCGAAAAAAGTTCGACTCGTTTGGGTCACTCGTTCGATTTAATATATAAGTTGGATACAATATTTTTGTTTATTTACCCTGTTCGTCTTTCTTGGCGTAGCTGTGTCGTTGTACGTATGATTTTGTATTGTATTTTCTATGTTTGGTTAGGATTGTAGTATAGCGCCCTGCAGTTTTTTAATATCAGTATTCTCCATCGTATAGCCCCTTTGGAGTAAATCTGCTCCGCCCTGAAAAATCTGAGGACGGAGCTAGACCCAGTTACCTAGTTACCAAGATTACTATGCTGAGACAGATGCGTCGGTAAAGTAAACTCTATCGGCAAATACCTTGGGAGTATTGGAGCATGCGAGCCCCACCACTACGTGAATTTAGAGGTGGAGATATTGTTATTTTCTTCTAATTACGTATACCTACACTAGCCATCAAAACTAGTACATAAAATTAGTACCACACTTTTAAAATGTGCTCCAAAACTATAGAGATCAAGAGTATTTAAACAAAACACCGTATTATCGCAACCAGCAACTTTCTTACACATAAGTAACGTTTTTAGATTAAAAAATGAAACGATTTTTTACATACTGGCAAAAAACTGATACAACATTTTATAAGTACTAGTGATCGCCCATTGGTCGAAATTCGACCATACTTCATTTGAATAGAAATACATTATTAAATGAAAAAATATAGATAATAATAAATATAAAAAAATTATATGGTTATATTTGACATTCAGTAACACTATAGACAAATTGTTGACGCTGTACTACTGTGGAGAGGGTTCGCTGGCGAGATAGTGATGGCCAGGACCAGGACATAGGTTTAATGAGTAAAGAATACTTCTTCAGGACTCTCTTTTTTATTTTCTTATACTTCTTAACTGCTGGATATGGAACAATATGGAATGAATTATTACAGAATTTTTTTCTGTTTTTATAGAATTTTTCCTATTACTTTTAATTCATTATGACGGTTCCAAATGTCATAATTATAACCAGCCTGTACAATCTATGACCAGCCTGTACAATCGTGAGGCATACAACCTCTACAGTTTGCACACGACACTAAGTTTTGTATGGGAAACTTACTAATGCCATACTTGACACTCCCCATAAAACCACAAAAAATATTTCGTATAAATCTAAACTAAATTCCTATCGTCGCTAATACAAATAATATTAAAGACAAATATTCTCGATATGATCATAGATTTTAAAAATGAAATAGGTTATATAGAAATTAATTTATTACCTATGGTTATATATTGGTTGTATACTTGACATTCAGTAAGACTATAGACACAAAATCAGGCTTACCAACTTAGGGGTTTTCCCAAATATAGGGGGTAAATAAGAGGATTGAGATTTTTTAGGGGCGTTCCTTTTTTAGGGGTATTCTTAGGGATATTTTGCCATCTTACATTTCTCATTGGGTTTTTGATTACAATAAAAGTATTAGCGACTTCTAGTACGGTTCCTCGATACTAATAATGCAGAGTGAATGATTAACAAATGTCGCGTAATAAATATAGACAAATATTACTACTGTGTGCCGGTCTATGAGTACTGAACATTCTTTGGTTATTTTAATTATTATTCGTTAGCGAATTTTTTTTGTAATTGTGGCAATTTTGGGGATTTTTCACTTAAGCTATAGGGGTAAATATTTCTGGGTGTTGGTAACACTGCACTAAATAATTTAACACAGATTTGGACCATAAACAAAAGAATATCTATGCATGTGTGTATTAGACACACGGTAATGAACAGTAGTGTGTGTAACGTGTTATTTATTGAAAATAATGTATTTTAACGCATAATTTAAAAAAAATATTAGCATTCGTCACTTCTTCTCTGTATAAACGATAAGGGTGCGAAATTTCATACTCCTCCGTCCGCCCAATTTTCGTAAAAAGGGATCCAAAGTTTTCGCTTCACGTATTAATATATAGATATTTTACGTCTTATTTACATATTAATGAATCTTTCTTATACCTTTAAACGAGCAATTCTTGTATATATATATATAATCTGAATCTCGGAAACGGCTCCAACGATTTTCATGAAATTTAGTATACAGGGGGTTTCGGGGGCGATAAATCGATAATTACGATTCATTTTTAGAATATGTCGTTTTATACGTGTTTTCAATAATCAACTTTATCGATAATAAACTTCAACATAAATTTATGTTTTTTGTTTTATTGGAAGAAAAATAACAAAATGTATTTTGTATTTAAATATAATTTAAATAAAACAGAATTTCCCAAAAAAAAACATTAAATACCGAGCAAAGCTCGGGCATCCAGGTACTGAATTTTAAATGTGGTACTAAGCTTTGAAGGCCATTTTATAATAGGAATATCGCCGACGTAGCAGTTACGCAAATAGTTGTTCAATTGTTTTGTGTAACAAATCGTAGATGCATCATTGACGTGAATCCTCGTGGAGCCGATCGGTGGCGGCGACCTCTCGCGTCCGGCCCTGGTGCGAGCCATGGTACGGAGCGAGAGGGAATGAGAAGCCGTCACCTCCTTCTGCGAAGCAGTAATGCTCGCGAAGGAGGAGGCATGAGGGAGTGGCAGTCTCTGCGCCCTCACGTCCCTAGCCGCCGCAAGAGGAGACGCCCCGGGCGTCGGGAGTCCATAGTGGACTCCCGGCCACCGTAGGCGCGAGCTTTCGGGTGGCGAGCAATGGGTAGCTCGCCGCCCGGTAAGGACCAAGCTCGGGTCGACGGCGCGCAGTGTTCCACGCGCGCCTCAAAGAGATGTCAGCAAAACTGAAGGGGTCTGCTAGGACCGATGCCTGCCGGGGTCGCGTGATTGTTCGAAAGAGATACCGTGACTTACTCACTTAGATAATTCCGCTGCGTGTCACCCGAGTCAAGCACCGTTCCTTAACACACGTACTGCAAACCGAAACCAGAAATGAAGTATCCGTAAATACACTAGAACTGTGCGAGATCCTAACATTCAAGATTTGCGATCCCGGAGCCTCAAGTGCGCGGGAATCTGACTCATCTCAGGCCCGCCGACGAACTGTAGGTAATAGACATGTATCTTTGAAAATTTATAGGAAGGTTAAGTATTTTATTTAGTTTAGATAAGGCTCAACACGATCCGGACACAATTTTCACGGCCTTTAGCCTTGACCCGGAGTGTAATGGCAACCCTAAAATGCTTACGCGGTTTATTAAAATCTGTGACTCATTAGCAACGCAATAGATAAGTTTTGCGCCCGAAAGTGAATTTTCTAAGTTGCTCTTGTTTCTAATTGAAAGAAATTCTTTACAAAATATCTGTAACCGCTGTGTGCACGTACCAGAACCTCTAATGGGATACTCGAAAGTTGGGCATTCGAACTGTCTTCGAAAACAATTTGCCCGACCTACACATTGAAACACTATTTATACAATGTCCTATCTATAGCTACGCAGGGTAACATTACAAGACCCCCAAGAGTTTTATGATAATTGTCAACCTCTGTACAGTACATTGATGACGTAAGTGACTTTTTCTGAGACCATACCCATAACTACAGTCAGCAAGTTTTATAAGAAGGTGATGCTGGAATTCATTCGTGGTTTAATGGAACCCTTACGATCTTGCAAACGTTTCATGCGGCTACAGCATTACCACCAACAGCAATTGCTCCATCATCGCATAATTTCCAGGGGCCGACGGTACTTAATCGACCAGCTCCTATAAGTCAACGCCCTACGGGTGGGGCCACGCTGCTGGTATTGGATCGGTCCAGGTTCATTCCGATCCAATACCAACAGCGTGGCCCCACGAACACGCAAAGTATGTAAAGTGCACCACCACCACCACCTAACTATAAGCCCCATAGTGATGTTTACTAAGTACTATCTTGAATCCATCCACCATAATGTCCTTAACAGTTTAAGGCCGCGACTTACGAGTAAGTAGGTCGTGAGTTCGAACCAAAGCAAGCGCTTTACTTTGTTTAAATTATTTCATCGCCACTGCTCTCTAAACGATGAAGGAAAACATCGTGAGAGAACCGGCATATCTTGGAACCAAAAATTCGAAGGCATGTGACATCTACTAACCCGTACTGGGCCCACTTGGTAGATTATGGCCCAGTCCCTCTCACCAAGAGGAGGCCTGTTTCCCAGCAGTGGGAACATTATAGGCTGATGATGATGACCCGTTATAAAGGCCGTCAATCGAAATTAATAACATTGCCAAGCTAAACATATCCATGAAAGAACCATCAGCAGTTATTGCTAATCCTGATCGTGTCGTGAATCTAGCTTCAATGCAAAGGTTTGACTCCGTAGATTGGAACTGTGTGCGGTACACCGAGGTTCAAATCAAATATGTGGAAATGAGGTGTTTTGGGATCCTTTTGCGCCATGAGGGCATCTGATGGAACGTAGCCTTGCTGCCTTGTCAAATGCCTTTTTAGCTCAAAATAATTCAGTAAATGTAGCTATGGGATTTTTTTTAGACTGATCTACAAAATCAGATGCATAGCTAATGTCAACTCCAATTTATAATAAGCTAAAAGAGTTATTTGAAAATAAATACAACAATATTATTCACAACATTATTTGCGGGAAGCGTGTTACAGAGCTTGCAGAGTTTTGGAGTTACGACGTAAGGACCTCGTTCAAAGTTTGGAAAGAAAATACATACGCGAAAATATTGAAAAAGTCGCCTTTCGCGGGGTATAGTAGTGACTACACTACTATACTCTGTGAAAGGTTGAATTTTCTACACTCACTAGAGTGTAGTATGTTCAACCTACAAAAACCGGGTTATATACAGAACAAATAAGGCGGGATTAATAAGTTATATAAAAATAAAGTGCCTCTGCACTGTTTTAAATTTCCGAACGTTTAAATCACCCGTGCGGCCAAAGTCATCGGTCACTTATACTTACCGCGCAAAGCCTTTTGGTTTTCAACAAATTACCGAGAATTGTGGTCCCAATTCGAGCCACTGAAGATAGTTCTCAAATTAGTTAAATAGAATATGCCTTATTATATTAGAAAAAGTTTTCAAAATCCGTCAGTGCCAGGCGCAACGGTTCTAGACTATCTCAACTTTTCGATCTTCAGAATCCTCCGGGGAAGGTTGCATTGTCGTACGATGCAGCACCACAGTAATCTACTCCAGAGAAATTCACGCCATCTGGGTCAGTTCACAGACGACGAGTATGACAAAAACTAGATTGGTAGGTAAAAATATATGTTAGAAATCTTGCATTCATCCCAGGAACTCAACAATGAGTTTTTTCATCATGTCACAGATTTCTCAGTAAAAATCAGAGGCCATAGTAAACAACAAAACAATAGAAGGTTTGTAGAATAGCCATCCACTAAAGTGCACTGCAATCTGAAAGAGATGTGTGCAGTGATAGCGGCATTATCTTCAGAAGCAAAACTCAACCGTTATCTTAAAAAACGCGAACATAATCATAGTGTTCTACATAAAAATAATAGTAGTAAAACTAAAAACACGATTCCATAGAAAACCGTGGGGAAAAAGCTTGATTGAGGTGCTTGATATCAATAAAAAATACTTCAAAAAGCACCCCACGTTTTTTTTTTCCATTATTTTCTACTTTTAAGTTTAGTTTTCTATGGAAGCGTGTATTTTAGTTTTTTAAATTATTATTTATTTTCTATTTTTTTAGGGTGTTTCGAATTTTGAGACGTATATCTGCGTAGTTTGTGACGTATGTCACCGTAGTTTTCGAAGATAGTTTTTTGCTATCCTAGTATGGTACAAATTTATAAAATTATTATATTGGCATCGGTTTTTGATAAGTATGCCAAATTTCGAGTTAATCCGACGTTTTGAATGGGGTCACAATTATGTTCAAACTAACATACGAATGAAGCTAATAAGTGTTAAAAAAAAACTGGTCTCAAAATCGCCCAAAACTGAAGAAACAATGACGAGCACTGGCGGACCACCTGAATGCTTTACTAGTTGTCGCTGGCCTCAGATTACAGAGTTCACGATTTGACTTATATTGCGATTCAAACCATTTTGTGGATAATGTGGATTCAAGTTAAGTTTTTATTTGGTATAAAAAATTTACCACATATTAAGCTATACACATTTTGTATCAATTGCTTGGAAAATAATATAGGTTGTTATTTAGTTACATGATTTAAAAGTGAATTGAGTAATTTCGCAATTTGGTCGGTAATAAAAAATAGTCATTCAGTTCATTCATCACAAAATTTCATGACGTTGTGAACAACAATATTTTATATTTTCGAGATAACTAAATTAAATGTCATAAAAGTGATGTAAAAAATTGCATCCACCATATTTGGCTCGAAAAATTGAATTAGCACCATACAATGACGTTATTACAACAATGGAGTCGGGCGTTGCTATCGTTACCGGACTGAAATAAAATGCTTTATTTTGGTGAGGAACATTATTCTTGTCAATATTTTAAAAAATGTCAGACGTTCCTTGACACAATGTATTATATGCGAATGGATAAAACGAATTATTGTTGAATCCAAAATATTGTTTTTTTTTTATTAGCCGTTGATGTCCCACTACTCGGCGAAGGCCTACCGAGTAGTCGTTACTCCAGGTAATTATAGATCAACAGTTTCATCTCTTAACTGCTTATTATAGTACCTTATTAATGATATTCTAGCTAAAGCTAACTAGCGCCATAAACATTTTTTTATAGTCTGTGCCAGATTAGAAAAAAAATAAAAGTCGTTGACACCCGCCTTCCATCGTATTCAAATATTTCAAAACGATACGAAAAAAATGTAAAGAAAGTGCACGGTCAAAACGGTAATTTGAATACATTGGTAGACAGGTGTAAACGACTTTTATTTTTTTCACATCTGGCACAGACTTTAGTAAATGTCAATAATAGTACTGAAACAAAGAAGTAACTTTCTCAATTCTATACAGCATACTAGCTGACCCGACAGACGTTTTATAGGCTGTGCCAGATAAGAAAAAAATAAAAGTCGTTGACACCCGCCTTCCAACGTATTCAAATATTTCAAAACGATACGAAAAAAATGTAAAGAAAGTGCACGGTCAAAACGGTAATTTGAATACATTGGTAGACAGGTGTAAACGACTTTTATTTTTTTACATCTGGCACAGACTTTAGTAAATGTCAATAATAGTACTGAAACAAAGAAGTAACTTTCTCAATTCTATACAGCATACTGGCTGACCTGACAGACGTTGTCCTGTCTTAACGATAACTATTTAATTCGAATTGGTATCTATCTATATATATAGAAATTAATCCCTATTTCCCTTGGTCACGCCATCACGCGTGAACGGCTGGACCGATTCATTTTTTTTTTGTTGTGTTTTTCTTCCATAAGAACCTTTTCCTGACAATAACAAACACAACAAAAAAGAAAAAAGTGAAATCCAGCCGTTCACGTGTGATGGCGTGACCAAGGGAAACAGGGATTCATTTTTATTCTATTCGGCTTTTGATCCCAGCTTTCGAGACAAGAATTCTCAGTTCACGCCAACAAGAAAGAAAGACTAGTAAGATTCATCATTCATAAAGATTCATTCATTCAGTAAGATTTAAACCTCATCATCATCATCATTTCAGCCGAAAGACGTCCATTGCTGGACATATACCGCGCCCAATCTGGGGGGATTCGCCATAATCGCCACGCTTAGCAGGCGGGTTGGCTATCACAGTACGGTGGTAAACCGCATAGAGAACACTGCTGCCCATTCTGTAGTAAGTCCTATAGTTGCCTTCTACGACACCCACGGGAAGAAATGGGAGGATGCTATTCTGTACGTCCGGCACTACACGGAACAAACATTCAAACCTAACGCAACAAAATGCATAAATTCATCATAGATCCTTGTTTTGTTTATTGCAGCTTTTTCACTGCGATGTCAACAAGCAATGAATAACAATATGTATGTCACAAATTTCTCTTGGTGCAGCCGCTTGTAGCTGTGAAAATCTCAATCACAACTTTGAAAATTAGCCAACTTGCGCACCTTATTTGACTTTATACTTTGACTTACAGTTGTAGCCTTTCCTTGTGTCGAGATAGCTTTTGTCTGATTTTTGTTTTAACTATCTATAAAAATAAAATTGGACCGATGAATAGTTGTTATCATTCACAATGATAAGCCTATTTCTGGGCATATCTTCCCGACGCAAATATCCACAACTAAAAGCATTTGTAAAAAAAAAGTAAACGCATCCACTTGAGAAACTCTTCCGTTTTTTTCGTCGGTTAAAAATTCAAAATCAAAAGTCATTTATTCAAACTAGGCTGAGAGAACATGACATGCATATTTGGAAGCACGTAAAAATGGAAACAATTTTCTTCAATGATGAAGACTAATATTAATATTACTAAGTATCGAACCAAGCTAGTCGATGAAAATTAAAAAATACAACTTTTTAATATAACTAGTGATCGCCCATTGGTCGAAATTCGACCGTACTTCATTGGAATCGAAATACATTATTAAATGAAAAAAACGTATATAATAATAAATATAAAAAAATATGGTTATATTTGACATTCAGTAACACTATAGACAAATAATATTAAAAACAAATATTCTCGATATGATCATAGATTTTAAAAATGAAATAGTTTATATATAATAGGTATATCTATAAAATTCATTTTTACCTATGGTTATACTTGACATTCAGTAATAGTTAGGGAGCTGGCGAACAAAATTTCAATATGATCAGCACACAAGGCAGACGTTATTAATAGTGATAATTATACCCTAAGAAATATCAAGGACCTCGTCTGCCACCATGGTGGCGCTGCATTGTAAATTAACAGCGTTTCAACAATGTTTAAAAAAATAAGGTGTGCTATATTATGCGCACACGTCTGCTTCTGGGGCTGATGATCACAGTCATCCTGGAAACAGAAAGAATCGAAAAGGCAGACATCCAGGGCTCTGACATTTGTAGTATTAATTTTTTACATTTGTTTTTATGATTAAAACACTACAACATTAATTTTTGTTTATGCGAAACCCGAAACACGGGTCTAGTATTTTTATATAAAGAATCTATGAAAAAAATTTCAAAACTGTATCATTAATAATCACAAAGTTATAAGCTTGATAAGTTACCTGGTTGTCCACGCAAAAACATATGCAGATCACCACAAACAGCTAGTGTACGTACCATCTCCGTGTAATGGACGTTTGACTACGAGAAAGACATGATAATTTTAAAATCGAAACAAAACACTAAGGCCCGCGGCGGGTGCGCGCGCGCTCGCGATTAATTAAATATTTTTGGTACAAAATATAACATGGTGTAAAAATTATTGGAATCGATTCAGTTACTGATTCTGAACAAACTATATTCAGGTTTCGCATATACTAAAAATAATCTTGTATATGTAGAGCACACTTGGCAGATTTAAATTGTTCGATTAAAAACAATGAGAAGAACCACAGAAAAATAGTCTGCCAACATGTTGCCTCTGCGTTGTCTATTGACAGTGCTCCAAAATTGCAAAAAAAAGGTGTGCTATATTATGCGCACACGTCTACCTCTTGGTGAATGAAAACCAAGAAAATCGATGAGGCAGACGTTCAGGCCTCTGATATTCCAAAGGCAGACCATTTGATTTTTTTTTTCAACCCAACGCTCGCGCTAAACCAAGCAGGTATAAAATATCCTCATAGTTCCTTTCGTGGTGTCTCTCTTTTATTTGGGAATATGAGTGAGAACGGTATAACTCAGTTCCGAGCATTTCCATATTGCGAGACTAAATGTATAGAGCGTATATCTATATACAGCCTCCCCTTTTATTTTGCACGCTTTTCCTCTCTCTCGCTCTCAGGCACTTTCACACGTCTTGATTCAAAATCTACGTATTTTACACAAATAAAACGTGATTTAAAAAAGTTAAAGACTGTTCCTATCCAGATCCTAATCCTATTCAAAATACAATCAAGCATGCAATTTAAAAAAAAGAACTTTCTAATTAAAGTTCCAAGCGCATTTCGTTCCTGGTTGGCATTGAGAAAAAAATATGATTGCATAGATTTCAGCTCCAGAAGTTTAATCGTTACCGTGAGTTTAGAGGATAATATTTAACAAAATTATAAGAATAAAACTATAAATAATAACAATAATCCCATGCAATACCCACTGTCCCTTGATTCCGTGAATTTCAAAAAGTCATACAGCTGAAAATCAGTGAGCAAAGAGTCTGCCACATGTTTTTTCGAATCCATATAGTCATAGTGAATCGAATGGAAGCAATAAGAACCGCGTGCAAATGACTTAGTAGAGCTTTTTTTTAACATCTTTACAACTCCGTCCCATAATGCAGAGTCCTGAATGTCTGCTTTTTTTAAGCAACTTCAATCCGCTGTAACGCGAAAACGCAGCGATATAGGACCTTAATTGATTGGACCAAATCGATTCGTAATGATTTAAACTGCAATCCACCTCGACGTGAAACGTGTGCAAATCATATACCGAAATGCTCGCCAGCTCCCTAACTATAAGACTATAGACACAAAATAAAGACAGATGTTTTCGATTGGACCACAAACAAAAGAATATCTATGCATATGTGTATTAAATACACGGTAATGAATAGTAGTGTGTGTAACGTGTTATTTATTGAAAATATTATATTTTTATGCATAATTAAAATAAAATATTAGCATTCGTCACTTCTTCTCTATATAAACTTTAAGTGTGCGAAATTTCATACTCCTCCGTCCGCCCAATTTTCGTAAAAAGGGATCCAAAGTTTTCGCTTCACGTATTAATATATAGATTTATTTGAGATCACCAGTATTTATACACAAGCAAAGTGTTTTGAAATTTTGATTTAAAAGTTTAAAATGTGAAAAAGTCGTATTTCTTCTCCCAACTCATATGTACATACCTATGGCTCGCGACTTCATTAATATTCTAAGGTTTAGCACGCAACCTTCACACAAGGTTGCCCATCCCTGCTTTACAGTTATAAATTCAATATTCTTAGGGTTCCGTTGCCAAATGGCAAAAAACGGAACCCTTATAGATTCGTCATGTCTGTCTGTCTGTCTGTCCGTCCGTATGTCACAGCCACTTTTCTCCGAAACTATAAGAGCTATGCTGTTGAAACTTGGTATGTAAATGTATTCTGTGAACCGCATTAAGATTTTTATACTAAAATAGAAAAAAAGCAATAAATTTTGGGGTTCCCCATACTTAGAACTGGAACTCAAAAAATTTTTTTTCATCATACTCATACGTGTGGGGTATCTATGAATAGGTCTTCAAAAATGGGATTGAGGTTTCTACTATATTTTTTTTCTAAACTGAATAGTTTGCGCGAGAGACACTTCCAAAGTGGTAAAATTTGTCGTCCCCCCCCCCCCCCCCGTAACTTCTAAAATAAGAGAATGATAAATCTAAAAAAATATATGATGTACATTACCATGTAAACTTCCACCGAAAATTGGTTTGAACGAGATCTAGTTGGTAGTTTTTTTTAATACGTCATAAATCGTAAACCGCAACTTACCTTTCATTTAATCCACTCAAACATAAAAATATAAAAAAAAAACATTTAATTTCATAAACATAAACCTTATGCATAAACCGAGAATACCTACAGGTTTACCGAGCCCGACTCGCACTTAGCCGGTTTTTTGTTTTTGTCATGGTTTACAAACAGTAAACTTTTGGTAATTATAATTAATCAAGCTATACTGATTGTTTATTGGAAACTAATTACCTACTTGTAATTGTTTTTTTTTTTTATTTTCTATTTAGGTACTTTCTTAAACAATTATTTATACTTCTATACTAATATTATAAAGCTGATGAGTTTGTTGTGTTTGTTTGTTTGTATGTTTGTTTGTTTGATTGAACGCGCTAATCTCAGGAACTACTAATCCGAATTGAAAAAATCTTTTTGGGTTGGGTAGCCTATTTATCGAGAAAGGCTATAGGCTATATAACATCACGCTACAACCAGGAGGAGCGGAGCAGTAATGAAAAATGTTGCACAAACGGGGAAAATTGGACGGGTAGGCGATTCGACGCGACGGGAAGGGTCGGGAGAACAAGAAATCTAACGCAGACGAAGTCGCGGGCAGAAGCTAGTTAAACATAATTTAATTGATCACAGTTTTGCGTTAAATTAAGAAAACCACCAGGAGCTAACAAACACATCTCTCATCAATGGACTTTGGACGTCAAACGGAACACACAATCAAAAATTATAAAAAAAGTTTATTAAGTTTTTTAAGATGTCCAAATAGTTTCTTTCCGATGTATACCTTCATCATCATAACTATTTTGACCCAAACAATGACAAACGGATGGCGGTTCGCTCTGTGCTGTTTAGATAGTTCTAGACGCGGCCACGGGTAGCGCTGACGTCGACTTACGGAAATAGAACCATCTAGCGAGTAAACTTGGGAAAAAAATGATATACTCTCGTAAATGGACTTCGGACGTAAACAAAAGGAAACAGTACAAATTTTATTTCAAGGTAAAATGTTATATAGCAATTGCTGCCTAACCTGGCGTACAGCTACTATGCTAACTATAACATCTCCGACAGTGGCTTTGACCCGATTTCACCGGTCACTCAACTTATTTTATGACTGCGGATAGCCAACCGCATGACGATTCTCAACCACAAGCAGAAGTTTATAATGCTGAGCAGGATTTCCCAGAGACTTTATCGTGGTCAAAACCAACATAGAATTAAACCAACAGGCACAGAGACGGCTACCATACATACAAATCGCGAAACCGCCTTTAAAACTTTTTATTTACTTTTGAACTTGGGATTGACACGGGTTCTAGTTAATCTTTTATACCTATGTCCCGAAACCGTCCGTACTTTGCCGATTACTCCCTCAACTTTGATCCGTTTCAAGTAACCGATATACACACGAAAAGTAGGAACAACTATGCTATTACTTTTCCGACATTTGCAGAATTCAATGACTCTGATAAATTTTAGACGGACTATAAAATGGTTTGTATTTATCGACTATTTAGGAGGCCCGCATCAGATATAAGAGAGAGTAAAATATTGACTCGAACTGCGACAAATCCTATCACAATGTACAACATATGCAATGTAAATTTTATATAAGTACATAATTCCAGCAGACACTTCTAAAGTTAATATTCGTATCCCTGTTAACATTGCGAAAGGTAGCGCTTTGAACTCATGCAACGTAAACTTACATGCGGAACTGAATTCAAACAGGAACTTCTAAAGTTGTCGACATCGCGGAACGTAGCGCTCTTAATAATGAACAAATACTTTGTAACTGCAAAGTTCATGTATGCATTACCAACATTGCTAATAACCGCGGCTGACCTAATAGGTAATAGGTAAGCATGCTCAAGAACCTAGGTACGCTATGCACGGTCTTAGGAAGAGCGAAACCAAAGCACGCTCATCAGGAGAAAAGTGCCTCCAGCTTAATTCAGTTATCCAAAAACGTTATCTTGGCTACACCAAGGATACACTTCGCCGGGTAACACGTCTCCATACTGGTGCAGTCGGTGAAAATAAGTGTCTGCATGAGATATTCAGCAAATTGTTGGGGATCGCTTGAGTAAACGAGAATATCGTAGACGTATCTGAAACATAATTTGAATTCCGGCACAGCACCGCCTATGAACTATTAAAATATAATATAGGTAGGGGTGTGCATAGAGTCCAAATGGTGTGACTATGGCATTTTTACAAAACTCATCGGAATACAGGACTGTGTTGATATGCTTTAACTAAATCTAGAGTACTGAAAACTGAGCAACCTGACAAATTGTGGCCGAGTCATACGACTGGCGATAAATCTTGTATTTTTTTAAACGCAAGATGTAGCGGAGAGGACCGTGAGGTCTTGGAAGGTTGAATGTTGCCTACACAAATTATCTCCTTGAAATATGTCTAAGCAGCTCGAAGCTTTTGGTATTCTTCTTAGTAATCTATAAAGTCAGCCTAGAATTTGGCTATGAGATATTAAGTGCTGCATATCGAACAGCACCACATTCACACCCCAGGGCCGAGTCATCTATGAATCTCCACCTGAACAAGTTTTCTTTGCTTCGAACAACCAAAATCGGAAGCTTTAGAGGGGCAAGACGACGTTGTCGCGCTGTCACCAGTGGGCCGTCGGCAGTTTTGTTAAATTGCATGGTACGACGTAGTGTGCCACAGTGTGCAGGCGCGCCAGTAAGACGTGGTATGGTCGGCAACTAAGTCTAAATATGCGATTATGGTGCGTCAGGTCGTGGAATAAGTTTTACGCTGAGTTGGTAAATTATGGAGAACTCGGTTTCAGCTGACAACCCTGTTTCATCGTCTAGCATCCTTCCATGAGCACAATGTATTAAATAATAATATTGAATATGTTATCTTGGACTAATTAATTTACAATTGTCTCCACAGACTTCACACTGATAGTATGTATGTATAAGGTTTCCCTTTCTCTCTTATGCGCTCACACACCCAGACACACACACACACACTACTCAATCGTGTATGTCTAACATCAAAATTTGAGATAATGCTATTATGAAAAGTAAACTCAATGTCATGCAGGACGCGGTTCAAAATCTTCTATCATTCTAATTCTTCCTTAAAATGTTTGTGGTACCAGGTGACAAAATTATCAAAAATAAGACTAACTTATTTTAAATTCTAAAGGTTGATTACAATGAGGTATGGAGGCGAAAGGAAACACGTCAAGTCAAGACAAGCGTTTATTATCGACTACTTACTGGTTACAATGTTGCTTACTGCTAAGTACATTTATCTACTTCACCTCCGGGGGTGAAAGAAAAAAAAAAATTAAAATAAAATACAAATATAGCAAAGGTACCTTTTCTTAAAACTTACTTACTAAATTTTTTTGTTCTATCTTTATGTATTACATCTACTTTACCCTTCTTAATTATCTTTACATTAACGCCTAAATCTTCCAACACTTCAAAAGGTCCATCAAAAACACAGTCTAATTTACGAGCACATTCGTTCTTAACTAAAATAAGATCATTTTTCTTATAAAATACAGGATTACATGATTTATCATATTTGTCTTTTCTTTTCTCCTTACAAGCTATCAAATTATTTCTAGCATCTCTTAAAGCTACTTGCAACTTATATTTTAAATCTGAACAATAATCATCAGTATTATAAAGTGGTTCTACATCATGTTCTAAACTGTTTGGCAAACGACATTGTCTTCCAAACACAAGTTCATAAGGTGTATATTTTGTTTGCGTGTTTACACTAGTATTAAAACTAAAACACCAAAAAGGTAACCAATCTGACCAAGAATGATACACATTATTACAATAAGTTCTTAAAAATGCTCCTAAATGTTTATGGGCTATCTCTAAGGAACCGATTGATTGATGGTGGTAAGCAGTGGATGTTAGCTTTTCTATTTCTAATAGCCTACATACTTGTTCCATGACTTGAGAAATAAATTCTGTCCCCCTATCCGTAGCAATAGATTTAGGGATGCCTAATCTTAAAATAAAATTATTCACGAATGCTTTGGCTACAGTTACCGTTTCCTTATTGGGTAATGGATATGCCTCTATGTATTTTGTCAACTCGCATTGTAGGGTTAAAATGTAACAATTTCCTGACTCATCTCTATCCAAAGGTCCTACTAAATCTAGAAAAACTTTATCAAAGGCAGCTGTTGCTGTCGTAGTTATAGTCAAGGGTTGTCTTGTATATTTACTTTGTTTCATTTTCTGACACATCTCACATTTACTTATAAATTTCCGAATATCCGTTTCTAACCCTGGCCAGTAATATTTCCTCTTAATATTATTTGCCATTCTATTCATACCTGCATGACCACTGGTGGGTAATAAATGATAGTTATTCAAAATAAACTTTTTTTCCTTCTCGTCGTATATTCTTTCAATTCCTCTCAAAATACATATTCGGGGTCCGGTCCATTCTTTTAAAGATTTAATTTCACTACATAAACCTTTTATAAATTCAATATTATTATCATCTTTGACTATGCATAGTTCCTTTACTTTTATTCGTTCACAAAACTCCTTTAACTTAGTCGCAAATTCGGCTCGCGAGAAATGCAATCTAAAGTCAAGGTTAATACACAACAACATTTTATTTGGTGTATAAACCATACAATCCTCTTGTTCCTTTATCATATTTTCTCTTTTGAACTTACTTATAGTCTTTTCTTCTACTAACTTTATCTCAATAGAATCACACGGCTGTCTTAGTAATTCCACGACCCTTGGTTGATCAGGCCAGTTGTCGGTGGCTTTAATAGGCACAGTTTTTTCTTTCTTACAACTCTCTTCCAACCTTCTCTTTTGTCCCCTAGTTGTTACAGCTAGAATTTGCTCTTTCATATCCTTCAATTCATTCAATGTTATGGACACCCTAGACAATGCATCTGCGATAACATTGTCCTTACCTTTCACATACACTATCTTAAAATCATATTCTTCTAATATTAACCTGAATTTAATTAGCCTACTAGATGGGTCTTTCATGCCAAACAAATAAACTAAAGGTTTGTGGTCTGTCATAATTGTAAAAATTCTGCCAAATAAATATGGCCTGAAGTATTTTACTGCCCATACTATTGCTGTTAGTTCTTTCTGTATTACTGGATAATTTTTTTCTGCCTTATTTAAAGGTCTGCTGGCATAAGCAACTGGTTTCATGTCCTTATTACACAATACTGCTCCTACTGCCAAATCAGACGCGTCAGTCTGTAATATGAATTCATTGGTTTCTGAAAAATCTGGATATTGTATTATAGGAGGCGTCGTTAATGATGTTTTTAGAAAATTAAATGCTCTTTGACACTCCGAGCTCCAAACAAAAGGTTCATCTTTCTTTAGTAAACGATTTAAAGGCATAGTAATTGTTGCAAAGGACGGCACAAATGTTCTGTAGTAGTTGCAGAAGGCAACAAACCGTCTTACCTCATCTACATTTTTAGGTATAGGAAAATTTTCTAAAACCTTAGTTTTGTCAGGGTCAGGCGAAACACCGTCAGCAGAAACTAAATGACCTAGATACAAAATTTCTTTCTTTAAGAATTGACACTTTATAGGATTTAACTTTAAATTTACCTTTCTCAGTCTTTCGAAAACAGCTATGAGATTTTGGTTGTGAATAGTTAAAGATCTTCCAAAAACGATTAAGTCATCTAAATAAATAAAACATTTTTCAAAAGCTAAACCTGACATCGCAATTGACATGACTCTACTAAAAGCGCTACATGAAGTCTTAAGACCCATGGGTAATCGTTTTAATTGGTAATGTCCTGTACTAGTCGAGAATGCAGTATATTTTCGGCTTTCAGGAGCCAGTTTTACTTGGTAATATCCTTGTTGAAGGTCTAAATGACTAAAGTATATTGAACCAGATAATGAATCTAAAATATCAGTAATGTTAGGCAAAGGGAATTTGTCGTTTACAATATTTTCATTTAATTTTCTGAAGTCTATTACTAAACGCCACTTCTGAGAACCCTCCGATTTTTTTGGAACTAGAAGTATTGGACTAGACCATTCACTAGATGATTCTTCTATTATATCATCTTTAAGCATATTTTCTATTTGTTTATTTACTTCCGGTTTTAAGGCTTGTGGTAATCTATATGGTTTTGTATAAATAGGATTAATGTTACTCTTCATTGTTATGGATTGTTCACAAATGTTTGTAGTTTCTAACTTATCACCGGGTAAAAAGAAAGTATCTGAATATTTAGTACAAATCTTTTCAATTGAATCCTTTTCTTCCTTGTTTAAATGTTGTAACTCTAATAAGGGTAATAATGTATTGGCTCTTTTTAAACTACTTTTTTGCTTGCTAAATTCAAAAATATTGTAGTCCTGTAACGCCTCTACGTTTAATTCGTTTTTTTTTTAAACGTACTTCTTCATCTCGAGTGTTTAATATTTTTATTGGGACTCTTTTATTTTTTGGCCTAACTATAGTACCTGCTAGGAAAACATCCTTTTCTAACTCTCTAGCGCTAACAAAACAATCACCTTCCACTTCCGTGTTTAAACAAATGTAGTGAATAGTTTCACTCCGAGGTGGGATTAACAGTGAATTACTGTAATCAGGTTTGTCATAAATTGGTAGATTAAAATAATTTTCTCCTATCTGCAGCGTTAGCAAATTTTTATTTAAATTAATATTTGCCTTATACCTACTCATGAAGTTTAATCCTAATATTCCATCGACGATGATAGGTTATCTTTTAAAAACATGAAACTTATTTTGAAACATTTCAGTTTCGGATACTTCTAGATCGAGCACTGTATAACCAGAGGAGTGAACTTTACCTCCGATTCCATTGACCACTAAACAATCTTGAAACACCTGTGTTGCTTTTGGAAGTACTTCTTCCTTAATAATCGAAATAGATGCCCCTGTATCTAATAATAGTATAAGTTTTTTACCCTTAGTATAGTAATTGATATATTTAAATTTACCACTAGAAGTATTATAAACAAAATTATTAATCACGAAAAAACTGATTTCCTGTATTATCAGGCTTCTGTTCCATATTACTTGAATTGCGTGCTTCGAGTATTGTCACTTTGTGTTGTGACCCCTACTTTGTAAAATCCTTGTCCACCACGCCTATTATTGTAATAACCTTGTTTGTTATACTGACCTCTACCGCGGGGTGCGTACCTAAAAGGTCTGGAGTAGCCTTGATGTCTATTTGGATGGTGGCCATAATTATTAAAATTGTTTTGTAAATTACCTCTGTTATGATTGTGGTAATTTGGACGACCGCGTCCTCTATTTTGTCCTCGAAACTTTGAAAAACGATAATTTTGCCTACCTCGCCACGTCGAAGTCATCTCCATAACTTCAGCAGGCTTGGAAGAAGATGAAGACGGCGGGGACTCATCCTTGGCTGCCTGGATTGCGTCCTTCAGCAATGTGTAGTTGCGTGCGGCGATGACCGTGCCCAACCTTTCACTTTTAAGACCATCTGTAAACTTTTTCAAAACCATTTTTTCATTAATTGGCTTCAAAATCGCACATTTGGCAGCGTCACCGTCACCGCCTGAGAAATATTCAAATCTGTTAATAATCTTTCAAGTTCCGATCCATATTCCTCAACAGTTCTATAACCTTGGTTCAAGGACTGAATTTGATTTTGAACCGCTATAAATGATTTCTTTACTAACAGCTTTATCCTGAAATCCTTAATCATGTCATTAATTGTCGAGTAAGTATCTGCTACTCTTAACTTTGCATTTTCAGATAACCTTCCCTTTAGTATAAACTTAATTAATAACTGTTGACCCACATCATTAAGCATATCCGCATACATTTCTACCGCATCAATCATTCGTTTCGTTGTATTTTCCTTATCATCTAACATAGGTATTAACATACAAGCTGTTTTCATATCGACTTCCATGGTTTCTGATTTTATTTCTACTTTAGGCAAAGTACACAATTTTGATATTTCTGAAAATAATGCTCAAATATTTTTGTACGTGGTATTAATTAACTCTATTTCCGATTCCTTTGTCGTTTTACTTAAAGTAGAAAATAATGTCTTACTTTTATTTAACAATATTTCGGCCTCTTGTAACTTATCTGACGAAACTGAACCTTTATATCTACTCTGGCCTTTTTTTATAAGGTATTTTCGAATCTCTAGTAAATCTTCATATAATTCTATTAAATCGTCAACCATATTTTAGGAAGAAAACATTATTATTTAAAGGAAATACTTGTAGCATCCTATCTTATTTCATTCATAACAATATTATTTAATCTAATTCGAGGCACTGTTATTCAATGCGCCGATAAAAAAAATGCTGGGTCGGCATTGTACGTAGGTACTGCCGTAACGCGATTCACAATCTATTTTTAGAACTTAAAAATGACTAAACTAAGTACATACTTTAAAAACTAAAATTGTCAATAATCTTACGCGTAGAAATACTTTCACTATTACTTTTAAACCAACGCACTTCCTTTTTTTTTTTTGTTTTTTTTTTTTATTCACTTTTTAAACACTTTTTATGCACTAACGAATCTTCTCTCGAATTGAATTTGCTGCATTCAAACTTCTTCTTCACCATGAGCTTGGTCACGCCTTCCAGATAAACGATGCCGCATCCTTCTTATAAATGCTGAATCTATTTGCTGGTCTATCCATTTCTTATGTCCTTTTATCACTTTCTTGTAAATTATTACAAGTATCACAGTAGCCATCAGCACCAGGAACGTGGTCATTAAAATGTTATTAAACTTGATATGGTACTCTTGTTCTGAATTACTTGCACTGTTACTGCCTCCTGATGCGTTTTGGGCAATGACAATTTCCTTGTCCTCAGTTTTAGAGTATGATTTCCCCATTTTCCTTCCTTGTAGTACTTTTTACGACACAACTATAGTCAATCACACTCGTGGCTTTATTATTCACTTTATAAAACATTATAACTTTGTGCACCGAGGCACACAGGAATTCGCCTTGTTCGCACTTTGCGCCCGCTATCCGATAGCTCGCAAGCTGAGTTCCCGGAACGCGTATGGCAGGGTCGCCATGAGGTATGGAGGCGAAAGGAAACACGTCAAGTCAAGACAAGCGTTTATTATCGACTACTTACTGGTTACAATGTTGCTTACTGCTAAGTACATTTATCTACTTCAACAATTATGTAGATCATAATTGTGTAACATGTAAAATCAACCTTTAATAGTTATTTTATGGTAAAGTTGAACAAATAAAGTGTTTAATATCACTACAGATTTTACTTTGACGAAGTTTGGTAGTGGCTATTAGGTTGACTTCTTGATGTGCCATATTTGCACTGGTTATTGTAAGTATAGTGTTATTTCGACAGATAGAACAAGTCTTCGGTAGTATAGTGGTAAGTATCCCCGCCTGTCACGCGGGAGACCGGGGTTCGATTCCCCGCCGGAGAGAATCTTTTTGTAATTTTTATTCTATATTTAGTACGTATTAATTGTTTAAAACTAGGAAATGCACACTTTTATGGCACATAAGGATTGTTTTTTAATAAATTACTATTTTTTCGCCGTATGAGCACTACTTTTTATGAACCAAGGGCGTAAAAATATCCTGGCGAGATTATATTGCGCTCTGGTTTCACAACTGTCGGTGCTGAGCCGAGCATTGAGATGTCAACAGAAAGCACCCCAGTACGTCGAAGTAAATTAGAAGAGTAGTGTCTAGTCAATATTATGTACAATACAATTAAAATACCCGATGGGGACTGGCATTGTAATCCCTTATACAGATTATTCTATAACCTACCTGGGAATGCAGCACCTCACCACCATTTCAGCCGTAGTTTTAGTACACTTAATTTATCAACCTTTTAAACTGTACTACAATGCTCTTATGATGAATAAACAATTTTAATATTCCGCACTGACGCTTTCCACCGGTCATTATTTCCGCTAGATGCTTAAAATCTCTACAAAAAATAATACAACTTATTTTATTTTCTAATGGCTATTTTTATGGGAATCTACTTAGGGAGTTATTTCAAATATATATTTCTTCGGCCATACCAATTGCACCATCGAATCCGAAACTTTTGGAGAAAACTGATAACTACAGTATTTTTTTTTCCAGGATGGGAAATCATCAAATGACTTCTCCCGCTCTGGGCGGAGCGGGAGGGCGTGTCAGACTTTTACTGACTAAAACCCACCCGTGTTCCATCAGTTGCCCATTTGCCAGGGTCACGGTATCTCTTTCGAACAGTCACGCGACCCCGGCAGGCATCGGTCCTAGTAAGCAGGCATCGGTCGTAGTAGGCAGGCATCGGTCCTAGTAATAACTACAGTATTACATTTAAATCTAGGTAAAGAATACACGTTGCAGATTTCGTTTATAGTGTTATAAAGGTGACTGCTAAGACGCGGGCAGCTCCACTAAAGAGTTGTTCAGGCTCATCGTACGTTAACTTTGGAGAAAACTAATAACTACAGTATTACATTTAAATCTAGGTAAAGAATATACATTGCAAGTTTCGTTTATCCTACTAATATTATAAATGCGAAAGTTTGTGAGGATGGATGTATGTGTATGTGTATGTTTGTTACCCTTTCACGAAAAAACTACTGGATGGATTTGAATAAAACTTTACAGTAATATAGGTTATTCATCAGAATAACATATAGGCACATAATGATTTTATGTAATTTTGGTCATAATATAACGATACGTGTCAATTAAGTCGGAAAAAAATCTTCCATCTGAGAGCTATCTTGGCGTGCGCTGCCTAAACCAATGGAGTTACATAAAGATGATCTATCGCAGGATTGTTTGTCTTAAGTAGATCTAAATAAAAGTTCGCGACAGCATATATCTACCTTTTATGTGCAAGCCAGTACGACCAAAATTGTGAACCATAAATTTAATTAAATTTGGTACTATTTTACAATGCACATATTAGTATATAATTATCAAACTCTTATCAAAATGAATACATTTCTCGCATTAAATATTTAACGAGGATAAACTTTGTCTTTCACACTAAGTAATTTGGCCGAATAGTTTAAAAGTTATCACGATAATATGATTGACTTGAACGGAGCGCCTAGCGGCGGCGCACAGAGCGGCCGCCGTTGGACAAAAACCAATTTTGAAAAGTTGAAAGTAGGTCAAAAAAAGTTATTGCTAACATTACTTGAATAGTTGCTTCATCAAAATATGCGAATATAAAGGTAGGTTTATGACAAAATTGATGATTAACAACAGTTCAAATATTCTACAATCGGTTATCTAAAATGCGTTCAGTAAAAATTGCAGTTGCATGTTCCTTTTTAATTTCAAACCGACATAAGTCAGTGAAGTTCTGAAACATGGATTCTGTAGCTCAAAGTATCTATTTTAATATAATACTATAGATTTTTACAAAAAACATTTATCTAATGTGATAGTAGCGGTGCACATAATAAGTTCAAATTGTACGAATAAAATTTACTTTACGAGAGTAAAAGTTATAGCATGTCGTTACTCTTTGCAACAAAACTTATACGAAAATATACCTTAAACCTTCTTTTAATAACAAATGAAAAAAAAAAACTGAACTGGTAAACTTGATATTTAAAGATCTAAAATTGAGATTTTAAGACCAAATATTGAAAAAAGTTAATTATATTGAAAATTAATTACCCCCTGATCAACAATATTCTATAAGAATGAGAGTTTCAGTATTTTTCTATACTAATATTATAAAGCTGAAGAGTTTGTTTGTTTGAACGCGCTTATCTCAGGAACTACTGGTCGGAATTGAAAAAATGTTTTTGTGTTGAGTAGTCCATTTATTGAGGAAGGCTATAAGCTATATAACATCATGCTACAATTAAACGGAGCGGAGCAGGAAACGAAAAATGGACGAAAACTGGCAGGCAATTCAATGCGACGGGAAGGGGAGTGAAAATTTGACGCGGGCGAAGTCGCGCGCAGAAGCTAGTAGTGTTATAAAGGTGACTGCTAAGACGCGGGCAGCTCCACTAAAGAGTTGTTTAGGCTCATCGTACGTTAACTTTTGGATAAAACTAATAACTACAGTATTACATTTAAATCTAGGTAAAGAATATACGTTGCAAGTTTCGTTTATAGTGTTATAAGAGGGGGACTGCTAAGACGCGGGCAGGTCCTCTACTTGTTGTTGGACTCACTTAAGGAGCTCGATGGTGTCATCCGCAGAAGATGTGGGCTACTGTTTGCTAATACACTTTTTTTTCAGCAAACAACGTTACTATCACGAAATGATTATTATCCTAAACTTCAGTTACGGATTTTGTGTTAAGCTTACTTATGACATAGTAGTATTAAGCCAATATGTTTCGCAAAATCTCACTTTCAAGGCAAGCAAACTATTCTTCACTGCACGCGACGTTACTGCAGAGTACAACTACAATTTCGGTTGCACATCTCGAGGACGAATTTACTTGCGAAAGAAACAAGGTGAGCTTTATTCCCATACTGATAAAGAAGAAAGTCAAATAAAAGCAAGAAGTAAGTAGTTGAATTCAAAACTTCTTTTTTATTATTATTACATATTAGCTGACCCGACAGACGCGAGACGTGGTCCTGGCATAGCTATGAATATGTAATTCGAACTGAAATAAATAATAATTAAAAACATAGTGTTTATTGCAATGCTTTTCATACATAACATTATTTGTTTTGTTTTCAGGCGCGTAAATAAATAATATTGTTGGTTTTCTGACTCGAGAACAGGCGACCTACAACTGAACATGTGAAAAGCATGGATTTTCAAGATTGATGCCACTAACACTAATGACTAAGCTTCCGATTTATTATCGACATAACTAATACAAGCCGCACTGTTTTCTAATGAATAACATGCTAATCGATAGGTATTCATTTGTGGACCCTGTTAGTCAGAACAGTCTAAAAGTATAATTCTTTTTTTGGTGTTGGTATCTAATTAATTTTTGGGTGACGTCTACCAACCCGCACTGGGCCCGCGTAGTGTTGCCAACTCCCTCTCACCACGAGAAGGTCTGTGTCCCAGCAGTGGGAACAATATAGGCTGATTATGATGAAGTCTCTGAGTGTGGGAATTGTAACTACATTGTTGTATTGGGTTCCCACCTGTAATCACAAATGTAAGTGATAATCTTTACTAATATTATAAAGCTGAAGAGTTTGTTTATTTGTTTGGTTGAACGCGGTAATCTCAGGAACTACTGGTCCGAATTGAAAAAAATATTTTTGTGTTGTGTAGCCTATTTATTGAGAAAGATTGTAGGCTATATAACATCACGTTTTGATCAAAAGGAGCAGAGCAGCAACGAAAACTGGCAGGCAATTCGATGCGACAGGAAGGGTCAGGGGAGCAAAATTTGAAGCGGGCTGAAGATAGTAGTAAATAAATCAATAAATAAATAGAAAAAAATTTCACCCACAAAAACAAAAGCGACTTCATCAACTGTTGGCGCATTAAAACGTCTTGTGTGTTGCCCTGCAGGCGTCTCATTGTCTCTGATGACAATTTTGTAGTTATTAGATGGCACGCTGTCTAATGCAGCCTTGAATAATGCAACCAATTAGTTGTGTTGATGGAAACATGTTTAGAGTTATTCCACAATTGGTCTTTTCACCGAATTATTTTGTGCACAATGCTGATAGAGTTGTCTTGCTGAATCGCCCTAAAATTAATTAACATTTTGCAGTCACTATCGCGTTCTTAATAAGTTTCGATGATATATTGGACCTTGAATCAGCAAGATGTAATATAGGGTATGGGTACGTATAGCGACGCTTTTGGACCGCCATGTGGCTAGCAAAATACGTTAGCAGCACTGTCATCAACCTCTGTAAGCACAATCTTTTCTGATTGCTTTCGGCAACTCAGAGTTGCCGTCGTACTTCCACACTAAGCACTGTGCACATACATCATGTCAATTGACAGCTGCCAACATATCTTGCACCAGCCACATAGTGGTAAAAATTTATTTTTATACCTTGAAAGTTGATATAAAATTATCTCGAATAAATGTCGTCATTTGAAAGCAATTATTGTACTGCTGGATATAAGTCTAAGAAAATATATATAAACTGGCCCATTTCCGGAAACCAATGAATGTAGTGGTTCTGGTAGCGGTACCAATGGCATCAATTCGACTTTGCCACTGGCGCAAAACAATCCAGGGGCTTCATTTTTAAACTTGAATGCCTTGCATTATAAACACGCAATGTTCACTGGTCCAATAGCAACGATTTACTGTGAACTGTAATTTTCGAACCGATTTCCACGTTATTATTGGATGCAGCTCGAAGGGATTAAACGCAATATTTCTACGTTGATTTTGATTCCATTAATCCCGTTCAGCTTCATTTCGCGCTTCGCAGCCTGCTTGTCAGTTTGACTAGCTCGTATATGTATATCATTGATTTGCAGTATTGCGAGTTCTGAAGCCAATTCTCGCACAATTCGGATTCGTTATTGTTGCTTGATTCGTATTTTTCACTCGTTAAAATCGAGTCGAGCTATTCTCGCCACGTCGATTCGAGCATATCTCGCAGGAAAGTCACGCGACATGCCCTCGTTTACATGCGATATGCATAGAGTGGTGGAGACCAGTCGAAACGGCCATGACGTCATTTCGAGGGGCGTTCGAACGTCAAACAGTCAGTCAGTCATGATTGTGTCAATTGCGAAAGAAAATTATAAATATTATTAACAAAATGTGTTACGTGTTCATAAACATCACAGAAGACGCTGCGATCGCCACGACAAGGAAAACACATACGAAGAAAACTTCAGGCCTCGTAGAAAGGTCTATCGCGTGGCAATCATTACATACGCGGTACCTCTAAGCGAGGATTTTAGAACTGCAGTGCTCACCATCCTTCTGCATATTTCCCGATTTGGCCCACACATAGATAGCGAAAGGAGCCAAAGCCAAATCAGTACTAATGGAAGGACGTTGCTGAAGCTGTCTCGGATGTAGTCGAGCACTCCTACACAGTTTGAGTACTTCATCATTGAGATTCTTGCGCTGCAAAAGGCCGTCGTCCTTAGCCCAGAATTATTCTTGGCTTGCGTTGCGACATGTTACAGTGAAGCATAACTAAACCCAAGTGTGGTGTGATAATAATTCTGTTTTTGTCGTTTATTCTGAATTTATGTAAACTATTCTGTGGTGTATTTTTGTAAAGGGTCTTTTGTCACCTATTATTATTGTTTTACAACAGGGTCATCAATATTGTGGAGAATATTAAAAGCATTTCAAACACTAATAATTTCAACTTTATTTGTTTTCTATATGAAACTTATAAATAGGAACAATACTGTGCATAAACAATACATTATAAGAAACAGTAGTTTACATGATTAGTCGGCAACATGTATGGTGTGCTGTTCAGTTGCCCGCTAAAGAATCGCTGAATCTTTACACGTCTTGCCCAAAGTCTACGTGAATGTGGACACATGGTCGTCCAGCAGTTTCACCACAAACAAATTGAAATTCGTGTTTGACAAGACTCCTACCGCTTGTCCTTCAGGCAGGATATTTGGTTACACAAAGATCAACAATATTTTCAGGCATCGTAGAGTAATGTAGCTGGAACACATATGTATATATAAGTGTCGTTGGAACGGTTGGACGCAAAAGCTATAGGTACTGAGAGCCAGTGATTCGGTCCGGTTTTTACGACAATCACGCTACGTCTTCTCCATCGTGTTAAGCTTTAATGTTATTTCGTAGTCAACATTTATTGGCAGACATTCTGTATAAATTCCATTATTCCATTACATGTATAGGTAACCAATGTAAATAATGAAACAACAATAAAATATGACTTTAATTTGACGTATTAAAACTCGTGACATTTACAAATCAGCATCTTTCTATAGGCGGCCATGCATTCTGTTGTAACAAATACAAAGGAGAATTTATTTGAATATTTGTAATTAAATTAAAATCAGCTTTTAAATTTCATCATCATCAGCCTATAATGTTCCCACTGGTGGGACACAGGCCTCCTCTCGGTGAGAGGGAGTGGGCCGTAATCCACCACGCGGGCCCAGTGCGTGTTGGTAGATGTCACATGTCTTCGAATTTTTGGTTCTAAGACATGCCGGTTTCCTCACGATGTTTTTTCCTTCACCGTTTTGAGAGCAGTGGTGATAAAATAATTTACACAAAGTAAAGCGCCTACTTGGGTTTAACTCACGACCTACTCGTATGTCGCGGCCGTCACCACTGCTCTGTTTTTTGGTATTTATAAATAAATAAACTAAGTATTATAAATTAAAAACACAGCTAGTATATATGCAAAACTTATATTACTAACAAAAATACTTTACGTAAACAATACACTAAAATAATCACTAGTTAATACAAATAGTTGGAGTCATGATCGCGGGCTATCCTCGAGCTTAGAAATCGCCGGTTCATTTCACCTCTCGGCCAAATTCTTTATGAATGTCGAAAAATGATCGTGTGGCACTCGTTTTTGATGAGGCTCCTAATGCGATCCGCAGGACGAAATTTGCTTTCGCAAGAATTTTCCAACGTTCGTTTGGACCTTTGTAAAGTAATTTCATGATCATAGGTATACAGCTGCGTCATTGGAACAGCAGGACAGTCCGGTTGGAGCACAACGCGCATGCATAACGACAATTATACCTCCTCCTCTTCTTCTTGAGAAGCTTTGATGTTATTGACCACAATAAACCGTTAACTACCTATAATCTGTTTACTTAAAATATCATTGGCAGTCATTCTGTTTTATTTAATTATTAATTTGGGTAAATTTGACCGATTTAAACAAACAATCAAAAATGATGGCTTTAATTTGACGTGACGAATATCGGCTGACATTGACAAAACGGCAGCAGTGATGCATTCCGTTGCAGCAAATACTAAGGAGAACTTATTTTAATGTTAATATTGAAAATAAAAATGCGGTTACTAAATTAAGAATGATGATATTGATAAATGTTTATAAAATACGTATCAAATGCTGCTCAAAACATTTTTTGACTTGAAAATCATTTTTAAAAATGGTCGAAAGTAAAATAACGACTTCGTTATAAAAAAAGCATCGTTATGTAAAATGGATTACTTGGTGTGACGCATAATGGCAACATTTTTGTCCCGAGACTCGTAATTTACGATCGATTTGTACTGAGAATAGATGATTTCAGAAAATCTCACCATTTTATAAGCGACTTAGAACACGAGCGAAAACAACGAATGTGACATTTACGAGCGAAAACGCGAGAATTGCCTTCAGTGGGTACGTATTATAGGTGGCATTTTAAGGAAATTTTAACTGAAAATGTTAAAACAGCCGGTAGCATTCATGCCCGGGCTTATTAAAACTTATTTTAAGTGTATAGATAATTTATATATATGTACAAAGGTTCAAGATGATCGGTTAGGTAAGTAGTTTTCGCGTGAAAGCGTAACAAACAAACAAATTTACATTCACTTTTATAATATTAGTATGATGATGTTAGCTAATATAATAACTTTAACTAATCATGAATGGAAAATTTTAAACGTTAATTTTAGAGTTGTAGCAAATAACATTGATAACATGAATATTGCTACATCCTTTGTTACCCAACCAGGTCTATGTTCTACACATTCAAGTAATGGCGAAACGGCGAACATTTTACACATTTAAAATTTGTGGCGTTAAACAGAATATAATTGAAATGAACAGTTCGTACAGCAAATAGGAAGCCGGACGTTCAGTGTTCGCACATGGTCGCCTTATAATGCCATTGCATACTTGTTTGAAAAGTCGTTGACTACTTTCATCGACTTTTGTTTTGCAAGTGAGAGAGCTAGAGCAGAGCTCGTTAAAATGCGTTTGAACCTGTATCATTGGGATTAGTAGTCAATTACAAATACTATAATACAACTGGGTGGCAATACGTAGTCTTAGTTGAAACTATGATAAGCTTAATGTTTTACTAATGAGCCTGGACGTAACCTGCAAAGGTTATTGTGCCATCGAAGAGCTGCACCCTAATAACGTAACGCACTATCAATCAGAATCTGAATCGTTTTGAAGATTATTTCTAATCCACTGCTTCATTATGTTCGACCAATTTGTCTGCTCAACAAATGTTCGACGAATTTGTCTGCTCAACAATGTCAATAGCGGAATTTGTCTGTTGCTGTAGAACTATCAAAATGAAAGTGATTCTTACTGATAGCGTGTTACGCAAATACTGTTTTCCCTCTGGTCAAGTAAAGTAATAAATTTACCCGTACTTGATGGCTGTTTCATTTAAATCAACATTTTCAAACCAAAACGACGGTGTGCTTGTTTATGTATCCTCTAAGGACTCATGTACACGTACTGAACTTATCTTAGTTGATGAAAACTGCCTAATATTCAAACTACAGAGCATCGCTAGTGTTGCTGTGTACCGTACGCCTTCGTACAATAAAGATGACAGCATTTTGAGTACGAGTAAGTGGACTCAAACTGTATTGAAAGTGTAAATCAAGAGTCTTCCCCTTAACTTACAGTGAATAAGAACGACGTTAGTGGAAAATGTCTTTGTTTTATAGTTACATTAGTATCTAAATTACTTTTCAGCTAATAAGCTAGTCTGTAATGTGAATGAAGGATCGTTAATTGTGATATTTTGTAAAGCAAAAAAGAATATAGTTGTGGTAAGTAAATAAAGACATGCTAAGTAAATAAAGTAAAATAAAATACGTTTTATTTAAACTAACTCGAAACGCATTAATCAGAACCTGACCAAAATAAGGGACCTCGGTATGTATACCATTCAAGCAAAATAATTTTTCAAATAGTTTTGTAAATACCGGAGTTCTAAGGTTAAATACGTAAACGCATGGAGAACCTCCACCTTTTTTTGAAGTCGAATAAAAATATTGTCAATAATCACTTTTGTATATCAGGTACCGCAGTTTTTAAATAATTTAACGAGAGTCTATGAGCGTAATTCGAAAAAGCGAACGGTGGGTGTGGGTGGTCGGTAAGGGTGGCTACGTGTGATGTCAACCAGTTACGTAAACAATGCACCTGAATTGCTTCAACTCTGTCAACGCCTATTGTGAGTGCCTTCGCAATGAAGGGAGGTCAAAGAGAAAATACCTACCTCGGAGTCCAGCTCGACTGTTTGCAAAATAGGAAAAAGCACATTGATGAACTCGTCCCCGGTTTTCGTAAACTCCTATTTTTGTTCAAGATGGTCACATCAAAGAACAACTAGTGTAAACAGTGTGCTTATATCAAATATCATTATTATCCACAAATGCACATTTTTAAATATTTCTGCCACTTGAATGGCACCCATCTTATTTTCTTAATCGGTTGATATAGGGTATTTAAAAAATATGTCAATATAATTTAATTCGAGATACCTACAGACGAATATCCAATAAGCAAAAAGAGCCAAAATATATGTAGTTACGCTTAATCCCTATATATGGAGAGTCTTTAAAAAAAAAATGTCGGAGTCCTACAATATGATACCAAAACATTGACCCTTCGCCAATTATTTTGAGAGTTATGTTCAACAGCAAATAAAGAAAAACTGAACAACATAAAAACTATATTTAACAATATTTGCTTTATTTATTATAATTTATAGATCTATACTAATATTATAAAGCTGAAGAGTTTGTTTGGTTGAACGCGCTAATCTCAGGAACTCCTAGTCCGAATTGAAAAAATATTTTTGTGTTGGGTAGCCTATATATTGAGGAAGGCTATAAAACATCACGCTACGATCAAAAGGAGCGGAGCACCAACAAAAAATAGTCGAAAACTAGCTGGCAATTCGATGCGACGGGAAGGGTCAGGGGAGCAAAAATTTGACGCGGATGAAGTCGTGGGCAGAAACTAGTTACATATATTTAAAGATAAATGTGTAATTATATATCACAGCACAGTATCTAAGTGACAGCGGAAGAATATACGTAAAACAATACCTAAGAAACTTATTAGTTTGTTTTGAATAAATGACTTTTAAATTTATTGAGTTGTTTATAGTAAATGAGTTTTACATTCAGATTAATAAGTCCAACAAGTTTCTTACTGTAAACCATAGAGCAACTTATTTATTTGCTCAAGCAGACTATTCCATTGAAACAGCTCACACAAGGGATGAAAGCCAATTCTTGAAATCCGTATAACAATGAACCTCTTAATAAATTCAATGGACAGATACATCTTACCCCAGTTAGTGACATATAGAAACGACCTTGGTGACAAAATCCTTTGACAAACTCACGCGTCTCAGTATCCAGCTATCACAATCTTACTAAAGGCTACTACACACAGTGCGCCGGCAATGCCGCCGGGTTTATGCCGAGCGGCTATGCCGCCGGCAATACAAGCCGCCGCGCCGGCACAAGCCGCGCAAAGCCGCCAAGCATCGTTCCGGTTGTGAACAACAAACAAACCGCACACCACTACCGCTCGAATGCCAGGATCGAACAGACGCCGGCAAGCCGCGTAACCCGCCGGCACACCCCGGCGGCCATGCTGGCGGCTCTTTTGTGCGGCAAAGCTTTGAATGCCGCCGGTACTGTGTGTAGGAGCCTTTAGAGGAAGATTTAATAAGATTAAATTATTTAAAAAGCATTGCTTAATTTCATGGTTGGTAGTTTGTTCAGTAGAGTTAACTTTAATTCAAAGAACGTTAGGTATGGTGAGCCCCTCTGTTAAACGAACTACGGAAATATCTTGTGCGGAGTTGGTGCGGCTTGTTGTATTGAGTATGTACCTGCCTCCATGATCGATTTATGATTGCTTTGAGAGTATCATGGATGATAGTAAAAACTTGGCAAAATAAGCAAAAAAATATTTGAGTGTTATAGTGATTTTAATGTCAATTTATTAGAGGACTCTTCGATTCGATGTGCCTAAAAAATTAATTCAAATTAATTTCATACAGACTAAATTATTTATTGTTGATGCCTACTAGAGTTATCGTCACGTCAGCTACATGTTTAGATGATATATTATTATTTAGTCAGTAAATATTACTAAAATTTTGGCTATTAATTCAAAACAATAAGTTAACTAGATTCTGACTACTGTGGAAACCTGAATACATTTAATACGCAAGAAAAAAAGCGGCTAAGGGTGCCAAAGTAGTGCCAAAAACTGCAGGTCGCTTGGAGAGTTAAAAATTAATGAACGAATGAACTGTATACTTTTTTTGCCATGTATTAAAGTGTACAGAATTCAGATTAAAATTTATACACAAGCAAATTTCAGTTATTCGTTCTGCAACATTCTGTGAATGAGCAAATAAAGGGATATTTTATAGTAGAATATAAGTTTATACCGTATAAAGAAAGTATCATAAAAGCGAAATTTTTTATCGATATGTTAACAACTATTCCAAATTGTTTCAACAAGTTTGTGATGGACTCCCAATGGTGCGGCTGTGCGTGGGTAAGATCTCTCGCCGCTTCAGCCATCGTGTCTAGGGAAGTTAGGAACCACTCGATCCGCATACTGTCAGACAGTATGGCTGTTCTGCAAGCTCAGAACGGTCACATAGCCGACTCTCAGCTGATATTTGAGTGCCACTGGCACTTCAACCAGGTGAGAAGCCTCAATAATATAACCATTAAATGAATTAAAGGACACAGCGGCTCACTAGAAAATGATGCAATCGATGACCTTGCCAGAAGCGGATCGATAATAGCACCAGTGTCGCACCACTCCCCTTTGGATACCTACGCTCTCTGGCAAGGACACGAACTAGGGATCAACATCACAAATTATTGTTGGACCGAGGTGAATGCAGTCAAGCTAAGGAAGCACTTCCTACAATCGATAGTCGACTCACGAAACAGGTTCTCCGTCTAACTAAATAACATCTGCAAACTGTTATATCAGCTGTTGCTGTATAATAACCTTATTAGTCTATAACATTCCCATTGTTAGGACACAGCCCTCCTCTCCGTAAGAACGAGCGGGCTCTGTCATAGGAGTAACAGACAGTCCACTGTGTAGGGCCTGCATGGAGGACGAAGAGACAGCAGCTCTTATGCTGCTTAACTGCCCGGTGTAAACAAGTCAAATCTCGATGGCCACCACATACAGGGCAAAATATCCTACGTGAGATTGTCAGCAACACCAATGCGTTGCTGGCCTTCTTCAAGAAGCTAGGGTGGATCGAAAAACCAATTCTCACACCCTTTCGTCTACATATTTACTATATGCTAACTAAATAAGCTATTTCACTGTCAAGCTTGGCAGTATCTTATGACAATAATTACAATCTAAACAAGACTACGATTTTTAGTTGAAAAATGATTTTATTTTTCTACATAATCGTGCTGGAGTTTAACGCACTTAATCCAGGTCGCCACTATAATATCAGTATACCTTCCCGAAAATGAGAGTCTAGAAGGTTGTAAAAATATTCATCTACGGCCTTCTCAACTTCTTCATTGGATGCAAAGCGATTCCCAAAAACAAATTTCATGAAGTTTGGGAACAGATGAAAGTCTAAACATGTCAAATCAGGATGGCCGAGCAATTCGTAACCCAAATTCCACGGTGTCCAGAGGGGTAATAGCGGAACTTTTTATCGGTAGGAATTGGTTTAATATTCATAGTTAAACAACATTCATTGCGTTATTTACGTTGCTGAGCCACAATTTATTCGAACAAATGACGCAATGGTTTAGAAATAATCTTCAATCCCATTCAGATTCTGATAAATTGTGCGTTTCGCAATTAGGGTGCAGGTGTCGTCCTGGTGAAAGATGTTTTTTTTTTTTCTCTTGTTCTAGTTAGACCTCTTCTCGCGACTTTTAACATCCAGGTGGTCTAGAAAGTTTGAGAAATTTACACCTGTAATTGTTCTCTCTCTTTGAAGGTAATCAATTAACAGAATTCCTTTCGCATCCCAACAAATGCTATTCGTAACTTTTGTGGTAATTGTGATCGATTTCGCTCTCTTTGGTGCTAAACCACTGCCTTTTCTTTTTCTTTTGGCCGTCCCTCACGTGAGTCATTTCTAAGTGACGTGCGAGCGAACGTTTCAATTTAGAGCCCGCACAAAAAGTTAGAGAAAAGCCATTCAGCCAATTTGGAAAAAAAAATACATATTTTTGAGATACACTTATTTTATTTTATTCAGGAATATTATTTCATAGTTAAGTTACTGCTAAAATATAAACAAAAAACAATAATTTCAATCACAAAGAGTTCCAATTCATATGAACTCTTTGACATTATACCCTGAAAGGGTAGGCAGAGATGTATTATTATTCTTATTTTGTTGAAACTTTAAAACTCAAAATTAAAAGCCATTAATTCAAACTAAGCGAAGGACTTTCAGGACTTTCAGCACTTTTCCAATGTCAAAATTACATAAGACAGTCTCCCAAAACGCCCGTCTTTCACCAGTTCATACTGCAATCATCAGATACAAAACATCAATTTCATCAATCCAAATCATCAGATACAAAACATCAATTTCATAAATCATTTGCCATAAGTAAGATGGCCAACCCAATATATCAACTAATAAAATGAAAACTATACTCGAACAAAAAATATATCTTATACCTTTAAACGAGCAATTCTTGTATATATATATGTACATATATATAATCTGAATCTCGGAAACGGCTCCAACGATTTTCATGAAATTTAGTATACAGAGGGCTTCGGGGGCGATAAATCGATCTAGCTAGGATTCATTTTTATAAAATGTCGTTTTATTCGTGTTTTCAGTGACCAACTTTATCGATAATCAACTTGAACATAAACTTATTATTTTAAACACAATTTACCAACAAATACCGAGCAAAGCTAGGTCATCCAGACATTGTATAATAAAACTAGCTGACCGTACAGACGTTGTACTGTTTCCTAGAACTCGATAGCAACGCCACCTACCGGGTCCAATAGTGAATCTAAACCATCCAGGGTGCCACCCAAACGCATACAAAAAATTACGGCCTCTAGGGGGGGGGGTATGTCACCTGGTATTCAAATGTATATGTACATTTGAATAACAGGTGGGATTTGAATTAGATGCGGACATGTGTCCTAATTAGTTGTAGTCGCACTCATTGTTCACGTAATAATCGCCCTAAGCTATTGATTACTATTTCTATATCTCTAACATTCCTATCACGATTGTAGTATGCTAACACTGCGCTGCGTTGTTGTCCTAGATTTTAATAATCAATGTGATCCTATTCCATTAAAAGGCGAATAAAGCTACGTAAGGAATAAATGTTCTCTCTGCGTTCTGTGCAAGCTGCGACTAGGATTTACGGATGAAATGTTAAGGAGTTTTATCTATACTAATAGATCTATAATTATAAAGAGGAAAAATTTGTATTTTTGTTTGTTTGTTTGTAATGGATAAACTCAAAAACTACTGAACCGATTTAAAAAATTCTTTCACCATTAGAAAGCTACATTATCTGCGAGTAACATAGTGTATATTTTATTTTAGAAAAAACTAGGGGTCCGTAAGATATTTGGGTTTTTGTGACCCAAGGTGTAAAAAATCATCCAAAGTTCCTTATTAATATGTCTTCGAAGTACCAGGTTGGCATAACTTGGTAGCAGCTTGGTAGGGCGGTACGAAGTTCGCTGGGTCAGCTAGTTTAATCATAAATCAAGACAAGTTGCAAGCTTTTCAAATACGAAATAGTAAGACAACCTTTGATGGTACGCTTTATCCGCAAAAATATAGACCTCGATCAGATTTTGCTAATATAGGTACCTATAATCCCACTCCTCAAGAACCGAAAGTAATAAATAGTGTATAAGGACTACATAGTGTATGGTTAGTGTATTTAAATATAAAAAGGCCTTGCATTGCTTCAATGCCTTGCAACTATGATTTTCATTATAAAAAAAAAAAAACATTGTTTTTTGCCCTCAATGGCTATATTAGGGACCATACTTTTTTAATCGTATAGTAATAATAATGACTCTTATAGTGAGCTTTTTCATCTGATAAATGAGTTGGCATTCAATTAATAATATTACTTGATATTACTGCAAATAATATTGCATTCAGTGTGTTGCCTTACGTAAGGAATAGCACCATCCCATTTATTTCTGTGGATGTCGCAAAAGGCGACTAAGATAGTTTCTAGAAAATGGGCAACAGCGGTCTCTATACCTCTAACCCATCTGCAAAGGGTGGCGATTATGGAAAACCCCGCTTTTGATGGAGGCTTATGTCCAGCAATAGACTTGCAAATAAAAAGCTGGAGCAAGAACACTTGACACATGCGCTTGATATATGTAATTATTATGTGTAATTATTATGTGTCTAATATTGAATTATGGAATTAGTAAATGATTTTTATTATAAACTTATTTTTGTATAAGTCAAACACTGATTTGACTCAAGCCGTCAGTTTTTGAATCATACTTGTTTGTTAACGGGTATAAAAGGCCGGAGCCACAGTGAAACTGTCAGTTGCTTGGCAGATGTTCAGTTGGCTAGTTCTAGTGCTGTTGTTGTGTGGAAGGATCGACCAGAGGTCACGTAAGTTAAGTAATTGATATTATATCGTAATTATTGCCTATTATGACATTGTTGTTGTACTGTTTTTTGATTATATTGACATTATTCTGAGTTCTCTTGGACAATGGTCCAAGAGATAGAATTAATGTATTTAAGATAATGATAATGTATGGTAATGTAAGAAATGTGTTGATATAATACTTCAATACTGTTTCCATGGAGTTTCTTGTCCTTCTTCTCCATGAAGACCTAGTTTGGAACGGACGACTATCTTTCTGATTAATTGCTGACAAGCCTAATTGAAATAAAGGTCTAGTCTTGTCTTTCTGTGCTTTATTTATTGAAACCCTTCCCTATACATAATTAGTACATACATATACACTTATAGTTATATACTGCTTAATATAACATCAGAAGTGGCGATTGTTCCCTGTCCTTTTAAAACTGCTTACTAATGAATGTTATTTTCTTATTTTCATGCTCGATGGTGGGGCCACTAACGGTCTATTGGAAACCGTTCGTTGGCGGATCGCTGACTACACTTGCGCCTTGACATCTGAGCTGTGGTGCTGCAAGTTGCTGTATGAGGTTTGAAACTGCGGAACCTCGACTTTTTGTAATAATATCCCGAAGTTTTCAGGAAATAAGTAGTAAATGAAATCGTTGAAATCCTTAGAGGCCCTTCTACATAAACGAAATACAAAGGGATAAAATGATTAAATTAAGGGATTAAGTATTGCCAATCACTTTTACATCATCATTCAATAGATAATCAAGTACCAATGGGTTATTGTGGATGGAAACATATTAACTACTTAATAGTCATTTTACCTTTGTTTTTTTTCAAGTATTGTAAGAGGATACAATTTTGAAAAAAAAAGGGGAAGTAGTATGATGCAGGTGTTCACAGAAATGAAACTTCACGATGTTTAGAAAGTATTTATTTGCACAGAAAGAGGTACCGGTTACAGATGTTAAAGTTTAAAAAAAAGAACCAAGCCACTTTTTAAGGAGGTCGGTTGTTGTTTTTTTCAAAAGGGATTTCTATTTTTAACTTTTTAGTTATGGTATGTATCTCCTATATCACTGCTGGCCACGTGAATAGCAGTGACAGGACTATTAGAATATTATCATGATAAACAAAGTGGATTAAATTCGTATTATCGATGCTAATGCAAAAACTACCAAAGCAAAGTCAATGAAATTCAAATGGAACTACCAATTAAAAAAAAGAATCATCAAAATCGTTCACCCAGCCAAAAATTATGAGGTAACAAACATAAAAAATACAGTTGAATTGAGAACCTCTTTTTTGAAGTCGGTTGAAAAAATAGTAAAGTGAATCCGTTTTTCGTAAAGTTTTAATGATGATACACGTACTAACAACAAGAAATCGTTACATTAGGCCCGTAATACACACTTGGCTGGCCACGTATTTTATTATTTACCGTAGCATTAGAAAAGTTTAAGGAGAAACCGTTCTTCTTCTTAGTGTGTCGATAGCAATCTAAATATAGTCAGCCCAGAATTTGGCGGAGAAACCGTTGATTAGGTTACAAATAAATCGGGAGTGCCGAGCGATATATCGTCAGGGTTTGGAGTTCCCATTTTATTGGGATAAACAAGAAGTATAAACAGTTACAGCGTTTTAATACAATATTAATTACACGATATAAAAAGAAACACAATAAAAAGGTAACAGATGGCAAAGTAGGTTAAAACAATACAGTTCGACGAACAAAAGGTTACAGTTCGTATAGAGGCCTAAGCGACCCAAATACAAAGTGTATCTTTCGCTATTTAGCTAGTCATCAATACAGCTATGTGAATATACAGCAGTGCTGTACCAGGTAAACCGACAGTTTTGTCGGGAGCAGAAGCTCTGTAATGAGTCTAATCCGAAGATAGACTGACTTGCTCACTGAGTGCCAGCTCTTTTATAGGACAATGTCTCGCCTTAATATCCATGACAACTGTGTCTGATGGCGCGCGGAAGTACGCCACGTGTTTACTTAATACAAAACGCTAAAGTATGCTTAATCTAATAAGACTTACATTATTAAGTAATCAAATATTACAAGAATAATTGTCATAAATAAACAACGGTGAATTTAGCAACGCCAATCATTTTAAAATTAAAGTAACAAGTCATTTGTTGTTTTGAACAAAAGTATCGGTTACAATTACCGAAATAAGTAGCCAAAAATCAATTAGTGCGTACACCAAGTACTCAATAAATTATGCTCTGATTTATAAGACAATATCTGATAGAAACATCACCTAAATGAATGATAATAAAAACAATTCATAACAAAGTATGCGGACTACCCACAATTTGTAATTGTTAACAAACTCCGACAAATATATGAAATTACTTTTAGAAAAAAATAAGATGCTAAAAACGTCATAATGTTGACTAATTTTTTTCTGCATTTTTAATTTTTGTCTTAATCTGCGTTTGCTATTTAATTTTCAAACATGTAAACAAATTAGTTCAAAAATAATAATCTTGATACGTACACGTAAATCTAAATAGATATTCAAGTTTCTATAAAATAAATTTGTTATTAGTGTTTGAATACACTATAGATAGACTTATTTCTCCAACATAAGATATATTTTAAGTGTTAATTCTTCACAGCTTGTTCATTATTAGCTTTGGAACATGTCACGGACGGTGTATGCCCAAGGTTGTTCTAGCATTTTGAAATCAATCGATTAACGGAGTAAATATGAAAAAATATTTGAGATGGTAGTAAACGCAGAATTCATAGATCAGATAACACCTTGTTTAATTATAAAAGTGATTATGTAGATCTCAGTACTTAATGCAATTTTAGTTTCATTTCTTTTGAGGGTTAGGTATATTATTTTAAGATATTTAGAATTAGCTTGTGAGGTTTTTATTATAGGGACATACTCACAGGGATGAGACCTGAGACAAAACCCTATTATTTAGGTTTGGTTAAACTGAAATAAGCGGATTTATAAAACAACACAAATAAAAGAAAAATAAACTACACAATTCGAGGTGAATTTAATTGTGAAATAAATGAAAATTAACCGCTGGAGTCTTAGGCCTGGTGTTAGGAGACTCACGTGCAGCGGGTGAGACCATAACATCACTTGGGTCATAGACCAATGAAAACAATATAAATGTTCCTCTTATCGCTTTTGACACTTGTACTTCGAGATGACGTACAGTTCGGCATGGTCGTAAAAGGTTATTTTCAAATTATAAGCATTTTTGTCCATTTCAGTTGTAATGAACGTTCAAACGATATATTGACAAAGATTAGATTTATTATGATTTATTGGATAATTATTACGGAAGATTAAGAAAAAGGTATTGTGAATACTGATGTAATAACATGATGTAACAATTATAATGGGCATTTACCATTATTTATTTTTTTGTAGTTATGGTCTGATCCTTTATATCTTCAGTTCTCAAATTATTTCCTTTATCAAGCTCACCTCATTAAGCTACGATACTGAGCAGATTATCACATAGAAAATTAAATTAAATTGGATTACAGCGATTACCGATAAAGCAACCCAAATCTTTTATTTTCAATGGCCTGACCATTTTATGAAAAATAAATAAAATAAAAACAACAGAAAATAATGATGCTGTTAGTGTCACACTATTGATTCGGTTTGACATATTACGATGATAGCTGAATGTCATTCTGTGCTAATGGACGTTACAAACATTTACAACTGTTGAGTCGGTGAAGCTGTACGAATACAGTTTGGTTGACTGTACAAGTACTATAAAAACAATGTTATTTGAGAGATGTTTAAATGTCATTCAAATGTTCATGGTAATTTAAAATTACTTGTTTTGGTTCTGATGTTTATAAATTGTTTCGGAGATAATTTTAACGAAGAAAACAACACATAGTTAGTAGTAGTTTAACGACCTGAAAATTCAATTTATACTTCGGTATGATCCTCCATTTTTTCTTCAATCGGTCACTGGACCCGTTTAAGCGGACAGTCAGGCTCCGTTGACTCTGTGAGAAAGTAGCTAACACCACCTACTGAAATTAATTTGAGGATGTGGCTTCTTTTACTTGGATTAATTCTTTATTTTCTCCAAAGTAGTGAGCATCACATAGTACAGAAAATAAACAGCTTTTCTCAAGATTAACCTCTGTGAAATAATTGTTTTTACTTTGGTTTGTTAGGTATTAGTTACAGTTATTACTTCCAAAGTGAAGTGGAAATGTTGTGGTCGGAGTGGCCATGTCAAAAATTTGTGGAAATGTTAATAGTAAATGATTATATATGAATAAGGTTTTCGGTAATATTGTCAGATTGACCGAGCGATGAATTATTCGAATCATTTTCATGATCACTGGCTACTGTTTTGATACAACGGTTAATTTTTAATTTCAATAGTTAAAAGTTAATCAATAGGAATGGCTTTTTCAATTATTTCTAAAATAATTGTTTTGTAAACTAAATTATACCGATAAACGATTCATTATTTGTCAAAATTGTTAAAGTATTTAACCTGTTTCTATTGCGTTAGAGAGGTAAAGAAAAAAAAAACAAAAGGTTTCGATACATAGGTAGATAAGTTTTATTACGCTTAGAGAACCTGAAATGAGAATCAAACGAAAAGTAAAAAAAAAAAGTAAAGATTCGCTGGGCGATCGTTTATTTGGTGCTTGTCTATCTCACCAGCAGTGGGTGAATAGGACTTGCATGACGAAGTAACCGATAAAATTTGTTTCCGCTGGTCGGTCATTTGCTTGGTGCAAGTCTATACCACTAGCAGCGGGTGGAGGGGACTTGGCACGTCTAGGCACTTGGCAAAACAAAAGGATAAAAAAAAAACAAAAGGAAAAAAAAGAACAGTTGTAGAAAACAAGGTATCTAATGTACTTCGAGAGCGAAGTACTTGTCAGTATGGCCGTGATATATGTAATTATTATGTGTAATTATTATGTGTCTAATATTGAATTATGGAATTAGTAAATGATTTTTATTATAAACTTATTTTTGTATAAGTCAAACACTGATTTGACTCAAGCCGTCAGTTTTTGAATCATACTTGTTTGTTAACGGGTATAAAAGGCCGGAGCCACAGTGAAACTGTCAGTTGCTTGGCAGATGTTCAGTTGGCTAGTTCTAGTGCTGTTGTTGTGTGGAAGGATCGACCAGAGGTCACGTAAGTTAAGTAATTGATATTATATCGTAATTATTGCCTATTATGACATTGTTGTTGTACTGTTTTTTGATTATATTGACATTATTCTGAGTTCTCTTGGACAATGGTCCAAGAGATAGAATTAATGTATTTAAGATAATGATAATGTATGGTAATGTAAGAAATGTGTTGATATAATACTTCAATACTGTTTCCATGGAGTTTCTTGTCCTTCTTCTCCATGAAGACCTAGTTTGGAACGGACGACTATCTTTCTGATTAATTGCTGACAAGCCTAATTGAAATAAAGGTCTAGTCTTGTCTTTCTGTGCTTTACTTATTGAAACCCTTCCCTATACATAATTAGTACATACATATACACTTATAGTTATATACTGCTTAATATAACACGCTCATGTTATGGGAACCTTAAGGTATATGGGGTTCACCCTTTATAATGAAAAAAACGATAAGTATCCGTTGCTAAGAATGTTGCAAAGTGTACAAGATACTAATGCTTAATGTTGCTCGCCGTGCTTTTTTTTTTTTTTCAGGATGGGAAATCATCAAATGACTTCTCCCGCTCTGGGCGGAGCGGGAGGGCGTGCCAGACTTTTACTGACTAAAACCCACCCGTGTTCCATCAGTTGCCCATGTGCCAGGGTCACGGTATCTCTTTCGAACAATCACGCGACCCCGGCAGGCATCGGTCCTAGTAGACCCCTACACTGCTGCTGACATCTCTTTGAGGCGCGCGTGGAACACTGCGCGCCGTCGACCCGAGCCTGGTCCTTACCGGGCGGCGAGCCACCCATTGCTCGCCACCCGCAAGCTCGCGCCTACGGTGGCCGGGAGTCCGCAATCGACTCCCGACGCCCGGGGCGTCTCCTCCTGCGGCGGCTAGGGGCATGAGGGCGCAGAGACTGCCACTCCCTCACGCGCCCCGCCTCCTCCTTCGCGAGCATTACTGCTTCGCAGAAGGAGGTGACGGCTTCCCATTCCCTCTCGCTCCGTACCATGGCTCGCACCAGGGCCGGACGCGAGAGGTCGCCGCCGCCGATCGCCTCCACGAGGACACGGCGGTGCCCCGCCCAGGCAGGGCACACCTCCACCGTATGCTCCACCGTGTCCTCGAGACGATCCTCGCAATGGAAACACCCGGACGTATCCTCCCGCTTTATCCTGAACAGGATCCTCGCCGTGCTAAGCTGCCGCTACCGAAGCTGCGAAATATAACAACCACGTCGAGGGCTCTTGTCCTGCTTAAAGAATGACCGAAAACAGGAACTTGACACTTCCATGTACGTCATGTACAGAATGTGATGTGATTCAAGGGTTGATTTTTACCTTGGTCATTGCCATTCAACGTGGCAAGTCATTTGGATGCGCCAGCAGTTGACAACGTTAGGGAGGGATCTTCAGACGCTTTACTGGACTATACCTGGGTTACAAAAATATTGAAGATCAAAGTCACAACTTATTTTACTTTATTTCGTAATTAAAACAAGTTTTGAATGTTTATAAACGTATACTGCTCTAGTTGCATTCGCGCAAAAGTAAAATGTTATGCTTACATTACATTGTTCTTAAGGATGCATGTGTTATATTAAGCAGTATATAACTATAAGTGTATATATATGTACTAATTATGTATAGGGAAGGGTTTCAATAAGTAAAGCACAGAAAGACAAGACTAGACCTTTATTTCAATTAGGCTTGTCAGCAACTAATCAGAAAGCTAGTCGTCCGTTCCAAAACTAGGTCTTCATGGAGAAGAAGGACAAGAAACTCCATGGAAACAGTATTGAAGTATTATATCAACACATTTCTTACATTGCCATACATTATCATTATCTTAAATACATTAATTCTATCTCTTGGACCATTGTCCAAGAGAACTCAGAATAATATCAATATAATCAAAATATAACAATAATATCTAGGAAAAGAATATGAATATTCCATTTATAGGATTTAAAACATTTGCAATATTGGCAACACTATAAACAGTACAATAACAATGTCATAATAGGCAATAATTACGATATAATATCAATTACTTAACTTACGTGACCTCTGGTCGATCCTTCCACACAACAACAGCACTAGAACTAGCCAACTGAACATCTGCCAAGCAACTGACAGTTTCACTGTGGCTCCGGCCTTTTATTTCCGTTAACAAACAAGTATGATTCAAAAACTAACAGCTTGAGTCAAATCAGTGTTTGACTTATACAAAAATAAGTTTATAATAAAAATCATTTACTAATTCCATAATACAATATTAGACACATAATAATTACATATAATAATTACATATATCACGGCCATACTGACAAGTACTTCGCTCTCGAAGTACATTAGATACCTTGTTTTCTACAACTGTTCTTTTTTTTTCCTTTTGTTTTTTCTCCTTTTGTTTTGCCAAGTGCCTAGACGTGCCAAGTCCCCTCCACCCGCTGCTAGTGGTATAGACTTGCACCAAGCAAATGACCGACCAGCGGAAACAAATTTTATCGGTTACTTCGTCATGCAAGTCCTATTCACCCGCTGTTGGTGAGATAGACAAGCACCAAGTAAACGATCGCCCAACGAATCTTTACTTTTTTTTTTACTTTTCGTTTGATTCTCTTTTCAGGTTCTCTAAGCGTAATAAAACTTATCTACCTATGTATCGAAACCATTTGTTTTTTTTTCTTTACCTCCCTAATGTAATAGAAACAGGTTAAATACTTTAACAATTTTGACAAATAATGAATCGTTTATCGGTATATTTTAGTTTACAAAACAATTATTTGAGAAATAATTGAAAAAGCCATTCCTATTGATTAACTTTTAACTATTGAAATTAAAAATTAACCGTTGTATCAAAACAGTAGCCAGTGATCATGAAAATGATTCGAATAATTCATCGCTCGGTCAATCTGACAATATAACCGAAAACCGTATTCAATAATCATTTACTATTAACATTTCCACAAATTTTTGACATGGCCACTCCGACCACAACATTTCCACTTCACTTTGGAAGTAATAACTGTAACTAATACCTAACAAACCAAAGTAAAAACAATTATTTCACAGAGGTTAATCTTGAGAAAAGCTATTTATTTTCTGTACTATGTGATGCTCGCTACTTTGGAAAAAATAAAGAATTAATCCAAGTAAAAGAAGCCACATCCTCAAATTAATTTCAGTAGGTGGTGTTAGCTACCTTCTTACAGAGTCAACGGAGCCTGACTGTCCGCTTAAACGGGTCCAGTGACCACGGTCTCCAGCAACGAAAGACCGATTGAAGAAAAAATGGAGGATCATACCGAAGTATAAATTGAATTTTCAGGACGTTAAACTACTACTAACTATGTGTTGTTTTCTTCGTTAAAATTATCTCCGAAACAATTTATAAACATCAGAACCTAAACAAGTAATTTTAAATTACCACGAACATTTGAATGGCATTTAAATATCTCTCAAATAACATCGTTTTTGTAGTACTTGTACAGTCAACCAAACTATATTCGTACAGCTTCACCGACTCAACAGTTTGTAAATGTTTCTAACGTCTATTAGCACAGAATGACATTCAGCTATCATCTTAATATGTCAAACCGAATCAATAGTGTGACACTAATAGCATCATTATTTTCTGTTGTTTTTATTTTATTTATTTTTCATAAAATCGTCAGGCCATTGCAAATAAAAGATTTGGGTTACTTTATCGGTAATCGCTGTTATCCAATTTAATTTAATTTTCTATGTGATAATCTGCTCAGTATCGTAGCTTAATGAGGTGAGCTTGATAAAGGAAATAATTTGAGAACTGAAGATATAAAGGATCAGACCATAACTACAAAAAAATTAATAATGGTAAATGCCCATTACAATTGTTACATCATGTTATTACATCAGTATTCACAATACCTTTTTCTTAATCTTCCAAGATAATTATCCAATAAATCATAATAAATCTAATCTTTGTCAATATATCGTTTGAACGTTCAGTACAACTGAAATGGACAAAAATGCTTATAATTTGAAAATAACCTTTTACGACCATGCCGAACTGTACGTCATCTCGAAGTACAAGTGTCAAAAGCGCTAAGAGGAACATTTATATTGTTTTCATTGGTCTATGACCCAAGTGATGATATGGTCTCACCCGCTGCACGTGAGTCTCCTAACATCAGGCCTAAGACTCCAGCGGTTAATTTTCATTTATTTCACAATTAAATTCACCTCGAATTGTGTAGTTTATATTTCTTTTATTTGTGTTGTTTTATAAATCCGGTTATTTCAGTTTAACCAAACCTAAATAACAAGGTTTTGTCTCAGGTCTCATCCCTGTGAGTATGTCCCTATAATAAAAACCTCACAAGCTAATTCTAAATATTTTTAAATAATATACCTAACCCTCAAAAGAAATGAAACTAAAATTGCATTAAGTACTGAGATCTACATAATCACTTTTATAATTTAACAAAGTGTTATCTGATCTATGAATTCTGCGTTTACTACCATCTCAAATATTGTTTCATAATCGATTGATTTCAAAATGCTAGAACAACCTTGGGCATACACCGTCCGTGACATGTTCCAAAGCTAATAATGAACAAGCTGTGAAGAATTAACACTTAAAATATATCTTATGTCGGAGAAATAAGTCTATCTATAGTGTATTCAAATCCTAATAACAAATTTATTTTATAGAAACTTGAATATCTATTTAGCTTTACGTGTAGGTATCAAGATTATTATTTTTAAACTAATTTGTTTACATGTTTGAAAATTAAATAGCAAACGCAGATTAAGGCAAACATTAAAAATGCATAAAACAATTAGTCAACATCACGTTTTTAGCACCTTATTTTTTTCTAAAAGTAATTTCATATATTTGTCGGAGTTTATTAACAATTACAAATTGTGGGTAATCCGCATAATTTGTTATGAATTGTTTTTATTATCATTCATTTAGGTGATGTTTCTATCAGATATTGTCTTATAAATCAGAGCATAATTTATTGAGTACTTGGTGTACGCACTAATTGATTTTTGGCTACTTATTTCGATAATTGTAACCGATACTTTTGTTCAAAATAACAAATGACTTGTTACTTTAATTTTAAAATGATTGGTGTTGCTAAATTCACCTTTGTTTATTTATGACAATTATTATTGTAATATTTGATTACTTAATAATGTAAGTCTTATTAGATTAAGCATACTTTAGCGTTTTGTATTAAGTAAACACGTGGCGTACTTCCGCGCGCCATCGGACAGTCATGGATATTAAGGCGAGACATTGTCCTATAAAAGAGCTGGCACTCAGTGAGCAAGTCAGTCTATCTTTGGATTAGACTCATTACAGAGCCTCTGCTCCCGACAAAACTGTCGGTTTACCTGGGACAGCGCTGCTGTATATTCATATAGCTGTATTGACTAGCTAAATAGCGAAAGATACACTTTGTATTTGGGTCGCTTAGGCCTCTATACGAACTGTAACCTTTTGTTCGTCGAACTGTATTGTTTTAACCTACTTTACCATATGTTACTTTTTATTGTGTTTCTTTTTATATCGTGTAATTAATATTGTATTAAAACGCTGTAACTGTTTATACTTCTTGTTTTTTCCGATAAAATGGGAACTCTAAACCCTGACGATATATCGCTCGGCACTCCCGATTTATTTGTAACCTAATCAACGGTTTCTCAGCCAAATTCTGGGCTGACTATATTTAGATTGCTATCGACACACTAAGAAGAAGAACGGTTTCTCCTTAAACTTTTCTAATGCTACGGTAAATAATAAAATACGTGGCCAGCCAAGTGTGTGTTACGGGCCTAATGTAATGATTTCTTGTTGTTAGTACGTGTATCATCATTAAAACTTTACGAAAAACGGATTCACTTTACTATTTTTTCAACCGACTTCAAAACAGAGGTTCTCAATTCAACTGTATTTTTTATGTTTGTTACCTCATAATTTTTGGCTGGGTGAACGATTTTGACGATTCTTTTTTTTAATTGGTAGTCCCATTTGAATTTCATTGACTTTGCTTTGGTAGTTTTTGCATTAGCTTCGATAATACGAATTTAATCCACTTTGTTTATCATGATAATATTCTAATAGTCCTGTCACTGCTATTCACGTGGCCAGCAGTGATATAAGAGATACATACCATAACTAAAAAGTTAAAAATAGAAAACCCTTTTCAAAAAAACAACAACCGACCTCCTTAAAAGTGGCTAGGTTCTTTTTTTAAACTTTAACATCTGTAACCGGTACCTCTTTCTGTGCAAATAAATACTTTCTAAACATCTGACATCGTGAAGTTTCATTTCTGTGAACACCTGCATCATACTACTTACCCTTTTTTTTCAAAATTGTATCCTCTTATAATACTTGAAAGAAACAAAGGTACAATGACTATTAAGTAGTTAATATGTTTCCATCCACAATAACCCATTGGTACTTGATTATCTATTGAATGATGATGTAAAAGTGATTGGCAATACTTAATCCCTTAATTTAATCATTTTATCCCTTTGTATTTCGTTTTAATGTAGAAGGGCCTCTAAGGATTTCAACGATTTCATTTACTACTTATTTTCTGAAAACTTCGTGATATTATTACAAAAAGTCGAGGTTCCACAGTTTCAAACCTCATACAGCAACTTGCAGCACCGCAACTCAGATGTCAAGGTGCAAGTGTAGTCAGCGATCCGCCAACGAACGGTTTCCAATAGACCGTTAGTGGCCCCACCATCGAGCATGAAAATAAGAAAATAACATTCATTAGTAAGCAGTTTTAAAAGGACAGGGAACAATCGCCACTTCTGATGTTATATTAAGCAGTATATAACTATAAGTGTATATATATGTACTAATTATGTATAGGGAAGGGTTTCAATAAGTAAAGCACAGAAAGACAAGACTAGACCTTTATTTCAATTAGGCTTGTCAGCAACTAATCAGAAAGCTAGTCGTCCGTTCCAAAACTAGGTCTTCATGGAGAAGAAGGACAAGAAACTCCATGGAAACAGTATTGAAGTATTATATCAACACATTTCTTACATTGCCATACATTATCATTATCTTAAATACATTAATTCTATCTCTTGGACCATTGTCCAAGAGAACTCAGAATAATATCAATATAATCAAAATATAACAATAATATCTAGGAAAAGAATATGAATATTCCATTTATAGGATTTAAAACATTTGCAATATTGGCAACACTATAAACAGTACAATAACAATGTCATAATAGGCAATAATTACGATATAATATCAATTACTTAACTTACGTGACCTCTGGTCGATCCTTCCACACAACAACAGCACTAGAACTAGCCAACTGAACATCTGCCAAGCAACTGACAGTTTCACTGTGGCTCCGGCCTTTTATACCCGTTAACAAACAAGTATGATTAAAAAACTAACAGCTTGAGTCAAATCAGTGTTTGACTTATACAAAAATAAGTTTATAATAAAAATCATTTACTAATTCCATAATACAATATTAGACACATAATAATTACATATAATAATTACATATATCACATGCAACGGCGTACTTTCAGCATATGAAAAGCGTTGTTTCAAACCATAAGTTTTCCCAGCAATAATATTTGCTTAATATAACTTTGTTCGATGTGCAGGTTGCGTTAATATCCGCTGTTATCTATAGTTGTATCTAAGTTAAATATGTACTACTTTGTTAGATCTACATATATAGATCGGCTATTGGATGGGTAATTTGACACTCTGTATCTAAGATAATTATGTACCTACTTACCTATTATGTAAAATAGGTAGGTAACTACCTAACTACCTACTTACGTATTATGTAAAATAGGTAGGTAACTACCTATTTTACATAATAGGTAAGTAGGTACATAATTATCTTAGATACAGAGTGTCAAATTACCCATCCAATAGCCGATCTATATATGTAGATCTAACAAAGTAACATTATGCAAATATTATTGATGAAAGAAAGAAAGAAAGAAAGAAATAATTTATTTGCCATGAATGTGGGTACAAGATGGGAAAAATGACTTTAGGTTGATGACTTTTTATTTTACTCACTTACTTTTTACTTTTTTTTTTCTTCTTTCTTTTTCTATTGGTTTTATTTGTTTTAAAAAGTATTTTGTAAATACTACGTATGGTGAAAATATCTATACTTATAATGAAACTGTAGAGAGGTCAATTTTGTACATTGAATATACATTCAAAATTAATATTGGAGGATGAATGAATCAGTCAGTCATCAAAAATGCAATCAGTAAATTTTTTGTCAGTCTGTATATGCACACACGGGTCAAAAACCACTAAAGGGATTTTAACCAAACTTGGTACGATTGTAGTCCATACTCCTGGGCAGGTTATAGGCTATATAATATAACGCTAAGACACATCGGAGCTGAGCAGTGACGAGAAGCAAGTCGGATGAAAATGCGCTTTCGAGCTCTTATCCTCGCATACGTTGATCATACAACAAAAGTATGTATTACAAAGATCAAAAGATCCACAAAAAAGTCCTCAATATAGTATATATCTATACTACTAAATTCGGAACACAGTTAGTTTATAACCTGGATTAAAGCATTCCGACCTCCACGTGGGCGAAGCCGCTGGCAAAAGCTAATCTGTAATCTGTAATAATATTATAAAGCTGAAGAGTTTTTTTGTTTGTTTGATTGAACGCGCTAATCTCAGGAACTACTAGTCCGAATTGAAAAATTCTTTCTGTGTTCGGTAGCCTATTTATCGAGGAAGGCTATAGGCTATATAACATCACGCTACAACTAAGAGGAGCGGAGCAGTAATGAAAAATGTTGCAAAAACGGGGAAAATCGCACGGGTAGGCAATTCGACGCGACGGGAAGGGTCGGGACAAGAAATTTAACTCGGACGAAGTCGCGGGCAGAAGCTAGTCTTTAAATAAAAATACCTTTTGAAATAATACTTCAATACAAGATCGCAAAATTTCAGTCACATCGGCCGGACCACTTGTCTACTATGCGAAATGTGTGTAAAATATCTCCACCTACATCTTCAAGATATACAGACACAGAAATAAGTTACTAAACCATAAAATCGTGATTCATTTGAATTCTTTTTATTGATTTATAAAACAATATTTCTGGCTTCAACATAAAAATAACTTTATTTCTAAAACTGACTAATTATGTTTTTTGGGCCCATATATACTTTAATATAGCCTGTAAAAACAGGCTATATTGTACTAGAATTTCAGTCAAAATAGCCGAACGTCTTTTTTCTAACATACTGGCGGGGGACCTTTTGCTGCCCACTTTTTAACTGTTGTCATAGAAGGACCAGAGTCCCCGCAAACTTTTATCAACTTCGGATAAATTACCTTTGAGGTTAATTAATCCATCCAAAACGAATAATTTTATCACCGCATGCTAGTTTATACAATTATAGAAAAACACGCAATTCGTCTAGTGCAAAATACGTGTAAACAAACTATTTGAGAGAATATAAGTTTTGTCATACGAACTAATGAACCGTGAACCCTGGCGGGAGACATATTATTTTGCTGATCGGAACGCCATCTCTGTGTCAGCCCGAGAACTTTTCCTTGTAGATGGGCTAATTAGGTTCCATCATGAAAAGCCTAGCTAGGCACTAAGACCACGATGAAGCGCTCAAATATAATACGGTAATAAAAAAAGATAACAGACAAATCAGAATAGAATAGCAACAGAATGCAATAAACACATTAGCTTTCGTAAAGTTGATAATCATAGTAGAATTACCAGTAGGTACTTTAAAATCAATAATAAAGAGCGATGAATTAAGAGAAACTAGTTTGATATACAACGTAAAGTTTGCTCAACTTCTGGAAATAATAAGTGAGAACGTAGAACATTTAACTGAGGAATTACTTAGGACAGTGAATGGTTTAGCTTTGATTTATGGGTCCAATATGTATCACTTTATGGTAGAAATAGATATACAATACTAACATCGAAGGTTAAGAAAAGAAGTTTATATATTTTGAAGAACAGGTTCTAGATTTAGCGAAATCGTACTTCATTGACAAAGCAATGGTCTTCGTTTTATTAATTTCGGAATAGTTTCAAACTATATAAGTTATCTGAAGTACCTAACAAACACGCACCGGCTCTCATCCTTCCCATACTTAGCAACCAGTTGGCATTCATGTATGTGGAGGCTGAATGCCCGAAGCCAAAAACATGATACCCGCTTCGAGAAAGAAATCACCGACCAAATTCGAACCAAATCTGATTGTATTCATGAGTTGATCACCAATCAAGTTCTGTTAGCCTCCTACTAGTTTACTACAGAGACCCCAATGAGAGAAGCTATGAAGAAACTTCATGACCAACACTACGTCCGACCATTCCCCCAACGAACGAGAGTACAACTCATGTACCAACATAAGGAATACACATCGCTTCAATAAAGTTATCTTGCTAGAATTTCCGCTGGATGTCGACTAAAATCTGAAGAGTTCACCATAGCAGTACCATAGTATAGTAGGTAATAACAAAGGTTATAAGATATATTGTTACCTTTTAATAAGTATTTTTATTTTTTGTCAGTGTAGACCTTTTGTTGTCTGATAAATAAAATTTATAATAATAGCAAATGTCTATGATGGCATCAAACACCACTCGAACTGATAAAAGTACCCTGTCATTCTGGGAAAGACGTTACCTCAGCTTCTCATATTGATTTGATTCCGTTGATCTATAAGGGCTACCCAGCATCACAGACAAAATGATGATATAAACCCCTCCCGTAAATGGACAATATGCAGATACCTTATATCGCGCCATAATATAATACACAAAACGCGCAGGAATATGAAATGTCTATCATTCCTCATTCCTACATATTTCGATGTGGAATGAATATTTGTCGGTCAATTAACAGCAACAGGCACGCCCGCTATTACACATAACTGGCGATAAACAATACATGAAAGGTGCGAGTTTATGGGTTTAATTTGATTTATTAAAATTTATAAAAATCATTATGTTTATTTTTCAACGTAATTGTCTGTTAGCTTCTATGATAAGTAACTAAATTACTAAGAAATGAAGTTGAATACACTGTGATTGATTGATGAAATTACCGAGACACATATTAAAAAAACACATTTCAATACAAGGTATTACTACGCACCAGATTCTGAAAGAGAATGACAGGAGCGACCGTGCTTCGTAAAGCCGTAGCGGACTGCTACGAGCGTCTACGAAGACAACTGGGAGCTGCTACGAGAACCTACGAGATGCTACGAAGTGCTACAAGATGCTATGAGAGGCTACAATTCAGTTAGTTAAATAACACACACGAAATATAAATAAAACGTTTGACCTGCGCGGTAATTGCGTAATCAATTAACACTAAGAATGACTTTCATTTTGACAGTTCAACAACATTTATTGTTTTATATACGTTGTTGAGTAGACATTTTTTTGAAACATATGACGCAATGGATTAGACAATGTCCAAAACGATTCAGATTCTGATTGATAGTGCATTACACAACGCATTTAGGGTGCAGCATTCCGATAGCACAATTAGTTAAGTCCAGGCTCATTAGTAAAACATTGAGCGTATCATAGCTACAATTGAGACTTTAACTTCGTGGCTAGACTTTTTTTTCAGGTTTCATCTTTAATCATTCCCACGTAAAGACTATTTTCTTTTAATGAATTTAGCAACCTATAAGTTTTAATGAATGAATACTACAGTGGTTGAATATAATATTTTGTAGGCATACTGCATAAAAGTTCATTGTTTCACAAAATGCACCTAGATGGCGTTGGGATTAAATTGAATCACCCTTTCGTTCGTTACAGACTCTCTGGTCTGGTCAAACACATTTATTAAACTAGCTTTATATTAACAAGTTTCGTTCGCATGTGCTTTCGGTTACTCTCTTAATAAAACATTTGCCAAGCAGTCCTGGCATTCAATTGAGCTGAAACTTGGCATACTTATATAAATTGGATGGTTGCGAATGGCGAATATGATAAATGGAGCTGGTCTGATGATAAATTCAGGATTTTTTTAGCTAGACAAGTTACTCTGTTTTATTTCGACCATTTGCAGTATTTTGAAGCGTTCTCACCATTGGAACAAATAACCATGATATCATCCTAGTCTGTTTGGGTTCGTTTATTTTGTCTTGAAAAAAATATAGCCCTAGGTCCAGTGTCTGATGATGAAGCCCAATGGTGGCTTTAAGGACTTTTCAACGAAACAAGAAAACCCTGATGTAATTGAGCTCGTTGGTTTGGATTTGACAAAAATTACCTCGAAAGATGTAGATGAAAAAAAATACCTAGAAAGGTCTAGTGATAGAACTGGAAGGTGGCCACAGGAACTCCTCAATTTTACAAGATAGCCCTATTTGTCGGATTTGACTTGACAAGTATGTTACAAGCGTAGGTGATGGAACAGATTTTTAAAGAAATTCTAGTGCTAAAAAATACAAAATAGAACTAAAGTAAAAATCTTTTGGAAGGCAAGCTAATATGAATGAGAAAGAATGCAAAATAAAACCTGCGTAAACACGGAACTAATATTTTCTTGAAAGCTCGAGTCTTTCTTGCACTTATAAATAAATCTCAAGCTTTATCTTACTTACATCCACTTCTATGCAAAACTCTAGATTAGAACCTATCTCACTCGAGCGCAGTTAATATAACTAGTGATCGCCCATTGGTCGAAATTCGACCGTACTTCATTTGAATAAAATACATTATTTAATGAAAAAATATATATAATAATAAATATAAAAAAAAATTATATGGTTATATTTGACATTCAGTAACACTATAGACAAATTGTTGACGCTGTACAACTGTGGAGAGGGTTCGCTGGCGGGATGGTGATGGCCAGGACCAGGACGTAGGTGTAATGAGTAAAGAATACTTCTTCAGGACTCTCTTCTTTATTTTCTTAATACTTCTTAACTGCTGGATATGGAATGAATTATCACAGAAAGCTCTATTTTTATAGAATTCTCCCTATTATTTTTAATTAATTATGACACTTCAAAATGTCATAATTATAACCAGCCTGTACAATCTATGACCAGCCTGTACAATCGTGAGGCATACAACCTCTACAGTTTGCACACGACACTAAGTTTTGTATGGGAAACTTACTAATGCCATACTTGACACTCCCCATAAAACCACAAAAAATATTTGTTATATTATAAATCTAAACTAAATTCCTACCGTCGCTAATACAAATAATATTAAAGACAAATATTCTCGATATGATCATAGATTTTAAAAATGAAATAGGTTATATTCATTTATTACCTATATATACTTGACATTCAGTAAGACTATAGACACAAAATCAGGTTTACCAACTTAGGGATTTCCCCAAATTTAGGGGGTAAATAAGAGGATTGGGATTTTTTAGGGGCGGTCCATTTTTAGGGGTATTCTTAGGGATTTTTTGCCATCTTATATTTCTCATTGTGTTTTTGATTACAATAAAATTATTAACGACTTCTAGTAATATTACTATACTGTGTGCCGGTCTATGATTACTGAACATTCGTTGGTTATTTTCATTATAATTTTTTAGGGGAATTTTTTAGTAATTATGGTAATTTTAGGGGTTTTTTAACTTAAGCTTTAGGGGTAAATATTTCTGGGTGTTGGTAACACTGCACAAAATATTAAAGACAGATTTGGACCATAAACAAAAGAATATCTATGCATGTGTGTATTAGATACACGGTAATGAATAGTAGTGTGTGTAACGTGTTATTTATCGAAAATAATGTATTTTAACGCATAATTTTAAAAAAAATTTAGCATTCGTCACTTTTTCTCTGTATAAACTATAAGTGTGTGAAATTTCATTCTCCTCCGTCCGCCAAATTTTCGTAAAAAGGGATCCAAAGTTTTCGCTTCACGTATTAATATATAGATTTCATTAGTATGGTTTATACATAATTCATACAACCTTATATTACGTTACTGTGGATGGATTCATACAAAGTAAATTTGGGTGAGCCTGTCTACGAGTAAATTTTCTAATATATAAAATTTTCGGGTCGCAGTGTTTATTACCAAACTCCTCCGAAACGGCAAGATCGATTTTTATCAAATTTTGTGTGCATATCGGGTAGGTTTGAGAATCGGCCAACATCTATTTTTCATACCCCTAAATGATAAGGGTGACCCACCCCTAAATAAATTTTATTTTTTTTCTATTATTATTTTATTATGATTTGGCATTGAAAAATACATACAATTCTAAATTTTTACTCTTTTCACCCGGCAAAACAACGTTTGCTGGGTCAGCTAGTTCTTTTATATTTTTTGAATGTGAGAACTTTATAGGGCTTATATACTACAGATTTGTTGACCATTTTCTATTTTATTAAGTACCTGGTACTTACTGACAGGCCTACATTGTCTTTCAATACCCTGTTAACACTTTATTTTGAAACTATTGTAAAAGCCAATTATTTTAAAAGAGCCGGCATGAAACTCCACGGTTACTCTAACCGTGGAGTTTCTTACTGGCTCTTTTCCAGAGAAAACAACCAATTTAAACCGTCCATCTAGCTTGTGACTTTTCATAATTGCAGATGTAGGTTTATGTAAAATAATTTGATTTAATTTTCATTTATTGAGTTGAAACAAAGTTGAGCAGAATTGTGTCCGTCTGGGAACTTTCTAACTTAACATCAAGACGGGTTAGTGGTATTATTTGCAATGGAAAAGAGATTTAGCGCTTTTGTAGCGTGAAATTCTTTTTACTTAGCGAGTTAGGTACACAAAAAGGAGAATGTACAATCTTTGTTATGTATAACTTACGAATTGCAGATATACATGTAGAAATATGTATTACTTAGGGTGACATAATGGGACGTATTTAACTAAAAGCGATATTTTAAAAATAACCTTTAGTCAATTAGCTTACCTTTAGTCCTTTTTTAGTCAATTACCGTAATTACAGACACAATTAAAAACCATTGTGTCTATACCAAATGTATCTCAGGGACTTAGAGGTTAAATAGTTGAAATTATCAATAATGTAATAAATGTGAGGCAATTAAACCGAATACAATCATGGCTTCAAGAACTATATTATTAAAATATAAACAATTTATAATATTTCAATCAATAAGACAACCATAACAACTTCGATAATTATGATTTATGTCATGTTTATGTAAATAAACAGTGAAATCACGGTGCCAAAAGTTAGTTGAAATTGTTGACGATTAGAAATCCCATCGGGCACACAATTTGTAATGAATATTTCATATTAAGAGTGAAAGCTTCGATTATTTTTTAGTTTATATAACTACAAACGTAGGAACTGTTCTAGACTTTTTTTGTAAATACATACACCAAAACATCCGTAAATATGTCAGTATAGTATTAAGCATCATCATTTCAGCCGTAAGACGTCCACTGCTGGATTTAAGCCTTTCCCAATTTGGGGGGCTTTGCCATAATCACCACGCTTGGCAGGCGGGTTGGCGATCGCAGTATGGTGGTAAAATGCACAGAGAACGCTGCTGCCCATTCTCTAGTAATTCCCTTAGTCGCCTTTTACGACACCCACGGGAAGAAATGGGGTGGTGTTATTCTTTACGTCCGGCACCACACGGTACCAGTATAGTATTAAGGATCTAAAAAAATATTTATTTTTTTATTCCATGCTGTAAAATTTAAAATAAAAGACGTACCGAAAGTTGCTTTTCAGCTCGATAGCTGAATCGCGCCATGGTTTCGTTACATGGGCTAGTGCCAAATACCGGGGCCCGTGATGCCGTGGGTTTAAGGTAAGTAGCAGTCGCCCTGCTCAATTTTTGAATGAACTGACGGCAGTGCGCCTTTGTGCACTGACCCTAAGTTCGTATAATAACCTAATTATACGCATCCTATATATGAATGTATAATACTGTAGGTAGTCTGTGGATTTACATACACAAATTACATACATAAAGCATATACTTATGATATACATACATATATGCAATAGTAGTCATGAGACAGAAGCAAAGAGCTATAAATAATGACGCAGGTAGTATTTTATTACAATAATTTGAAAAGTAAACATGAGCACACTTTATCGACACGAGCATAGCATTCCAAAAACGTATTACTTGAACAGTAAAAGATTCGTCTGGTGCATCGGCATCTCTAGTCTCTAATTTTCCGATGACCTCAGGTATCTATTATGTGTGTCACGAAGGAACTCGAAACGTTCTGTAATATAAAAGGGGTTGTAGGATAGAACTGAATACTGTAGAGGTAAAAAAGATGAGAATTTCGGCGAAGTCGTATAGAAAGACACTTTAACACTTGAACTATGTAAGAAATTCAGAATTGTGTTCATATTTGCGCAGGTCAATCAAAATTCTTATGCAGTAGTTAGTTATCAAAAATTTTTCGCTGTAACCGTTCACTGTAGAACAGTTGTCATTGATTACGAAATATTTATTTTTGCTTTATTTAAGTAAAATTTTCGCCACGGTGCCATAGCTTAGTGCACAAGGGGATTACGTTAAGAGGAATGCCGTGAAGTTTCAGTTAGTTAGATTTAGTTAGTTAGAATTTTCACGGCTTTTCATTGGATTTCTAGAGTTAAATACGTCCTAATGGATAAACAGAACTCTTATTTTCTGCTCGAGTATGTCATGTCGATCGTTACAGGACCACACTTGCTACCTACCAATATGTCATCTTAAGTTCCAGATTATATGACAAGCTAGAGATCAAATTAACAATAGATAGTTCCAACCCTTTTACAATTAAACGAAAATTGTTATATTTCCTCTTGAACCTAAATTATTCTGATACAGAGAATCTCATCCAGTCTACGAACTAACAACTAAAATCTATACTAATATTATAAAGCTGAAGAGTTTGTTTGTTTGTTTGATTGATTGAACGCGCTAATCTCAGGAACTACTGGTCCGAATGGAAAAATTCTTTTTGTATTGGGTAGCCTATTTATCGAGGAAGGCTATAGGTTATATAACATTACGCTACAACTAAGAGTAGCGGAGCAGCAATTAAAAATGTTGCAAAAACGGGGAAAATCGCACGGGTAGGCAATTTGATGCGACGGGAAGGGTCGGGGGCACAAGAAATTTAACGCGGACGAAGTCGCGAGTAGAAACTAGTTCCCTAATAACTATTAATTTCCAAATAAAGTTTAATTCTACAACAACGCACACACATACAAACACTCCTCACGATTATCTCTCAAGCCTATTTAATAAATGTTCCGTGTGGTGCCAGTTGTAAGGAATAGCACTACCCCATTTCTTCCCGTAAGTGGCGTAAGAGGTGACTAAAGGACTTACAAGTAGAGAATGGGCAGCAACAACGCCTTCTATTTATTTTACCACCTTACTGCGATCTCCAACCCGCCTGCCAAGCGTGGGAATTATGGCAAGTCCCCCCAAATTGGGGGAGACCTAAGTACAGCAGTAGACGTCTTTCGGCTAAAATGATGATCACTAAATATGTACAGACGCCAACACATCAAGCTACTACAATCTGTCAGATTTGTTTGATAGATTTTCGACTTTATTTCTAGAGCATTAGGTTCAAGGTTCATTGGGAAAAATTGACAGTTTCGGGTAGCTTGTCCTGGTGGTGTCTGTACATCAGAATTATTACACAACGGTATATATTTTACTCATCTGTGATAGCCGTACCTATCTCTAACTGAAACAATAATGATGTTACCTAGGCTAATCTCGACACTCGGTCCGTCTGTCATAGCCAATATGCTCTAAATGTACTGGATTGATAAACTTGAGACGACATCACATCATCATATTTAGCACAAAATCCAAAGTGCCGTGCCTACTTTCATTCCCTCATAGCTTCGCTCTGAATAATGCTAGAGAGTCCAAATTTTCAGAGTAAACTGCAGTTAGCAGATTTATGAAACACACAAAGTTTAATGTGTCTACACAATACACTGGTTTTTATTGGTGCCAAATACCGAATAAGTATCCAGTGAGCAAATTTTAACAAATGAAACTTAAACGAGTAATAATAATAACCATGCAATTTTTATTTTTTTGGTAAAAAAGTATCCTGTATACGTCGTTTTCTTTCGCATACCAAAACCTCTAGGGTACTTCCTGAGATTCTAGAAAGCTGAAATTTGGTATGTATGTTATGGTTTGCTCACAAACATCAAAGAAAGTCACTTTCACCCTCCAACCCCCTTAAGGAGAAGTGCAAGTCGTATTTCTTAGGCATAGCTTCCATTTGTTATGAAAGCTACATTAGAATGTTGTAATAACTTTTAAAAGGGAAAGCTTTATGTAAGTCTTGGCCATCTACATGAAATGTTTTTGGTAGGGAAAGTAGTAAGTAATAGTATTTTTATTGTCTTAATAGTTAGTTACAGTGGTTCCGTAGATCCCACACTAGGATTCCCTGTGTCGTGGGATCTAGTTACTTCGTTCCGTTACATTAAAAGACAAAAATTAGTAAACGTTTTGAAGGCTTAATTACAGAATTACAAAATAATTGAGAAAAAGAAAGAAAGAAAACTTTTTTGCAATATTAAAAAAAATACAAAAATGCTGGGTGAGTGTATGTGTGGATGTGAAGGAGTAAGTGGGTGTGAGTGTGTGGATGTAATGGAGTGAGTGGGTGTGAGTGTGTAGTGTATGTTTCGTTGTGTATTATGTTTATAGATCTCGAGATAGTGTTTCCGGATTCACATCCGGAAACACTAACTCTACACTTACGTGTAGAGTTCGTTATTATGTGATCTTTAGAATCTCTTCTGTGCTTTCATAATCTAACTCCAGTAGCCATTTGATGATCGTTTTTTTACATTTATGTTTTGTTAATTGGGCTATTTTGTGTTTTGCGTTTAGTTTCCTGTATAGGTAGGGTCCCATAAAATTGTAGGATCTTCTTCCAATTACTTTGCGGTACCTCACAGAGTCCCATACCAATCTACGGCCAGTACGACTATAAGCGGTGCTGGGCAGGGCGTCAGGCATAAGGGCATAAGGGTTAGGGCAGTTTTATGAAATCGCAGAATAGTGGCAAGGATGAAAAGTTATCTGACCCTGAGCACTCCCGCTTCTGAGTACAGCAAGTCAGTGGAATATTTATATGGTCGACCATAGGCTGTTTTTAGGAGAGCGCGTTGTGCTCTTTCCACTACCAGCAAGTGACTCTTTCCAGCCGCACCCCATGCTGTGATACAATAATTAATTGTTGATTGTCAGAGAGAAAAATAAACCATTTTTAGAGTGTTCTCATCAGCAACTTTGCCTAAGCGCTTGAAGACTCGCATAAGCTTCCTAGTTCTAGTTTTGAGTGCATTGAGGTGTGTTGGCCATGTAAGTAAAGTATTAACGAAAGGCTTACATCTTGGCAACCTACTCTCGGTACATAAAATATTTTTATTGGAGTACGTCTTACTAGAGAATGGGCAGCAGCGTTCTCTATGCATTTTACCACCATACTGCGATCGCCAACCCGCCTGCCAAGCGTGGTGATTATGGCAAAGCCCCCCAAATTGGGGGAGGCCTAAGGCCAGCAGTGGACGTCTTACGGCTGAAATAATGATGATGATGACGTTTTCATCGTACAGAACTACGCGAGTTCCACTCGCTCTAGACTGGTTTAAAAAAAAAGTATTATGCCTGTGACAGTTTTCATTAGCACCAAGTTTTACAAATAAACTGGGTTACTCAGTTAGGTAACCCAGCGATCGCTAATGGTTAGCGGGCAGTGCCGGACAAATAAAGTACTTTAAAAATACATATACCATTATAAGTGTGGTCCTCATGCCTCGGTCGGCAACTGGCGCAGAATAAATGGAAAAACGTTTTATTTTTTAGAATTCTAAATAGTTCGTTCAAATACGAGCTTTAATCAAGATTTTTAATACATAATAATAATTAGTTAACAGCTTATATTTGAGCCATATTCTACCCAACCAAAATAAAGATTTTATAACTTGACCCGTCGATTAGCTAATCAGCAATCAAGTTGCCAATCATTCTATACAGACTGTCTTGTTTTGGTGATGAATCATGATAATTCTCTTATAATTTGACTTTTGCAAAAAACCTACCTCTTTTAAAATGGAAAGTTTATAAGATAGTGTTTACACATCTGATCATTGTTTTGCTTACAATTAGTATTTTTTTTAAGATGATAAATATACATTACACTGGCTAAATTTCTTATACTAAATTAACTAACAAACTATTAAAATTAAAATATAATACCCTAACCTAACTAAAACTATTAACAAACACTATCGACTGGTAATGAGCCCAAAAGACTGACGGCATTGCCACATTGTATGGGCAATATTTAGACTCCAGTCAAGGTAAAAGTTAGCCCTTGGGTGACGGAAAGTGTTTACCAACTGTATGACGATTTGGTTGAATAATTCATGAGCACTGACCCCATGGCCCGAGTTCTTCAACCCCAAACGGCTCGAAAGTATAATTACCGATGAGGTTACTTTCGCCGCTTGAGTTTTTCCCCAGCCACGGCAGCAGCGGCATGAAAGTCAAAGTCTAAACATTTATTTCAAATAGACACAGAAAGGCACGTTTTCGTCAACATTTGATTCTAATTGCCCCTTCCAAAAGGTAGATTCCTATGGAGAAGAATGGACAAGAAACTCCACCGTTACTCTTTTAAAATGTCTTCAATATTAGTTACAATATGTATATAATTATATATGAAGACGATGTACAGACGCCACCAGGTCAAGCTACCCGAAACTGACAATTTTTCCCAATGAACCTTGAACCTAATGCTCTTGAAATAAAGTCGAAAATCTATCAAAGAAATCTGACAGATTGTAGTAGCTTGATGTGTTGGCGTCTGTACCTAGAATAAAATAACCATACCACAACAGGTAAAATTCACACCATCCCATACCACAACATCGCAGCAGGCTAAGCCAGGAAGTTGCGATACAAAGAGTATCGACACTTTTTGCATCCCACACTAAAGGCCTTCCATGGAAATAACGACATGCCGTCCGGTCTCTTTCCAAGCCATTGGCATACGACGATGGATCTAGAGAGTGTTTAGATGATGTCATTAATGTTCGTGTGTCGCGCTAAGCGACCCGCACCTTGGCTGTAACGCAAGCCGTGTTGACTGATGTTGCTGGCAACTTTGCCACAGTGGCCGCTATGAGGAGATCAAGGAGCTCCTAGTCATAGGGAAGCAGCGAGCCGGAAATTAATGTCGTCGAACCAAGTACCTATGTTCGACGACGTTGATCCATTAAGCCAAACACCCAACTCCCACGTACCCACAGCCAGCATGCACGCACGCTCCGCAGTAGTAGCACACGTGTCAACCAAATTCTCAGCAGACCGGCTCATCCCACCCCAAGATGGATTGTCGAGTGGGTCTGAATTCGGTAAAGTGAGCATTCATAGCCTCAGTTAAGTACATCAGAATTAATTAGTGTGGAAGGCCTGATTTTCATGATCAATAAATCAGTGCCGTGGAATTAAAATATGAAGGCTGGTAAATGAATAAAAAAAAAATTGCGGACACCGAGGCCTACCAAGCTCAATCTGTAGTCATATCATTCCATATCATATCTGTCTGTCATATCTGTATCACTATTTTGCTTTGTTAGGTGTTTCCGTCATTCTCGTATGTAATCATCATGAGATTAACCAACTTCTTATACATTTTTGGAATTGGATTGTCGATCTGGAGGTAGCTTGTGAGCATGAGGTCTTGGATTCAATAGCAGCTCTGAGAAAAGTTTTAGCCTGATAGGTCATAGTGACCTGAAAAATAAAATAGCTACCCGAAGTATTTCTTTGTGACAAACGTAAAGGGCTGGTTTATGAAGATTTTTTGATTACATGGAAGATTTTACAATAACGGAACTGGCCATACGGGCAATTCTCATAATTTTAATAACGTTCACAGTCTGATCTCAATCTGGCAGAAATACCTCGAATTTCCATACAATTTTTACAAGTTTTGTAATTTCACTGTCCCTGAGATTAGATGGCGACTAGATTTTGAACGTTTTTAATTCCGAATAATTATTGGTTTTCAGATTTTGGTGAGGGTTGGAACGTTTATTCCTTATCACACTGTCAAAACCAATCACCCCATAGACAAGCAAACTTAATAATAACTATTTGCAGGCAATTGTGGTGTAATAATTACTCATATCACGCAACCTCTACTCTACCCCTACGTTGCAGTGCGGCAAAGGGCAACTGTATGGTTTCCATGTATTTTCATCATGCGTTCCTCGAAGAGGCGGACATAAGTATCATATTTCGGCCACATCTCGCCAGTTATGTTATCATGTCTCATGATATAGGGGCGAGCTTATTTATTTCGAGCACGAAAACGAAACCAAACTACGCTACTAAGACTTTCTTAATTGCGCTACCAGCCCAAACGACCTTACTATAAAATTGAAACTTAAGTTCCTATTACAAAATTTATCACGTTTTCTACCTACTAGAGCCGTCGCAATTTACCGGCGAACAACGTCATTGAAAAGTTTTTTATGAAAGTAGGTCGGTGTGTTTTTCTCGAAGCTTTTTGCCTCCGTAAACTCAGCCAATATTTTCATGACTACAATCACTACTGGCCCTTAATAGTGACCACGACACTCCTAAAATACCAGTGCTTTAACTACCATTTCTAAATCAGACAAAAAAAATATTATTTCAGAAACTTGTACAACGTTTACAGTAAATCTTACAAAGGGGCTCCTTTTAAGTAAAAAATATACCTGTGCTAGGAGGTCCCGCTATTCAATGACAAAAATGGAATGGTAAAAGTGGTGTACAAAAATAAATTATTATTTAAACAAAGGAAATAAATTTTAAAACTAAACAAAGCAAGGCTTGAATTACATATAACGAAACATATGAAAGAAAGAAAAGTTAAACTATAACGGTCTTATTACAAAAAACTAAATAAGCCTTGGTTTAAACCTAAACTATCAAGTCCAAGCTCATCTGTAAAACCATGGTCTAAACTTGTTCGTATTACAAAACATTTTTAGATCGTGGTCTTCTTAATACCGTCATTTAAACCATTATCTTAATATCAACCACAGATTAACACAAATATCACTCGTTCGTCATGATATCATTCTATTGCAACGTTCCGTATCCCAAGAAAAGAAAACGTTTTGATAGTATTATCAATGATTTAATTATGTAAGGAACATTCAAAATATTGAGACATTGTTATTTTGCATGGACATTAATATTACTTATCGATTGCAGTTTTGTTTCGGTTTAATCACATTACTAATGTATTAGGTAGTAGTACATCTAAGTTCGTGTAACGAAACGTAACATTTTCGCGCGTTTTAAGGAAACAAAATTTATACAAAAGTATCGCACGTCGAAGAAACGCTTGGTTTACTAAGCGTTTCTTCGACTTGCGATACTTTTGTATAAATTTTGTTTTCTACTTTTGCCTGAAATCTTCATCGGATAACCCAATGAAGGGATTGACTCGAACCCGATTTCTGTTGAATCGGCGTGACCTTTCTAATGAATGAATAGCTTCAATATCCTGATTATCAATTAAATCTACCATGTTAATGTCCATTTTTGGATAAAAACAACACAACACAACGAAATAAATGATAATCTAAAAGTGGAAACTTGACAGATGCGACTTAGACCCATCGATAAACCAGGGGTCGCCCAGGTTTAACGTTAAACAAGGGTTTAGTCTATGGTTTATAGCAAAACCTTTTTTTGTAATAAAACTTAAACTTAAACCATTGTTTAATGAGGTTTAAACCTGGGTTTTTAGTTAAACTGCTTTTTATAATGAGACCGTAAAAGTTCTAATGACATAACTGCCCTAAAACCCCATTTCCGTTGTCGGAATAAAGTTCGAAATTCTGGCTTGATGATTTAACGTTTGGTAGAAGAAAATAACTATTTTCTGCACCGAGGGAGTGAACCCAAATTCCCACGCTCAGTAGAACGTTGCTCCCATGTGGGTTACAAGTAATACCCACATTTATGATAAGTAATTACAGTCGAAATAGGATGTGACGCGCACAATTCCATCCTTGTTGAGCTGTGGGTCCCATAGCACTGCATCATGTTGAGTGGAAGCCTTCTCGTCACGGTCACGGCGTGCAGCTGCCGACTGTTTATTTCCTGTGTTCCTAAGTATAAATTTGTGCTGTTTTCAGGCCTTATTGTAATCTCATCTTTTTTATGCACGTGTTTCTTTCTTCCTTTATTTAACTATCCGTCAAATGTCTGTTATAGCTGTCCCCATTCTTAGAAACAAGGTATTTAATGATAAATCATAAAAAGACCTTGTTCCAAAAAAAGTCGTAGTTTGGACAGCGACAACCTTTTTATTGGATTACTAGCTTCTACCCGCGACTTCGTCCGCGTCAAATTTTTGCTCCCCTGACCCTTCCCATCGCAACGAATTGCCTGCCAGTTTTCGTCCATTTTTCGTTACTGCTCCGCTCCTTTTAATCGTAGCTTGATGTTATATAGCCTTTCTCAATAAATAGGCTACCCAACATAAAAATAATTTTTCAATTCGGACTAGTCGTTCCTGAGATTACCGCGTTCAACCAAACAAACTCTTCAGCTTTATAGGTAATATTAGTATAGAAGATTTATCTTCACGAACCATTCCATGGCCTGTCAGCAAGATGGGAGCGTGGCTACCCAATTTATGCCGGACGTAAAATCCAAGGAAGCTTTTTGTTTACCAAGTTGAAGAAGTAAATTTACTGCGTGGTAAAGCCATTTCATAGGTAGTTGTACATATCTGTCTGTAAAATTAGAGTTATAACTTGAATACACGGAAAATGTATTTTTAATCCATCAAATTCAAATTGCTTCACTATAAATGTCCCTGATTTTACATCATTCATGAATACTGTAGATACGCACCTTTGCACTAGAGACCGGATATTCAGATGCATATTCACCTAAAGTTGAAATGTTGGCTAATATGGAATGCGCGTTTTTACCGTGTTTTGCGTGTTGTTTTAACTAACACATACACACACACATATGTATTTGCATCAAGGGTTTAACATTAATTTTAAATAAATATGATCCAAAAACCCGGCTTTAATAAAAAAATACGAAGCCGCTTCCGTGCTTTCACAGCTAGGTAAATATGCATCCGAATATCCGATCACTGGTCATACCTTTGATTGGATATTCATGATTCATTATTTTAATGGATGAAACCACCCCTCATTTGTTATTTTGTAGGTTAAACCGTACTAGGTTTAAATGTCAGTCGCGTTCAATTGCCATTTTAACTAATTATAGGCCCATTTAACCACACCGCTTATTTTGTGGTGAATATTTTATAAGTGTTACTAGCTTTTGCCAGTGGTGTCGAAAATAATTCCACGGGAACGTACAACCCGGTATAAAAAGTATCCTTTGTGTTAATCCAAGTTATAATGTCTGTGTGCTAAATTTTATGTTTCGACTAAAGACTGTTCAGCCGTTTTTGCGAGATTGAGTAGCCAATTTTTGGCTGTTTAGCATAAGCATAATTAATACTCCAATTATCTACACATCAAACTCCAAACATACCAAGTTTCATATTTGAAATATTAATAAGTAGGAAGCTGGGTTTCAACCTCATCATACCTGTATGATTCCGATTGAAGAGAATATGTTTCTATGAAATAAAACACCAAAACGTGAGCTAAACATTTTAATAGTGACAAACACGATAGAGAATATTGATTTAAAATAGAACTATTGAACAATTACCATATAAATGTACATAATGTACCCCTGCTGAATGTAGATATTATAATTTCTGTAACATGAAATGCTATAACAAATTCCTCTTCCGTAGTTAATTATTTCGTAAACAGTATTTGAATAAAATTTTATACAGCGTTGATTTATCTCGTGTAATCACCATTAACAAAACTTAGAACTAGTACAAAAAATAAACCTCTAATATACATTTAAGTCATCATCATCAAACTCTCCATATTTAAATACAGTACTAGAATAAATGCTATAACCTGATTTATACCTAGAGGAAGAAATTAATTACAGTTGAAAACTGGAGCTAACTCGAACAGCACACACAATTGCGTCCGTACGGAAATAACATTTAAAATTTCCGGACACGATTCAAAACACGTTCAACATTAAATTAATTTCGTAACGTAATAAAAATTGTAGTTAGCTCAGTAGATAATATTTATTTTATACGGACTGGTTGTGCTTATCTCATGATCATTCTCCCGCCCTTATCCCAATTTATTTAGGGTCGGCGCCACATGACTTTTTCTACCACACTTCTCTATTAGTCGTCATCTCATCTCCAGCTAGTTTAAAACCTGAATTAAAAGTGAAAGATTTTATTAAAAGCTGCCGATCATCATGATTATAGTTGCTGTTAACCTGTTTTACCTACTTTAAAAGACGGTATCAACGGATTTGAAAAAAATCCGCTCTGCGGAGACGATCCCAGTTTCAGGATCGAATAATCTAGATAGATCGAGTAAGTGCATCATCTCTTCTTCTAGAGTAAATTTTACTCTAGAAGAAGAGATAGATAGATTTTCATAAATCCAGCTAAACATGCTTCCAACTCAACATAATTATATAGCTTTAAACCAGTTACATAACTGGGAATCCTTCTTGGGTCACTCGTAATTGAATAGATTCCTGAGTCCCGCACAAGGCTGCTACCTCCTCAAATTTAATTAATTAATATCGTATCCACGCAAGATTAGTTACGTAAGCTGTCAGACCTAGATAATAGCTGATGGTCGGATAATGGGTAATCATATGTATATTATACCGTAGACATAAGCATATATATGACATATATCCTAATTGAGTTACTCCACGAGTGAAATGCTACCTCTGTCCTAGATTTGTCTATGACCTATTTACGATGAATTTATGGGATGTAAGATTGTAATGGTATAGAATTGCTTTAGAATAAGTATAACTAGCCTATAATGTTCCCAGTGCTGGGAAACAGGCCTCCTCTCGGTAAGGGGGAGTGGGCCGTAATCCACCATACGGGCCCAGTACGGGTTGGTAGATGTAGATAGATCTTTTAGAATATTTATTGAAAATACTTTAATATTCTTTAAGGCTATATGCATCAGTTAAGGCTTTAAACAGCATTTTATATTATGTTTTCATCGAATTCAATAATAATATGGTTATATTGCAATACTGAAATAAACAAAACCGAATACGCAATAAAATCTAGTATCACTATAAATTATGAATTGGAGCGAAACGTAAACGCGACAAAATTAACACTCAACTCCGCCGTATCGAGAGGCACCTCATAAACAAAGCGCGTACATTTTCATCGGTTAAATTCCGCGCTCCTCTCAAAGGTGTTGCATGAACTAGAATTTCCTGCATATACTAGGACCTCTCTCATCCACTAGAACTTATGAGCACATTCTGTCAAAGCTAATGTAATTATACGGCTTTTCCCACTCCGAGGATTAATTTTACTAGAGTTGAAATACGACAAATAGGTATTAAGATCAGTTTATGAGAAATAAGAGGTGTGTTTACTCTAAAGAACTTTGGCCGTTTCTTCTCATGAAGAATAGCTTCCTAGGCGCTGTATACCAAATTTTGATAATTTTCAGACACGTAAGTTATTTTTAACATCTTAACTTGAAACCTACAGTTACTTTCATTATAAAGTGAAATTAACAAAGTTTATTTGTCAAAAAACCTTATTAAAGGTATATTTTAAATTATTAAATTAATTATAGATTTGGCAGCTTTTTTGGACGAATTGATAAGTAAGTAATATGAAATTAAATAATGTACACTTAGGTCCTAATGTAGCTCCAGTTAAAGTAACAATTGTGTAATGAGAGATAATCACGTATGATAATGTCTGAACACTATCATAACCATAAGTAAGTACCTATATTTGTTCAATTTTGTGTGCTTTACAGTACATCCGTAAAATAAATATTATATTATCTGAGAGTTTATTGACTGATTAATTTATTAAATACATTCTGATTCTTTACTTATTAGATAGAGAACAACAAAACTATTCCAATTTATCAAACTTTGAAACAAACACATCCATTACTATAAAATGCATTGTTACTATATTTCCTTCGTTCAACTGTACACAAACCTACGATACGTATTGCATGTAATATAATATTCTATCATAATAATAAAAATACGAAACTTCCAAAACATTACCAAACCTACCTACTATTTATATTTTCGCAATCTGTGAATGAAAATATTCCGATTCCCGCCATCCAGTACTTTGACATCCGGCGTATTCATAGAAATATCTATCAATACATGGTGTAGCCTAGTTTTGCTAACAGCCTAATTAAGTAGAAATTTTGGTTTCACTTTCATTGACTTGCCTGGCAGTGGCAAGTAAACGAGTGGCCGTCCACAGTAAAACCTAATTAATTCATTTACACGTACAATCATTATTTTTAGTCACACCCTGTGAATTCAAGCCGTCTTGCGGCTAATATGTCTTATGACAACTCCCATTTGACACATTTTACTATGTGCAGTCACCAAAAGAGATTTATAACCAGGATCGTCGGATATAGTTGAAGTTTAGTAAGAATCCCATGAATGTTTTCTAAAGAATTGTAATGGGATAAGTTAGTTTTGTTTTCTATTAGTTTTGTTCTAAAACATCCATCAGTTCCTTACTGAACTTCAACTATATCTGACAACCCTGGTTACCTAATACTTTTGGTGCCGGTACATTCGCTCGTATGAAAAACCTTTTTCAATTCATTATTACTTCCTAAAATTTTAGTCAAATTCGTAGCTGACACTCTCAAAAGCAGTTCGGTTAATACGTTAATACATATTAGTTCCATACGCCCAGTGAACAGTGACCTCGTTTTACTGATAGGTAAATGGATCACTTTTCACCCTTATGCCTATAACAATAAGATTGAAAAGTAGTCGATCGACAATGTCCGACAATGAAACCTACTATCATTCGAATTTGAAAAGGTAACAGACACACAGGCAGAGTTACTTTCAGATTTATAATATAACAGTTTATCTAGACACGCGGGAGCGTGTCAAGCCAAGTTCAAGTAACAGAACTGGCGAGCAGCACCGTGTGTAATATTACACGAACCATTTGGAGCCACTTTTGACCCCCTCATAACTCAAAAACTATTTCACATAAACGTGTCAAATTTGGCTCATATATTGAGACTTGCAAGATACATATGTGCTTCAAATTTCATAAACACATCTCAAACGGTTATTTAGATATTAAGGTCCAAAAATCGTCATTTTTATCACTGACTGACCTATAGATCAAAACTCTAACCCAGTTCCAGGTGACCTAGAAAGTTGAAATTTGGCATGCAGATAGGTAATTAGGTGAATACAAAGGAATAAATCGGAAACTGGTAAATTTTTACAATTTTGCTATAATTTTTCACTTAATTGATTCTATTAGGAACACTTGTAATAAAAACCATTTGGTATTAATTTTGTTATAAATAAGTACCTACTAATAATTTATGTACAAAAAGTAATGATATCCCACCCAAAACATAAATGTGAAATGAAAGCCAAGTTCAATATTATGATATATGCCTTAGTTGTTGACTTCAGGGACAAAAGAATTGAGATCTAAATGGGTGCCAAGTTCAATGGTCAGTCCTGAAATTTATTTATAACTATCATTTCTTCTTATAACTTAGGATAATATATTGTAGCCTAAGGTCTGACTTGGCTAGTTTTCATATACGAATTATATTATAGCCTACGCAAGTTCTAAACCTGTTACTTGTCGGTTCTTATTTTATTATTCCTAAATTTTGGCTTGCTGGTAGAAACTAGCCATCGAATATAATAATTCGTATATGAGAACTAGCCAAATCAGACCTTAGGCTACAATATATTATCCTAAGTTATAAGAAGAAATGATAGTTATAAATAAATTTCAGGACTGACCATTGAACTTGGCACCCATTTAGATCTCAATTCTTTTGTCCCTGAAGTCAACAACTAAGGCATATATCATAATATTGAACTTGGCTTTCATTTCACATTTATGTTTTGGGTGGGATATAGCTTACAATCGTATTGATGACAACATATTATCACAGAACTGTTAGAGATTAAATATGATGTGCCGAGTAATACCAAGAAGCTTTTATAGTAAGGTTGTGACTGAAACTTATAACCACATTGTTAGACTCACACAAAATTCGAATAATATAATTTTTGGACTTCAAAAGAGACCATGACCTCTGTGTTTGTTTCGGCGTTTCTTCTCAGGGAACAGTAAGCTAGGAAATGCCGACGCCATCTAGTTTAATATTGACAAAAAAAATTGACCTGTTAAAGTGTATTTATAAGTTCTACTGTACTTACAGAAATAAACATTTCATTTCATTTCCGCAGTTTCTTATGATTTCGATACTGATCACATTCTTCCAAATCCGAATGGCATCGGGCTTTGGTCAAGAATATTCTTGATCGAAGGTCGAATCAAACTTTACAAAGGTACTATTGAACGTTAATCACAAATGCAATGAAACGCTAAAATTGCAATTAATAACACCCAATTTAATTCCACACATGTAAACGAATTTCTCATTAAAATCACCACTAATTTAATATTTGCCTCAAACCTGCATAATGACTTTTAACAAATCGCAGTTTTGAATACCTATCAAATCAAATCATTTATTCGCATAGAATGCAGGTATTTTACAATATAGCTGTTACTACCTGCCTGCCTATATAACACTGCAGTGCGTAAATGAGACCACTTCACCATTAATTAACTGTATTATTAATTAACATTGGTGCTGATTGAATTGTTGGTTAATTAACTTACACATTTCATTTCGTAGTGAACACTTTTCGGATTAGTAGTAGCAATGGGTGTAAAAATACCCTTACCTGAGCCATTTGTTCTTCCCGTTTATTTTTTCTTGTGAACCTTTTAGTTTTGGAGATATTAAGGGGGAAATGTCAAAAAAAGTCGGAACTGTTTTTTAGTTTCTTGACTTTAACTCTCATAACACCGTGGCCTAATTTTCACACCAAAACTAAAAGTCGTCCCAGCAATATTTTTTTCCCATAGTTGCTTATTTGGATATACAGAATGCGTATTTAACGGATTCGCGATGAGTCTTTTTATACCCGTACCTAGTGTAGTAAATAGTTAGTTAATTATACTGTTGAAATTGTTTGAATTTCGATAAACTCAGAAAGTAACTGCCTGTTTGTCTCGTAGAAATGTGACTTATATTAATTTAGAATATTGCATGAACTTAAGACGTGAATATAAAGTCACGCCCTTTTAGTATATTTGAATAATTTCTTGTTATCATAGATTATTTTCTTTTAGTATATTTGATGCACTGAAAAAAACGATAAAAAGACGTGAATGTTAGTTACATTCACACAAATTCAGGTCCATTTAAATGTGTAATAAATATTATATTTTGGTGTAATAAGTAAATTATTTTAGAATATGTGATGAACTGGAACACCAATACGAATACACGTCCATTTAAATAACAATTTTTTTTTTACAGTATTTAACGTCCCGTCTTTTCTTTGACAAAAAGACGCATCCGTAAATCGGCGGTATTTTTAATTATTTGTAAGTACCTATTGTTTCTTGCTAGCATCCTTATATGTATATCACTAGTAAAAATACTAATATTGGACTTGCTACACATTACTTTTGTGTAAATAACTTACGGACACTAAACGCTCCCTGACTTAATGACAGTAAAACTTCTATTGTTCTCGTTCATTAAACTTCAACCAATAAATTAAATCTCATAAATACTGCCTATCCCTGTCTAGTATCCACCGTGTATATATGTCGCATATTAAGCAGAGTGCAAGAAATATAGGTCACTGAGCCAGGCAGGCTCGATGACACAATAACGGACAAACAAACCCGACAGCAATCTATCATCCATTCAGAGCTAAAGCTTAACTTATATCTCACCAAAAAGCACTCTCCATTTCCAGCTTTTCGGAGCATTTTATATAGGCTATACATATTCCAAACAGATATACAGCTATATTTGTTTACACATCTAGAAAAATCTTATTATCTAACTATTACAGAAAAAGTACCTAATGTAGGTACTGTTACTAGTAATTAATTACAAAATCTGCAAATGAGAACTTACGGTACTTAAAGTAAACTAAATAAAAATTAACCGACTAAAAAATCCAACATTACAACACTAAGTTTTTTATAAACAAAACACACGCAGTGATGAAAATGTACACATTGCATCTCAACAACACATAGATATATAAATACCTACCCACTTAACAATCCTTAATAATAATTAGAAATATATTAGAAAAGGCAGTGAAAATAGACAGACAGTAAATGATAAATAACAGCTAACAATACAACCTAAAACTACTCTGTAACAAAAGAAATCAAAGATAGTCTAAGCACAGCCTTTAATTTGAGAAAACGTTAACTTTAACCGAGGGGCGAGCGTCGAATATACTACTATCTACAATATTATATGAAATGAAAATACAAAAATTGGCAATTTTCCAATGGTACTTGACATTTACGGAACACAGCTGGCTTCAAAAAGCTACGTTTTCAATGGGAACTACTACCAGTACACCCGCCCTTCGATATCATAATTAGTTAATAGTTACAATGAACACGAATCGCATAAACGTTACAGTTATTTTACTATAGTAACTTTACAGATCACTTAGAAATAAAAAAAAATAGATTTGCAACCTATTGACAAATCATTTAGTAAGTACTATTATCATGATCTTCTGGAGACAAAAGTCTCGTTCACAAAATGCGGTTACAGTATGTGCGTTCAACAAAATATACAAAACAATATTGATTTTAAACTGAATTCATATTTAATAGTCTCGAAATATAAGAGTACTCAGCAAAGTCTGGGGAACAAACCAAATATATTAAGTAATGTAAGAAAACTCTTTAGCGAAAATTGTTTTTTAGCTCAGAACTACTAGTGTGCCTTAAAGCAAAACCATTATTGGAATAAGGAGGGAAAACTTCACTTGATCGCAGTACCGAAATGTTACTGCGATCAAGTGAGATAACTGTCTTTAACCGGTTTTTCTCCTGAAAATTATTTTCTTTTGCAATTTTTGTTACTCTGGAGCGATATGTTACTTCGATATTTAATGCCCGAAAATATGCTAAGGAAATGTGGCACTTGGGAACATGGAACTGCCAATGCCCTGCAATGTTATAAATAGACAGTCTATTTCCGCTTAGAGTTCTAGCTCTACGACGCGAAAAGCGAGGGCGTCGATGATTGTGTTCCTTTCACATTTTCCTATTATTCCTATTTTTTCCACGGCCAAACCATTTATCTATGCAATCAATTACAATCTGTATTAAATTCTCAGGCTTCTTTTGATAAAAAAAGTGTTTAATGAAAAGAGTTAGAATGAAAATAATTACTAAGAATACCCTTGTTCCCTAGATTTTGTTGAATAGTGTATAGTACAGTGTCACAGTTTTTTGAAAACATTTTTTTTTTTGGGTTCGGCATCTTAACTTTATCAATGGAACCCTATTACTAAGCCTCAGCTGTCCGTCAGTCTGTCAGCGAACTGTATCTTATGAACTGTAATTGGTAGACTGCTTAAATTTTCAGTGTCTATTTAGTAGTAATCAAAATAATGTTAAAATTAATGACTCTTTAACTTATAACTTTGTTTTACAATAAACGTGTTTTTTAATATGTAGTGAGCATACGGAACCATTCATGTGCTAATAGGACTCGCACTTGGTCGGTTAAAAAAAATATTTATATAAAAAACATATTTACAACAAGACTAGTAGTTTGTAGTGATTCTTTCCCCTGCATTGAAACTTTTCGTTGGTTAAAAAAAAACTAGTTGTTCCATACAATTTAAGAGAAAATCTGATGTTTCACACAAAAGTGCAATACCTACGATTGCACTTTTGTGTGAAACATCAGATGTTCTCTGCTAACCGACGAACAATTTCTTTACTGCGCAGGTAATTGCGAAAGAACACAATATCCACCCATCGATCGTTGGAAAATTATGAGCGTCATAACAATAAAAATGTAGCACCCTATACCTACTATATTTAGTTCTAAAAGTACCTAGTACGTGAGTCTTATATTATCCTCCTGATTAGTAAAGGAGTATTATTTTATTCCGTAGCACACTCTAACAATATCAAATAAATTAAACACTACATAATGCTTAGAACTAACGAATATTCATTGAGAAAATGATATGAATTTTATTGCACAGAGCAAAGTGTTTGAACTTAAACACATTATTGTCAAATATTATTGACGACATACATTTTTTACAGAAAGTTAAACATACTCTCCCATGTTTCGACTACCTATACCTACTCATCGCTTGCTATGATTGAAAATGCAGAATCCGAATCTATACGTAGCAAGATTAAATTACAGGAATGATCAGTGGTGACATGACTCATTGTCAAGAAACATCGGGACATTCTAATTTACAGCAATATTAAATCAACCAGACGGCTAATTCATATAACTTGTCGCAAAACATTTTAAATTCAAGAACAGTATAGAAAGAACATGGTAAACAAGTGTGAAGTCAGGCCAGGTATCTAAATCCTTAATATCGGCTGTACGACAATACTGTGTTTGTGTTCGGGTGCTCAACTTTACAAAGGATTTACATACCGGCCAAAAGGTGAACTCAGTCATCATTGTCCAAGCCCAAGAGCTCCGCAGCCAAGCGCCCCTTGGAGCGACAACATGCCGTCAGAAACAGTACCCGTAGTGCGAGCCTGAACTGCGGGCTAAATGTCAGCAATATTGCAAACTTCCAGAATGAATTCATGATGCCCATCCATACCACTCCGAAATGTAACATGGGTACCTTTATTTCCTGATCAGTGGAATATTCGTAGAGATTAACGACCAGATAAGGAGACCAGCTCAACCAGAATGTACACACCATGATGAAGCTCATCCAGTGGCTCGGGTTGGAGAGGTTCTCGGCAAGCGCCGTTGCATACTCCTTGTCGTGGATGGGCACGCCGCTGCTCAGCCGGCGCTTCATCGAGAAGATGTAGTAGTAATTGTAGACGATGGAGATGACGCTCGGGCCCAGCACGAGGATGCCGAGCGTGGCCGTGTACGCGTACGTCGTGCCCCAGTCCAGCATACATATAAACGTTTCCGTGTCAAACTTGGCTTCCTTTTTATAACCTAGTAATGGTGGACAGCAGAGCATTGCAGCTGAAATCCATGTGAAAACCATCCAACATTGGCTTCTAGTGCGCGTTTGTACCTGGTCCATGAGCATTGTTATTAATAATTAGCCTAAAACAGGCGCGGCCTACTCTAATCTAACGTTTCTGAGATTTTATTGGAATAGGGACAAAATCATTTAAAATACTAAGAATTTAATAATGTTACAAAATAATTTGTCATGCTAATGATTAAGTTCCACTAATTATGTATATGTTAATGTTATTTATAAGGGAACTATAAGAGAGAAAAATGAAATCGTAATCTACTATAGTAATATTATTGTAATTATTTAAAAGAAGAATCGATTTCGTATGGTTAGGAGAAAGGGGATTTATTAAATATTTTATCAAAGGATTCAAATGATCAATTACTAATGCGAATGCATAAAAGATGCATGCTAGCTAATAAAAAAAATATTGAAAAGGATAACTACCGTCGCACTAACCGTCTCATAGCGGAGAGGCTTTCGCACTGCTAGATAACGGTCAACGGAGATCCACATGAAGGTGTAGACGGAGACGGCCCACAGCGTGACCTCGACGTAGCCGGCCAGGCGGCACATGAGGTCGCCGAACATCCAGCGGCCCGTGATGGCCGGGTACACCGACAGCGGCACCACCAGCACGCCGATGAGCAGGTCGGCCACCGCCAGCGACAGCAGGTAGTAGTTTATCACTTCGTTCGACAGACCTGCGTTCACAACAAAACGTGGAACAGTCTACTTTTATAAAATACTGGAAATACCTATAAAGATAAATATTCTAATAGTAGATTCAATAAGGGGAAGAAGTAGCATCTCAAGTCACGGGCGCTATTTTGAATATCAAACGCAACGAACGATTTTAAGACTCCCGAATGCAACGCAGGAGTTCTGAGTTAACTCCTGAGGTATGCGCGAGAGTTCGCCGAATTATAATAGGTCTTTACCTATGAAAATGCCGTTTTGTATGAAAAAAAATAAACGAATTTTTTTCATGTATTTTTATTTGTTTTAATCGAAATAATCACCCATGCAATCAATGCATCTTTGCCAACGCAGTGGCAGTTTATTGATGCCCTTCTTAAAAAAATCAGCTGGACGGGAGGCAACAAATTCTTCAAAGGCATTTTGTACTGCCTCTCGGGTATTCATTTTTTTTCCCGCCAAGAAGTTATCCAAATTCTGGAAAAAGTAGTAGTCTGTAGGCGCAAGGTCTGGTGAGTAGGGCGGATGACGGAGAGCTTCCAACCCAAGTTCTTGCAACTTGGAGACCGTCTGCTGTGCAGTATGAGGTCGCGCGTTGTCGTGCAGGAGCAGCGGAGACGAGCGTTTGACCAATGCTGGTTGGAGATGTGCCAGCTTCTCCATCATTGAATTCATTTCTTCACAGTACACATCTGCAGTAATGCTCACCCCGTTTGGTAAGAAACTGTGATGAATCACACCGGCGCTAGACCACCAAACAGTGACCATCACTTTTCTAGGGGTAAGTTTTCGTTTAGGGCATTGTTTAGGTGCTGAACCAGGATCCAACCAACTTGCTGATCGCTTGCGGTTATCAAACAGAATCCATTTTTCATCGCAGGTAACAATGTGGTTCAAAATTCCTTCATTTGTGTGTCTGTTGAGCAGTGCAAGGCACGTCTCGACGCGTACTTCGCGCTGGCGATCATTGAGTTCATGGGGCACCCATTTGTCAAGCTTTTTTACCGTGCCAATTTGACGCAAATGGACCAATATTGTTTTGACGCTTACGTCGAAAGCTGCTGCTAATTCAGCCGTAGATTTTGTATCATCAGCTTCCACAATCGCCTTTAATTCGTCATTGTCGACCAAAGTCTTCGGACGACCGCGAGGTTCATTTTTCAGGTCCAATTCAATTTCCAGAACGGAAGCGAGCAAACCAATAACAGGTGGTGCGTTGGTTTGTAGTGTTAGCTCCGTAAACGTCGTTGATGTTGCGTGCCGCTTGTGCCGCGTTGCTGCCACGACGATACTCATATTCCATAATTACTCGAATTTTTAACGTATCCATGATGACGAAAAAGATTGAAATGCGATGAAAATGTAACACTAATCAATAAACAAATGACTACTTTTGGAAAAAGAATTCCATGTTTTTAAAATAAAATTAATTTGAAATTAGAATTCTTAGACAAACAAAAATTATGTTGATTTGAAATGGCCAGTACTGCAGAACGGCAATTTCATAGGTAAAGACCATATAAAATTCAAAGTCCTGAGTGACTGACTGACTGATATATCAACGCACAGCCTAAACCGTTAGTCCCAGAGACATAAAATTTGGAGGGCGAGTTCTTTGTGAGAAGTAGATATCTAGTAAGAAAGGGTTTTTTGAAATTCCATTCCTAAGAGGGTGAAATGGGGGTTTGAAATGGTGAATTTTTCGACAACCACGCGGGCGAAGCCGCGGGTAGAAGCTCGTGTTGCTATATAAGTCGAGCAATAACGAGCACGTATCCGATCAATACGGTTTTCTTCAAAATGCCACGGGTTCTCCTTGGTTCGTTCGGAATGAAAACTTGACCTCGAAATTCCCACTATCCATCAATTCATGAAATGCAATTAAAAGCGTTTCTTCGATAAAGACATAAGCCACCGCAACCTTCTGATTATCGCGGCTACACCCCCTCCCAAATCAGTAGAGTAGACTTATTCTCACCAACCATGATGATCCCGTTACCCTTCCTCAGAAAAGCAGTAGGGCCACCAGCACAATATACACACATAAACGTCCCTCATACCAATCTCCCCGACGAGGTCCCTCGCGACGTCCCCGACTAAACAGTACGTAGTACTTAATACGTATTCGCTTGTTTTAACAAAATTACATGCATAGACCCTTAAAAGAATCTAAACTTCTTAAGAGCTATTGAGCGAGCCGAGTCATCTCCTTCGACATGCGTGCGGCATGAGTCGAATGAACTAACAGCCGCCGTCTAAGCGATTGATCCAATGAACTAAAGAAGAGCTAGTGAGTTAGGAGAGTGATATATGTTTCAGAGAGCTATTTCGCCCATGACTAGATACGATGACAAGCCGCCAATATCGCCCCTAGTAATGTTTCTCGGTTGGACGAGTCTAAAACACATTATTCAATCATTTGACTTGGCCTTATCCAGACAACAAAAATTTTCATTTTTTGTTATAACTATCGACCAGCGACCAACGGATCTTAATGAAAGTCAGTACAAGAATAAAACTCGGCTAGAGCCTAGGGCTTAAAAGACGTGCTTCAGGTTAGGCTTGCATCACATATACTTAATTTGACAGGTATGAAAAATCTTGTAAATTTTATCGATCAAAGGTGGATTTTTTTCCATAACTCTATCTGGTAAGCCTTTTTTCCACTATATTAGGGTCGGCTTCTGGTCTTACTGGATGCTTCTGAATACCAGTATTTTACATGGAGCGACTGCCTATTTGACCTCCACAACCAAATTACTTGATAACACGATACCCCTTGGTAAGACTGGTTGTCAGACTTTTCGGCTTTTGACTACCCGTAACGGCTTCCAATGATCTATTAATGGCAGATGCCATTAATAGATCATTGGAAGCCGTCGGTCCCAGATGGGACCGACGTGTTTTTTGAGGCATGGAGAGATTCCTGACTCCAGTTCATGTTAAGGAAAAAAAAAAATATGGGCAGGCAAAGCCTCGCCGTTTTTATTCGTGAAAACGTTAGGTCACAACTGTTACCTAACCTTACCTAGAAAGAGAAGTTTATATGACTTATCCTTAGTCAGTGGCACTTTGACAGCCACCATCACGCCAAGCTTGCTATATTCCACATCCCAACAAAAAGTGATCAGATTGACATCAAGCAAAGGTGACTTAACCATGGTGAAGAACGTGGGACTCCTGCACCTCTTATGTCCACTCCCGCACCTGGCTCTCTACAAGCCGAGCTAATTGCAGAAATTGCCCGGACAGTCATGGCCCAAGAAAGGGGCATGATGAATAGGCGCCTTGAAGGGTTGGAGTCGACATCCCTCCCAGAGGAAAGAGGAACCGCAGAAGGCGATGGTCGTCAAAAGGATATCGGATGATCTCCTATGAGACTGCTTACAGTCTAGCAGGACCCTGCCATAGGATAGAAGCGATCAAACCCTCACCCAAATACCTAGATAGGGGGTCCCATTAGTTAGTCTACTGCCATTGGAACCTCCTAATGTTATCGTAATGCTGACGATGGACTGGCACGATTACATGGCGATTAAAAAACATGACGATTTTCAACGATTTTTGTAAGTTTTCCATTTCTTTATGAAGAATAGATTAATGATTAACTGTCCTTGTAAACAATAAAATGCAGATTTACACCCGATGAAGTGAAACAGGTATGTTTTTGGTATTCGTAACCATCTTTCTTACATTTTCTGATAATGTCGCAGCCACCGTATTTATTTGACACTTTACTTAGTACGCCTTATTGCTTTGCTTATAAGGTAAGCCATCACCGATTATGATATTATTCAGATGTCAGCAGATGTACGGCAGATATGAGACGACATCTTGAACGTTTTTGCTATATGCAACAGATTTTTTACAATTGCTGACACTGCCATAGCCATTGCATTTGCTTGGCACTTAAGTTTTTCCCATCGCATTCTTTTTGAAGCAAGTTTTCTACAATTGAGATTTTTTTACATATCTAATAATTTTAATGGACGATATGAGAGGATATCTGACATTATTTTGCTATTATCAGCTTCATCCTACATTTTTATCCCTATTTTATCTAATATTTCTGTTTTTTCTGTTTAGGTTCTGGTAGTGCTTTGTCAACTCTTGACAGCGACACCAGAACAACGGTTCTAACTAAACACGGTTTTACGCTATATGAACTAAAAGGAGATCGGCAAACAGTCCTAAGAAATTTGGCCTCAATAAACAAAAATGAAATAATTTGGGTTTTCAAGGGGTGATATTAGTCTATAGCCCTGTGTAATTAGTTTTTCGAAATAACATGGGATGAAAATTAAAAAAAAAAAACTTTATATCGTATTCAATAAATCCCATTATCATTTGTTCCCGCTCTTTTATTAGGTTATGAGTTTTAGTGATTTTGAAGGTCAATAGGTACCTATTTCTGGAAGAACGGAGTCCAAGAACGAAATAGGAGTCAAAAAGGCAGCTACAATTGTCCAAAAACACAGCAAGGGTCGGTAATGTAGCACTCAAAATAAACAAATACCGCAAGTCAAGCGTTATGCCGCTTTCCGGAAATCTGTTGTTGACAACCAATTGATTGACAAGTAACAGCCGTATCGAGTGTTGCAGTTCACAAAAATGCAAATAGATTTTCTATGAAATCATTAAAATAACATTGACGACAACAAAAAATATTCTATCTTTAATCATTGTTTCGCAATAAACTCATAAAAAACTTTTATAAGTGAAAACAAATATAAATCGAACATTGTAATACAAATCTTTTTACGGGAAAAACATTTTTATTTAAAAATAGCATAATATGGCAACATCAGACAACTGCAACGAGAGGAATACATCAATTGACTTTGTTTATTTTTTTTATTCCTTTTTCCTACGTTTTCTTAGGAAATGATAAATTAAAGTAGGGTTTATAACTATTTAAATATTTTTTCGAATGGTCTAATACTTTGTCTATCGGGGCCGGGAATCGCCGATCTCCTTTTGACACATAGTGAAAAGTAGGGTCGCGTGCAAACGTGTGCTCTCGCATTGTGACGTAAGCAAATTATATCTAAACTCAAAAAATGAAATAAAAATGCTCAACCATAACCATAACTCTAGCAATGAAAGTCTCTCAGATATTAGCGGTTGAAATCTTACATGTTTTGCTCGGTTAGAAATATTGAAATAGCTGCCAATAGATCGAACGAAAAGACAGTTTCACATCAAAATACTGTTTGATAAAGTTCCAGGCACAACAACTGTAATTACTGAAAGTTCTTTGTCTGTTGCCATCGCTCAGGTATACTATAGTTTACCGTTCAATGTACTAAATATAAACCGTTTGAAAGAAACCTGACCAATTCACGAGATTATCCACTTCAGCTCGTATTAAATTTTCCAAGGGATAATAGAGACTAAAAGCGATTACGAATTGGCATTCTATTCAGAGTTTAGTACAAGAATTAATAAAATGTATTTACATAGAATGCTTCGATACAACCTGTATTGTGAGTATAAAATTCAGGTTGATGACTGCGTCGTTGGTGTAGTGGTCGCAAGCGCTGCTGCTGAGGAGCGTAAGGCCCTGGGTTCGATTTCCCGATCGGTCAGTGTTTTTGTTATCTGGAATTTCTCAGTAGCAGCCCGATGGCTGGAGTTTTGTCCGGTTGATGACAATAGGCTCGCCCCCTATTACATGGGAGTTAAACATAACTGGCGAAATGTGGGTGTAGTATTAATATACCTCTGCAAAACCTCTGAAGAATAGAAACGTGACGTTATGAATATGTGATAACGTGGCTATCGGCGGTTTTGGCTTATTAGTGTTTATTGACTTTTATTACATTTCATCACCATAATTTTATTTTGTTTGCTTGTTGTGTTTTTGTGACTGGTTAGTGGATGTCGAATAGCTGTATGTAAAATACTGGTATTCACATGCATCTGGTTAGACCGCAAGCCGAGCCCAACATAGTTGGGTAAAGGCAATCAGATAGACTGACTTCTCTTGAGTCAGGGAAAAAACCGACTTTGAAAGATAAAACTTACACGTTTTTCACACCACTTGCTCGCTAATGCCAAATATTATGTCATGCAAACGTATCCTGAAGCAGGTCATATAAGCCCTAGACTCTAGCCTATTTGAATTTGGAACCTCAACTGGGAAAATCGTAAGGAACTTTTTTTCTATCAATGTACAACTCAACCAAAGAGTTTTTGTCACGTCATAGGTTTTAGTTACCATTTTCGAGCAAAATAATTTATTTTTGCAACAAAACTAAATGTATATTAATTAAAATAATTAAGTCTTAGTCTTGAGCGAGCTTGAATCCCTTGCTGCACTCAGGTCTCTAGTTTTAAGTAACTCGCTGCGCTCTGAAGCCTTACTATCCTTTGTTACGTCCGGGATTTGCAAAACTGCACCCGTGACGTAAGACACTGCTTGATGCCCGCAGTATATAATCTAACTACTATTATTAAACGTAAGGGACAGATAACACAAACATAACTAAAAATACAAAAGGAAATACTTTTACATACATACATCAATATAAACAAAATAAACTTCGTCAGGAGAAATAACGATCGAAAAGCCATCGGTGCACGGAGACATGGTCATATTACGAATATTGAAAACTTAGCTGTTTTGTTAGCCTGTAGGTGACTAGGGTCTGATGATGAACGAATAAATAAATAATGTAGTTAGTAAGCAAAACATTGGTTTCATACTTACATTTCCCTTTAAAGTTGAGAAAGGAGGCTATGATGAGGATATTGGAGACGACGATCGCTACGCCCATGACGGCGATGATGGCGGCCTGCGTCAACGTCTCGAAGGACGCGAGCGGGCTGTCGGCCACGCTGACGTCGCCCGCCGGCGCCGCTCCGCCGCGCGCACTCATCATCTTGGCAGGCATGGCTGCACAGGACACCACATCGTTATCGTCTCATCTTGTCATTTTATCATCACTATGATCTCAGTTTTCACGACATTGCCTATTGACTTAAACCTTACGACTTACGACTTACACCTTCAATTGAAAATGTTTCAACTGGGTGAGCGGAACGAGACAAATGACTACCGGCTCATAAGTGCTACATTCACGACTATTCAAGACTAAATCAAACAATTACACCGTTATTGACTAATATGACTAGATATCGTTAATGTGCTATTAATTTCTTGGTCGTGGAGTTTAAATAGGTACACGATAACTTGTTATAGTTATTACTGGCATAAAGGCCTCTCGTGAAAGTAAAACGCCGTCTATTTTTGCAGAGACCCAGTTTCCAGAGGCAGGTCAGCTTCGATTGAACTTGAAGCAAGAACAGGCTCACTTTATTTCAACGCGACGGGTCTTCGCCAGCGAAATGGCGGGCTGTCTGTGTGCTAATATAGCGTTTAAATTTATTGAAGAATCGGTTTTAACTTTGCCTTTGACCCTTATTTTATGACTATGAATCAGGGATGTTAAGGAGCTCCGTAACCCTAACCGAAACTATCGGATATCCGATATAAAAATTTATCCGTAACCGTAACCGAATCCGAAATAAAAGTTTCGGATAATATCGGATTTGTTATTACATTTTTATTTTAGGTAGATTAGATAACACTCAATATATATTTGTAATCATTTTTATTTTAAATAGCTGTAATGCATGCTGTAATGACTGGCCTGTTAGTCTAGTGGTTAGTGACCCTGACTCCTAGGTCGTGGGTTGGATTTCCCACCCAGGACAAATCTTTGTGTGATGAGCACGATCATTTGTTCTGTGTCTGGGTGTTAATTATCTATAATATGTATGTATTTAGAAATATATATGTATGTTTATCAGTTGTCTGGTTGCCATAGTACAGGCTCTGCCTAGTTTGGGGTCAGATAACGTTGTGTTGGTTGTCCTAAGATACTTACTTACTTAATTACTCACGGACTGATTGTAATTCCTACCAAATGGTGACATATAAATAAAACCATTTTATTAGCTATTTATATTTTACTTTTGAAATTCCTTAAAAGTTAAATATCCGTAACCGGTATTATCCGAAATAATTTCATATCCGTATCCGTACCCGGTATAACAATCATTTCACATCCGTATCCAATCCGTATCTGAAATGTCATATCCATAACATCCCTACTATGAATATGAATCAAAGGGTAGATACTAAAGGCAGTTTTCATATATCGTTGGTAACTATCATCATCATTATTTCAAACGTGTCGGCTAAACTGTTACGTTACGATACCACTGAAATGATGACGCTGATGATACTGCTGGACATTGGCGTCCTCAATTTGGGGGGCGTTGCCATAATCACCACGCTTGGCAGTCGGATTAGCGATGGTAGTATGGTGGTAAAATACATACAGCACGCTGCTACCTATTGTCTAGTTAGTGCTTTAGTCGCCTACGACACCCACGGGAAGAAATAGGGTGGTTGGGGGTGAGTTGGTCGTGAGTCGATAATTTTAGTGGACTAGTGTCTTTTAGACGACAATCTTGTACTTTATTGATTCTTCATTAATATGTTTTATTGGTATTTATGCGTTAACTTACCGCTTACGTCTGTTGAAAGTAGTGTGAATACTATACAGGACCGGTCATAGTCCTTACATCAGCATCTGTTAAAAGAAACGTGAAATGATGAGTGGAGAATTTCAAACAATATTCGAATCTTGCAAGTCCTGTTTTGCGAGTAGTATTTTAGTCTTTTGGGAATGTTGCTCTCCAACACATCGATATCTAATACGTGGTTAAAGTATTGCCAACTAATTTAATTTGACCCGTATATACCTACTTATATTGAAGAGCAGCATATTTCATTTAAGTAAAACAGACAGTACAGTAATACAGTGGCAACGAGCGTATAACAAATATGCAAAAGTAACGCCAAGAATATTTCAATAGAACAATAAATCGACTCAGATACAGTCAGCCGCACATCAATGGTAACTGGAGTACTACGAAAACCACTCTTACTACTACGACGGAAAGACCTTGTCAATTGAAAATGGTTACGATTGCTGTGCGGTGAACTGTATCATCCATACTGTGTGAAATCGCTTAGGAGCAAAATTAAAGAAGACCATGTTGTATTGCATTTCAAAGAGGTGATGTAAAGTGGGGTATGTCATCAAAAGGCCAATTCTCGTTATTAAAAACTTCAATCAAATGGCAAAAACTTATTTTTGGTAGGTAAAGGTAAAAGTATTTTTTACAGATTGAGACGGAAACGTTTTTAAAATAACGATAATTGCCCCTCAGGTACCTAAAATAACCTCAGATGTTAAAAAAAGACATCCGAATTAGATAATCATTTTGCTCCGTGCTTAAAATAATGTTAAATAAAATCGTAAACGTTTTATTTTAGTCGTTTCATGACGATGAGTATGACGACAATAAGATTTTCAAGACCAAATACCTACTCGGCAAAAAAAACATAATCCCCCCCTTATACACTAAGCTAGATCTTACCTAACTTCGTTATGATTATAATTTAAAAAAATACGACGGGTTGCCAGTCCGGGAGTGCCGGCAGAAGTGAAAACTTGAATATTAACGTTGTGCATTTTTGATATTTTGAAATGGTTAGGGAATAATTTTGCACGAATTGCTTTAATTATCAGTATAAAAGTACTATCATTTATGTGGTAGAATACAATATTTATTTATTGCGCTATTGATTATCGATAAAGTTGGTCATTGAAAACACGAATAAAACGACATTTAATAAAAATGAATCCTAGCTAGATCGATTTATCGCCCCTGAAACCCCCTGTATACTAAATTTCATGAAAATCGTTGGAGCCGTTTCTGAGATTCAGATTATATATATGTATATATATATATATGCATATATACAAGAATTGCTCGTTTAAAGGTATACGATTAAAAAGTTTATCTCTCAGAAAAATCACTCTCCGTCCGTCTTACGAATTTTCGATCAGGTCACGTGTCCTGACGCGAGTTTATCATTTTTTACCCATTACAAAAAAGTGCACAACGCCGCTAAAGAAGTTTTCACTTCAAAATCGAAATTTTAGTCAACTATAACTTTACATTAGGCTCCAATCAGATACAAAAAATTCGAAGAATTTGGTCATGACTTCATCTTTATATCATCATCTGCCGAGCCTTTTCCCAACTATGTTAATGTCGGCTTCCAGTCTACCAGTATTTTACATAGAGCGACTACCGACCTCACAACCCAATTTCTGGGTAATACCCTTGGTAAGACTATTTATCAGACCTTCGGGCTTCTGACGATACGTAACGACTGTCAAAGATCCACAAATGACATCCGGGACCAACGGCTTAACGTGCTTTCCGAGGCATTGAAATGACTGCACCTTTATACATTCTAATCTACTGTTGGTAGCATGAATCCATAGAAAGCATTAATAAATGCACTCCATTCAATATACCTCCCTCCTTCCTACTTAAAATTCAGCTATACTACCTGTTCTATATTGGATTCCTCCATTTCTGAACTATCTGGCCTAAATTCCTTCGCGCCGGTCATTGGCTTCACCTTTGACCGACTGTGCTTCTATTTTTGTGAAGATACTTTCACTTCCAATTACTTACATTGTTGACACATAATATTATCAATGTTATTGTTATTGTTAACGACAATGTTCACGGAGTTTTATGAAATAATTTATATATAGTTGTCGCAGTTAGTAAAAACAGCAAAAATGCCTCGTTGATCTAGTAGTCGCAAGCGCTTCTGCTGAGCAGAAGATTTTGGATTTAATTCCCAGCTTGGGCAGACGGTTATAGGAACATCCCAACAAGAATTTCTCAATAGCAGCCTGGAGTCCAAATGTCTACCCGGCTGATGACAATGTCAACCCAGATACATGAGCCTTAAACATGTTATGCGAAGTGTGAGTGTACTGGGTACACCTCTGCCCAACGCTTCGAGGATATTAGTCGTGTTTTTAGGTAAATTATCGCAAAGCAGTTGATAGATATTTTCCGTGAGTTTTATACAGGGACTAAATTAACGTCGATAGTAATGCGCACTGGATTTTCGACCCTCTGTGTTGAACCGAGCATTGAGTATACAACAGAGTGCAGCGCTAGTGAGTCACAGCACGTCGAAAAACAGTGTTCGATTTTCAACTCTCGGCAGTCGTCAGTGCGTTGAATATCCAGTGCGCAAAAAATCCTGTCGCGATTTTTTATATCCATGTGGATACCTACTATAAAATATTTACCATGAATTCGTCACGCCGAATAATTTTAAAGCTCCTATTTATATAGCTACATAGTTAAAATGGTACTCCCTTTCTTCTCCTAAAATTGTTTGTCCGAAAATCATTACCCATAACACGTTAGCTATAAACGGCAGTAACCATAATATTCAAAAAGTCGAAATTTTGTTTTACATAATTATCTTTGCTTCTAAAACTATTCTGTCATAATATCAAAAACTATAATCATTAAATCTCCTAATTTTGCATGTGATAAAGTCATATATCCTAAGTATTGTATTATATAAATTGTATTATGCCGAATGTTCATTTATAATAAAATCGTTAATAGTAAAAAAATGCTACAAGTTAGGTTTTAGTGACAGAAACGAATCGCTGTAAATCCGACTCCACGTAGTCTTGTCTGCCCTACCCCTAGAGTGTAATTTAAAATCGCGTAAGCGCGGTGGGGCGAGGCGGCCCGCGAGCTGAGGAGCAGGTGGTTGTAACGCTCGCCGCCGCTGCTGAGGCTGGCCGGCTTGGTCGGAAGACGAAGCTGCGGTGGTGATCGTTAAACCGTCTGCGACGATAAGCTCGCGTGGGACCGCCTAAGCCCCGCAGTGCCGGAGCCGTGACAGAAACCATGCCTGCTGCATGATGCATGCTCGCTTGCATACTGCATGCTTGCTTGCATGCTCGATTGCATGCTGCTTGCCTGCTTGCATGCATGCGCGCTTGCATGCTGCATGCTTGCTTGCATGCTACATGATGCATACTTGCTTGCATGTTGCTTGCGTGCATGCATGCTGCATGCATGGTGTATGTTTGTTTGTATGTTTCTTAGAGGGAAATAAAATCACTTGTTCACAATCACCTGTTTTATTGAGTGATATTATATTTATTGAGTGATAATACATGCAGCGCCATGCCAGGCCTTGATAAATACCATAATGCTTTTGTATCTTTACTATTTATGTATTGTATCAGTTGAATTTGACAAAATAATGAAATTCTTAATGAACTCCGTAATACTTTGTTTTAAAAATATAATTAGGATAAATAAACATAAATAATTTGAATTTAGAACTTATAACTTTTATGGAAAACAGGTTTAAGTCTTTTGTATGTTATTGATAGTAATATTTATGACAAACGGATTTAGGGCATATTATATTTAGGGATTTCAATTGTATGGCATGTGATATTATGTGACATTTAGTTCGGGCAAGTTATCATTCGGACAAATGATGATTAGGACGAAAAAAAATATGGCTCTTTAGATTATGGATAAAAAAGTTAGGTCACACAATAGAGAACCGATGGTTCTCCTTTTTCATTATTATTGATATAAAATGTACCTATGCCTAAAGATGATTCTGACATATAAAATTATGCGTTGTGAATGTATGATAAATGAGTGAATGCCAAACGATTTTCTGCAAAATGAAGTTTATGCTATCCGCTGTTATGCAAAATAATATTATGACGAAAAAAATTCTGCCATAAAGGGTAGACCCATTTTAACTGGTTCTCTAGTGTATTCACTCATTTATCATACATTCACAATGCATAATTTTATATGTTAGAATCATCTTTAGGCATAGGTACATTTTATATCAATAATAATGAAAAAGGAGAACCATCATATCGCAGAAAGTTTGCAGTCAGAATCGTCTCTTGGCATTATTTCATATCGATATTCATTAAAAGGCAGAACTATCATATCTCAGAAACTTTTCGGTTAGAATCATCTTTTGGCATACATTTCATACCTATCCATAATAATTGAAACACTCATCTATTACATTACAGAAAAATCATAGTTAGCACGCTGCATATAGACATGCAAACAAGCATATACCATGCATGCAGCATGCAAGCAAGCATGCAGCATGCAAGTAAGCATGCAGCATGCAAGTAAACATGCAGCATGCAAGCAAGCTCACAGCATGCAGGCGAGCATGCAACATGCAGCATGCATGCTTTCTGTCACGGCTCCAGCACTGCGTAGCTCCGGCAGTCCCACGCGAACTTATCGTCGCAGATGGTTTTACGCTCACCACCGCATGGTGCGCGTCAAAATCACCTGCTCCTCAGCTCGCGGGCCGCCTTGCTCCTACGTGGAGTCGGTTCTGCAGCGATTCGTTTCTGTCAATAACTTTTGTAGCACAACATATATATTGACTTTTTGAGACACTATTTTAATTTAAGGTTAAAATGCAACATTATAGAAATGAGAATATGCCTAACAAGATTATTTTAAATGAAATTCTGCCATCTTCATATTATGCCAAATGAAATTGTACCAAATAATCGTCGCTCTAAATAAATGTTATGCTAAACGAAATTATGCGGAATTTTAAGTCCGCCAAAGGTAATTATGTTTAATAACATTCTGCCATCTTAAAAGTATGCCAGCGTAAAGTCGGACATATAAACATTACAACATTGTCTTATGTAACTTTGACATTCAAAAAGTGCTGACTCTCAGCCTAGTTTGAATAAATGACTTTTATTTTTTTTTTTTTTGATTTTGCTTCGGCCAAATAATTATTATGCTAAACATTTTTATGCCTTACAAATATTCGTTTATAGAAGATTATGCCAAGTGTGTTATGCCAAATAAAATTCGGAGCATCAACTTTCTGCCAGATAGCAAGCAAGTATTAATCAAGCACCTATTCAAGGTAATAAGGCGAGGTTTTTCGAACCTGTAGGTCTTTAAAATGTTACCCACACCTTCCCCAAATGTAGCGCAACGAATTTATCTACGTATGAAGCGAAAAATAGATTTGAAATCGACCCTGTTCGGGCTTTTTTATCACCGAGCAAATTATTGTTTGTCTATATACTGTGATTATTTTATTCAGCACCTAATTCGACCATTTAGAATTGATTCTGTAACATTCAAACAATGCGAGCTATTTGCAATTATGTATAAGCCAAGTGGCAAAAAAATTGCAGCAGATGTCTCGTCTTGCAAGAGCTCCCGCTTCATCAATTAATCGCGAATGGGTTTCCTAAGAGACTAAGTTTGTGACTGAACGTAATCCAATTACTTCTTAGAAGTAAGTTAGACAGCCTGTAACTAGACCAAGGCCTCATTAATTATTAGGGCGCAATTCTTTTTAGTGCAAATCGCATCGCGTCTCACTGGCGCACGTTCTATCTTCAGAGACTGGAATTCCTAATTTATGCCGGAAGTCATCCCTACTAAAATCATAAATGTGATAGAAACTGTGTTTGTTACGCGTTCACGCCTTAGCCACTGAACCGATTTTGATGAGATTTGATGTCATAGACTAAACTTTGGAAAGGACATAGGCTACCTTTATCGTGAAAAAGGCTTGAATGGATTGAAATACGGGATGAAAGTTTGTATGGTAATTCGTCATTATAGAAAATAAAACCATGAAATTTTGTATTTAGGCACTTGATAAGAAATAAATAAATATTTATTTTTGCGTTTTTGAAATTTCGACCTGCGTGGGAATGAAATGGGCCTTGAAACTTCGTCTGGAAGTCCAAAAAAATCGCACTTCAACAAAATCGTCCAAACAAAATTTTCCAATTTAGTGTACCTAATCTGAATACAAATCGTATTCAGATTAGGTACACTAAATTGGAAAATTATTGTAAATAGTAGGTAATTGTCAAGATTAATTCAGGTGATAACATTATCGTTTAAAAGTATCTTTTTAAATATCGATGCCACAAAGACTTTTTCTTTATGCATTTTTGTATGTTGCCAGCATTTGCTGTAAGCAGATATAAAAACAATAAAAATAAAAAAGGAGAAATTCGCCCCCTTCGGAAGGAAAGGTCAAACTCCCCATTTTGGACGTTAGTTTTTTAAGTTAGATAAGTGGAAGAAACACAAAAAGGTGAAAGTAAAAGAACCTAAACCTGCATGCGTAGCATGACCACCGTAGAAAGGAGTTTTGTCGACGGACGAATAGACAAAGTAACGTTTCGGGTACACGGTACGACAGCAGCAAAGTAGAAAAAGTCAACTGCACTTTTGATGTGAAACATCTATAGGCGAAGGTAAACCTAGATTTTGGCGTGGCGAGCGTGGCCACGCACAATGGGCCCAAACTGAAAATTAGTAGATTTAAAAGTTTCAATATCGATGCGATTTTTTTTGATGTGATAATTAACATCTATACTAATATTATAAAGCTGAAGAGTTTGTTTGATTGATTGATTGCACAGCTAATCTCAGGAACTACTGGTCCGAAAAGAAAAATTCTTTTTTTGTTAGGTAGCCTATTTATCGAGAAAGGCTATAGGCTATATAACATTACGCTACAACCAAGAGGAGCGAAACAGGAATTAAAACTGTTGCAAAAAAGGGGAAAATTGCACGGGTAGGTAATTCGACGCGACGGAAAGGGTCGGGGGAACAAGAAATTTAACGCGGACGAAGTCGTGGGCAGAAGCTAGTATTAAAATTTAATTAATACGTTATTTTTGATTATACCATATTTATTTCCTTTCGTAAAGCATGCTTTATAAATATTATCTTTACAAAATATTTTTTCGTTTTGCCTTGTGTCGCAGGTATGCTGGGTTTAGCTACACTTCTCAAGGTCAGCCCTTGGATGGGTGAACATTTAGTTTAAGTGTGGCGTTTGGTCGCAGGTTCGCTAGGTTAAGATGCACTTCGCAAGGTTAGCCTTTGGATGGGTGACCATTTAGTTTTTATTTTGCCTTGTGTCGCATCTTCTTAAAGTATGCTTTAAAAAATAATTTCGACGTTTCACATCTGCCAGGCGCGACACGACGACGATCCCGCGACGGCTCACTTTTTTTATAAAATTTACTCTTCGACATGGTTCGACTCAGAATTATTTTTTAACCGAAACAGATTGAAATTGAATTGAATTTTAATTCACTTGTTTTAATTTTATGAACGAAAGGTTCTGAGAAGTCGAAATCGAAACCAAAATTCACAGCCCAATTTCTCTTGAATTTGAGTAAGTTAAGTGTTTGTTTAATATATCTTTAATATAAAAGTAGTAAAAAGTGATTCACACATTGTATAGATGACTTTTGCAACAATAAATTGTTATTTCACTTACCGTGGAGACGTTACAACTATCTGTAAATATGTGTTACTGTAAACCTCTTATGGGCGTACCCAGGGGGGGGCAGAGGGGGGCAGCTGCCCCCCCCTGGAGTTTGTGAATGTCCCTACTAACTATCTACTTTTGTCGATAAAATTAATATTAAATTTGTAATACAATATAAAACTTTTAAAAATCGTGAGCCGCGCCCGTTCTACCTGCTCGTTAGCAGCGCTGCAAGCAAAAATAACTTTAATTTCGGAAGTCGGGGTCCTTCGACCTTTATTTTAGTTTTTTGCCACTAACTTCCGAAATTAAAGTTATTTTTCGCTTGGTTGTGTTTTTTTGGAAGTACTTACATTGTTTTTTTTTTGCAAAAACGTTTTAATCTACCCTGCACTAATTCGTACACCATTACTGGCCAAGTCAATAGCAGTGACAGGTATTAGAATATCATCACGCTGAACAAAGTGAATTAAATACATATTGACAAAGCTAACGCATAAAACTATCAAAGCAAAGTCAATAAAAAATATATGGTGGTACCCTGAAAACCTATCCAATAAAAATAATAGTTTAAGACGTTTTTATTAAAACTATTATTTATTTTTATATTTTTAGGGTGTTTCGAATTTTGTGACGTATGTCAGCGTAGTTTTTGAAGACAGTTTTTTGCGTAAGGGCGCCCGCTCTGAGGATGCGCCCAGCGCGCCGGTTCCCAGAGGGTCATGGCCATCCGGCTAGTCCGGGGATACCACACGGTCTCCTGTGAGCCCGCGAGCCTCCTTGCCGGATTGCCGTCTTGGGATCTGGAGGCAAAAGTCCTCATGCAAATGTGGGAGTTGTGCGAGGAGGCAAAACGCCGGAGCGAAACTCCGCTGCTGCGAGAAATCACGGCACGGCGGACAGAACTCCCGCGGGTACGATTGTCGCAACCCAGTGTAGGGCACGCCACTATTGCGGCGGTAAGTCCTCTTTTTAAAGAGTGGATAGAGAGCGGCACGGCGTCCGCACCTTCCACCTTACGCAGGTCCTCACCAGACATGGCTGCTTCGGGAGGTTCCTGTTTGGGATAAGGCGGGAGGAAATGCCTGGGTGTTTCCATTGCGTGAATCGTATGGAGGACACGGTGGAGCATACGATGGAGATGTGCCCTGCCGGGGCCGAGCACCGCCGTGTCCTCGTGGAGGCGATCGGCGGTGGCGACCTCTAGCGTCCGGTCCTGGTGTACGCCATGGTACGGAGTGAGAGGGCATGGGAAGCCGTCACCTCCTTGGAGGTGACAGCTTCGCAGCGATGCGGAGCGCGTGAGGGACTCTGCACCCTCACGCCCCTAGCCGCCGCAGGAGGAGACGCCCCGGGCATCGAGAGTCAACGCAAATTCCCGGCCACCGTAGGCGCAGGCTTGCGAGTGGCGAGCAATGGGAAGCTCCGTCCGTGTCGACGGCGTGTTGTGTTCACGCGCGCCTCAAAGAGATGTAAGCATAATTGAAGGGGTCAGCTAAGACCAATGCCTGCCAAGGTTGCGAGATTTGTTCGAAAGAATTACCGTGACCCTGGCATATAGGCAACTGAAGGAACACGGGTGGGTTTTAGTCAGTAAAAGTCTGACACACCCTCCCGATCCACCCAGAGTGGGAGACATCATCTGATGATTTCCCACCCACAAAAAAGAGGCCTTCCGCGGAAGAAGGGAGTGAAGATTTCATCCAATCAGCTTAAATAATTGCTACAGATTTGAACCTTGAGCTGGGTTTACCTAAGACAGCAAGCCGCCAACAACAGAAGGCAAATCAACCAGCAGCCTACTGCGGCCAGCATCTTTTTTTTGTTTTTTTTTTTCAGGATGGGAAATCATCAAATGACTTCTCCCGCTCTGGGCGGAGCGGGAGGGCGTGTCAGACTTTTACTGACTAAAACCCACCCGTGTTCCATCAGTTGCCCATGTGCCAGGGCCACGGTATCTCTTTCGAACAATCACGCGACCCCGGCAGGCATCGGTCCTAGTAGACCCCTACACTGCTGCTGACATCTCTTTGAGGTGCGCGTGGAACACTACGCGCCGTCGACCCGAGCTTGGTCCTTACCGGGCGGCGAGCTACCCATTGCTCGCCACCCGCAAGCTCGCGCCTACGGTGGCCGGGAGTCCGCTATGGACTCCCGACGCCCAGGGCGTCTCCTCCTGCGGCGGCTAGGGACGTGAGGACGCAGAGACTGCCACTCCCTCACGCGCCCCGCCTCCTCCTTCGCGAGCATTACTGCTTCGCAGAAGGAGGTGACGGCTTCCCATTCCCTCTCGCTCCGTACCATGGCTCGCACCAGGGCCGGACGCGAGAGGTCGCCACCGCCGATCGCCTCCACGAGGACACGGCGGTGCTCCGCCCAGGCAGGGCACACCTCCACCGTATGCTCCACCATGTCCTCCAGACGATCCTCGCACGGCCAGCCCCTTAGCGATTATTTTCGTCGTTCGATATGCGTGCCCTATTTGGATTCGTTACTTTCTTCATTAGAGGCGAGTGCAAAAACCATTCACCAGTATTTACTCTTTCATTGTTGCACCCTGCTCAGATAATTAAAATTACATTTCCAAAATTGCAAAACATTAGGGAGGAAGTTTATATATTGTATGAATTAGAAGGGATCACATCTGAAGCCGAACTATGGCGCACTTTTTGGATGAATAAGCAGGAGCAGGACTTTGAAAATATTGAAATTACAGAGTTAATAACGGAGTAGCAGAATCATTTTACCCGAAGGTGAAGCCAGCCTTAGAAATTTCCGCCATGGGATCTGGAGGCAAAGGTCCTCGCCCACATGTGCGACTGGCGTGAGCAGGCGAAACGCCGGGGCGAAACTCCGCTGCCGCGACAAATCGCGGCACGGCGGACAGAGCTCCGGTGTGATCTCATGGCGACATGGCGGGTACGATTGTCGCAACCCAGTGCTGGGCACGCCACAATTGCGGCGGTAAGTCCCCTCTTTGAGGAGTGGATAGAGAGGCGTCACGGCGTCCTCACCTTCCGCCTGACGCGGGCATGGGTGCTTCGGTGGGTTCCTGTTCAGGATAAAGCGGGAGGATACGTCCAGGTATTTCCATTGCGAGGATCGTCTGGAGGACACGGTGGAGCATACGGCGGAGGTGTGCCCTGTCTGGGCGGAGCACCGCCGTGTCCTCGTGGAGGCGATCGGCGGCAGCGACCTCTCGCGTCCGGCCCTGGTGCGAGCCATGGTACGGAGCGAGAGGGAATGGGAAGCCGTCACCTCCTTCTGCGAAGCAGTAATGCTCGCGAAGGAGGAGGCGGGGTGCGTGAGGGAGTGGCAGTCTCTGCGCCCTCACGTCCCTAGCCGCCGCAGGAGGAGACGCCCCGGGCGTCGGGAGTCGATAGCGGACTCCCGGCCACCGTAGGCGCGAGCTTGCGGGTGGCGAGCAATGGGTAGCTCGCCGCCCGGTAAGGACCAAGCTCGGGTCGACGGCGCGTAGTGTTCCACGCGCACCTCAAAGAGATGTCAGCAGCAGTGTAGGGGTCTACTAGGACCGATGCCTGCCGGGGTCGCGTGATTGTTCGAAAGAGATACCGTGACCCTGGCACATGGGCAACTGATGGAACACGGGTGGGTTTTAGTCAGTAAAAGTCTGACACGCCCTCCCGCTCCACCCAGAGCGGGAGAAGTCATTTGATGATTACCCATACTGAAAAAAAAAGCCTTAGAAATTTTCCTAGCAGTGCATTATTCCACGGATTTCACCGCTGTAATTGAACGGTTATTCAGCACACTCAGACTCGTAAAAACATAGCTAAGATCGACCATGACCGAAGTACATTAAATGGGCTTTGTATGCTCAGTTTACATAGCAAATTTGTTAACGCTATGGGTGATTCTTTCACAAAAGACGTTATAAACCGTTTTACTGAAGACCCTCGAAAGTTACTTTTAAAATAAATATTGTATATTGAAAAAGAATTTAAAAAAACCTTTTTTAATTTACGTTTATTTATTTGCTTATTAAAAAATCTGATTTGCCCCCCCCTGGCCCAGAACCTGGGTACGCCCATGCCTCTTACCATAAAATTTACAAAATAGGCGCTGGTTTGAGGTCGATTTATCAAAATCAAATGATGAGAAAAAAGTAGCTCATTCATTTGGTGAAAATAGAAATATTCTTTCATATGGTGTATTTAAAGTTATAGAAATATAGTATTTTAACTGTAATAACATGTCTATAACATCACATAAATCAACAAATCTGAAAAATTTCGTATACCACCACATAAGTATGTTTGTTGTTGGAGAGTCTTGATAGTTCGATTTTTTAAACAAACCAAGGTAATAGTGAAACCTTCGTTCTTAGGTTTGAGCAATAGGTCTGGCCCAGTCTGGCCATATAGATGCCGTACCAAAACATATTACGGACTCAATGGTTAGCATCCTTAGGGCCGGTATTAGTAATTCCCTTAAAAGGAAACTTCACTAACCCGGATGGGATGGTGCTGCTGATGTGAACCTCTCTTACCCACTCATTAGAAATAAAACAGTTATCATCAAAAAAGAAACCCAGTTTTTTGCCCGTCTACTTGTCCGTTTTCTAAAAAAAATTACGCTTTGAAAAAAAAAAACTATCGAATACTATGTTTTAGGATCTATATTTCGGTAAGTTTTTTGCCACCGACTTCCAAAATTAAAGTTATTTTTTTCACTTTGTAGTTTTTTTAAGGAAGTCGGTTGTTTTTATTATTTTATTTTGTAAAAAGTTTTTATTTTTAACGTTTTAGTTATGGTATCTACCCGCACTAATTCCTATGCCACTACTGGCCGATACAACACTACTACTGAAAATTAAGACTTATTTGGTTGTCTCATGGATGTCATTGTCAGAATTGAACCTAGTTAAAACGAGACTACACTGGAAGCATCAGCTTTCAAATAAAAAAGAATCATCAAAATCTGTTCACCCAGTCTAAAGTTATGAGATAACAAACATAAAAAAATACACTCGAATTGAGTACCTCCTCCTTTTTTTGAAGTCGGTTAAAAATAATTCTGAGTCGAATCATGTCCAAGAGTAAATTTTATAAAAAGTGCAGTTGACTCTTTCTGCTTTGCTGCCGTCGTACTGTGTACCCGAAACGTTACTTTGTCTATTTTTCCGTCGACAAAACCCCTATCTACGGTGGTCATGCTACGCATGCAGCAGGAGTTATTTATAGAGAGCTTACTGGGGTTAATGTTTTTAGAATTTTACACTCACGCAATAAAGAAAGGAAGGAAGGAAGGAAGTTTTAGTTGTTAATGGTTTGCTTTTAACCAGCGAACGGAGAAAGCGCTACTTTTTTTGGAAGCTGAGCTGAAAATTGCGTTAGCCTACGTGCTAACATCATTTTTATTTCACTTTTTTTATTCGAATACAAAGGTAAATAACGAAAATCAAAATTGTAGTAAAAAATTAACTGCAAGGCACATACGACAGAAAAATTCAAATTCAAAAACGAATTCGATAGTTTTTTTTTTTTTCAATGCGTAATTTATTTTAGAAAACAGACAAGTAGACGGGCAAAAATCTGGGTTTCTTTTTTGATGATAACTGTTTTATTTCTAATGAGTGGGTAAGAGAGGTTCACATCAGCAGCACCATCCCATCCGGGTTAGTGAAGTTTCCTTTTAAGGGAATTACTAATACCGGCCCTAAGGATGCTAACCATTGAGTCCGTAATATGTTTTGGTACGGCATCTATATGGCCAGACTGGGCCAGACCTATTGCTCAAACCTAAGAACGAAGGTTTCACTATTACCTTGGTTTGTTTAAAAAATCGAACTGTCAAGACTCTCCAACAACAAACATACTTATGTGGTGGTATACGAAATTTTTCAGGTTTGTTGATATATGTGATTTTATAGACATGTTTTTACAGTTAAAATACTGTATTTCTATAACTTTAAATACACCATATGAAAGAATATTTCTATTTTCATCAAATGAATGAGCTACTTTTTTCTCATCATTTGCTTTTGATGAATCGACCTCAAACCAGCGACTATTTTGTTTTTATGGTAAGAAGTTTACAGTAACACATATTTACAAATAGTTGTAACGTCTACACGGTAAGTGAAATTACAATGTATTGTTGCAAAAGTCATCTATACAATGTGTGAATCACTTTTTACTACTTTTATATTAAAGATATAATAGTAAACAAACACTTAACTTACTCAAATTCAAGAGAAATTGGGCTGTGAATTTCGGTTTCGATTCCTACTTCTCAGAACCTCTCGTTCATAAAATTAAAACAATTGAATTAAAATTCAATTCAATTTCAATCTGTTTCCCGAAAAACAGCTTAAAAAATTAAAAATATTACTTAGTAATAAGTCTCTCAAAATCCCCGAAATCTCGCATTATAATTCTCAACCAAATAAAGGAGCTCATTTATTACATAATAACTGAAACTATATTTCATGTTGTTCATTAAATCTTATGGAAATAAAGTATTTTATTTATAGAAGTATTTCTGTAAAGTCAATATCAGTGAAATAGAAAAAAAATCGTACACGGCCTCTGAATATTACGCTTAATTAACAAGACAAACCGTAATAATTGAATTGGGGTCAGTAAACTGGCACGTATATATAGTATGGATATGCCTCCGGGATTCCGGGATTTTGAATGTTGTTATGTGGAGAATAATGAATACATCAGCAGTGGTATTCTGTAAAAACTTTCATCGTGATAACTTGGGTGAAGTGAGCTTAAAGTGAGTGTTAATCCGTAGCATCAGATGAAATGACAGCTCACTTCACCTAATTTCTCACGGTTAGATTTAACAGAATAGATCAACAGTATGAATTTTGCTGTCTTTGCTCCACAACCCAGTTACTAGTCATACGATACCCCTAGGTCAGACTGTTTGTCAGACTTTCGGGCTTCAGACAACCCGTAACGACTGTCAAAGATCTATAAATGACAGCCGGTATGTAACAATATGGTTAAACATCCACGGACCAATGGCGGCAAGCGTAGCTTAACCTGGTCGATTATCAATGCGGCTATTGTTGCTTAACCACACGCCCCGCTATGCATTGCTTTATATGTTCGAAAAATACATAAATAACGCAATGAATGTTGTTGAACAGTAGAAATTTAAAGCCATTCTTACAGTCAGTATGTTACGCAATTACTCCGCTGCAGTCATTACTCTCTATTCAAAGGTCTTTTGTTTGAAAGTAGGCCACGTGAATATTAGGTACAGTATGTAGAACCGATATCATCATTATAATTATCCCTTAATCCTCCCGGATTACCTTACTACCTATATTATCCCAGTTTGTGATTGCGCTTTGCGAATATATACACAAAATGTTTTGCTATCATATCGCGGTAAGAATATCAAATCACAAGAGGTGTGTCTGTATATTTACACCTCTTTAAATAATACTGATAGTACAGTATATTCGGCCTTGGGTCATTAGGTACATACGCCAGCACATCAAGGTAACTGAAACTGTCAAACCCCAATCAACCTTGAGCCTAATGCTTTAGCGATAAAGTTGAAAATCTATTAAAAAATTTGACAGATTGTAGTAGATCGATATGCTTTTTTTTTTTTTTTTTTTTTTTTTCAGGATGGGAAATCATCAAATGACTTCTCCCGCTCTGGGCGGAGCGGGAGGGCGTGTCAGACTTTTACTGACTAAAACCCACCCGTGTTCCATCAGTTGCCCATGTGCCAGGGTCACGGTATCTCTTTCGAACAATCACGCGACCCCGGCAGGCATCGGTCCTAGTAGACCCCTACACTGCTGCTGACATCTCTTTGAGGCGCGCGTGGAACACTGCGCGCCGTCGACCCGAGCCTGGTCCTTACCGGGCGGCGAGCTACCCATTGCTCGCCACCCGCAAGCTCGCGCCTACGGTGGCCGGGAGTCCGCAATCGACTCCCGACGCCCGGGGCGTCTCCTCCTGCGGCGGCTAGGGGCGCGAGGGCGCAGAGACTGCCACTCCCTCACGCGCCCCGCCTCCTCCTTCGCGAGCATTACTGCTTCGCAGAAGGAGGTGACGGCTTCCCATTCCCTCTCGCTCCGTACCATGGCTCGCACCAGGGCCGGACGCGAGAGGTCGCCGCCGCCGATCGCCTCTACGAGGACACGGCGGTGCTCCGCCCAGGCAGGGCACACCTCCACCGTATGCTCCACCGTGTCTTCCAGACGATCCTCGCAATGGAAGATCGATATGCTGGCGTCGGTACACTGCTACAAGAATCTGTTACCGCTCGAATGACGTTGACAAACATTTGTGCAATTGTTTTGTGAAATATCAATTGAAATGTGGAATACATTACAATTGATATTTCACATTTCATACACAAAACAAGATGGTAGCGTTAAATTCCACTTTGACCACGCGCTACAATAGCCGTGTAGTGGTACACCATGTAACATAATTTAATTAACGCAAAACCTCTTTCACCCCAATTACAGTATTGAGTTTAATGCATAATTAACTGACTAAAACTGATTTAAGTCACGATCCTAGCCAGGCGCGGTCTGAGGGCGGGAGGGGTCCTAGGGGCCATGACCCCCCCCCCCCCCAAAGCATTCAAGCTTAACCTCTAAGTCCCTGAGATACCACATTTGGTACAGACATAATGGTTTTTTAATTGTGTCTGTAATTACGGTAATTGACTGGTTAATGAGAGCCTGAATAATATACTGCAATTTTAAATGTACTTAAACCTGAACGAGGAGAGTGTTTAAAAATTTCGAGTTCGTTTCGCTCGCTCTTGCATTTATCATTCTCATAATTGCCAGGGCTATCTTGCTACAGGTCGACAATGCAACCAATGGTCTCGAACGTCATAGAGCGAGATCGGTAGAATTGCCAATTAAAACGGTATATTTGTACCCAAAATCGGTAAATGACATTTCCATGTGTACTGTGAAATCGTAGAATATTCGTTATATTTCGGTATTTCGGTAGAACAGAGCCAGTGGTCTCGAACCTACCGAAAAATCGGTAGGTTCGAGACCACTGAATGCAACTCCTATTTCTGTTTGAAAAAATTTATAAACGAACCCTAACCTGAACGGTGAGAGTTGTTAACATTTTCGAGCTCGCTTCGTTCGCTCTTGCATTCGCCGTTCTCATAGTTGCCGGGGCTATCCTGCTATAAGTCGACAACTTAACTCCTGTTTATTGTATTTAAAAATATCAAACAAACCCTACTCTGAACGAGCAAAGTTGTTAAAATCTTCGAGCTCGCTTAGGTCGCTCTTGCTTTCATCATTGCCATAGCTGCCTGAACTAGGCGAGTTATAAAAAATTTTGAACTCACTTCGTTAGCTCTAGCATTCATCATTATCATAGTTACAAAAGATATCCTAGCAAAAAGTCGAAAATATAACTCCTATTTCACAAATCCAGACTCCGGGTTGCTTGTGAGAAATTTCTAAATCCAATAACACTAAACGATCTGTCAAACAAACCCGGAACCTCAAGCTCAGCAGTAGCGATTACGATCAATAGACCAAGGTATACCGCCCTGAAAATATTCCTCGGCATTCACGGTGAACCCCCCCCCCCCCCCCCCAAATGTTGGGCCGCCACCGCGCCTGGTCCTAGCATTACTATATGCATTCAAAATTGAGTTAAATTGGCTTGAAATAAGATTTAATTTTATTTCAATAAATCGGCAGTAGGTAGGTACCCCAAAATCAATCATTCAAAAAAAGCCATATTAAAAGTTACTAAAATCTATTCAGTTGTCACTTATCCACATACTACTGTCAGGACTTGCATTCAAAATTGAGTTAAATTGGCTTGAAATAAGATTTAATTTTATTTGGATAAATCTGCAGGTAGCAGCAGCAGGTACACCAAACTAAATCATTTAAAAAAAAATGCTACATTAAAAGTTACTAAAATCTATTCAGTTGTCACTTATGAACAAACAATTATATACGTATTGAAATTTCACTAAGGTTCTATATAACTGTGTAATAAATAAATAAAATAATTAAATAGTTTTTTTATTTCTCTCACACTGGTGTGTAAACTCAACCAATAGTTAAAAAAAGTGAAAATTGATTACATTTCAGTAAAATGTGTTTTTTGATATATGTTTACTTTAACCAAAGGTCAAATAATTCACAATTAATAAAATATTGACAACCCAAAGTTGGAGGGCTAAACAATATGGCGGATCTCTAGCACAACATCTGTTTTGTACATGTTTTTGTATTTCTGCTGCAACTGCTTTGCGCAAAGGTTTGTTGTTATTTATTTAACTATTGCCTGTTCCCTAATAATTTTAATAAGATTAAGATGATTCATAGTCAAGATGAAAATTCAAGAAAAATAAAACGTGGTGAAAATTGTTTGACTTCGATCTCGTGTTATTTGCTTTGTTTGACATTTAAACAGTCAAAAAGACGATAGATACGTTTTTAGTAAACGATTTCTCATTACATTGGCAGTTTATGATGTTAATGGTTAAGTTTGACTCGTTAAAATATATATTGAAAATCTAAATAGCCTTATAACCATTAGTTTACCAGATCCACTACGGATAAAAAAATAAACTTTATTTCCATAGCCTTTCTTATGTAATCAAAAACCGCTTCACGAACTGTGTGTGTGAACCAGAGCCAAACCCATGCCTTACCGCGAGGTATAGGTTTTTTTTTAATGCTTCCTGTGCATATTTATTGTGCACACTTGTATGTTTGCATGATTGTTACTCAATCACGCGAACACGGCTGAATGGATATCGAAAAACTTTTGGCACACAGGTAGTGTATAACCAGGATTAGTACATAAGATATTTTATTTCTTAATAGTAGGTTTCGAAGGGAGAACAAGAGTATCTACTTAAACGTTCAAATTATTTTCTTACTCACTCTATACAAGTGTTTCACATGCAAAATGATGGAAATCTGTAGCGACATAAAAAAAAAGATTTGTCCTTTGGTACTCGTCTCACTCACTTAACACTTTTTCGTTATATTTATTAGGTACGTACGCACTTTTATAAGTAAATAAATATTGATTTACTCTGTATAAAAAGAAATTTACTTTATCAACATTAGGCAACAATTCTGGATACTACATAGGATACTTCTTTATCTCGGTAGCGGGCGAAACCACGAGTCAAAAGCTAGATACAATAAAAAACTAAAGTTGCAGTCAGAATCGCGACGCACTATAAACATCAACCCTGAATGGTTCTGTGTAACCCTAACTAGAACTTGTTATTTAGTATCGAGTGTCAATCAAGTCGCGAGATTGTTCAAACGAGCTACCATGGCCCTGGCATATGGGTAACTGAAGGAACACGGGTGGATTTTAGTCCAAAAAAAATGCTGGTCTATTCAACTTGTCTTTACTTTAACCGTTAGCGCCCGAATTGGTTCAGGGGTCAATAAACCAGACGGCGTGGCATTTAACTACAAAAAGTGTTGTGAGTATCGTTGTAAGCAGTATTTTAAATTATAATATTGCAATAAAAACAATGGTTCCATGATAACGTTAAAAGAAAACAATGTATTAAAGTGACACCGTAAAAACACTACTAGCAGTAAAGGTACTCAGAGACACCACTTAATAATTTTAATCATTTATCTTTCGCTAACAGTACACACAGCTTCATATAAAAGAAATATCAATCTATCATTTTCTTGACTAATAGTACTCGGAAAACGTGATTATTAAAATTATAATAACAGGTACTTATTATTAAGTATTGTCTTTGAGTGCGCCAGTAAACACAGTCCTATCCAATTGCATTATTATAAATTCCACTAAACTGGTGAATCCCCCCAGGCCGTTGTAAATGCGCTAACCGCGGAATAAGACCTAAAACGCACCACGAACATCCCACACGAAATTCAATAAAATCCACGACACCTTTTCGCTTAGAGACAAAGGGGTTATACCACACCCTTATCAGAACGCAACCTACGCACAAGTACGTAGTGAAAACGAAGCCAACAACCCTGTTGGCTTCATTTTCACTACGTAATTGTGACTGAACGCCTCAGGATGGCAGAAATAATGAGTTCCAGTTAAAATTACAACTCGCATCGATCAGTAAACAAAATTACAAAAAAAAAACTAATTAATTCACTACATGTTTTTATGCATGATTAACTTACAACGAATCGTGTAATTTAATCATGCATAGCTTTCGTAGCCAGCGCAAGCATGCCTCGTGGAAGCGCTACGCCGCGCGCCGCACGCTACGAAGCGCCTGCACGATCGCACGTAGCGCTACGCAAGATTAATTCGCAAACTTGAATGCATTCGTAGCAGCAACAATTCGCAGTTATCAGGTTTTCAATCTGACCCTGGATCTCAAAGCCGTATGTTATATTACAAAAGTTAATATTGAAACACAAGGTCACGGGCACTAATTAACATGACGTCGCTACTGCGTAACCGAGCCAATTAACTGCACCACACCACACCAATATTATATTCAGCAACGATATAGTTATCGACATTTAAGACACGCGTTGGCACTAAACATTTTCGCATCGCGATGTGTGGGACGTAATTTCATTCTAACTGTGTCTTTACGTTTGAAGACACGAATCACAATTTCTATTGGCTTCATGCCAAAATCGTTACTATTGTAGTTGCCGAAATTCACTGAATTGTAGTATTTATTCGCGTAAAGCAGGTTTTTTTTTGTTATTACGTAATGCGTTATTAGTAAACACAGACACAGACATGGGCGACACGATAAGAGTTATAATTAAAACATTTTGAGAGCCTAACAACGCACCATTTTTAGAGTACGACGTCACTCCGCGCCGCAATGCAATGACCAAAGAGTCTGGGCGCCGGGGTGCAAGGTCAAGTACGCTCACGAGTTGGATATATACGACTGATGTAACGGTATGCACTTACGTAATCGAGTAAACACGATGAGATGCGAGATCACGGATTGAGAAAAAATCTATGTAGACTTTAAATTGCGACAACACTCTGAAATTCGCGAATTTTGCGCAAAAAGTATCGTTTTAACCAGCAAGTATCGCGCTGTAGTGACGCACCGCCACGGAGCGACGACTAGGGGCGGTGTTATTGTCCGGGAGGGAAGCGTGAGGCGCACGCGGCAATTCGAAGTCAAGGTCGCCTCGCGGGAGCTCCTCCGGCAGCTGGGCGCACCAAGGTCACGCCTTCGCTACGCAACCCCGGCTCAATCAATACTAAATTATAACGAAATACCTGTCTACTTTCTCGCTCTACACACGCACATTGTCATTGATAACATACGTTACTACTACATTTTTGTGGCTACCATGTTCACAACGAATACACTCATGGCCACGCGGATCTTTGTCTAATCATGTTCCGCCAATGTAACGAAATTAGGAATAATAATTTGTGGGTATAGAAAAGGTCAAAGGTTAAAAGTTCCCACCAGTTGGGGGAGACTTATGTCCAGCAGTGGATGTCTTACAGCTGAAATGATGATGATAAAAAAGGTATGAAATTTGAGCCGTTATTTTAGATCGATCCGTCAATTACGGTCGGTGCGGCAGTTTAAGATATTTAAATTGTTAAATGGAAATTAAAATCGTAATAATAATTAAAACAGTAGAAAACTATCTATCTTTAACCGACTTCAAAAAAGGGGGAGGTACTACCACTGTATATAATTATACCTATATATTTTGTTCACCGATTTCTCCATCAACTGTGGACCGATTTCAAAAATTATATTTTTAATCGGTAGGGTATGCTTCAAGGCCGGTCGAATATTGCTTTGGTAGTTTTGCGTTAGCTTCGATAATACGTATACATATTATATGTATACGGATTAAATATCCAGTTTGTTTATCGTGATTTTATTCTAATACTTCCTGTCACTGCTATTGACCTGACTAGTAGTGGTATCCGAAATAGTGAGGGGTAGATACCATAACTAAAAAGTGAAAAATAAGAACCTTTTTTTAAATAACTTTAATTTCGGAAGTCGCTAGTCGGTGGCAAAAAGTTAAAATAAAGATCCAAAGACACCATCTCTGCCAGGGTCGCGAGATTGTTCAAGCGAGATACCGTGGCCCTGGCATATGGTTAACTGAAGGAACACGGGTGGGTTTTAGTCAGTAAAAGTCTGACACACCCTCCCGCTCCGCCCAGAGCGGGAGAAGTCATTTGATAATTTCCTATCCAGATAAAAAAAGACACCAGTTTCCGAAATTAAAGTTATTTTTCACTTTGTAGTTTTCTTTTTTGGAACATGGTTGTTTTTTTATATACAAGATTATTTTTAGTATATGCGAAACCTGAATATAGTTTGTTCAGAATCAGTAACTGAATCGATTCCAATAATTTTTACACCATGTTAATTTTTTACCAAAAATATTTAATTACGCTTCCTAATCGCGGGCCTTAGTGTTTTGTTTCGATTTTAAAATTATCATGTCTTTCTCGTATTCAAACGTCCATTACACGGAGATGGTACGTACACTAGCTGTTTGTGGTGATCTGCATATGTTTTTGCGTGGACAACCAGGTAACTTATCAAGCTTATAACTTTGTGATTATTAATGATACAGTTTTGAAATTTTTTTCATAGATTCTTTACATAAAAATACTAGACCCGTGTTTCGGGTTTCGCATAAACAAAAATTAATGTTGTATATAAGGTGTATCTATTCATACACGAAATATTTTAAGAAGTACACCTGTAGGTGGTAAAGACGCTATAGCAACGAATAAAAAAATTTCTAAGGGTTTTTTTTTTAAATTTAATATGTATAAATTATTTGACGCACATAAGAAATACTGGCTCCTTCTTATTTTTTACGGCCCGAGACACCGCGGCCATGCTCGTGCCGTCTGGTCGTCGCCCTCGCAGGGTCAGGCGAGCCATTCATAGAATTTGGAGTAAAGGTTTTATGCAAAACGTCTCAAGTAGTTTTAAAATTGTAATAATTACGAAAATTCAAAAACGCTTAGGTAAAAATGTTATTTTTGCTTCTATAGCTTCTTTACCACCTACACGTGTACCCCTTAAAATATTTCGTGTATGAATAGATACACCTTATATAGATTTTTTTAATATAAAAAGAGAAAAGTCAGGTGCGTAGTACTCGCCACCGGCGTGTGTGTATGACCAATTGTATGAACCTAAACGAGGCAAAAAGAGTATGTAAGGATCGTAGCAGGTGGCGTTCGGTAGTTTCTGCCTACCCCCAAGGGTGAAAGGCGTGAATTTATGAATGTATATAAAAGGAGAAACGAATTACTGAAATATCAACGCCGAAACTACTGGGACAAATAACGTGAAATTTTGCATACAGCTTCCTTTAATATGAAGAGGAGCACTACGGGGCTTTTGGAAATTCGGCCTTTAAGGGGGTGAAAAGGATTTTTTTTAAATATGATAAATCGAATTCCTTGTGTTAAAAAACTTGGAACGTTGAACATACCTAAGTAAATGATAAAGTATCACATTTTTAGGTTTTCTTAATTACCCCCTACATTTCTTCGATTGGGGTGTCAAAAATTGTAAGGGAATCACCATTTTCAGCTGAGCGTGGACAAGATGCCCGTTAATCAATATTTTTATTGAATAATATTATTAATTTTGATGGAAATATTTTTGCACTTGCATTAACGCGTGTTTCCATAAACTCGAAAACCTGTATTTCTATTATTATCATGTGATGAAACGAAGAACTACGGATGGCAGAATCGTGACTTCGAAGTCCAGGATACTCGAGGAAGTCGAGAATTTTTGCGGGCGCTTATATTTAACGCAGATGTTGAATCCAGCGGGACAAAGTGAAGATGACCATGGAGCCAAACTAAAGCGCCACTACACGAAGGATATACCAGATGTCGACCAGTGCTAGATTAGGGCGGCTCTCAAGCAACTAAAGAACAAAACGGCACCTGGAAATAACGGAATAACGACAGATCTGCTTAAAACGAGCGAGGCTCCTGTCCTGAGAGTCTCTTCTACTCCGTCATCTTAGAGGGTACAACATCTGAAGCATGGAGCAGGGGGTTCTGTTCTTCAAAAAAGGTGACAAAACCTTGCTGAACAACTTTAGGCCCATCTCACTTCTGAGCCACGTATATAAGCTGTTTTTGAGAGACGTCTCGCCAGGAGACTTGACGAGTTCCAGCCACCAGAACAAGCCGGTTTTCGTAAAGGCTTTAGCACCGAGGACCACATCCATACTATTGGGCAAATTTTACAGAACAAAGAGTACAATCAGCTGCTGTGTATGGGATTTGTGGACTATGAGAAAGCCTTCGACTCCATCGATATTTTGGCAGTTTTGGCCTCTGTGCGTAGTTTAAGTTTTGAGGTGTTTGTACAACGCTGCATCGATGACGTTCCGGATCCAGGATAGGAAAACCACCCATTTCCAACTGCTCAGGTGGGTGAGACAGTGAGATGTGATATCCCCGAAACCAATGCGCTGCAGGACGTTTTTAAGACGCTGGAATGAACTGGACAGGGAATCATCGTGAACGGCAAGTACATCTCACACCTTTGTTTTTCCGACGACATTCTTATAATGACAGAGGCGCTGGAACACTAATACCACATGCAGCTTAATAGAGCCTCTCGACGGGTAGGTCTCGGCATGAATTTGGATAAGACGAAATTCATATACAATTCGCACGGCGTGCCGAGTCCAATCCGCGTCAAAGGAGCGCTTTTCGAAGTTGTGAAGGAGTATGTGTACCTAGAACAAGTAATCCAGCTTAGCAGACACAACTTCGAGAAAGAAGCCGACAGGAGGATCCAGTTAGGTTAGGCATCGTTTGGAAAACTTCGTCAAGTCTTCTCGTCGCCAATACCGCAATGTTAAAAACCGGCCAAGTGCGAGTCGGAGTCGCGCACGAAGGGCTCCGTCAATCAATCAATCAACGCAGCCTATCGCAGTCCACTGCTGGATATAGGCCTCTCCCATATTGCGCCACAACACCCTGTCCTGCGCCTTCCACATCCAGTTTGCCCCAGCCACTTTCTTTAAGTCCTCGGTCAACTGAGCTGGGGGTCGTCCCACGCTACGCTTGCCGATACGCAGTCTCCACTCCAGGACTCGTCTGCTCCATCGGCCATCGGTCCTTCGACAGACATGGCCAGCCCACTGCCACTTCAGTTTGCTTACTCTGCGAGCTATGTCGGTAACTCCAGTTCTTTTCCGGATTTCATTTCTGATTTTATCCTTCAAAGAAACTTCGAGCATAGCCCGCTCCATAGCGCGCTGAGCTACCTTGAATTTCTGGACCAGCCCAACTGTCAGTGTCCATGTTTCGGCACCGTATGTCATTACGGGCAGGACGCACTGGTTGAAGACTTAAGTCTCCAGACATTGCGGGATAGACGACGAGAAGACTTGACGAAGTTTCCCAAACGCTGCCCAACCCAACTGGATCCTCCTGTCGGCTTTCTTCTCAAAGTTGTGTCTACCGAGCTGGATGACTTGCCCTAAGTAGACATACTCCTTCACAACTTCGAGAAGCGAACCCTCGATGTGGATTGGACTCGGCAAGACGTGCGAGTTGAACATGACTTTCGTCTTGTCCAAATTCATGCTGAGACCATTCAGGCCGTGCAGCATCTGGTCCAACTATCCCAGCGTCTCTGCCATTACGAGGATATCATCGGCATAGCGAAGGTGTGAGATGTACTCGTCATTCACATTGATACCCTGTCCAGTCCAGTCCAGCGTCTTGAATACGTCCTCCAACGCGTTGGTAAACAGTCTCGGGGATATCACATCCCCCTGTCTCACCCCCCTGAGCAGTTGGATTGGGCTGGTTTTCGTATCTTGGATCTGAACAGTCATCGTTGCAGCGTCATACAGGCATCTCAACACTTCGATGTAGCGCCAGTCAATTCGACATCGTTGCAGAGAGCCCAGAACTGCCCATATTTCGATAGAGTCGAAGGCTTTCTCGTAGTCCACAAATGCCATACACAGCGGCTGGTTATACTCCTCGGTCTTCTGTATAATTTGCCGAATAGTATGGATGTGGTCTACTGTACTGAAGCCTTTTCGAAAACCGGCTTGTTCTAGTGGCTGGAACTCGTCAAGTCTCCTGGCGAGACGGTTCGTGACGATTCTCGAGAACAGCTTGTATACGTGACTCAGAAGTGAGATGGGTCTATAGTTCTTCAGAAAGGTTTTGTCACCATTTTTGAAGAACAGAACCACCGCACCTTTGCTCCACGCTTCGGGAATTTTACCCTCTTGGATGACGGAGTTGAAGAGACTCGCGAGCTCTCTCAAGACTGGAGCCCCGCCCGCTTTAAGGAGCTCTGTCGTGGTTCCGTACCATTATCTATAAAAACGCCCCTTAAATATTTATTTTATTCTGTTTTTAGTATTTTTTGTTATAGCGGCAACAAAAATACATCATCTGTGAAAATTTCAACTGTCTAACTATCACAGTTAATGAGATACAGCGTGGTGACAGACGGACGAGCAGCGGAGTCTTATTAATACCGTTTTACCCTTTGGGTACGGAACCCTAAAAACTAAGGCCCGTTTCATCATATGCCAAAACGTGGACACTGACAGTTAGGCTGGTCAATAAATTTAAGGTCGGTTAGCGCGCAATGGAACGGTCTATGCTCTTAGTTTCTTTGAAAAATAAAATAAGAAACGAAGTTCGAAACGAATCCAGAAAACCAACTGAAATTATCAACATAGCATGCAGAGAAAACAGATTGAATTGGAAGTGGGCTGGCCATATATGTTCAAGGGCCGATGGCCGATGGAGCAGACGAGTCCTGGAGTGGCGGTCACATATCAGCAAGCGTAGGGTGGGACGCCCCCAGCTAGATGGACCAACAACCTCAAAAAGGTGGCTGGGATGTCTATCCCAGCCGACTGGATGCGGAAGGCAAAGGACATGATGTTGTGGTGCAACATGCGAGAGGCCTATGTCCAGCAGTGGACTGCAATAGGCTGAATTGATTGCCAGTATTTATAGTCGAGACCAAAATGTTTTCCGACATTCTACCCTTGTGGGGGTGAAAAAGTGTGATACAGTTTGAAAAACCCTTATTCCTTTGGTAATAAACTTTAAACTTGCCAAAACATGCTTTAGTAAATAATAAAGATAAACACAGAAAACAAAAACGCGTTGTCAGTCGTATTAACCCGAAACAAAGTACTAATATAGTCTGTCAGGACAGTTTATTCGATATTCGTTTGATCTATAAACTTAAAAAGTGGCCCGAATATTTATTTACCTAAATCAATTTTAAATATCACAAGGATTATATAATTTTAGAAAACTACCTTTTAATGGGGGTGGAGTGGGTGTTCATTTACATCCACGAAATCGTATTATTAGGTATCAATAAGCGTTATAAAACGAAGAATATCATTTCCATAAAATATTTTTTTCAGGAAACAGTTCGCCCGGATCATGATAAATCCATCGTATTCTTGGATTTGGCTTCTGTCAAAAAAGAATGGTTATATATTTAATAATTTCGTGACGTTGTTGTGGGCTCTACTTACTATCTGTGCATCAACCGTTGCGCGTGTATTCTTGGCACGACGAGAAACTCATTTACAAAGCTTTTTCTGATATTTCTCATTATACTTTCATGAACACTTTTACTTTGTTCTTAGCTTATTGTCATAGAACTAGTACAAAAGTAATTGGGGTCTGAGGCAGCATTTACTTGGAAATCTTCGTTCTATTTAGTTTTGCTTCTACCTTTTACAAAGCTATTTCTGAATTATCTTTAGTTAGAAATAGTAGCAAACTGCATACTAACCTTTATTTATGGAAAGATTATTTCCATGACATATGTAGAATTAACAAATTTAACGCTACTGGGAGTCGACTCGTGCCTTACCTACACCTTGCCACGGTCAATTCGTGAATGGGTCATCCATTACAAAATGATCGAGCCCGCTCCGTATCTCAGGAACCATCTTTACTATTGTCTTTAGATAAGTACGGATAAAAGCCCAAAAGTCTTACCAAGGTGTATCATAAAAGCAGTAACTGGATGGTGGCGGTCAGATAGGCAGTCACTCCAAGTAAAAAACCGGTGTACAGCTGCGTCTGGTTAGACTGCAAGCTAATCCCAACTACTAAAAGGCTAATCTGATTGATTCATTCATATAAGATCGAGGCAGGATTGTTCGAGGGCATCGCCAACCGATGGCCCGGGGGAGGGATTTTGATATTGATGATGGGGCATGAAGCTTTACACTGGTAATGCTAAATCCGTCCCTTAAAATGAGGATTTTAGAATGCCAATGGCATTACAATACTTAATTCTCAATCCTTTATTGCATACCACAATGTATAAGCATAGCCACAATGCTTAGGTGGTAAACATTAGATTTAGTCATTACTAGACATCGTGATGAGTTCACTTCTTTCCTCCATGACCATCAGCTAGACAACCTCCTCATACAAGAATCCTTCGAAACCCGAACATTACCAACCTTGTTCGTAATGATAGGTCTCGGTGTCACAAAGGCCCTATACTGCATCCATATAGACCGACCTCCTCTCCTAACTCATCTGGAGGTCCTTACCTGTCACCTTGGAAAAACTGGTCATCAACCGAACACCATCATTTCCGCGTATACCCTAAAAATGGTCTTGAGAATCCCTTCCTTCTCACCAGAGCGACCCGATTGCGCTAATGACTTTGCCTTCTTTCTTCAGTCTAAATGACTCTGTCTTCCTGGCGGGAGATCTCTATGTCAAACATCCATCTTGGAACTGTAACATGACCTGTACCATGTCACCTCACTTGGGCACTATCCCTGACCATGTTTTGAGGGATAGTGTCCAAATGCGGCGGCCGTCGGGCCGGGATCGTGTTTGCTAATAAGTAATCTTGGTAGCAAACACTATGACCGCGATCGACTCCTTTAGATAGAAGAACATTCACGTACAATCCGTATAGATAGAAAAACATCGCAAAAACTACCCGCTGACGTACGTGAACTGATAACTGAGAGGAACGAGGGCATTCTTGTGTACAACTCATTTCAAATGTGACGCGAAAAAAACCCATAAGCTCCAAATTCAGCGTGCAGTAAAGAAATGCATTGTGGAGAATCGTTCCAAGGGCTGATGCTCGGTGAACCAGATTCCATACACCAAGCCCTCTGGTATCTTCAAAGGAAACTATGCTCCGCCGAAAAGATCTCCAGGCCTCCTAACAGTCACCCCTATAATAACATATAGTTCTCAAAAATGGAAGTCGGTGGCAAACATCTTTAATACAGATCCTAAGACACCGACTTCCGAAACTAAATTTATTTTTCACTTTGTAGGGTTTTTAAGGAAGTCGGTTGTTTTTTTTTGTAAGTAAGTTTTTTTAACCCTCACGATAAGGCTGAATGCCTAGCCGTTTAACAATAACGCGTTTATTGCGTACATGAGCTTATAGTAGTTAAGATAATCAACCTGCAGGCGTAGCATGACCAATTTTATCTCTATTCTACCAAGAATAGACGAAGTTCTTTCTATTCAATTCGACATCTCTTCGGCCTGAGCACGGGGCGACCAATAGACTCGGGTTTTAATGAAGACAAAGACAGTTGTTATTCTTTCCATAGCAAGACACTGGTAAATAATGTAATTAAGGTGGACCCGCTACGGACTTTTTCATTGAATATGTCATACAGTGGGATTAAAGGATCTTAGAGTATTGTATTGATGATTATAATTAATATAAACCTGTAAAAAAATGTACCCTCAACTGAAACTCCAACTCAAAAGTAGAGAAAAATTTGTCGCCATGCTCGACATCGTAGAATTTTGTCGACTGAAGAATAGAAATATTTCTTCTCTTCAGTTTTAACATCGCCGTGTCATTTTATCTATTCTTCCGTCGACAAAACTCGTTTCTATGGTGGTCATGCTACGCGTGCAAGTAAGGTTAAACTAGTCGATATGTTTTCCATACAAACATCGGGAATTGTGCCACACATGCACAATATATCACACGCACTTTCATTCAATTCAGATGCACACGCACACTTCAGAACTTACGAGTTTTTTTTTCAACTAAGTCTGCTGTTGTGGCCTGTCATTTGTGTGTATGTAGACTCAGCGATATAAGTTATTTTTAACTATGCGCTTTAGACACCAAAAAACATTTTCTAAATTAAATATCTTTTATCACGAATGTGTTTTGCCGGAGCTGAGAGATCCGCGTTACCCTAAAAAATTACAATTCAGAGATCGAATGTTAATCAAATTGCCATACAGACAAAATTAGCGGAACATGAAAAATTATAATTTTTCTTAAAATTTAACACTATATTTTATCAATTAAGATTTAAAGAATAACATGATGATTTTATTTATTTTATTCTATAACTAGCTTCTGCCCGCAACTTCGTCCACGTCAAATTTTTGCTCCCCTGACTCTTCCCGTCGCATTGAATTGTCTGCCAGTTTTCGTCCATTTTTCGTTGCTCCTCCGGTCCTTTTGATCGTAGCGTGATTTTCTATAGCCTATAGCCTCCCTATGTACATCCAAGTGCTGAGATGTTTGTATGAAAACCCGACAATGACCGTCCAAACTCAGGACCGGCAAACTGAACATATCCCCCTGCGTCGAGGGGTGAGACAAGGGGACGTAATTTCCCCGAAATTGTTCTCTAACGCAATGGAGGACGTGTTTAAGACGCTGAACTGGGAAGGACGCGGCATTAACATTAACGGCGAGTACATCTCACACTTGAGATTTGCAGATGACATCGTTATACTGGCTGAATCGTTGCAAGACTTGCAGCAGATGCTGGACGGCCTAGTTGATTCTTCTGTACGCATTGGTCTCCGGATGAACTTGGACAAAACTCAGGTTATGTTCAACGACCACGTTACTCCGGGACCAATTGCTGTAAATGGCAGTACTCTCAAGGTTGTTCGAGAATACGTTTACCTCGGGAAAACTTTGCAGTTTGGTAAGAACAACTTTGAGAAGGAGGCTAACAGAAGAGTTCAGCTGGGCTGGGCAGCATTTGGGAAGCTTCGTCGAGTATTCTCGTCGCGTATTCCGCAGAGCCTAAAGACTAAAGTCTTCAATCAGTGCGTCCTGTCTGTCATGACTTACGGAGCTGAAACGCGGACACTCACGGTACGGCTGGTCCATAAATTCAAGGTCGCTCAGCGAGCTATGGAACGAGCTATGCTTGGAGTTTCTCTGAGGGACAAAATCCGGAATGAAGTGATCCGGCAGAGAACTAAAGTTGTCGACATAGCTCACAGAATTAGCAAGCTGAAGTGGCAATGGGCCGGCCATACAAGCCGGAGAACCGATAACCGTTGGGGTAGACGTGTTCTTGAGTGGAGACCACGAATTGGCAAACGTAAGGTAGGACGCCCTCAGGCTAGGTGGAGCGACGATCTTCGCAGGGTGGCTGGTAACAGCTGGATGAGAGTTGCTGAAAATCGAGCACAGTGGCGTGAAATTGGAGAGGCCTCTGTCCAGCAGTGGACTGCTATAGGCTGATGATGATGATGATGATAGCCTTCCTCAATAAATAGGCTACCCAACACAAAACTAAATGAGTCTGTCCCGTTAGTCTAGTGGTTAGTGACCCTGACTGCTAAGACTGAGGTCGTGGGTTCTATTCCCACCCAGGACAAATCTGTGTGATGAGCACAATCATTTGTCCTGTGTATTGGTGTAATTTATCTATAATATGTATGTATTTAGAAATATATAAGTACTAGCTTTTGCCAGCGGCTTCGCCCTGGTGGAGGTTGGTAAATATCCCGCGGTAACGTACTACCGGGCCTATGTGTTAATCCAGGTTATAAACTAAATGTGTGACAAATTTCATCCAAGTCCGTTCAGTAGTTTTTGCGTGAAAGAGTAACAAACATCCACACATCGATACATTCATACATACAAACTTTCGCATTTATAATATTAATAGGATGTTTATCAGTTTTCTGGATGCCATAGTACAGGCTCTGCCTAGTTTGGAATCAGATAACGTTGTGTTGGTTGTCCTAAGATAATATTTATTATTTTTAAATACGGACCAGTAGTTCCCGAGATTACCGCGTTCAACCTAACAAACAAACAAACTCTTCAGCTTTATAATATAAGTATAGATATAAATAATAATTCATGCTGGTTATGTAAAAGCACCCTTTTAATAATTAAGTAAGCAACGGACAAACCTTGTAGCAATCTATCGTAGACCACGTTCCCACACGCACTAGATTTTCAACCCTCGGTGTTGAACCGAGCAATGAGAATCCAACAGTGTATCCCAGCGCGTCAAAAAAATAAACTCTCGGCGCCAAGCAGTCCATAGTCCATTTTTACGTCCGAACGTGGACTAAGCCCACGTTCCCACAGACAGACGCAATACAATCGTATAGTCGTTAAAAAAAAAGACAGTTTTCAATTTTCAACTCTGCGCCAAGCGAACGTTGAATATCCAGCGAGCGAAAATTCCGCCGCGATTTTATTACGTTGCTGCTTAACCGGACTTGACTTGTGATACCTTAATAAATTAGAGCCTCCAACCCGGGCTTGAAAACTTAAAACTAGATAGACTATACGCTAACAGCACCCCTATGGACCTCGGGTTAGGGCATCGTTGGTAGAGGGCAGCAAAGGACGGGCTGAATCAGAATGATAACGTCGATTCAGTTCGGAACGGTGTTCATGTGCGTGCGAACTATGTATATACGTGTAGACCAGCCTGGACTGCTCATCTCTGTCGGAATTTTCTAGTTGCCATTTTATTTATACTAAACTTTTACGCAGTCGAGTTTTTTCATTTCGTAATTCTTTTTGTGGTACCTAACTTAATACAAATATAATATTCGGAATTTTTTGTAAACTTCTCGACACCTTTTTACGAAAATCTTGTTGATCATGTAAAGTTTTCATTAATAAGTTGTGCACTGGAGACCATTGAGACGATTTTCCCCCATAGCGCTTCTCGCTCAGGTTTTAAGTCTTCATTTTCAACAATTTTCGTGGTTCTGGAAAATTCTGTTGTGTTTTTTTGTGAAGTGCGAAGTAATTAGTACAAACAAATAAAGGAAATTCGAAGAGGAAGAGTTCCACAGAAAACTAAAATTAATCATTGATTGTAATACGAAATAAACCAGTTAAGTTTAAACGCTTGAACGATTTCCTAAAATAAAGATATGCGTTCAAAGCGGAATGGAGCTCACTGAATTAAAGTATACTACAGTAAAAGCAATCTCGAATTCAGTTGACCCCTCCACCCTGGAGGGGTCTGTCAGCCTAAAACCACACGGTGTTCTGCTGCTACCATTACCCAGGGTTCTGGAATGCTTACGTATATCATCATACTCCCCCGGCCAGGTGTAGGCCCGCATGAATTCACGCCGATCCCGTCAATACTTCACTAAATATCTGTCAATCCAAATAGACGACACAGTTGTTTGCTAGTGCTACGGCTGGTTAGTCGTCTCGGTAGAAGTCAAGTTCGTCTCACAAGTCAAGTTTGTCAACTGATATGCGGCAGACATGACCGGCCTAAGGCTGAGGGGCTTTCTTAGTTGTGACTATAGGTATGTTTAATAACGTGTTTTAAAACTAGTGAACTTACTTCCTTGTTTCGACTGAAAATAAGATTTTGATTAATATGAAACCTACTTTTGAAACAGTCTCGAAAGTCTCGTTTTTCCCGGGTTTTCGCGACCCCATCAGGTCTTGAATTTTTTTCCCGGGACTCAAAAATGTAGCGAGACTGAAAGCCCTATCCGACACGCGGTCTCCAGGAGTAGTCTGCTCCAACCGCCATCGGTCCAACAACAGACATGTCCAGCCAACTGCCACTTCAGCTTGCTCAATCTGCAAGCAATGGCGGTAACTTCGGTTCTTTCTTCTTAAGTTACGTGAGATGATCAGTAGAATTGTTAATTGTTCAGAGAAAAGGTTGAATGTGGCTGTTGCTTGAAATATCTATTTATTTTCTCACATACTAACAGATATCAAGGCAATTAAAATGACGATCAGGGTTGAAGCAACATGTTGTGCTTTGATTAGATAAAGAAGATCTAAAGACTGCCAGGGTCGCGAGATTAGTTCGAAAGAGGTACCGTGGCTCTGGCATATGGGCAACTGAGGGAACACGGGTGGGTATTAGTCAGTAAAAGTCTGATACGCCCTTCCGCTCCACCCTAGAGCAGGAGAAGTAATTTAATCATTTCCCACCGACAAAAAATATTAATAAAAAGATCTATAGAGGCTGCAGTTGGACAATACAGGCTTGATAGGAACAAGTTTATGAAAACGTCTACTTATTTCGTGATGCCTTCTTGGCACAAAAACTTTGTTCAAGCCACTCACATCATTTATGTGGATGTAAATGGCATTATCACATCATAAGGTATCTAATCACAAATCAATGGAAGTGTTTTAATATTGAACAACAGTGTGTTCTTATTGAAGTCTGTTTATTGATTAGGAACCTAACTGACTAGTTAATAAATGGAAAGCTGGTTATTGGTGAACCTACGCCTATTTACTGCAACCTACATCTACTAGCTGTCCCTGCGACTTCGTCCACTTACTTTCCCTACGTTTCACTCCAATAGATGCTTCGTAAAATCCTTTTTTGGCCTACGCTTCAAGTTATGGCAGAAAGTAAATCAACCAACCTATTGCGAGAAAATTCTGTAATTAATAGGTAGCCGGAAACAATTCTGGCGCAAAAACTTGAACCTATTGGAGCATCAGACATTTGCGCATTTCTCATGAATTTTATAAATTATACGTTAAATAGAACGGCAGTCCCATTTGAGCTTGTTTTCCCCAGTCCGATCACCATGTACAGTAAGCTGATCCCTGAGGCGAAACCAGCCAAATACTTAGGTGTGATCCCCGAACACCACCTTACCTTCTGGGAGCACATAACGACGGATCGTTCGCGCGCCGCGTTCGCTCTCGGTAGACTCCACTTCGTTCTGACCGCCCGTAGGAAATTGTCCCTTAGGTGCAAATTGCGTATGTACACCGCGGTTATAGCCCTATCATAACTTATTCGAGCGTCGTCTTCATGCACGCTAAGCCCAACCATATCCATAGGATGCAGACCCTCTAAAACCGTTTCCTTGGAAAGGTTCCGGGAGCTCCTTTCTATGTCCTAAACGAGAATCTTCATCTAGATCTCAGAATGCCCAGCATTCAGCAGTTCATGAAACGCCTTTCCAAGCGTTTCTTTGACTCTGCTGTGAAGCACCCCAATCCCCTAACCGCGGTAGCCGCCCGCTATACTCCCTCCCGCATTAATGCGATTCGCCGACCGAGGCATACCCTAACCACTCCCGATGACGCTACAACCCTCCTCCAGGGGAGTAGTAAGCTGGCACTAGCATTCTAAAGATACACGGACACAGACCGGCTTCCTTCCAACGTCGCCGCCGAGCACCGCCGCGACGTCCCAAGCCCGCGCCGTACCTTTAAAACCATATCAAGCCATACCTTTAAATCCGCCCCTAAATAATAATCCATTGATCCAGCCCGTCCCTTGCTGCCAGCGATACCCTAAGCCGAAGTCCTTACCCTACAAAAACTCGCTCTAGTTTTTTTTTTAAGCCCAAGCTGGTAGCCTTAATTTATTTAGGTAGCCAGAGGCAAGTCCATAGGTTGACATACGAAAGGCATTCCAAAAAAATAAATGTCTGAGCTTGTTTCAGTTTTTCAAGCTGTATAGCTATATTTATAGCTGTATTTTATAATATCAATTAATTATTGCTGATCTAGGTAAATAACAGTTGTCATATGAATATTTTCCATCTGGAAATATTTAAATTACCTTTTTAAAAACTGTTAGATTTTCTAGTAATACGTAATGTTTGTGTTTTACCCAATAATCATCCTTTTACTTTGGTTTTTAAATGTACCGTTCCTGGCATCCTGACCTAATGGGTAAGCATGAATTATTCCACCTCTGCCTGCCTCTTTGGAGAATACAGCCGCGAAGTTATGTTATCTTGGGCGCCATTTTGGAATTCTTTTTTGACCTCATTTCAGAGTCAACGCCGTTGAAACAAGAGTTGAGGCCACATCGGCACAACACGATTTGCTTTGTATTAAAATTTAAGCGGGATGCTCCACTGCCACCACACTGTTACCCACGGCCCCGTTACGCTCGCAACAAAGGGTGGAATAAAATGAACGCGGTAGACCTCCCTGTGTACAGCCTGTGTAGCAGTAGAGGGGCAACTTTACCAAAAACCCACACTTGACAATCCATTTATTATTCTCTTTGGCCGCAAAAAATGTCAATTTTACAGTCCCATTTTCAGCATCAGCACTTAAATTGCATTGCTGTCTAATAATACCAAAGCATTTAAGCTTTGTAACTCGACCTCAAAGGTGGGTGTTGTTCATACCTACCTTTCAGTGCACAATCACTAGCTTAGGTGACATGTTTATGGCCTCGTGTGTCTGTTTACATTTAGTCAGTCCCAAGTTATGAGAACGCGGGTTCGATTTTCAGAAGCTCTGCCCAATTTCCTAGCACTGTCATTGTTCTTGGATAAGCCAGGTGTTGAATTATTGACCGACTTTAAATGCATTTACCCACGAACTAATAAGTCCGACCAACGTAAAATAGGTTTTCTACTTTACGTGAGAGCTGCGCTTACGTATGTAGATCTTACCTAGATATTCTAGTGTCTAGTAAAAATATATTGTATGTCGGTCACCTACAAACTCTTAATCCATTCTTTAGCTGCAACAGAGACGACAAGGACATATTTAGGTACCTGTGAGATTTATTAGAAACTTACGAGTTGCCTGACTCTCTTGCTATGACATCAAGTTATTAATAAAACTCGTTACTTTTTCATAGCCACTTGTTATACTTACCTTAACTATACAAATAGTGAGTGAAACAAGAGAAGGTAGGGGGTAGATAGGTACAACAGTTTTCACCCTTACGCCATAAGCAATAAGGTTGAAAAATGGTTGACCGCCAGTGTCCGTGAGGGGACGTATGTAGATACCTACATTTCTATAACCTTTTACCCCCTAACTACTTTTACTCGAACGTTTTAAACGGTTCATTCGGTTGAATACTCTCGTTTTAAGTAACTTAGCAACTGTGGCTGTTTTTACCCTGTTCTCGTATTTTATACTTTTGTTATACAGGATAATTTTTTATCCAGTGCGTAAATTGTAATTAAATAATAAAACAAAAAAAACTGCTATTCCATACATTTTGATCCCGTAGGTATTGCATTTTTCTATGAAACAGCAGTTTTTTTTTGTAAAACCGACGAAATATCAATGAAGAAGAATTAAATATAAATATCTGCGCAAGGGGTCTAGAATGATGTGCTGAATTCATGGTTACAGTTTGCGCACTGGATAAAAACTGATCCCGTATAACTACGTTGCATGGGACATTGACGCGAAGTCTGTGACCATGAATTTAATGGGACACGATTCTAGACTTACCCTGGTAGATATTTTGCGTCGTATATAAAAAAGGTACATTGACCATGACCTGCATGGTGAAATGTACCCTTTGTATGTATGATTCAAGCGATATTTACTGGTCTAGTAAAATTTCTCTACAGAATTGTGCATCGATGTCCGTTACACCTTGTAAAGGAACGAATGCTCGCTCTCTGTCTACAGCCACCGTAAATATTCGTGAATGGATCTCCTTCCCCCTAGGATTCCGTCCCTTTCTTTCCGTAATATGGATCACGGTAAGGCGCGACAAACAAATCGCGTAGAGTAAAACAAGTCTTTACCGTATTTACCTAAAGTTCGTTATATCCCAGATAGGTACCTTGACAGTAGTTACTTTACAGAAAAACAATCGTTCTAAAACCGATAGACTTTTGGTATTTTATTAGATATTAAAAATCTAGTAAGTGCTTAGCTACCTAAATAAAATGAACACATGAAATTTTCTTACTATATCATTTTAATAGAATATTTTGTCTAATTTTGTGTTAGTAACGAAACAGTCACATATATTTAGGATCACCTGTTCATTTTAATTATAGTCACCGGTAAATAGGTACCTCATTAAACATTAAATAAATTTCTGACGAAAGAGGCTTTAAATACGTAAATTTTGGATCAATAGAATGGTAGCCATCGTAAGATGTAAACAAGAAAGCCAAACCCCTGCCCAAAGGGAACAAAAGACGCAAGCGTATATTCACCCTACTTATTGTCGTGACCAAGCCGAATTTTTCATCGATTGAAGCCAACGTATGCCAACCACGATGCCCTACAATGTTTACATAGAAACGTTCTGATCGGTATGCGGCATAGAATGAAAACACGGAATAATATAACACCAATTTTGAATGGCCAAATAAAAATAATATCGTTGAAAAAATAACACCACTGTGACCAGTGTTATTACTGTTAGTTTTATCACTCGGGGAGCAAAAGTTACGACAACAGCCGTTTTGTGAACTTTTTCGGACTAGCATAAAAGTATTTAAAACTTACTTTACGTATCCCGTATAGTGTGCTCGATGTGTTCCGTAAACCTCTGCGTTTAAAGTTGAATTGCCCGCGAATTCGGCGCCCTCTAGGCTCGTTCACAGCAGCTTAAGGTCACGCTACACTCGCTTGTGGCAAGCGCGGCAACTGTCACACGACTGTAGAAACTCACAAACGGCGAAGCGTGCTGCGCGCGCACCTCTCCTCGCTTTACTACATAGTGCCTTTCGCTATTAAAGCAAAATTGGCCGGTTTTTATCACCAAATCTAAAACTTAGCCGACACCGTAAGTGACTTGCTTATAAATCGCAAGTAACCCTCTGAACTGGGCGACGCCGCGTCGTGGCAGCGTCGCAATGCAGAAGCGAAAACGCCCTCTCTCACTATGTTGCGTTGGTCCGACATCATCATTTGTATGCATCACAGAGCAGTTGCCGACGCTCTTGTATTATTAACCAGTACAATGTTTCGTGTAGACATTGCATTCGAGTTGACCTAATAACATTTCATACATTTTTATGTTGATGGGTTCTAGGGTTCAATATAAAAAAATAAAAAAAAATAAATGGAGACTATGGTCGTTAGAAAATATAGCAGTTTAAAAAAAACGATCTTATATCTTACACAAGTTCTAAAAACTGCTGTTTCACAGACGACAAACCTATGTAAGCATACATACACCAATATCAACACCAACCTATGTAACATAAGAAATGTGAATAACTTCATAGTCCTTGCTAAATGTGTTTGCCGGTCTGAAGTAGAAGCGCACGACTGCGCAGTAGGTGGTAAAGATGCGCATCGCATTGAATTGAGTCGTTACGCAGCACAGTCATCACAACAAAGTGAACGTGTTTGCAAACCCAACGCACAGATTGCCTCGTCCGCCGTGCGATGAGTGCGATCGACCGGCGCCAGCTGTCCACTCGGCGCTAATGTCGGTGCGTTGTCGTGGGTCTGGCGCTAGTATTTAGGATATTCCTGCGCAAGTATTGATGCAATTAAAAAATACAAAATCAAAATATAAATTTCATAGGAATTTTATTGAACACAAGAGCACACAAGTGCTAGTAAATACACTTAAAAGTAATGTCGTACAAAGCTTAATTACTATGATATTCGTTCCTCGAGTTGAAATAGCAAACAAAATAATAATAAAGAGATGGTAATACAAGTATGATAACAATCATGAATAAGTGCAAGATATGCTATACATAATATGCAAATTACAGCAACAGGTTCATAAAAATATTCACCATTAAACTATGAAGAGGTAGATACCTAGCTCTAGTTCTTCATATTTTTAGGTAACAGAACATATATTAATTTTGTCAGAAAAATGGATACACACTTTCAGTATCAGTCAAATATCATAGCCTTACTATAACTATACTTAAACTACAATACAAAAGATAGATTTACGTAGCTTTGGTAATATAAAGAAAAACATTTTGCATTTCAATACAAAACATTAAATTAACATTGTGCATACATTAATATTCGAAGAAAAGTCAGTGGTCGTTCCTTAGTATGGCATAGATATTTTGAACTTCATTCATGATATTTGAAATTAAAGTAGGTATAACTAATGACTTACATAAACATTCGAGTGCGCCTAATGGCGTTACTCGGGTCACACGAGAGGCATAGCATGCAGCGTATTATGGGTCAGTGCGCGATTGTAACCCAACCGCTACTATATCGTAACACAGGCACCACATAGGCACTCAGAGAAGGTCCGATCCATAAAACGAGACAAAACGCACGGACACATAGACTCGCAGGTACGTACAGCAAATGCAAGCGTATTCGCGTTAGATAGGAAGCTCGCAAACTACAAATGTTCTTTCATTCTTTGCAATTTTCTGGTCAATATCAGGTTGTATATCTTATACCTTTAATCGAGCAATTCTTGTATATATATATATATATATATATAATCTGAATCTCGGAAACGGCTCCAACGATTTTCATGAAATTTAGTATACAGGGGGTTTCAGGGGCGATAAATCGATCTAGCTAGGATTCATTTTTATAAAATGTCGTTTTATTCGTGTTTTCAATGACCAACTTTATCGATAATCAACTTGAACATAAACTTATTATTTTAACCCTTTCGCGAGCATTGGCAAAATAATTGCCACACCACTTTTTAAAAGTTGCGCCGAAATATATGAAGTAAATTGATATTGTGCAACTTTAGACAGCTAACGCCATCTCTTAGAATAATGTTACAACAGTTTGAATTCCGCCAATCAAATTGACAGAAGAAATATTTGTCATATTGGTGACGACGTGCAAAATGTGAGGTTGTTTTTCAATGTTCTAACCTAAATCCATCATAATCAAGAAAATTACCGTGTAAAAAGTAAGTAACGATATGTTTTATTTTAGCTCTAGATCTGACTTATTGAATATACGTAATATTTCGAATATAATGCACTTATAATACCTTTTACGATAACGGAAACTTGACATTGCCTCTGCCCTAAATATTTGGCAAAATAGTTGCCTATGCTCGATAAATTATTTGTTATGGATAAATAGTTGCCAATGCCCGAATTTATTTTTTCTTTTAGATGCCGCCACGAAAAATCCAACGTCGAATACCCCTGAGAATTGCGAAAATTATTGAATTAGTGAATGTCCCTGACGGAAACGAATCAGAAGATGATCTAAATAACTATGAGTCGGAAGAAGAAGGTGTCCTACCTTCAGTTAGCAACTTATCAGCTGCATCAACGTCAACGTCGTCATCGGTCTCAGTAACACAGAATCCAGTAGTTGACACTAGTAATTTGAATCAAAATATTGGTAGCCGCGTAATTATAGATATAGACAGTATTTTTGACAAAGAAGATGATTGGTCATCAAGTGATGAAGAACCTTTAGAGACGTACAAACGTAACAGAACCACACAACATCATGTTGTACACGATGATGCTGAATTGTGCGTTAGCGACGACGATTCTGAAGAGCAAGAGAATGATTCAGATTGTGAAGAAACAGAGTGGAAAAAAAGGAATTTAGACCAACTACCTGAAATAACAAAAATGTTTTAAGAAGGTGAATTTGATGAAGACATTTATCCGAATTACTTTTTTTCAATTGTTTCACCACCTGTAGAGTTTTTTGAAAGGTTTTTTGACACGGAGGTAATAAACCTAATAACAGAGCAAACAAACTTATATGCACGACAAAAACAGGCCAAAAATTGGACAGATACCAATACAACTGAAATAAAAGCTCTTTTGGGCATACTCATGCTGATGTCGTTACATCCGCTACATGAAGAGACGCAATATTGGTCTACCAACCCCCTGTATCATGTTCAGCCTATAGCGGATGTCATGCCATTGAAAAGATACAAAAAGCTGATGGAGTGTCTTCACGTCAATGATAATACCAAAGCGCTAAGCCGAGAAGATCCACAGTATGATAAACTATTCAAGTTACGACCTATGATAAACCTTTTGAATGATCGTTTTTCAAAAGAATGCTCGCTATCAAAATCGCAATCAATTGACGAATGTATGATTAAATTCAAAGGTCGATCATCACTGAAACAATACATGCCCATGAAACCAGTGAAGAGAGGCTACAAGGTTTGGGCTAGGGCCGACGCTTCGACAGGTTATTTATACCAATTCGAAATATACTCAGGCAAAACCGCAGGAATCGTGGAGGTCGGCTTGGGTCCTAACGTAGTCCTTCGTCTCTCAGAAGCCATAAAACATAACGGTTGCCATGTGACCTTCGATAATTTTTTTACGTCAGTGGCACTGATGCGCGACCTTTACAATAAAGGGATTTTCAGCACTGGCACAGTTAGGACTGATCGGGTAAACCTCTCCAAGATAACAAAGAAAAAAAACTCTATGCTAAAACATGATTTCAAATGGCGAGTCGAAACCACTTCAGGCAACATAGGCTATGTGCAATGGAAAGATACGAAGCCTGTAAGTGTACTTACAACAGGATTTGACCCAAAAGTCGTTGTTGATGTAAAACGAACACAAAAAGACGGCAATAAGGCCCTTATAAAATGCCCTCTTGCCATTGCACAATACACCAAGAGAATGGGCGGTGTAGATCAATTTGATCAGTTTCGATCTCGTTATAAATTGGGACGTCGTTCCAATAAATGGTGGATGCGTTTATTCTACTTTCTAGTAGAATCTGCATCAATCAATGCATTTATTCTTTATAAAGCCGTGCATAAAGGCAAAAAAATAAGCCAACAAAAATTTCGGGAACGACTAGCTTATGGGCTTCTTGATGGATACACTTCTCGAAAGAGAACTGCAGAACTTAGCTGGAAACGTTCTACGTCCACTATATCTCAGCCTGATGATGATGCTTCCAAGAAAAATGGTGTGCCTCGAGAGATTCGATATTCTCAACTTGGTGTACACTGGCCCGAAGAGCTACCATCATTTAGGAGATGTCATGTATGTAGCACAAGCATAAGAAACAAAAGATCTCGTTTCAGGTGCTCGAAGTGCCTAGTAACATTATGTGTTACTCCATGTTTTTATAAGTTTCACCATCAATGAAGACAAAAAAAAGTTTCCTGGCATGTTTTTATTTTGATTTTAGTAAAATATTCAATTACTTTGAGACTGATTTTAGAAGTTCTAAATAGTTTAGTTAGACTTTTCACAAATAGTTTGTAAGAGCAAACAAAGTTTGAAAACATGTGTCCAATTTTTGGTTTATAGTATATTTTATTCAATTTTTTGAATTATGATAACATTCGACGACATCGTGAGAGTCGCGGGTTTATTTTTTCCTATTAGATATAGTTTTTCCTATTAGATATAGTTTTTGATCTCAGATTGTAATAATATTACAATATGTTAGTTATTCAGAAATTTGTGATCTCAAAAGATTTTGAACTTTTAATAATACTAATTGATGTCGTTCTTAACCAATTAAAAATAAACTTTTTTAAGCCAAAAAGAGTGTTTTTATTTTTATAATAATGAAAATAAATAGCAAACTTAGGTAACTGGGTGAAAACAAGGCATTGGCAACAAAAAATTGACAAATTCAAACTGGGCATTGGCAATTTCTTTGCCAAATAAAAAGTCACAAACGGGCATTGGCAGAGATATTGCCGTACCTCAAAAAAAGGGGAGGGGGTAATCAAGAGGGGGAGATCTATTAGTATTGTTTTACAAATGTTATTTCACAATGTTTAGAATAAATAAAACCAAAATCGGAGGTGTAAATAGTATTGCTCGCGAAAGGGTTAAACACAATTTACCAAAAAATACCGAGCAAAGCTCGGTCAACCAGATATTTGATCTAAATATGACTCGTGACCGTAATAAATATGTTGTTGTGAAAAGACTTAATACGTCTGCTATATAGTCAGATAGTTTATTTCAATACTATTTCAATTGACATTGGTTTTGTAGAAATACGATTCATAATTTCTGATATAGTGAACATGGAGAAAACGTGTGATTTTGCCCGAAAAGCACGGTAATACATGTTTTGATGCGAAAAAAACGCAACTGATGAATAGTTGTAATTATGCCTAACAATCAATAAGATAAGTTCATATTACCCTATTGAAGGACTATTTCATGAAATCATGACATTAAGGTCAATTATAACTTAAGAAGGTGTATTGCTGATTCTAATTCTGTAAAGTCATATTTGTTACAACTGCGAATCATATTTCAATTAAAATAAAACTGATACCGATCAGAAATTTCATGGGCTACCTTAGGGCCATCACCGTTAACATACCCGTACGTTTTCGCTCGTCGTATGGTTGGCCTTCTTTACCTATCTATTCTGTGACGCAGGCGCCGCGTGGCGCTTACTGCAGAGAGACGGCGACCTATTTCCACAGAACCATTAAACATGGGGGCAGTGAAATGCGCTACACAGACGGCGAACTGCTACTTGCAATAGACAATAAGAAAATTCACATTTACGTTTATTTTTATTTTTTTACTTTTACGCCTGTCAAGTGAGCGTAGTGATAAAGTACAGGTTCTATTACATTATTTTGTTTTATTTTCTTACTTATTAGTGAGATTGTCTACAGTTACAGAAGACAGAGACTATGTTAACATAGAAGTATAACAACATTCTAAATATTCAACTCTACTATTGTAACAGTTATTATTAGTTAGTTGCATTATTGCTTAATCTTTTTTTCACATTTTAGGCACCAAAGACTAATTTTATTAATATTTAACAATTTTCACTAACTCCTGAAAGTGAGTGAAATGAAACAGGAACATTAAAGAGTTCGTGACGAGATTCAGTGATAAGGATTTATTTATTTGACTCGTGTACTCATTCTTTTAGAATATGGATATTGTTCCAAATAAACACGGTCTTGAGCTGCGTCCTCGCCATATTTGTTGCGCAAGTTTGAAAAGTGATACATCATTACAAAGTTACTTTTTTAGTGTTCACATACGCCAACCGACATTGACACAACAAAACGCTGTCTAGCAGAACTTATAGGTATCGCGTGTAAAGTATGGATTCGGGAATCATCGTCGATCCTCGAAAATATGAATGCGCGATGATGAGATCTAATATAGGGCTGTTATACCCATCGAAGTACCTACTTGTCAATTTTTTTTTGCCATGATTACAAAACTACAGATTTACAACTCTATGCAAAAAAAAAACTTCTGAGTGACAAATGACGATCTGCATCCAGAGTAGTTAACACGATGGAGAGGAAACGGCCAGTTATAGATACACTATTACAAAGCGCGGCAGTACATAACTTTTGCCCGTCTGTGTAGACGGGCAAAACACACACAACACAACACCGTGCTTGTATTTAGTCTTTCAACTGAATGACGCCTAGTGTTAGTGTTAACACTAGGCGTCATTCAGATGAAAGACTAAATACAAGCGCGATGTTGGATTTACAACTTTCAACGCTCAGGCGAGCGTTTAAAACCCAACATTTTATTTTTTAAAACACACACAAACAAACATCGTTTTATTTTAGACATTAGATGCTTTGCCTCTGTTGGGCGATTTCCGTACTAATTCTTAAATACGAAAATTATCGCGTTTACCATACCGGTTTTAAATCTTTTTAATAATATAAGTGGAACTTCATATAGATACTGAGAAGGCGCAGACCAAGAACCTGCATAGTTTGAACAAATTCTACTTATGTTTAATTCATATTTATAAAAACACGACACAAATGAGATATCACACAGAGTACCATAGCTAGAAATAAACTAATGAATATCAATGATAGAGGATTTTTGAGTATTCGTTACATATTACATGCTTTGAATAGGTAGAGTGAGAATGTTTCAGCTACGAATGATGACTAGGTTTCGGTAGGCCGGAGTCTTAAATGGCAGTTTTGTTCGTGGAAGCTGAGATACCGAAATAGATAAAGTAGAAACATTTTAAATACAAGTACCTATATTGCTGTACATATATCGAAAGCTTACAGGAACACTTATAAAGGAAGCGACAGTTAAGCAAGAAAAGCTCGCGTGGATTGTTATCATAGTAAGTGCGGTAGGGTAGACGAAAGGGCTTAACACGGTATCGGCCGTCTCCATTTAGTTTTATTAAAACGCGAACTATAAAGAAGTAGAGTGTTTGATATGTGAAAATCAAAGTGAAGAACGGGTGACTATATCAGCTTCCATAGAAAAATGCTCAAACCGCGGTCACAAAAGCCACAAATCAAGGGAGAAGTTGCAATCTCCACAACGGAGCAATGCGTTTTACGTAACCATACGATAACAATGAGAAAGTATCAGAATCTCTTGTGCAATACAAGTTGAATTTTCTATTCAATGTGAATGATACGTAGTTTATGCAATCATATTTTATCTGCAAATACTATAAATACGTGTTTACTCGAAAATGTATTCAACAATATTTTAAAAGTCCTTGATGTTTAGAAAGTTTCAAACATTTAATATTTGATAAAAATGGCACAAAATCTATTTTCCTATAATTATTTCTATTTTCATTATTTCGTAATAAAATATTTATTTTTTGCTACGGTTAATTTAATATTTTTGTACGTAATTATGTGCTTATGTGAAAATCTATACACCGAAAGCGTTATTTTAACGTTTTATTAAAATATGCTCATTTATAATATTATAATATTTCTGATATTGATTGCCAAAACGTACCTAAATGACAGGTTCAAGTACAACGTCTACAGTCGGGGACAGTTATCGTTACGAACTAATCTCTACCTTATAGCACCAAGCTAAAAATAACTTTGAATGATCGCATTAAAAAAACGTTAGCACTTTAAATAAATACGCGTATGATATTTTTACAATAACCAACAAACTTCCATCTGACAGTACGTCGATATAATTATATTTCCTAACAAGTTTCGTAACAATCCTAAATCTTATTTCCATTCACAGTTGAACTCGATGTCACGTATGTGGCCGGTTGTATCTAAAGGCCGCTTTTGCTTAAACGCGAACAATATTATTTGAGCAACACGTATCAGTGAGCACAAGAAACTAATGTTTGGTATCAATTAAAAGCGAAGCTACATATTACCCTTCTATTTTATAGTATTACAACATGAATTGTAAACACTAAATGCCAAATGAAAATCGTGAGCAAAACTTTCTCAAGCGCGAATGAAAACGTTTGCACAGACGAACTAACTTTTTGCGTCGCTTTTCTGTATTGTTTTTGTACAGTTCCAACAATTGAGCGATGTGAATTCAAAACTTTAAAAATTGAGCGCTCGTCGTGGCAAGAAATTCTTATTTATTATAATTTAGTAAGGATAAGCTAACTGGCAAGTAAATAGCCTCAAGCAATATCACACTAATTTGTTCATGTTAGCTCTAGAGAATAACTTATTAGCCCTAAGAGTTTTTTTTTTCTTTCCATTTCTTTATTGTGATGAAAATCTTATTAAAACCATTCACAGAATGTGGGAAAAGCTATCTAGCTACCTAAAACAGCGTCATAGTTTCTCGATACATAATTAAACCAAATATTTCACACAAATAAACATTTTATAGTAATCAAAAAATTTTGTAACTGTCATAATATTATATGATATGTTTGTTTGTTAAACGATTCCTGTAATAGTGTTAAAATGGCTAATACAATAACTGCATTCTATTTGACAAAACCGGTAAAATCTGACAGTAACTAAAATTTGGCTGCCCGTAGAACCTCTAAGCTTTATATACGTGACGAGTGAATATAAACACTTGCATCGTATATATATAAAGCATTGCATTATAGTTCCACAGAAATAGTATAAAAGCGTTAAAATCACATTTCAATTGAATTTATATCACTGTAAAGTTCCGCATATTTTTTGATCATTCATTTTCAGGATGAAACGAATACAAGTTTAATCCCTGTAGAATTAATTAAAACGTCAGGTCGCACTCAATATTCAATTTAGGTTGAAATTTAAATTTTGATCCATCCTATTTAACTTTTACTTCGAAAGATTCGACGAAATGAATGGTATTTTGTTTTATATTTGGTTGCCAAAAGAGCTTTATATAGCTTTCAGTTTTGACTGAAACTTTTTGAAAATAATTCAGTCGCAGTCAAACTGAAAGTGAGTTCATTCCGGACGGACAGAAGTTGGACAGATCATAACTTGCAACAGAAGTACGGAACTCTAGAATGAGTGAAAAACATCAATAGAATTATGATTACACTAACTGGCGTCATATTCAGATGAGTACAAATCCTAATATCGATAGCTCATAATTATGCACACATAATCAAAAGCTTTACAACTAAAATATAACTTGTTCATAAAAGGCGTAGTTACTTACGTAGTACAATAATACGATACTTGAAAAATGTGCTGGCGAAGTAGAATCACCAAATAGCTTGCGAGTAGATACACCACTTACTCGAACGACATGAGATTAGCCGGTAGTGGCTTTTTAGTTGTGGCATCTTCTATCACCCTCACCCACATCCTTGCTGCGGACTCTGAAGCGGCCCTAAAACAAAAACATTAATTAATACACAATTTATGAGTTGCCTGTACGGCTGTTGCTGGGTTGATGGCAATAGACTCGCCCCCTATTACATAGGACTTGAATCATAACTGGCGAAATGTGGGTTTACTATAGGCACACCTCTACCCAAACCTTGTGACGTTATGTTAAAACTAACTGCCTAAAGTCATTTTTAATAAATACCACACACCTTTGTAACCTCTCTTCTCTCTTAAAGACCCATAAAAGTAAAGACGACATTTCACTTCAAGCAACCTTACGAGATTTGTAGGTCAACACTAAAAGGAAGCTCTCAAATGCATAGCCGATTTTTACGACAGGTTCTAAATAGCAGTTTTATGTGAAACCGTTACGCAGAACATACATAGTGGTAAGTATTTCCAATCTCTATCTACGAAATATTTAAACGCAGAGTACTGCATCAAGTTTGTATCTAGGATTTTATATGCTTGATAAATCGCAAGGAGCTTAAAATACAATGGTCAAAGATAGTCCAAAGAACTTTTCCACTATAAAGGAGATATATTTTATACTAGCTTTTGCCCGCGAAAATTAACGCAGGAGGACTTACTTTTTTTTTCTAAAATAAAAGTAGCCTAAGTTACTCCTTGTTACATCAGCTATCTGCCAGTGAAAGTCCCGTTAAAATCGGTCCAGCTTTTTCAGAGATTAGCCGGAACAAACAGACATACAGACAAAAAATTTTAAAATTTTGTTTTGGTATATGTACCATGTATATATCCATATACACCTAGTAAAAAGTGGTTATCTTAATATTATAAACAGACTCCAATTTTATTTATTTGTCTAGATAACTGAATAGTTTATTAAATACTAGTGAGCCGCCCCTGCTTCGTACGGTTAATCATCATCTGCCTAGCCTTTTCCCAACTATATTGGGGTCGGCTTCCAGTCTTACCGGATGCAGCTGAGTACCGGTATTTTACATGGAGCGACTGCCTATCTGACCTCCACAACCCAGTTACTGGGTAATACGATACCCATTGGTAAGACTGGTTGTCAGACTTTCGGGCTTCTGACGACACGTAACGACTGTCTAAGATCTACGAAAGACAGCCAGGACCAACGGCTTAACCCTTTATAAGGCCGAGAAAACTTGCGCTAAAAAAACGATACCTTAAAAAGCACCCCACGCTTTTTTCCATTATTTTCCACTTTTTAGTTTGGTTTTCTATGGAAGCGTGTTTTTTAGTTTTTTTAAACTATTATTTATTTTCAATTTTTTAGGGTGTTTCGAATTTTGAGACGTATGTCAGCGTAGTTTATGACGTATGTCAGCGAAGTTTTCGAAGACAGTTTTTTGGTGTCCTGGTAGCCCTGGCAAGGATAATGGCACAAATTTATGAAATTATTGCATTGTCATCGGTCTTTGGCGGGTGTACAAAATTTGAATGAAATCTGGTCGAAAAGTGAAGAACAGGTACATCAGCTTATGTTAAAGAAATGACTATTAGACCACAATTCTATGTTCCTCAGATACCTAACTCTAAAAGTAATTATGCCATCGTCTTATATTATTTTTTTGTTACCTACTCTCAGTTATTATGCAAAATCTTATATACTGTTAACTAAGTATGTTTACAGGGATGCCACATTAAGTTACTTGGTTACACATTCACACACTTTCTCAGAACTTTGTAAATACACATCACATATACACATAATCACGCACATTCATAATACAAGTCCACTATACATACTCAGACACACAAAATCATGCATACAAACTCTAACACAGCTGCGCTGTTTTTACAAAATCACTTCTATTGAATTTGACCTCATCCGACTATTATCATCAGTCTATAAAATTTATGATATTCTTGTTATTGACGGTTATTCTACCAGGGTGATATTAAATGGGTGACAACCTACAAACTATAAATGAAATTGACAATGTTGAAATTGCGCGTTCGATAGAATGTGATTGCTCTGAGATCTCTAAGTATATTTCAGTAAATAATAATGACTTGACTATTGTCTCTCAAAATATAAGGAGCGTTTACTGTAACTTCGATGATTTTTCACTATTACTATCTACTTTTAAATTTGAAACGGATGTTATAATTTTAACTGAGTGTAGACTTAACGATAACAAACCAATTCCTAAACTTAGTAATTACCACTCTTTTGCCTCTACCAGACATCTAAACCAAAATGACGGGGTGGTAGCCTATGTTAAAAACACATTAAAACCAAAAGTAAAAGAAATAAAATTGGCCCAGGCATCTTGTCTCCAGCTAGATATTCTGAATACTCATATTTTGTGTATTTATCGGTCTCCATCAAACACTAACACTGACAGTTTCATTGACTCACTTAGCACTCACCTTGAAACAATAACATCGCAAAAAAGCGTAATAGCGGGAGATATAAACATCAATATTAGACCTAAAGACATAGAGACGTCACGGGATAGTAAAAACAGAGTGAACTATTTGAATATGTTGTCATTACATGGTATCCTCCCTGGGCATACATTACCCACCAGGGAAAGGAATTGTTTAGACCATTTCATGATAAAAATTAACAAAAAAAAGACTTCGGCATTTATCGCTATCCTACATACTACCATCACCGACCACTATACTACATTTATGTCACTGCGTAAGCAAAAAACAACACAGGTTTCAAATAAAACCATTACTAGTTTAAATTTCGAACAAGCTTTAAAACAAATACGTGAACAACATTTTTCAGATTTACTATTCTGTGATGATCCCAATCTATTGACTGAGTTACTTATCGATAAACTAACTGAAATAATTAATCTCAACACTACCACAGTAAAAGTTCCAAACAGTAAACGCATTATTAAACCATGGCTAACCCCAGGCATACTCCGTTGCATTAGAAATAGAAATAAACTGCAAAAGACATATAAGAGTGACCCATATAACGAAATCAATAAAATAACATACAATCGATATAGAAATCACTGCAACAAGCTCATAAAAAAATTGAAACGAAAATATGATAGGGAATTACTTGCTAAATCAAAATCAAACAATAAATTACTTTGGAAAAATATAAAAACTATAACCTACACTAATAAAACTAAAACTCAAAACGTTGAACTCATAAATATTAAGCCCACCCCTACTGAATCAGCAAACTTTATAAATAATTATTTTGCAAATATTGGCAAACAGCTGGCCCAACAAATTCAGCCTATTATAAATAATGACCCTACTTATGTACCTGATCAATCGGCAACACAAGTTAATTCATTTGTACTCATGGACACAGACCTCAATGAAGTAGATAACATTTTGATGAGCTTAAAGTCAGATAGTGCCGCTGGCTGGGATAATATCTCGACAAGATTTTTAAAGTACATTAGTAATGAAGCTGTCCCAATTATAACCCATCTTGCAAATCTATGTTTTAGACAGGGTATCTTCCCGGCCCTTCTTAAGCAATCCATTATTACTCCAGTTCACAAGGGTGGGGACAGAGGCGATGTCAACAACTACAGGCCGATATCCGTCCTTCCAGCTATATCGAAAATCTTGGAGAAATTAATCAACATTAGGCTTCTCAAATATTTAAATAAATTTAAAATACTATCCCCATCACAATTTGGATTTAGGCAAAATTTATCTACCGAAGATGCAGTTACTGCACTAAGCTCGCTTGTGGCTAGTCAACTTGATAATGGCAACAAATGTTTAACTGTCTTCTTGGATCTTAAAAAGGCATTTGACACCGTCTCTGTGCCAATCCTTGTGAACAAACTAGAGAAAATTGGTATAAGGGGAATTTCACTCAATCTTCTTAAAGATTATCTCTCTAACAGGAAACAGCGGGTTAAGTTGGGGCAATATGTCAGCGATGATGCAGAAGTATTATTTGGCGTGCCTCAGGGTAGTGTTTTGGGCCCCACACTTTTCTTAACATATATTAATGACCTCTGTAATATGAAAATTAATAACGCCAGTCTTTTCTTATGCAGACGACACGGCAGTTGTTTTTTATGGAAGTTCCTGGGATGAAGTAGAGCAAAGTGCTTCATGTGGCATGGCCCAAATTGCTAAGTGGCTAAATAATAATCTACTGACATTGAACACCTTAAAAACTAATTACATTTGCTTTAGTATTAGTAATCGTACACAACCAAATAAGGACTTCACAATCACAGTACATGAGTGTGGTGATATTAATAACAAGAACTGTATGTGCCCTACCATTAATAAGGTCACACACACCAAATATTTAGGTATCATGCTTGACCAAAGATTGTCCTGGTATCCTCATCTTGAGCTGGTCACTAACAGGGTTCGGAAACTAAGCTGGATTTTCAAAACATTGAGACATATTGTTCCAAAAAATCCTACCAATGTTGGAGGCCCATCTAGGAACCTATTAAATGATATCTATATCGCTTTGGTACAATCAGTCTTGGTTTACTGCATTCCTATTTGGGGAGGTGCAGCTAAATCTAAATTTATTGAAGTGGAACGAGTGCAACGAGCCCTAATAAAAATTATGTATTTTAAAAAGATTAGATATCCCACCGAAAGCCTTTATCAAATAAGTGATTTGCTTTCGGTAAGAAAACTATTTATTATTTATACGACTTTAAAAAAACACAAAGAGCTGCCTTATGATACCAGTATCCTGTCAAAAAGAAGGAGAGATATTATAGCACCGATTCCACAAACAAAAACTAGGTTTTGTGATAGACAATACGGGAAACGGTCATCTCAACTTTACAATAAAATAAATAAAGAGATATATGTATATAATAAGCAATATTATGAATGTAAAAAACTTATAACTAAATGGATAAAACAACTGACCTACGAGGACACCGAGGCCCTATTGCAGCACACATCATAACTCACTCATTTATGCATACACTAACTCCTATGTACCACATGTACACTTACACACCACACATACACCCCACACACACATATCACACATACTCAACTCACTTGTAACATACACAAAACAGTTTAAATTTCTCTTTTTAATTTTTAATTTTAATTTTTTAATTTTTAATTTTGTAATTTACCATGTTGAATTTATATGTATAAATAGTAAATACCGGATTTTGTATGTACATTACTATTATCTAAGTTGCGGAAGAGTGGAATGTCCTAACACAGGCAATTGTTTGCTTAAAAGGACACTCCTACCACTAGCTTTGTTGTACAAATTTTGTTAAAGAAAATAAACTATTTGTATTTGTATTTGTATTTGTAAGTGGGTCAAAATCGCGCTATAAGAAGTCGGTTACAAACAAACATACAAACAAACAAGTGAAGCTAATATAAAGCGTGTAAAAACACTCAGATTGGCCGACTCTGGAGATGTAGTACATGTAGACTGTCGTAAAAGTTACTTACTTGAACTTGTACAGCGTGCCAGAATGTTGGTTGATCAGCTGGAATGCGTCGGCGCTGTCACCATCGGCCATCTTGGCGAACCACCCTACCAAACAAAGCACCTTGCACTTCTCCTCCCGGAAATCACTCCGGGTTGTCCTGTAGAATAACAACATACATTGGTTGGTTTATGATACCAATTCATGATCGCCCGGTGTCAACGAATATTGATCGCTTCTGTGGGGAGAACTACCTCCATATCTATTTCATGCATGAATAATCAGCCCATAATGTTTTCACTACTGGGACACAGACCTCCTATCTGTGAGAAGGAGTGGGCAGTGGACATATCTTCAGGTTCTAGGAGATGCCGTTTTCCTGACGATGTTGCCCTTCACCGATAAGAGAGCTGTGGTGACCAAATGATTTACACAAAGTATACGTAAAACAAAGCGCCTGTCTGGGTTCGAACTAACGACCTACAAGTTGTAAGTCCCGGTCGTTACCAATATAACTCTGCTCCCCATACATTTCACGCATGTCCTGGAGTTATTGCAGGCACTGTAGACATTTCAACATTGTATCGAAGGTAGAGCAAACACTTGCGGTTCCGCTACGGTAATACAGATAAATGATGAGTTTATTCAAAAAGTTCTTCTATTCACAGCCCGATCGGCGGAATCTATTTCCGATTTCCTGATCTTCAGTAATCGAAAAATTAAGAAGTAAAGCCTCAGGTTTTCATTTCCTTTACATTTGACCTGGGCGAGTCGAAAGTTTCCGCTAAGCGGAAATGTGTTTAACTTCGTTGAGAGAATTATAGACAGACTAACTGACCCAGCGAACTTCGTACCGCCTCAGAATCAATAAATGTTGTGTTTACTTATCAGATCCACACACAAAGCAAAGAGCACCAAGTACCATATACCCATGTTAGACCAAGTTATGACAAACTGATACTTTGAAGGCATAAAGCGTTTTCTAGCTACCCATGATAGGTGAGCTCCTACCAAATTATGCCAACCTAGTACTTCCAAGACATAAAGCGTTTTCTAGCTACCACACACCCATGTTAGTTGAGCTCCTACCAAGTTATGCCAACCTGGTACTTCGAAGACATAAAGCGTTTTCTAGCTACCACACACCCATGTTAGTTGAGCTCCTACCAAGTTATGCCAACCTGGTACTTCGAAGACATAAAGCGTTTTCTAGCTATCAAAAACCCATGTTAGGTGACTAAATAAGTGTTCTTAAATTTTCTAATTTTCCGCGCAATTTTTAATATTTTTTCTTTCATAAGAACCTTTTCCTGACAATAACAAACACAACAAAAAAAAAGTGAAATCGGTCCAGCCGTTCACGCGTGATGGCGTGACCAAGGGAAATAGGGATTCATTTTTATATATATATAGATTACGTATTTATTTGACAGGCCTGTTGGTCTAATGGTTAGTGACCCTGACTGCTATGCCGGAGGTCGTGGGTTCGATTCCCACCCAGGACAAATGTTTGTGTGATGAGCACGATCATTTGTTCTGTTTCTGGGTGTAATTTATCTATAATATGTATGTATTTAGAAATATATAAGTATGTTTATCAGTTGTCTAGTACCCATAACACAAGCTCTGCTTAGCTTGGGACTAGATGGCGTTGTGTGATAGTTGTGGAATATTATTATATATTATATTATTTATGAATAATTATATATTTAATCAGATTTCAATATTTAATTACTCGAAAAGGCAAGGAGTCTTTTCGCTTCTATGGTCCGTCTATAAGTAGGTACAGCCTATTTATCCGCAGACTAAATGATACCTTTTAATGTTAGTTAATGAATACAATTATTTTTCTGGAAAATGCTTCTATATTCGAGCATTATTGTAACAACCATCTATGAGTTAAATCCTATGCAGTGGCCCATGGGCTCAAGTACAATGTCAAGAAGAGCGAACTTATTATGTTTAAAGCGAGTGCCATAAATTATTCTGATGTCCCCGGTGTCTCGCTTTGTGGTACTCCTTTAGCTTGGGTAAAGAAATTCAAGTACTTGGGTCATTGGGTCACTGATGATCTCAAGGATAGGCTGTTCGATGTAATATGCTGGTTCGAAGATTTGCACGTTGTACTGACGAAGTAAAAATAACTCTTTTTAAAGCCTTTTGCCAGTCTTTTTACACGTGCAGTCTTTGGACAAGGTTTTACGCAGAGGACATAAAGTGATCTGCGTGTCCAATATAATAATGCGTTCAGGATACTGTTGGGGCGGGCGTGGCGATGTAGTGCGTCCGGTATGTTTGCGGAGGCGCATACTGATGACTTTTACGCCATAATACGCAAGAGGGCCGCCTCCATGAATGGCCGGCTGCGCACCGCCACCAAAAGTCTCCTGAGCGTGTTTTCAGATCGGTGGGACTCCCCTCTGCTGCGCCACTGGGTGAGAATCCACACCAATTAGCGTTTTTAATTAATTTTTATTATTACTAACACTTAGTCTTTAAGTTATTTTGTATACTTACTTAATTCATTTTCATGTTTACTAACAATAGTATTTAAGTTATCTTGTATACTAACACTATGGACGCATGTATGAAATAAATTATTTGAATTTGAATTTGAAATCGAAAATGCTGACCTGGCTAAATACATGCAAGCAGCGGCCGGCAATGTTAGTATGATATATGAAGTAGATACATATGCGTCGTGTTTAGCGACCGGATGAATAAATTCCATCACGTGTCGATATCAATTATGCGCGTAGTATGGCTTTGACTACGCTTGGCATTTCGTTTGCTAGTTTCGGTCACACACGTTGCCGGTAGAGTAATTAACACAAATTGACGTCGAAATGGATGCATTTGAAATGGATGTATATTAATTTAATGTACCACATAGCTATTGCTTTTCCCATTGAAATAAAGGTCTGAAGTTATCAATAGACATGTGTATATAGCTGCCCAATCAATGGGCAGATTACACATTACACATTCATCTATTCTCACTAAACACTAGCACTTACCCTTTGAAAGATTTCGACGCATAAAACACGAGAATGTTCCCAGAAAGCTGCAGCCAGTAGCGTTGCCACGACGACAAAGATATCTTCCTGCCATCTTTTAAAATTGTCTTCCTCCGTACGAAGCCTTGGAAATCACACTGAATGACGTCTGCCTTCGATATATCACTATAACAAACGTATTCCGTATCAAATCAAATAGTAGATTGTATCATAAGGGAGCAAAATAATATTTTTACGGCGAGGGCGCTTTTTTGAATCCAGAGCGAAGTGAGGGATTCTAGAGTAGAATCCCGAGCATAGCGAGGGATTCTAGAGTAGAATCCCGAGCATAGCGAGGGATTCTTTAGTAGAATCCTGAACGTAGCGAGGGATTCAAAGTACGTCGCCCGAGCCAAAAATATATTTTGCGCCCGAGTGATACACTCTACTTTTCATCACCCACTATGAGAAAATAAAAGGCGCCTCATATTTTATTGTAATATTAATATTTAATGAAACAGAGTAACAACTAAATTGAAATTAAGTAGTATCTAATAATAAAACAACTAAAAACTTATATTTACATTTGAGACATTTTCACAATTTTGAAAATTAATTGTTACAGTTTTATTAGGAATAGAGATTGTTGTAGATTTAATTTTATTCTGCGTGTTTGAAATAATGTCAGAATCTGGCTCATTTTGAGGAAAATGTGACGGTGAATCTCTTTGTTTGGATGTAGATGGGCGCGGCGACAGTGGCATGGATGGATTAACTGAAGGTTGCAATTTAATGTTTTCCACGATGCGTTCACATGTTTTCGCCTTGTTCTCAATGGAATCTTCTATATATCCCTCTGCTACAGCACTCGACTTCCATCCTCCATGTCGCTTGAGAACAGTTAAGTCCGCTCCAGAATCTGCCAACAGGGTAGCAGAAGTGCGACGAAAATAATGTCCTGTATATAGCTTGATATCTGGTAACTTCAAATAAGTAGCGATTTCTTGTGGCATGTAAGAAATTTTATTTTTTCCCATAACTTGTTTGAAGCACTTGCCATTTTGATAACGGATGAAAAACCGATTGGTCTTTATATCAGCAGGACGCAGGTCCAGGTATTTCTGTACAATAGTTTTGTATTCTCCTCGGATTACGAAGGATCGGTCAGTTTTTGTTTTTGTGTCTGTCAGCTTTACTAACAGTAAATTATCCGAGTGATTTCCGACATCATCAACAGTTATTTTTAAAAGTTCATTGCCACGACAAGCTCCATGTACTCCGAAAATTAAAGCCACCTGTAACAAAACCGAATGTGAATAAGACAAGTACCTATCTATCGAAATACAGGTTACAATAAAATGCGCATTTTAAAACACTGGTTATACTTTACTAATCCACCATATATACATACATAGTTACTTACTTTTACGGCAAGAAAGATGTTGTCGGGTGCCTCATTAAGGAAAGTCTCCACGTTTTTGACTGAGAACACTTTGGATTTTTTAGGTTTAAATCCATCAGACATCCTCTTCAGATACGCTATTAATTTCGAATATGTGTCCAGTTTTACGTCGTTATTAGAACTGACTGTTGATTTTAGCATTGAGTAGGTACTCCAAAGTGTGGAAGGTTGTTTAGTTTTGGCTAAGTACTGGAAGTAGGCCAAAAACACAGATTCTGAAAAATTCTTGGCGCCTCTTGAATTTCTCCATTCAATAAAATTACCATAAGCTTTCATATATTTCTCCTGGGATTTTGCAGGTAGTAGATTATCCATCACATTTCTTGCGTCAGTTCTAATACTATCAGGAGTTAATTCTATACTTTCACTGTCACTTGAAGAACTCATTTTTCAAAACAAAATCATGAATTTCTATCAATCCGTGAAAATTGACGATAACGCGGGCTATAGTTCGCGCGTTTTTAATGTTATTTCTTTTTTTTTTTGTATTCAGCCGGCGCGCGGCGCTACTATGGGCCGTCGCACCAGCCAGTCTTTATTCAAACAATATTTGCGTTCGATTTCTTGGGCGCTGAACACAAGATGTTCCAAATTCAAAAAGTGCGCGGCAAAGATAATTGCGGCGCACTTATAAAGAGGATTAAAAACTCATTACTGCCCGCTAAAAGTTTCTTATAGAAAACACCACCTTTGGGTGCACTTAAAGGCGAACCAAGTCGTCTTTTTCGAATAGATGGGATGAAAACTTTATTATTTGTCGGGATTCGTTCCTATCTCACGATAGCACTACAATAAGAACTAGATCAGCCAAGATATGAAAATTCCGCATCGGCAAGAAAAAGATTGGAACAGGGTAGATTTGCTTTTGTTTTGAACCACTCTAACGATGAACGTACACTAAAAGAATCTATTTTCACAGATCCATAAATGCAAGAGCTGCTTTCACTATATACCAGCTATAGTTGTTGCTCATGAGAATATCCTTTCGTAATACCCCTTTTTTTTTTGGATGGGAAATCATCAAATGACTTCGCCCGCTCTGGGCGGAACGGGAGGGCGTGTCAGACTTTTACTGACTAAAACCCACCCGTGTTCCTACAGTTGCCCATGTGCCAGGGTCACGGTATCTCTTTCGAACGAGATTTCGCGAGATTTCGCGACCCTGGCAGGCATCGTTCCTAGCAGACCTTCGTAATACCCCTTGAGAGTAATGTCCTTTCCTTTTATCAGTTCCAGACAGAACGGATATTGCATTATCTTGCTCAGCTATCCAGAGGTCAAAAGGGTATTAAAAGCTGCTTCGAAGCTCTCATTGCTTCAAGCACTTGCAATATAGAAGGCATTAAGCTCGTTTTAAATCCGACGTCCAGGTTTTTATAACCATGCGCAATTGTCTTTTTACAAGTAAATCAGATATAATTATAATCAGAAATATATTCTGATGTAGCGTCAAATTTTGGTACAAACTGAAAAACATGTCAAATTAATAATAAATAAATCATTTCTTTCTTTCACAAAAAGTACTTTTAAAACTAACATATAGATACTTTTTCGAAAAAAATTAATTTGACTGTCCACAATTTCATTCCATTATTTTGTATTAATGTGCGCTACAACTAAGAACCCAATGTGAAGCATTTTTGTGACTACACATTGATACAATATTAAGATAGGTAATTAGTAATCTAGTTACGGTTAGTAGTAGACAGTTAGTAATCTTTTTAAGCCATGATTGATACTATTCGTCTATTTTGTGGTTTAAACTAGACTATCACCGTACTTGAAACAATAAATTTGTACGTTATATTTCATCAATGATTGCATGACTTTGCTTGAACACACAGAAGAGGAACCCATAATCAGTAGCTTTGTAAAATTCGCTTAAGGATATTGATAACGAAGTTACTCAAGACTGGCGGTTTTATGGAATAACTAGACGCTAATGAAAGACTTGGCAGAAAGTCCTTGTTTTGTACTCAGCATCGCTGGACCGCAAATGATAATTATTTCTTTCTTTGTAGCTTATTCTTTCTCAAGAGTCCTTGCAATAGCAGAGACTCAGAAATAATAAGCTCGGTACTACTTCAGCATGTTTACTATCTTTGTGAGATCTTTCTAAGAAGCTTATGCTTAGGCTTAAGCGATGAAAAGCCTCACTGATAGCAGAGATTTCTCTCTTACAATGTTCATGGAACTGTGGTGAGAAAACTATATCTTGCAAGCGTGGGAGTTTTTCAGAAAACATTAAAGGTCTGGTTAAACTGAAGCGAATGCCGTGTGGGATACGAGTAGAAATGCGGTCGCGCCGATTATGTCAACCGTATGGTGAACTGAAGAGTCTCGTGACTTGTTTTGTTTATCATTAAAACAAGCAACGCGCGCACTCACTTTTTCACATTTGTGCATTGCGCGAGATTTATTTCTGTGTGGCAAAAACTTAATATTAAACTTTCTTAGAACTTTTTCCAGTTCAGCTAGCTCCAAAACCACACCGATTTCTAGAAATAAAACCTGACTTATTGCTAATTAAATAATCATCTATAGCATTACAGCTGTACAGTTTTCTGTTATTTGCCTATTCTATGTACTTTGAGATCATTATATCAGTACAACAAACCGCATAAACATGAAGAACAACAGACAGGAAGATTTCTGCGAATATATTTCAAGATAAATTATTACTACATATTATTATTCTTACCTGTGAGGCAGCGTCTGAGAATTTTTCCCACCGGATACGGAACTGGGTGACTCCAGCAACGTATCATCGAGCAAGTTTACTGATCCCGCGGGCGTCTTATTTTCCATTTTGTCGTCTGTGTGACTTTTTCCAAATATGCTGAAAGGTGAGCGTGAACTTAATACATGCTCATACAGGGTGGTAGGAAAATCGACGCCTTAACTGTGATCATGAATCTAGCACTTGGAATCAAGGCTCCCCCTAGCTAGAGAAAAGTTTCGTAACTTTATTAAAAAAAAAAAACAGCTTTTTCATTGAAAAGTGCAACCTACGCGGTCAAAATGTACTGAACAGCATTTTTTTTTATAACCGGTATAAAATTTCAACGTAGGGTGTTCAGAATCATATTCTGAATCCAATGTAACAGGTTGTGCGTCGATGTCGCTACCATCCTCTATAATCCAAGCACAAACTAGGGGCTCAAAGATAAAAAGCATATTTTTATGCAAATTATTTTCAAGCTGCATTGTTATTTCAAGAGGAAACGCGTCGACGCGATGGATCTTTCAAAAATGCATTACGATGTCCTTGTTAGTGTGCGAAAACTTAACACATTTGCCGGCACATTTTGGTGTTTAGTTTATTGCGAAATTAGTACCTATTTTGGAGTTTTATTGACGGCGCAGTGGTATTACTAGGAATGATAGATTAAGAAATAAAAACGGATTTCTGAATCACAATGTAGCCGTAGTGACATGCTAGATATATATTTAATGTCAAAAATTGTTGCTGTAGGTACAGTACCCACTGCCAGAATCTAAGGTTAAATACAGGAATAACATATTCCTGGGTAAGTAGCGCCGACCCATATTTCCTCTTACAATAATAAAAAGCTCTTTATCAACACGCGAGCGATAAAGCCTTATGCAAAGGATAGACTTTCCAATGCATTTCGACATAATAATATCATAAACCACACGCCGCAATTTTGCACCTAGCGCTCGAAATATAATTGCGTTCATTGCGCTGCAAACCTGATCATATTCTAATAGTTGGTAAAACACTCTAGCTAATAATAGCAAAAATGATCTAAAACGTGAATATTTGCCAAATAATTGGTATATTTTATAAAACCAGAAATAAACTAAAAAGACAGAATAAATATCTAGATATTACTCGCATAAAATCAATTCATAGCAGTTTCTTCACAATTAAGAGAGATGCATAGCTTTCTTCCTTGATTACTGCTACAAAGAAAGTAATTGAATGCAAACTAGGGACCTGTTTCACAATGTCCGACAGGCACTGTCCAATAGATAAACTGAAAAATTAAACACTGAAAAATGAATCAGTTTAAGATATCTGCCATCGTGGAGATGGTGAAACTGGCCGAGAATGTAACTACGTAGTGCCGGGAAAAGGATTAGTTAGATTAGACACGAAGCAGCACAAATTCAGTAAGCACAATCAAAAACATGACAACATTGACAAACAATTACAACACAAAGAAGACGCAGTGGAAATGGAAATGTTAAATACAGAATAGCAATGACAACATTGACAAACAATTACAACACAAAGAAGACGCAGTGGAAATGGAAATGTTAAATACAGAATAGCAATGACATGCAAGCTTAAAAATAATTACATAATTGTATTCGTCGGCGTCCGATAGACATAATCATCTTTAAAATTGTATTTAAAACTAAAAGTTGGTACATACTGCCCGCACAACGAGAGTATTTGGGAGACTGAGCTTTGCGTTTCAGTGAGTGGACGCCTAATCAACTTACAACCTTACGAATAAAAATATTTAAGAGGCCATATTCGAAATGTCGATTTTGCTGATTCACTTGATTTTGCAGACGTGCTTTTACAGTTAAAATGAGTTTGAAATGTTAATTTTTTAGTTTTCTCCCATAACTTTTAATGCACTACATAAAAGATCGTTTCAGGCCTTGTAGACTGTAGACAATTTTTTATTTTAAGTATCTGGTACTTGTTGACAGGCCTACACTGTCCTCCCATATCGATTAACACTATAATTTCAAACCATTGTAAAAGCCAATTATTTTTAAAAGAGTAACCATGGAGTTTCTTGCCGGCTTTTCTCCATAGAAATCAACAAATTGGAACCGTGCACCAAGCTTCTGACGTTTCGTAAGTGCCCACGTAGGTTTATGTGAAATAAAAAGTATTTTGATTTTGAGTTATTATCTAATAAATGAGCTCCTTTTGACAATTAAAATGTGAGATTTAGGTTATATTGAAAGGTTAGTTACTGCCAATTATTTTATTAATTGGCTTTTTTCGGGCAATGAATTGACCTTGAACTAAAGTTTACATACTATGTTGTTTTAATTTTATGAACGAGAATTCTGATATAGTACTCGTAATCGAAACCAACACATTGCACATTTTCTCTAAAATTTTACTACGTATTTTTTTTTTGTCATTTACTTTTTATACGAAAGTGGTAAAAAGAGTGATTCATATATCGTATAGAACACTTTCATAACAGTACATTGTTATTTTTATATACCGTGTAGGCGTTAAACCGATTCGTAAATAGGTGTCTTACCTCAAAATATACAAAACAGTCGTCGATTTGAATGAGTTACTTTTCATTTTTGATAAAAATAAAAAGTAGCTCATTCATTTATTCAAAACTGAAATTATTTTTCATTTTTAACCGACGAAAAAAGCGGAAGAGGTTCTCAATTCGACGTGTAATTTTTTTTTATTTTGTTTGTTTTTTTTTTATGTATGACCACGCATAACTTTTTTGATGAAATGAAATGTGTACCTTTCACTGTAAAATCAGATCTATAAATTCACGTAAATCAGCTAAATCCGTAAAATTTTATGTACAGCCTCTTAAAACACTTGCTTAACAACTGTATACTTTATATTGAATACGCTATAGATAAAAGTTACACACTCCCTTTACCAATAATGGGTGTGTAAGCATTGTATAGTTATATATTTGTCAACAATCGTCGTCACAAAATTCTTCGGAAACGTTTCGAAACTAGATTACCAAATTGTAGAGACATTTTGAAACCTTGTCAACCGCATGATAAATGTTCATTTTTAATTAATAATACAAAATAAATACGTTATTTTACGAAAAGCAAAAAAAAATATAAAAAAATTTGAAGTTCATCAATACGTTTAATATAGCCTATATCAAATGTCAAACTAGTGCCCAACGTCATTAATTTGTCTCTGTCCATTTCGAATTATGCCATAATAATAGATACATTTCTTCTTCTTCTTTGGTTAGGTAGCGACTGTAGCTAGGAGCAGTATTTCCAAAATATTAACGTTAAGGATATGATGCGACTCACACTTTTTGATTGGGTAACATGGCATGTTCAGCGGTATCGTAAGATAGCGCATGTTTGGACGTAATATAAGACGATTCACAGAACTTATCGTGCTCGCGCTAATACGGAACGAGTTAGCACGCTCAAAACGATTACAACGCATTTTGGAATGCATCCTTTAAACAATTTGGTTTTCAATTCTATAATATTGGCGAAAAACAACATGAATTGGGACACTTGCTGCGACATAGTGAACTTCTTGTCTAGCCCACGTCCTGAGTGCAGCACAAACTTACAAGTTCTACAGCCAGCCCGCCACTGAAAGGTACAGTGCAACTGCAGTTCTATGTCCGCAAACATGTTTTATATTATACCTACGTTCGCATTGAAATCTCAGGTTCTGCCTGGGTCGCGAGATTTGTTCGAAAGAGTTACCGTGGCCCTGGTATATAGGTAACTGAAGGAACACGGGTAGGTTTTCATCAGTAAAAGTCTGACACGTCCTTCCGCTCCACCCAGAGCGGGGGACGTCTTTTGATGATTTTCCACCCAAAAAAAGGTCTGAATAACAGTTGCATAATTGCGCATACAACATTAACTCCCGTTATATCAGTTGTATACAACTGAACTGTGAAATATCTTTTATTGGTAGAGTCATCGTTACAATTCCCGTATACGTCGTATGTAAATTTTTGTTAGTAAGGCTGATATAATGGAAGCTCCAAGGAATCCCGTAAAATTAACTGGTTAAGTTTTAGTTTGCCAGCAATCGATTTAAGGGGTGAAGGGGGTTTTTTTTTATTTTATTTTTTCTCAGGATGTCATCAAATGACTTCTCCCGCTCTGGGCGGAGCGGGAGGGCGTGTCAGACTTTTACTGACTAAAACCCACCCGTGTTCCTTCAGTTGCCCATGTGCCAGGGTCACGGTATCTCTTTCGAACAATCACGCGACCCTGGCAGGCATCGGTCCTAGTAGACCCCTACACTGCTGCTGACATCTCTTTGAGGCGCGCGTGGAACACTGCGCGCCGTCGACCCGAGCTTGGTCCTTACCGGGCGGCGAGCTACCCATTGCTCGCCACCCGCAAGCTCGCGCCTACGGTGGCCGGGAGTCCGCTATTGACTCCCGACGCCCGACGCGTCTCCTCCTGCGGCGGCTAGGGACGTGAGGGCGCAGAGACTGCCACTCCCTCACGCGCCCCGCCTCCTCCTTCGCGAGCATTACTGCTTCGCAGAAGGAGGTGACGGCTTCCCATTCCCTCTCGCTCCGTACCATGGATCGCACCAGGGCTGGACGCGAGAGGTCGCCGCCGCCGATCGCCTCCACGAGGAAAGGGGGTGAGGTGTAGAGTCCCCCCTGTGAAGGAATATTTGCGGAATTTTTTGAGAAATATTTTGTTTTATATTCTAACCTCACTTTCGAATTTTCGTGTATCAATATCGATTTAAAGGCCGGAAAAGATTGACGAATAAAACGAATGAGAAGTAGCAACGCTCGCCCTTTGCATCAATTTAAGGATTTTCAAGGCAAAAACCACAACCACAACCTAAATACGCACAAACCATGTCGGGTTTGGCTCGGGAGTGTACGACTAAACACCGACAGACTTCGCCGATAAGGCTTATCAACGTAATCTAGTCGTTTCGTGGGAGGTCGCAGTTTTAACCTGACCTAACCTAACCATTCATCATAATCTAGTTGTTTCCGGCACTCGTCGGCCGCTGCCGCGGCACCGCTCCCTTCGCTCGCTCGGCTCGTGCGTAGCAGGTCACAATTTTAACCTAACCTCCGAAACCATGTTGGATCTGCACCGAAGGGTATTTCAAGGCTTAAAAATAAACCACAACCTAAATACCTTAATCATCATAATGACTAACAGACTAACAACAAACAATAGCATCGTGTTACGATTCGTTTCACTTATCGGCAATAGTCAGTAAATTCTTATGTATGTTAATGTAATAGCACTAAATTAAATTAGTGAAATATATATAATATACTAAACATTACATAAAAATTTCTAGTTAACTAAATATACGTATTTATTGCATCATAAATATGAAGTAATACATTATAGTGCGTTTACCTTACTTGAAACGAAACGTTCAATGGCGAGACAAAATGTCAAAGTGACAAAATATTCCTAAAAGACATTGCCCATTTTGTTAGGAGATATGGGCCCCTAGAAAAAAAACGCGGGCAACGGTGGTTTTAACTTGGTTTTGAAGAACAACAATTACCTTTTTAGATCCTGAAATCAATTTTCAGTTTTTCACCCTAGTTTCAGAGAAATGTAATTTTTAAAGATGATGAAATTGAGTGGAATCTCAATTTCATCATCTTTAAAAATTACTTATGAACAATTTGAATGATGTATTGATTTGACAGATTAATCTTTCTACTCTCCTCGCGTTCCGAGTTACGCAAAATCGATGTATGTAAGCGCGCCAAACAACCCTTCCGTAGAACGTGGCGATTTCTTGACGCGCTAACAGCGATGTTATTGTGATTCGGAACGCGGGGTAGGTGTGGCCATGTTAAATATTTTGTTGATCGATTTACCAAATCGATTTGATAAAAGTCGATTTTTAACAATTGTGGTGTGACCGTTTTGTGGTAACTCTTGTTAGTGTTGATATTTTGCTGTTTGTGCAACAGTTGTAGTTTCTCTTTGTAAAAAACAAGCTCTTGCTTTCTATTTATATATATACTTTTGCATATGATTTATATTATTTACTAAAAGTGAATAACAATTTCAAATCGAAACGTCAATTGAGATATCATCAAACGTTAATTTTTAAACGATCTAGCCAGTTTTAGTTAATCAATTCTACGATCTGACCACGACATATGTATATATCCTCAGATTACAATTCCTTCGTGTTTTAGTTTATTTACTACCTATTTCTATTTTCTTTTCATTTTAACCCACCCGCTGCTTATTTTTAATCCGCGATTTGAATATACGTCTAATCAGTTACATGAAACCTGGATTATGACCGGAGAAAAGCTATTGTAAACATCTCTGGTACTTTTAGTCGGCGGAATAGTAATATATCGATATTTTCAATCGATTATACTACCATTTAATTGACATAATCTGTGGTCTATCTTGACAACATTCATGTTAAGTTTTAATGGCAGAACTACCTTTGATTCAATAAAATGATTATTAGTTACGGTTTTTAATGCTAGGGTGAAAGAGATGTTGATAAAATAAAATTGGACTAATAAAATTACGACTTAATTTTTGAGAAGTGAATAGTCTCTACCCGGCACTGAAAATAAGGGGCCCATCGGCGGGCAATGTCTTTTCTACGACATATTCTTTTTCCTCGTCAACCAATTATTTTCAAAACTTAATTTTACCTGCAGGCTTCTAGTTATATGACCTTTTTGTAAAAAAATATGGCCTCCCAACTCGTGGGCTGGCAATTGAAAACTAAGCCAATTAACGTTTTTTTTAAGTTTTTTGCAATTTGCAGGTCTTTGCAAGGTTAATTAAAAATATTAACATGATTCGCGACCGTAACCCGAATGTATAATATTTACAAAATTATAACCATTCAAATCATCAACGTGCTCTGAGACAGTGAGGCGGGGTCGCGGATGACCACATAGGAGATGGCGGGACGAGCTGGATAGGTTCAAGCGCGGGTTTCCGATAGTTGGAAGAAGTGGCGGGAGGCCTTTGCCCAGGAGTGGAACAGCGCAGGCTAGCAAAAAAAAACATCAATACCCCTGGTTATATGTTAATATGATTCGCGACCGTAACCCGAATATATTTACAAAATTATAACCATTAAAATCATCAATACCACCCCCTACGTTCATTTAATTCCAATTAATGGCGAATTCATGAAAAAGTAATTCAATGGAATTAAATGAACGTGACAATCGCGTGTTCGACCATCGATCGCCTTGGTCAGGATAAGACCTTACACATGTCGCAACCTCGTAATCCTGTACAAACTGTTGATACAACACGTCTTTGCATAAAAACGCATCATTTGAGTCTTACTACGCGGGCTGTAAACCATCGCCGCTATTTTCAGTTATATGCCACATTCTTTAATATTTTGAACAATGTCACATAAACATTGGAATCTACACGGAAAACGAACGAGACCTTGTCAGATTACTGATTTTCCTTTCTACAACTCTTCGGCGCCTTGTTTACAGAGGAATTAGGGCGAAAAATTAAAGTTTAGCTTTAGTACATTTTATATATATAGAAAAACTACTTAATATCTTCATTTTGAATTTCAGTTTTATAAGTAACACAAATCTAACTCTAAATAAGCATGACTTTTTGTATAATGGCCTTTTTTAATATAATTAATTTTAAAAACATCTAAAGTACCTATGTACACGTATATTATATTTTAACTTGACATATCCCACGAAATAAATAAATTCAATTCATTCATACGAAATTCGGTGATGTTGTCGATAACCGTATGTACGTACGCGACTAGTAAGTAAACAAATAGACAGTAAAAATATGCTATCGCGTACGTACGCAAGTACAGTCTCCTGCCGTACGTGATCTACTTTTATATGTGTACCTACTGCTTGAATATTATTACGAACGTCACCAAGTTTTTGCAGATTTATTTATTAATTTCATTAGGTTAAAAATTTCAAGGTAAACTAGATCGAATTAACTGCTCTTTACATGGAAGCGCAAATTAAAATAAAAATTTTCGAAGAATCTTTACAATTCTGCAAATGATTTTTTGAAAGTCTACACCTATGTTAAAATGAAGAAGGCACATTGAAGTTAAAAATGTTATTTAAAAAAAGGGTTATGCGAGCTTGGTTTGTTGTTACGAGAATAAATTGAGGTCATTTGTATTTTGTTCATACATTTGCAAACCAATTAGCAAAGTAGTGTTCCAAGATGCCTTCTTATGAAAATGCTAGACACAAAGATCGAAATTACGAGTTTAATGAAAAACAACAACGCGCACTGACACGTTTGAAGTTGAAACGTCGGTGGATAAATACAGGGAAAATATAACAACTGGACCGAACAGTATTCTAACTCTAATTCATAAAAAGGTTATCAAAGGTAAAGGCATTCTTAAGTTAAAGCGTTCGATAAGCCATATAAAACCTTTGATAAATAATTCTATTTATCAAAGTTTCATAAACGTTCTTTAACTAATAATTCCCCTTTGACGATGCGATGTGTTGGTCAATTTGTTGGGTAACTTCATTATAATGGAATAATTTTAATTTTTAATTGACATATTAGATAATACGTTTATGAATACAAAATTTTATCGAAGATTTTATAGGCTTATTGAGTAATAACTAAAGTATGCCAAAAAAGCTTCGATAAGCTTTTTCATGAATAAAAACCGTAACACCTTTTGACAACCAGAGTTTAGCTAGGTTTTAGATGTCCGATAAGTTTTTATTTATTAATAATACTGGTAGTATTTATGTTTAGTGGTAAAAACATTACTGTGGACTTGAAATATGTTTACGTCAGTATAACGAGTACCCGAAGGGAGTTGCAATCAGTCTGCAATCAGGCTCTGCGTCCCATACCGTTAGCTCTGTAATAATATGGCTGTTAGGTATGATGATGGAAGGTTTAGATGTCCGGTCTAAGGGCCTGGGCCCCTGGGGTTTACATTTTGTGGCGACATGAACTTTTTTATGCTTGTGGCCATTGGGTATCACTTTATTAAAAGAGTCAGCAGGCTTTTCACGTCTTATTTGAACATTGAAGGGGTTACATCTAGTGGGTTTGACGCATTTGGTGCACATCTCAACTTGTACACCATGCTCAAATCGTGAACTTAGCAACTGGTGCACTTCTCAATTGGTACACTTCGCAAAAGGAGCACTTCTTAAGATGAGTGGAGATTTGGAAAAAACATCTAAAAATCAAAGAATCTTTGGTTTTGCGTAGGTAATTTTCTTAAAAATACAATCAATTATTGTTTAAGTTTAAGTAAGTGTGTACCTACTTGAAAGGTATTCCTTTCAAGTAGGTACACACTTACTTAAACTTAAACAATTTTCAATAATAATATAAAAAGTCACACGAAAGTAATAAAAAAAATATGTCAGAAAGATTTACCTACTGCAAAATAATTATAACAAAACAAAAATAATTTTAATTAAACTCTACATTATCACTATAAAATTTTATTTTTTTCAAAAATAAAAAACGCACTCTGAAATAATAAAATTATAATTATGTAAGAAAAAATTAGATTTACAGCATCATATTATATCAATAACCCTTATAATATTATCTTAAAAAAAGGCAATTTACAAAATTACGAAATATACCCATGAAAAAAAAACAGCTTGAAACCTGCAATCATTTTACCAAAAAAAAATCTCAAAAACACGCTTTTTTTCGGCTGTGAACTAGATGTAACCCCTTAATAAGTTCAATATTACCTACGTGTGCCCAAAGACGATACGCTTGATTTCCCGTCAAGTTTCGAACTTTGTGCCAGGCAAACACAAGAAAGTAAGAAAAGAAAACATGCTTATAATTTATTTTTATTATTTCTACAGTCTTTTGAATAAAATATACATATCAAACAATCGTTGTCTACATAACATTACAACGCAAGCCTCCGTGTCCATAACTAGGAAAAAACTCACCCAATACCAAAATTGACCTTGTGAAAATTTCTTGGTAAGCTCGCGCTACGAAACCTAGGTGCCAATCGCAAGAGGAAAAATACATTGTAGGTGGGTACATTATTATAACTTTACTCCATAAATAAAACATGATTATGTCTCAGGGTTATAATTTCATAACGCCTTAAATTTTGATTTCACTATATAATTTTCTGCCAATGTGTTCCGAGATATTTCTTCCAAAATATCGAAATCAAAAATAATGAGTGGAAAGTGGGGAGGTAGTAAAATTAGATAAATATTAAGAAAAGAAAATAGGATACTGAAAAATTAATACATTTATAAATTAACACATTATATTTCGGTATTATAATTGCTACTAACGCTTAAATATGGATTGATCATAGTATATAATATAAATATTTGATAAAACTTAAAACAAATAAATATAGCCTAGAAATTGTTCCCTGGTAGTGATTTGCAGTTAACATCGTGTTTCTAAGAGCCGCAATCGAATCGAAATGCAACACTACTTCCAATTTGGAAGATGTGATAGCTAATGTGCCTCCGACACGACATTAATGACGTCTGCATTGACGATACGAGTCCCATTTCAACAGTTACGTTCGCTCTTGTAGCCTAGTTTCGAATTGATATCATTGATTTGTAACTTGATTGATGTCTGAACAGAAACTAGCGTGATAAGAAGTTTGAACAACCTTACTGGGTCACAAACTATATTAGACCGAGGAGTTTTTTTCTTGTATCATAGATTGATTAAACGCTGAACCACACCGTACTTTCATCGTATACGATCTCACAACGCAAGTGTAATCTTTCATTTGAGATAACGTTTTCCGAATTGTCTGTATATTGATAGAGAGACTTAAAAATTGTAAGACTTATGAACTGGTTTGTCGCCCCGGTTAATTTCTTTTAAATACCATCCCAATTCTTTAATAATTAAATTTTTCGATTCCGTGTGTTGTTTCATACTACATCCGTATTGGGGCTAGAGGCAAATAGTCCTAATAGCAATACGACCTATAGCAAAAACGACGAAATCACTATCGGTTTCATCCTCCTAGCTCATTATAGCATTTTTTGAAAGGTATTTTATTGAAACCCTTGCAATGAAAAAAAGAAATGCTTTCGAATTTGTTTTTAAACCAATTTTTAACCCCCGACGCAAAAAGAGGGGTGTTATAAGTTTGACGTGTCTGTCTGTCTGTCTGTCTGTCTGTCTGTCTGTCTGTCTGTCTGTCTGTGGCATCATAGCTCCCGAACGGATGATGCGATTTCAATAAAAAAAAAAATGTATTAAAGGTGCCTTATCTGCGAGTGTTCTTAGACATGTTTGATGAAAATCGGTTGAGCCGTTTAAAAGTTGTGGGGGGGAAAGTGGGGAAGAGTAACCGAATGTCAGCAAATATACTCGAGTGGGGTCTCAAATGAAAGCGCACTGAAAGAGAATATTGATGAATTAATCGAGAGTGTTCTTAGCTTCGTTTGATTGTACATTATATTAAGTATATACCTATAAAAAGTGCAAAATAAAAAATTAAATTTAAAATTTAAAAAACCCCCGACACAAAAACCTAATTTCCCTTTAAAAAGTAAAAAATAATAAAAATAACTCAATTTTAAAGTACCTAAGAATGTATTAATAATTCAAAAAAAAAAAACGTCGCGTTGGGGGACCGCTCCGCGAGTGCAGACGTCGTTGACTGCTTAGTTAGGTAATAAGATTATTGGTAATTAAATTGTTAGGTTTGAGGCGGTCCCCCAACGCGGCGTATTTTTTTTTTTTGAATTATTAATACATTCTTAGGTACTTTAAGATTGAGTTATTTTTATTATTTTTTACTTTTTAAAGGGAAATTAGGTTTTTGTGTCGGGGGTTTTTTAAATTTTAAATTTAATTTTTTAGAAGAGTAGTTTATTTAGTTCGTCAGTATCCTGCCATATGTGTGTTTTGGCATAAATTTCACTAATTTGCACTGATACCATTGACTTATATGTTTTTCACTAGCTTCTGCCCGCGACTTCGTCTGCGTTAAATTTCTTGTTCCCCCGACCCTTCTCGTCGCGTCGAAACGCCTACCCGTGCGATTTTCCCCGTTTTTGCAACAATTTTCATTACTGCTCCTCTTCGTTGTAGCGTGATTTTATATAGCCTATAGCCTTCCTCGATAAATAGGCTACCCAACACAAAAAGAATTCTTCAATTCGGACCAGTAGTTCTTGAGATTAGCGCGTTCAATCAAACAAACAAACAAATTCCTCAGCTTTATAATATTAGTATAGATTTGAAAGGTCAAGGGTTGGAATTTCTTTTCCCAACTTTGTTGAGCTTCCAGTCTAACCGGACGTAGCTGAATACCAGTACTTGACATGGAGCGAATGCCTATCTAACCTCCACAGTCCAGTTACTGGGAAATACGATACCCCTTGGTAAGGCTGGTTGTTAGACTTTCGGGCTTCTGAAGACCCGTAACGAAAATTTTTCTAAAAGTATTTATATAAAACTAGCTTCTGCCCGCGACTTCGTACGCGTCAAAGTTTTGCTCCCCTTCCTGTCGCATCGAATTGCCTGCCAGTTTCCGTCCATTTTTCGTTGCTGCTCCGCTCCTTTTGAATGTAGCGTGATGTTATATAGCCTATCGTAAAGTATCCTATGTCCGTCTCCTGGTTCTACGCTACCTCCCCACCAATTTCCAGCCAAATCGGTTCAGCCGTTCTTGAGTTATAAATAGTGTAACTAACACAACTTTCTTTTATATATACAGATTTACTGTATTTTGGTGTGGTAAGAACAACATATTTTTATGTAACATAGGTAGTTGAAAATGAAAAAGGTTTATTCGAATTAACAAGTTTTGAACTATTTAAAAATTCATTTAATACAATGAATACAAAGAGGAGACGTTATTTGAACGGTCTCAACAGTTTTTGTGTTATTTGTGGGGAATATACCTTTACAAAGTATCATAAAATCTATCACGAACTACGTAAAAACTTTATGTTTCAACTTTATTGAAAGAAAAATTTACAAGTAATTCTCTAGTTCTAGAAAACTGAAATATGGTACACTATAACTGGGTTATTTGTGTAGGCTTAAAAAGTGTGAATTTCCTTTTAGTAGGGCACAAGCATGTTATACTAAATATCCTATATAGTTTTATGTGGTTGTGGGACAGCCGTAAAAAAAAAACCATTGGATTCGCAAAGTGTGGCCATCGGGAGAGTCATTAGTCGTTGGTAAGCAATTGCAATAAAACAATCTTTAGTGAATCGAGATGGAATTTACCACCGCTTCATATTTAACTCGGAATTATGAAATAATTTGTTGTCTTGTTCCTAAGTTTCTTTCCGTTCCTTTGTTAAGCAAAGTTGGCGAATGTTTTGCTTACCTTTCAAAAACTTTCCCTGGGTTAAGTGTAGAAAAGTTACAGGCTTTTAAGTCAAAGTTTTTGATGGCCCACAGATTAGACGGCTTCTGAAAGATTCAGATTTTGTGAAATCCTGAATGCACTCGAAAAGAGAACATGGAAATCATTCGTTATTGTATACCGTAAATTTGCTTGGGAATCAGAAAATTATTTACAATTAGTACAGGACTTTTTGTCAATTTGGAGAAATGTAGGGTATGACATGAGCATTAAAGATCAACATTTACACTCTCATTTTGATCGATTTCTTAAAAATCTTACACACACGACATACGAATAATGGAAGAATGATACCAAGGAAGATGGGACACTCACATAATGGCAGCTTACTGTTTGAATCTTTATCGAGATCTAAAAGAAACTGTTGATTCAAGAAAATCATATAAAAACTCTTTTCTATGGATCCACATATTTAAAATAAAAAATAGGTTTTTGTAAGAATATCGAACTCTGCGTATAATTTAAAAAGAGCTGCTAAATAAAAAAAAATGTTCTGGGTTCTGATGCTTCTACACGAATCCAATATGTATGACATGACAACAGGTTCTTTGCATATTGTGTTTAAGGCCATAACTAGCCAAATTTCGAGCGTGTCGAAGTTAACTAGTTCCCATAGTTAACAAAAGCCTTACACGGCATCTGATTGCACTGTTACGATCCGAAAACAGGCTTGTTCTGGCAGCTAGAATTCGTCATATCTCTTGCGGGGCGAGCACGGTCGTACCAAAAACGTTTGCGATAAGACGTTATAATTATGGCATATCTTACAATTTCACTTAAATACTGCACAGGTTAAGAGGCTGTACACGAAATTTTTCGGATTTTGCTGAATTACGTGATTTTATAGACGTGAGTTTATGATTCAATTACTGTAAGTCTATTCAATTAATTTTGATCAAATGATTGAGCTACTTTTTTATTTTTATGATTTGATTTTGCTTAATCGACTTCGAACTGGCGACTGTTTTGTAAAGGTCAATGCCTATTCATGGCCCAACCCGAACACGTTTCGAAGGATAATTAAAAAATATTTTTTTTTAAAACAGGAATTATCCGTTTAACTTTTATCTCTAACTCGCCGTCGCCGTCATTATAAGCAATAAATAAGTAATTTAACGTATCACTGAGAGTTTGACTGTCAGGCAAAGTATAGGGTTGCTAGTATATTGTCAATTTAATTTCGAGTCGTATATTGAATACGTCTAATCGATTACGGATTAATTAATAATTATAAAAATCAATCCGTGTGCTCAAATGCACGCCGCATTGTAATCACACGGCACGCCGTCATAATCATGACGGCCATTTTAGTTTCTGTGAACGTAACTAACTCCAGTTTAAGCGTTAGATACGTCAATAACAATTATGTTCATAAACATCTCAAACCAGATATCTTAAGTCCAAATATACATAAACATGGAATGGTAATATCATTGTATTGTTTATGGCTTTGCCATAATTAGATAAAATTAAATTGTTCAAGACCAATAATCGACGCACGTAATCGATTATATTTCAAAATATGGCAGCATTATTCTATGACAGATGATGAAGTTGACATTTGACACCCAGTTAACAAATAGTTAAAGATATAAAATATAGTTTGTGTTCTTTTGTGAGCTTTTTTATGACAATGGACTCCGATCAATATCACCAGAATGACAATCCTTGCACGAACTTGGATCGTGGCTCCACTTTGAATGACGACCCTAGTGTGAATGTGAAAACTGCTGGCTGCATATGACGACCCTCGCATGCATTTGGACTGCGGGAGTCCCGCTTTTACTAATGATTAATTCGGCGCGAATACGGACCTGAGTAACTATGCTGTCCCGAACACGTCGCGTGGATTAACCGGCGCAAGCAAGGTTCGCTGTGCGAATTGAATAATGGATATGAGGCACTTACGCTCTCATCAACTCATAAATATATATTGTACAGCAATGGGTTCTTCCACAACAGGTAAGTATTATATTACTCACCTACATTAAACAATACCTTTAGAAAACTATGATAATAACAATAGCCAGTACTAATGCAAGCTTATAGTGATTTAACTTCACTACACAATATAAAACAAAGTCGCTTCCCTCTGTCTGTCCCTATGTTTAGATCTTTAAAACTACGCAACGAATTTTAATGCAGTTTTTTTTAATAGACAGAGTGATTCAAGAGGAAGGTTTATACGTATAATAGGCGGGTGAAGCTGCTGGCAAAAGCTAGTATTAAATAAGTAAAAAAAGATATTTTTAAATAAATACTTTTACTTTATTGAGAAAGTAACCAAATCTTACAGCTCATCATCATCTGCCTAGCCTTTTCCCAATTATGTTGGGGTCGGCTTCCAGTCTAACCGGGTGCAGCTGAATACCAGTATTTTACATGGAGTGACTGCATATCTGACCTCCACAACCCAGTTACTAGGTAATACAATACCTCTTGATAAGACTTATCTGAATGAAAGTCTGACAGACTTTCGGGGTTCTGAGGACCCGTAACGAGTGTCTTAGATCTACAAAAGACATCCAGGACCAACGGCTTAACATGCTTTCTGAGGCACGGAAGGGTCGTGGTTTGTAAAGATGGTCATATACACGTATATGTACTGACGTGACATCAGCATTATTTCATTACATAGCTTTTGTATTGTTGGGAGGGGGGGATGTTGTTTGGGACAAATGATAAGTATTGATTGATTAATAAATAAAATATATGGTGCGGTGCAAAGTAAATATTTGTAAAGGTAAACATTACAAAATGATATATATGTATATTTAATTTAATATTTAATCATTTAATAATGTAATAATATAATAATTTAATTAATTAATTAATAGCTACTTAATGCTTGTGTGTGCATCTATGAATGAACATATCTATGTGTGATGTATGTGTAGTGTGGGGTGTGGTGTATTTGTGTGTATGTGTATGAATGTGTTCGGGTGTATGAATGGGGTTGTGTGACTTTATTTTATTATTTTATACTTTTTAGAAGTTTTTCAGTATTTCCATAATTTTGAGAGAGAAGGAAGTCATTTATGGTAAGTTTTAGTTTACTTATTGGTAAGTGATGTAGCTGAGTATTTTTACTTATTTTGTTATATAGATATGGATTCATATAGCACGGTTGTCTTCTGAAGAATTCTGTTTTACATGGTTTCAGGTCAAATACTAGGTCGTTTCTGCGTTTGTTTTTAGTCTTACCGGGTCATACGTTGAGCCTTTGTGGCCTATAAGCAGAACTCTCCTGATATAAAGTTGTTGAACCGTTAATACCATACAATCCTTATATAGCTGCTCCATTGGATACTGAAAGTTCTTTTTGTGCATTAATTTGAGAACTGCTCGCTGGGATCTTTCTAGGTTTAATATATGCGTTTTGTGTGTACTCCCCCAGACTGTTTAAACTTAGAAGGTGACTATTATTCAAAAGGTTAAAATGAGTAAGTAACTTTGAAATGAACAATGACTGTGTTAATACCATTCAAAAGTCATTGTAAGTGTATAAAATAAGTCAGTGCTTGTGAAAAAATTATAAAAAATTAAAAACTGTTTTATTTCCAAATGGCGACTTATTTTCTGAACTGATAAGTACTAGAAGATGCTCATAACACCTTATACTATCATTCCTTACACTATTTGTAAGTGTTCACTGTGGGCCACGGTTGTTCTAGTATGTGAGCATTGTCCTTTGCGGTAAGTGATTTAGAATAACACATATTTACGAATCGTTATAACGTCTACATGTTGTATAAAAATTGCAATCTATTGTTGTGAAAATAACCTATCAAATGTATGAATCACTTTTGACAACTTTCATATTAAAAAAAATCTTTAAAATATTTCTTTACTATATGTAAAGAAATATACTTCGTCAAATTTAATGGGCATAACTTATAGGTTCGCGTCACCTACATGCTGATGTGTCGTGTTGTTTTTCCCAAAGTTTTCGTTTCTGTCAGTAGCTCCCATGACCGTCATTTTCTTTTTATTTGTTGTTATCGCAGCAATAGAAAAAATACACTGATAATTACAACTGTCGACTTATTACGGTTCATGAGATACAGCCCGTTGACAGACAGGCGTAGGGGAGTGTCTAAACTTTGTCCACCTTTCGGCAAATTTTTGCGGTACCGACGCTATTGACGGTTTCTGACTCTGGCACTCGAACGGGTTATAGTAGTACCTACCGAATGTTTTTCGGGTTATTTTCCTGTAAGTACTTGTACGACAAGGATTAGGGAGACAAGTTTGCTGTTTCGAAATAATAAAGCTATAGCATTTTACTTAATATGTAGGACAAATGCAATAGCTGCAGAGAACAGATCGTATTACAATCGAAGCAGGTACTTAATTACACGAGAAACGGTACAGTCGGGCGGCAAAATTGAATATACACACATTAAAACTACATAGGCTGCACTAAAAGTATCGGGAATGGAATATTTCCTCTGTTCCTGTCATATTAAAATCTTTTTAATTGAAAACGCCTTGGTTTTAAAAATCGAATACCATTTATATATTTAAAAAAAGATTCTCGATCTTGTCACAAGGTTTTGTCAAACTTGTTTAGTCGTTGAGAAAATGGAATTGACTCGAGAAAATTCAAGAGCGATGATTTATTATGACTTTCGAAGTGGTTTAACACAAAAACAGTGTGTTGACCGGATGATTTCTGCATTTGGTGATGAAGCCCCATCCAAAACCAGAATTTATCGCTGGTTTGCTGAATTTCAACGTGGACGTGTCAAGCTCAGTGATGATCCCCTCAAGGTCGTCCAAAAACTGCAGTCACCCAAGAAAACGTTGATGCTGTGCGTAAGCTGATTGAGGAAGATCGACATGTGACATACCGCGAAATTCAGGCAACTTTAGACATTGGCATGAGTCAATTACAAATAACCTTGCATGAACAATTAGGTGTAAAAAAGTTGTTTTCCCGATGGATACCGCATTCGCTCTGTGAAGAGCAAAAAGCGGCTCGCGTTACTTGGTGCGACAGAACTCTCGAAAGATTCCAAGCAGGGTCCTCAAATGCTGTATACAACATCGTATCAAGTGACAAAATCCTGGATATACGCGTACGACCCCGAAACAAAAAACCAGTCACGAGTTTGGGTGTTCGAAAATGAGTTAAAGCCAACAAAAATTGTTCGTTCACGGAGTGTTGCAAAAAAAATGGTGGCCACGTTTGTCTCCAAAACCGGCTATGTTGCGACTATTCCTCTTGAGGGACAAAGAACGGTTAATGCAGAATGGTATGCAAGCATTTGTTTGCCACAGGTCGTTTCTGAACTCCGTAAAGAGAACCGCAACCGCCGCATCATCGTCCATCACGACAATGTGAGTTCTCACACCGCGCACAGAACAAGAGAGTTTTTAGAGCAAGAAAACATAGAATTATTAGACCATCCGCCGTACACCCCAGACCTAAGCCCTAATGATTTCTATACTTTCCCTAAAATAAAGAATAAATTGCGTGGTCAGAGATTTTCATCACCTGAAGAAGCTGTGCACGCCTACAAAACGGCCATTTTGGAGACCCCTACTTCAGAATGGAATGGTTGCTTCAATGATTGGTCCATCATATGGAAAAATATGTCAAATTTCGCGGAGAATACTTCGAAAAGCAATGAATACATTTTTAAATAGTAATGTTGTGTCACTTCCTTGATTCCCGAAATTTTCAGTGCCGCCCTCGTATCTAGAGATATTTCAGGTTAATATATATAGTATCATAACATTAGAAGTACTAGCCATATAAAAAGGTTTTAATGTGGCACGTTGTTCTCTGGCACATTTCTCTTATGTACTCTAATTATTTTTTTTTTCCAGGAATGAGAGAAGCGGTAAAATTTAAATTAACTTTATCGCGATAAAATGGATTGGGCGATTCTGCCCTGAAGCCCAATAGCATTAAGATATAATATACCAATGGAAAGATCTCATCAAGAAGATTAGTTATTAGTATCACTTCTCTTAATTGTTAGTACGTAGGAGCTACAGAGCCCTAAATGAGAGTAATCAAGTATTATTGAAATTATCGTATTTAAATTTTCTCTGAAGTTTGATTAAATGTATACTCTTGGTTTTTTGTTGGTCCTATTCCATGGTACGCCGACATTTAATCAAAGAAAAGATGGTGAGGGACTTCTGGCTACATGGCTGAGCCGGAAGAATCGATTAATCAGATTAACCTACGCTTGCCACGGTTGGTTCGTGAATGGGTGACCGTTTTTACATACCACGACCTCTCGGTACCTCGGAAAGCATGTTAAGCCGTTGGTTTCGGCTATCATTCGTGGATCTTTAACAGTCGTTACGGTTACGGTTCTTCAAAAGCCCGTAATTCTGACAACCAGTCTTAACAAGGAGTCTCGTATTACCCAGTAACTAGGTTGTGATGGTAAGATAGGCAGTAGCTAATTACTGGCACTCAACTGCATCCAGTTAAACTGGAAGCCAACCTTAAAAATAGTTGGAAAAAGGCTAGGCAACGTCCGAGGTGCATTCAGATACAGATTATTTATCTTTATTTTGTAAAAGAAATAATATTTAATTTAATTATATTTTTTATTACTTACTTCGACTTACTTTTGGACTTACTAGAGAATGGGCAGCAGCGTTCTCTATGCATTTTACCACTATACTGCGATCGCCAACCCGCCTGCCAAGCGTGGCCTATGTCAAGTACCTAGTGGACGTCTTACGGCTGTAATGATGATGATGATGATGATATTTTTTATTTAAACACCAAAATCAGAACTACCTTCATAAACTTTTTACACGCTTTACATTAGCTTCACTTGTATGTATGTTTGTTTGTAACCGACTCCTTATAGCGCGATTTTGACCCACTTTAAACTACCAGATCTCATTCAAACTTTGCACACCTGTCAAAGACCGATGACAATGCAATAATTTCATAAATTTGTGCCATTATCCTTGCCAGGGTTACCAGGGACAGCATAAAAACTGTCTTCTAAAACTACGCTGAGATATGTCACAAACTACGCTGACATACGTCTCAAAATTCGAAACACCCTAAAAAATAGAAAATAAATAATAGTTTAAAAAAACTAAAAAACACGTTTCCATAGAGAACCAAACTAAAAAGTAGAAAATAATGGGAAAAAAGCGTGGGGTGCTTGATATCAATAAAAAAAATACCTTAAAAAGCACCCCACGCTTAATTTGTTTTAATAAGTAGGTACACAGTACAAAAGCCTTTTTTGTGTCATTTTCTAAATTAATTTGCTATTTCTGTATAAAATACTGCGCATCACCTAGTTTCATTTCAATACACAAACAACTAACTCAACTCTAGATTGTCTTGTTGTGTGTGGCTTTCGCCGAACATATATGGTTGCAGAAACCACTCGTATTAGCTCGGATTGTGCCCAGCCGACCCGAACAATATTCAGAGAGGGTGGCTGCCAAATAGAGTTTATATCAGCAAACTCCAGGTTTCAAACCGAATAAATACCGAATGTAGTAATTGCTTTGGATCGGCTTTGTACTAGGGATGTTATGGATATGAAATTTCGGATACGGATTGGTTACGGATGTAGGAATGATTATTATACCGAATACGGATAAGGATATGAAATTATTTCGGATTATCCGTTAGTTTCGGATAATTTCGGTTACGGATATTAAACTTTTGAGGAATTTCAAAAGTAAAAAACAAATAGCTAATAAAATGGTTTTATTTATATGTCACCATTTGGTAGGAATTCCAATCAGTCTGTGAGTAATTATTACAGCTATTTAAAACAAAAATTATTATAAATATATATATATATATATATCGAGTGTTATCTAATCGACCTAAAATAAAAATGTCATAACAAATCCGATATTATCCGAAACTTTTATTTCGGATTCGGTTACGGTTACGGATAATTTTTTATATCGGATATCCGATAATTTCGGTTATGGTTACGGAGCTCCCTAACATCCCTGCTTTGTACCACCCTGAACCTTAAAGATTTAATGAGAGATGTTATAGAATAGACGATTAAGGATTCAGATCTCTCGCTCGGGTGACTGATATTCTGAAAAAATATAACAGTGTAGCGTGAGTGATTGCGTAATACACTTCTTGGAATGTACATTTACTTTGAAATAATTTTTTTACTGCTTTAATAACGTTCTTAAAACTATAAGTCAATATAATTAGTCATTTCCTTCAAAACCATTCCATTGAAAGTGTAATGCGCAAATGGAGTGCTGACTGATAGGCTTGGCTCATCCCTAGCCAGAGTCCGTTAAAACCCAATCTACACAAACAATCGCAGCATATACAGGATGAGTTTTTATCCAGTGCGCAAATTTTAACAAATTAAACTTAAACGAGTTATAATAACCATGCAATTTTTATTTTGACATATCTTAGTACAAAAAAATTAAGTTATCGTTAACGAAAGATGTTTATTTTGAAACTGGTTTTTATGGTAACTTGCGCGCGGCGCCGGCGCGGCGACGAAGGTGAACGACCGACCAGCTGTTCGATCGGTCAAAATTCTAAGAAATTCGAAGTACCTACGCCGGCGCGCGGTTACTGACCTATTAGTACCTACCAAATGTTCGATCAGTCAAAATTCTAAAAAGTTCGAAGTACCTACGCCGGCGCGCGGTTACTGACCTATTACTATTGTCAATATCATATTACGAAATATGTAGGGTGTAGGGTATTTAAGGTCGGATGAAAATTTAAAAAAATATATATTAAAAAAGTAATTGAAATGTGTTCTATTACTGATACTGAACCACCAAAAAAAATTGCGCACTGGTTTAAAAAAAACCTGTATTTGCTGATCTTATATACCAGTACCCTAGTTATTTAGAAATCATCCTCAACTGCAGCTGTACAGATTTACAATACTACTGATTGACTTCAGGATGTCACGTCTTTAGACATTATGCATACATCCGTGATTCACAGTTGACTTAGCCAATCAAATGCTACAATGTGTATTTAGCCGAAACGACAACAGATTTTGGAAAACAAATATTCACGCTTGTTTCCCCAAAGGATTAGGCGATGGTGTACCTAAAGTATACCCACATCTCGCCGGTAATGTTTTAGTCCCATGTAACGGGGACCTAGCATATTGCCATCAACCAATCACATCCAGATTCCGGGTTTCTTTCTACTAAAAAACGCAATAACACTTAGCTAGATCTGGGAATCGCACCCAGGACCCTGCGGTTAGTAGTAGCGCTTGCGACTACTAGACCAACGAAGCAGTGAAATGAGACAATGTAGGTAAATTATACCCATATTCGAGCTTTTTGGTAATATTATCCACAAACACACCCCGGATTTATATTAAAGTTACAATATACTAAAACTAAATTTCTCTATTCATCATCTGCCTAGCCTTTTCCCAACTATGTTAGCGTCGGCTTCCAGTCTAACCGGATGCAGCTGAGCACCAGTATTTTACATGGAGAGACTGCCTAAATATCTCTCCTGACTCCGCAACTACGGTAATTAATTGTAACACAAAAAGCAATACGTTGTAATTCAAAATAAAAAACATACGAAATTGACTACAACAATATTGCAATAAAACCAATATTTAACCAGAAAAGCAAATAAAGACTTTACATATTATTATAATCAATGAGAAGATTGCCTTGAAGCATAAATATCGAATAATTAACGTGTCTGTCCATTGTATTGATCCTAGAGTGAGGGATAACGTAATATGCAGAGTAAACAGGCCGGGCAAACTACGCCTGACCTGGCTCAGAGGGAGATTTTATTATGCTATTAGTGATTCTATTAAACATACATGGATACATCAATTGAGTTAGAACCCCAGCAATATACATCATGTTCCGAACGATATACCTACATAAACTTCAACCAGATGTTCAGACCATGAGAATAAGCATTTTTCATTACGGAACACATTAATTCAATTTTATTTTTTAATTTTCCTACAATCTAAATACCGTGACGTAAATCACCTGATATGCATCAGAATTGGGAACATCGTATTTTCAGTCATAAGATTTGGCGGGTTGAAACTTGTCAAAACTAAGTGTGTTTGGGTTTTTTTCTCGTTCCTTTATTCGTTTTACCTATATTTCCGTCAGACTTCAGATTAGCAGCACTGTTAATCAAACGCCCTACTTATTTAAAGAGCACGAAATAGGTATCAAGCAGGTAGGTGGGTAAGGCCGTCAAAATTATCATTTTTGTCTGAAACAAAAAATACCAAAATGTCCGTTTGAATTTCAAGGAAAGCTGAAACATTCAAACTCTTCTGAAGGTCAAAATATGCAAACTAATTAATAAACTAGCTGTTCTAAATCATAAACTGTATTTAACTACCTTTAGTTCTTAACAATATATAGATAAGTTGGTCAGATTCCTAATTTTGGCCAAAAATGGGGTGTCGTTTCTTGACATAAAATTTTGCACTCAACATGACTTTTTATTTTGGAAATTTAATGCATTAAAGGTTAACCCCATTAAACATGACATATTTAACTTTTATTTTATGTAATTGTGTTCCGGAAATATTAAATATTTCTTGTATTATTGTTTTTCAAATAATTTGTCTCAATTTTCGCTTTCGTGTTACAAATTTTATGTGTTACGTATTTTGTCTTTTATTTCTCACAACATACTGAGGTAAAAGTGAAATCTTCATATGCCAACCCAGTATCACATAGCAAAAAAGAGAGAAAAATGGTGGCCATCTTGTGTTGTCTGTGAGAAGCATCCAAAGAGTGAGTCACGTTTTCGTCAGTGGTGATTCAAAATAGTTTTTTGTCATTTCTATGGTAAGTAACGGATTTTTTAAATTGATTAAGCCAACGTTGTAAGCAAAATGGTTTACATTTGACTAATTAACACGCATCAGCGTCTAATTTGACCAAACTTGTAAATTATAACTTAAAATTGTTGTAAAAATTAAGCTTTTGTGTTGCATTTTTGTTGCTTTTGAGATACTTTTGTGTTATCATCACACAAATGTTTGTATTATGCAACACAAAACAAACATAAAGCCTCATACATATTGCTAAATTGCCAACTTTACCTACTTGGAATAATTTACTTGATACTTACGAGACTGAACAATTTTTCATTAAGTATCAAGACTGATTACAGTTTTAACGTTTATTTCAAGCTTCCGCGAATCAGACTCTTTATTTTTACTGTTTACTACAAAATATTGATTCATTACGACGAGGTTTACTCGCAGTGTACGACTAAACGCCGACAGATACTACGCCGACAAACTGAACACCAGGGCAAGACTTTAATTCGACGGGACTCTTCGCAGATAGGACACTTAGCCCACAGGACTCTTCGCCGACAGGGTTCATCAGCGACGCAAACCAATAAAGTAGGTAGTTTTTTTTTTAAATGATTAGGTCAAAACTGTGACCGCCTATGCCAGAAACGACTAGATTATGTTGTTTATATAGAATGTTTATTTTTTTATTCAAGATGCATATTATTTGTAACTGGAGTGCATGGTTTAAGTCCTGCTCCTGTTAGGTATTGGAATAAAATCCAGTTGTTAGTTTCTAGTTTCAAATAGAGTCGTCACTTACGAAACTAAAGTATTATTGTGTTCCTATAAAATAAGGCTAACTTGTTGTTGAGTCAAATAAAACTAGTATTTACTTAAATTGTGTTTTACTCCCCATTATTTCATTTCATCTATTTTATTTCCTTTGTAGGTACCATATGAAACTTTACAAAACAATTGGGTTACTTTTGTGTTACATTAGTGTTATCGTAACTTAAAAGTTCCTGTGTTACATATGTGTTATAAGTGATAATTTTGGCGGCCTTACCCAGGTACGTATTTCGAATTGTGAAAATTTTATGTGATTCTGCTCAAGATATGCAGCCTCCGCAAAAAGTTTTTTGGTCCTTATTTGTTAATCTAGTCTTAGAGCAACGCATGACCTCTTACGATTGGATGGGGGTAGCCTACTAAAATTATCCTAACCCATTCTGCCGTTTCGGTTTAAGTTACAAACATTCAATCTTAAAAGGATTGAAAAAAAAATAATAGGTAGGTACACTTTAGTCCACCTACGTTCCCGAGGAGTATGAAACCTACGTATGATTACATTAAATAAAAGTTACTCGTAAAGCAAACAACAAATTCAATATTAAAAAATCCAAAAATTCCAAGCTAGCAAACCATATCCTTTGTAGTTACCGCACTAGCTTATGGGATACACCCACGATTCTCCCAACGCGTCTCGTCGAGAGTCTAGGATCATGAATAATAAGGCTCATAATTATGTTTTTTTTGAGCTACGCTCAAATTGATTGGTCGTTCATGGCGGTGTGGTCTAATTCTAATCTCACAAAATCTCCTATCTATGTTAATAAATATTCGTATATCAGGAACGCGCCGACCAGGGAATACCCGATGGTCCTCGTACAGCCGCGTTTGTCATGAGGAAAGTATTGAAAATTTCGTGAGGAAAGTATTGAGTATAAATTTCGAAGGCTATAAGAGTAGAGGGAGACCAAAGAAACGATGGATGGACTGTGTGGATTATATATATATGTAGATAGAAAGGGGGTGACTACTGAGACAACGACTAATAGAGAGGTGTGGAAGGAAAAGACACGTTGCGCCGACCCCAAATAAATTGGGATAAGGGCAGAAGAATGATAATGACTATCGTAGAGCCGCTGTAGCATTTCCCACATAGAAACTGTAAACGAAGTGAATATCTGCTTTATGTTGCGCCGAATACTCGCACGACATAGTGAACGTTGTAATCAAAATGTTGTAATTAAGTTAATCGGAAACCCAAGAGCAAATAACAATAAACAAAAAACCTGATCGTCAAAATCACGCGTGAAAAATAACAACTTAGGTATCCATAGAGACCAGTTTAATCTGTTTGATAGATTCGTTATCCAAAATGGTCGTCCTTCTTCGCTAACTCTCGGTTTCCTCGAGCGTACAAATGAAATTCAAGTAGCGTTTGATAGATTTATCACTTTAATTGCACTAAGCGGAAACATAGGCCAAATTAAGACAAGAGAAATTATTTTAACGGAGCGCTTTTATGTAATACTTCCTTTGTTAGATTAGATTTGTTAATGCTATAGAAGCATTTGCCAAAGTTTATGGATAACGCCAAAAAATACGGTGTATAGGCCCCGTCGTATAGGCATGTCGCGACAGTTACAAACCTTCTTCTTGAATCGCTCTGACTATTGCGTAGTTTAAAAAAGCGTACAAACGCGGGAGCCGATTTTGTTTTACGCTATGTAAATAAAAGATTATCTAGAAATAAAAACCTACGACATCTAGTGGATGTCTACGCACCCTTAATGTCAAACGATACGATGAATTAACTTACAATTGGAATTCATAGAACTAATCAATGAATACACACTACTGTCGTAAATAAAATAAACATTTGTTTTGCAAGGACAATAATTGACATAACTGAACTATCCGATTTTTAAAGTTGGACCAAATTACAGATGGTTACGAAATTTTATCAAAATCTATTCAGTAGTTACGGAGCTTACCCTTGACATAAATCGTGTCACGAGATTTTTACATAGATATAAATAAGATAGCTGTTGCCCGCGACTTCGCCCGTGTGGATGTCGGAAGTAATGCCGCGGGAATGTGCTACTGGGACAGTAATATAGCCTATGTTGCGCCTTATAACATCCATCTGCTAGTGAAAATTTCGTCCAAATCGGTCCAGCCGTTTCGGAGATTAGCCGAAACAAACAGACAGACAGACAGACAGATAGACAGACAAAAATGTTGAAAACTGTTTTTTTTGTTATAGGTTCCTTACAGACTAATTATGCATTTAGTAAAAAGCTATTATTTGACGTTACAAACAGACACTTCAATTTTATTTATTTGTATAGATAAGATTAGGAAATGAAACGAAAAACTGCTTTTTAGACCCGCCTGGCATTTTTTTTCTTCGAGCTAATTAAGATTTATCTTGTTTAAATAGATCATTCCCCTTGAAAAAGGATACATTTATCACTTTTTAGGGTTCCGTTGCTAAATGGCAAAAAACGGAACCCTTATAGATTCGTCATGTCTGTCTGTCCGTCTGTCTGTCTGTCTGTCTGTCTGTCTGTCTGTCTGTCCGTATGTCACAGCCACTTTTCTCCGAAACTATAAGAGCTACGCTATTGAAACTTGGTAAATAGATGTATTCTGTGAACCGCATCAAGATTTTTACACTAAAATAGAAAAAAAATAACAAATTTTGGGGTTCCCCATACTTAGAACTGAAACTCAAAAAAAATATTTTCATCAAACCCATACGTGTGGGGTATCTATGAATAGGTCTTCAAAAATGGTATTGTGGTTTCTACTAACATTTTTTTCTAAACTGAATAGCTTGCGCGAGAGACGCTTCCAAAGTGGTAAAATGAGTGTCCCCCCCCCCCCCCTTAACTTCTAAAATAAGAGTATGTTAAAACTCAAAAAAATATTATGTTAAACTTCCACCGAAAATTGGTTTGAACGAGATCCAGTAAGTAGTTTTTTTTTTTATACGTCATAAATCGTAAACCGCAATTTACCTTTCATTCAATCAACTCAGACATAAAAATTAAAAAAAAAAAACATTTAATTTCATAAGCATAAACCTTATACATAAATCGAGGATACCTACAGGTTTGTACGGAACCCTCGGTGCGCGAGTCCGACTCGCACTTGGCCGGTTTTTTTAGGGACTATTAGCACTAATTTTAACGTTTTTTTTTATTATTTTACTGATTAATGCGTATAACGCGTTAAATTATTTGAGTGATGTATACACGGATTTATACTGCCACCTTTAGCACCTGTTCTTAAGAAACTCCGATGAAACCATAAAGAGGAAAGTATAAGACATACCTAGTGGCACTGCAGAAACTCGTCAGACTTTAGATATCGCAATTTATGACTTAGGGTTTTAGAAAACTGAGAAGACATCTCTTTCACACGATACTGAAAAGGTAAAATGTTGGTAGTTTCCAATGACACCTATAATTAGGTTGGCGAAAAATACACTAAAGATCCCGCAGACTTTTGTTGGGAATTATGAAGTTATTACGATTTTAGAGATAACTTACTTTAGAGGGGACTATCTGTACCCCGCGGTTTTACCCGCATAGGTCTCGATCCCGATGGGATATTAGAATAAAATGTTATATCCTAACCCTGGTCATGATCATGATCTACTAATGTGACGAAATTCCATCCAATTCTGTTCCGTCAATTTACCGTGAAACAAACAAACAAAAAAAAAATATTTTCTTTAGAATATTGGTTTAGATACCATAATTATTTTTAAGCTTAACATCGTATGTTAACGGTATGAAATCGATATAAATTAAAAGTAAAACCAGCATGATGATGGCAGCAGGCTAGCGATTTACCGACGTAATAACAAGATCATGTTTGATGCTTTTTTATTCAATTAGGTATATTTAGCTGGCCCTTTATTAGCTTACATTTAAGAATAAAGATGAAGCACAGTGTGATTCAGCCTAACAAACAATTGATTGAGACAATTGCCCAGACAAATTATTTATGATGTTGTTATGATACTAAAATTATTTTGGAAGAATATGTATAATAAAAAAGCTAAAATCAAACTATAGCTATATAACTTAGAAACAAAAGATACTGTTTTTTACCAATACCGAATATAATGTTTTTGGCTTAAAATAATGGAATTAGAAATTAATTTTTCAGCATATCCAAGTTAAAACAGGACTCTACAAGGTAGCAATGAGTGTTAATTGGAAATATGAAATATTATACACAAAATTGCGTTATAAAACTAGTATGTACGTACTTGGAACCGAGAGATCTGCACTTCCGATGTGTTGGGATAAACTTGCCCTGGTGACAGGAGCCCTGCAGGCGAAGCGAGCCGGAGCCTAGCTTGTGGGATGGTGATATGTTGGCCACGTTCGAAGCTCCCGGGGTTATCACTTCTTTCACGGACTCCTTGGAACCAGCGCAACTGCCCACGGGTGATGGAGGCTCCAATTTTAGCGATAGCCTATAATTAAATGTTTTATTAGAATTTACAAAGTCATAGAATAAAATAAACACTACGAATTATTTTGACGAATAAGTTTCATCCATACTAACACTGAAGTAAAACTATGGGGGTTGATATACACTCATAGAGCAGATAAATATTGTTAAAAATCTCATGAAACTTTGCCAAGTGAATCCCCCTCTTGGCATAAAATTGTAAGGCATAATATTGTTTGGCATAACGTTTTCTCATACTTAAAGCAAAAAAAAAAATTGGAATTACTTTATTGGATTAGGTTAAGGTGCGCTGGGGCCCTTTTGCCACCCCAGAGCCGTGAACATGTATTCTTATTCCAAAGATCATTATGGGTAAATATCGTTATGCGTTTATAACATTTTACTTTATAAAACTATACTTAATTACACAGGCCGACAAAATTTTTACCCAGAAACCAGACTATACTTTTCCAAAGAATTTTGACGCGCTGAATTCGAATCTGGCCTCAAAATTGCTCTTTCACGTCAGGGTTTCGAGATATCCTAACCTAAAAGCTCATTTTCGGCCAGATTCGAATTCAGCGCGTCAAAATCCTTCGGAAAAGTATAGTCTGGTTTCTGGGTAAGAGTGTTCGTCAAATTTTGTCGGCCTGTGTTATTATTATGCCAACAGTATGTATGGCAATAATCATAACGGCAAATCATATATGCCTAATAAAATTAGGCGTAGTGTTCATTACGCTGAATTTCGTTATGCCAAAGTAAATAATGAAAAAGTATTTAATGCTTATCATTAGTAAACCCTTATAAATTAAACCGTTATCTGTCTCCTTGGCATGGCCTTGATTATGTTAGGGGCCCAGGGTCTCGTTTATTTCAATATAAAAAACCGAATCTACAATTTAAGCTACTCTCTAAAACGAAACACTGAAATAAAAAACCGGCCAAGTGCGAGTCGGACTCGCGCACCGAGGGTTCCGTACAAACCTGTAGGTATTTTCGGTTTAAAAATATATTTTTTTTTTTTAATTTTTATGTTTCAGTTGATTGAATGTAAGGTAAATTGCGGTTTACGATTTATGACGTTTTAAAAAAAACTACTCACTCGATCTCGTTCAAACCAATTTTCGTTGGTAGTTTACATGGTAATGTACATCATATATTTTTTTTAGTTTTGTCATTCTCTTATTTTAGAAGTTACGGGGGGGGGGGGACACACATTTTACCACTTTGGAAGTGTCTCTCGCGCAAACTATTCAGTTTAGAAAAAAATGATAATAGAAACCTCATTACCATTTTTGAAGACCTATTCATAGATACCCCACACGTATGGGTTTGATGAAAAAAAACATTTTTGAGTTTCAGTTCTATGTATGGGGAACCCCAAAATTTATTGTTTTTTTTCTATTTTAGTGTGAAAATCTTAATGCGGTTCACAGAATACACCTACTTACCAAGTTTCAACAGCATAGCTCTTATAGTTTCGGAATAAAATGGCTGTGACATACGGACGGACAGACAGACAGACAGACAGACAGACAGACAGACAGACAGACAGACAGACAGACAGACAGACAGACAGACAGACAGACATGACGAATCTATAAGGGTTCCGTTTTTTGCCATTTGGCAACGGAACCCTAAAAAAAGGCATAAAACATTCGCAGGGGAACACGCCGTAGCACAGAAAAAGCAGTACTTTTCGCAGTTATTTTTAAATCGCAGGTGTTCCAATTACTATTTTAACATGTGGTAATAAAGAATGAGGAGGTCGAGACAGAAAAAAAGTTAAGTTGAAAATTGAAAAGTACAATAGCAGACCCCACAAGAATATTGTAATTTATAAGAAAAATTGGAAGTTTAAAAATGAAGCGAATTTTGAGATGAATTTTAATAGATATGTAAAAAAGGAAGGCGTTCTGAGCTAACCCAAAAATAAATTGGAATAAGGGCAGCAGAAAGACGAATGAGATAGTGTTAACTAGAAAAACGAAAATAATATTTAGTTATGCGTACCCTTTAAGACCTGCACGTAAAGAACTTAACTGTCCCAGGATCGACTAGGTACTGGTTGGAGGGTTAACAAGCACTGTGAGTACAGTTGAAGTTTCAGTGAACAGAATCACAATCAGAGCGTAATTCAAGAAGATGAAGATTGACGGATGCATTGCGCCGCCACAATGGTAATTGCCAAAACTTGCCCTGACCGTGCACAACAGGCCACTTATTGGGAATATGCATTCATAAGATGTATCAGCACAATAGCACACTAATCCATACGTAGGGTACGAAACCCATATAGTTAAAGTAGTTAAAATTGTGTTTTTATTTGTGTCAACAACTAAGAACACAGTATCACTCTTATACCGGAATATGAGGTTTTATGGTACCTTTTTTTTTTAGGGTGAAAAATCATCAAATGACTTCTCCCGCTCTGGGCGGAGCGGGAGGGCGTGTCAGACTTTTACTGACTAAAACCCACCCGTGTTCCATCAGTTGCCCATGTGCCAGGGTCACGGTATCTCTTTCGAACAATCACGCGACCCCGGCAGTTTATGGTACCTTTACTGCGGTTACATGGAAATCTGCGAGTAATACATAAAAATAAACATAACATAAAACATAACAAAAAAAAACAAAACATCAAGCCTTGTTTCCCCGAAGGCTTGGGCTGAGGCAAATAACATAACATCACGCCTCGTTACCCCGAAGGGTTGGGCAGAGGCGAATTAAAATAATTAATCGTTGTATCACGACTTTTTTAGACTACTAACTACCTATAGCGTGTTACCATCTTAACATTATGTAGGTACTCCAAAACATACAATCTTTGAATGATAAATATACAATACTTACTTATACTGGTCATCTTCGAGGAATTTCTGTAGTTCTTCAATATAACGTACGCTGTTCAGGTAGTTAGAGACGTGGGGCAAAGGAAGGATGTCATACTCCGACGTTTGGTACTTTTCGAGCGCTTTCAAAACAACTGCCATCTTTGCGACGCGGTGGGGCGAATCCGGAGGATGTGCGATGTCGATGTACACAAGGTCCGTCAAGAATATTCCTGTGAAACACATAAATATGATTAATAAGCAAATATAGGTAAAATAAAAAGGTATGCGCTCCGGTATTGTTCTTGTTTCTTCCGAATGATTAGATTTATGCTCGCGCATAAGACGATGATTGCTAGTGCATACCTTTCTTGGGACATCTGTATAAAAACAATAACAAATAGAACATTTTGTTCTTGTAGTCTTGTGGTTTTGATAAAGACATGAAGTAGTACCGAAGTACAGTCACGAGCATAAATATATTACTATGGATATTTCAGGTATGATCCCTGATACAGGTAGAAGCTGAATTTTCTTTAATAGTTATGTTCTATCTCAACAATCATATTAATTTACGCGACTATCATAATATTCCCCAGGATTCCATACAGCTGGTTATATTTTTATGTTGAAGATGATCCAAAAACCGTTAACCTAATAGGTAAACTTTGACATGCTCTTAATTTCGACTCCCCACTACTGGAATATGAATCACGAAACCCCTTTTTGTTATGATTTCAGCATGTTTGAATTAACTTATAACGAATCAAACAGATCATTATATCAATACGTTGTAAGTACATTACATGATAATGAATGCACGCGTAGGTAAGCTATGACCTGTCTAACAGACTACATCCATTGTGTGTCCATTAAAGGTAGTCTATGCCGCATTTATCGTCGTAAAGCAGAGATATGGCGCGGCAGTTATTTTTAGAAATGAGTAAACTGAACTTGCTTTTGTTTGTAGTTGACAGAGTCGCTTTCTTCGCGAATTTCCACTACCTCAACTTTGGTTATAATCGAAACTAACAGCTTTTATATAAAGATCTTGGTAATCTCTGATTGTCCATTGTTTAGCTTACTTAGTTAGCAGTAGCAAAACGAAATAGAGGTGAAAATATGCGTTCGTCACAATTGGACCCTGACTGCTAAGATTGAGGTCGTGGGTTCGATTCCCACCCAGGATAAATCTTTGTGTGATGAGCACAATCATTTGTTCTGTGTCTGGGTGTAATTTATCTATAATATGTACGTATTTAGAAATATATAAGTATGTTTATCAGTTGTCTGGTTGCCATAGTACAGGCTCTACCTAGTTTGGGATCAGATAACGTTGTGTTGGTTGTCCAAAGGTATTATTATTAGTATTTATTATTATATTCAAAATAGTCAACTAAAAACAAAGTTTTAGGAATCATCATCAGCCTTTACCTATTGTTCCCACTGCTGGGACACAGGCCTCCTCTCGGTGAGAGGGAGTTGGCCATAACCCACCACGCGGGCCCAGTGCGGGTTAGTAGATGTCACATGTGTATACATTACCTGTTTGCTCCAATATTTTTAGCTCTGAATTTAAATCCACTTACTAATTTAAAAAGACCAAATTAATGTTGCTACAGTAGCCGATAAACGTTTTAGATTTGCATGTCCTTTGCGTATGTTTATATGAACATTCTCTTTAAGAAACATATTTAAGTACTTTGTCTATTCTATATTACTTCCTATTGCTTTTGCACTGGAGTTTCATTGTTTTTTAATATCAATTAATATTCTTGTTTACAATTACAAGTTTGATAGCTGCTATAAAAGCCACTTGTACGCACCTTGTACTAATAGTATTCAACCTCACAAAGATGGCGAAAAAGAACACCTGCTACGTGAAGATGAAGTATGAGAACGGCATCAGAAAGAACTGGCATTTGAATCAGCTGATCGATTCAATAGGATTACTGTGCTTCTAGGTTATTTAATTCCTACTATCGAGTTATGCCTCAGTTAATAGGGATTTCGACAATCCTTAACGGAATTCAAAACGACGCAGAAGAATTAAATAATTTTGACACGCCGCGTCCCAGCGGGAAGTAGATGGAGGAAGGCGCCAAGGCTCGTTTAAATCCACTACGTGAATGATAACCTATTACATATTCTTTATTTGAAGTACACATGATGAAAAGATTTATAGAGAATGCTCAATCAGGAGGAGGCTCAGTAGGTTTCTTCAGAATGACTTCGCAAGAAAGCTTTTCAAATATAGTGATTTTCCAATGCGTTATGCATTTTAATACATAATAAAGCTACATATTATATGCTGTACAGTATTTTATTTTCCAATAATCTTCCTCCTAGGACAAGACTGCCATTCTTTTCTCATACCCCAATTTTTACATGTAGCATAGTCTCCTCCCTCGCAATCTTTGTGAGCATGAAGAGTATTGATGCTACGTGCTAATGTGTTTCAAGGCAGCAGTCAAACTATAACTGCAAACAGTTATAATAATGGTTTTAAAAAAGCCAGTGAAACTCCAATGCGAAAGCAATAGGAAGTAATAGAGAATAGACACAAGTACCAACATACGTTTCTAAAAGAGTATATTCATGTAAACAAGCATAAAAGACACGCAAATTCATAGTTATTATCGGCTACTGCTTTAGATATGAACTCAAAGATAAATACCTTTTCCTGTTTGCTCCATTTGTATTAGAGCTTGTTATTTTTGCTGCTCACATCGCAAACATAATAAATTATTCATACTGAAATTCATATTTCAGTACCAATGAAATTTTTAAGTTTTATTTTTCTATAATCAAGACAAGTACAAAAATCGTGGATTTGACAATTTTATTCTTTAAATTCTGTTTTTTAGACGATTATTTTGATTATAATCTGTGACGAATGCATAATTTCTTCGTTTCGCTACTAATCACCCGCAAAGTAGCATTTGTAAATAACGAAAACCTAATCATTGATCAAGAACTAACTATTTGGTAAGCTAAACAGTTGCAAATCAGTGATAGGCGAGATTTTTATAAATAAGACTGATTATTTTTTTACATATAGATAAATTCGTGACAAAGCGAGTGAATAAGAATATAAAAGACAGAGCTACCATGAGTACTGATCGATAAGTAGAACAAATGCAGGTCATCGAAGCTATAACAAGATATAGAACGTAACGCACATGTTACTTTCACGCGGAAAAGTAAATGACACTCGCGGCCTGCAAAAGAAGCATTGATCGAAGAAACTGAAAATGCTGATTGTAGTGGTACCCTCTCAGCTTAACTTTAGCATAGTTCCACTCACTATTCGTTTCGATGACTCTTTGGTAAAAACAGAACTAAAGAAGATACGATGTTACCTGCTTAAAATAGTCCAACCAATGAGCTCTTCAATAAAGTCATGGGTATTCCCCAGTTCATTTGGTAAATAACTTTATTATCAGAACAGAGATAAGCCTACGTCAACAAAACAGTATTTAAATAAAAAGGGGTGGCCTACTATATTCCTGGAATATTGGTTTTGTTTGTTACAACTATCTACGCGAATCGACGCAATCATTACTTACCAAGATATGGAATACATGGCAAGGGAATACATCTTAAATATTCCCTCAATGCAGTCCAGTTGTCCTTCTCACCGAACAGTTCTGCGAGTTTATCGAACTGTTGTTTATCCTTTTTAGATAAGCACGCCCATGTTTTTGTCAGCCTGTAAATGAGAAATACATCAAACATTAAATGGACTTTCATTTACTAGAACAAACGAATGTATCCACAGTTATCGAATAAATCTTTATATATATAAAAGAAAGTTGTGTTAGTTACACTATTTATAACTCAAGAAAGGCTGAACCGATTTGGCTGAAAATTGGTGGGGAGGTAGCTTAGAACCAAGAGACGGACATAGAACTTTTTATCTCGTAAGAAAATAAAGCTGAAGAGTTTGTTTGTTTGTTTGGTTGAACGCGGTAATCTCAGGAACTTCTGGTCCGAATTGAAAAAATATTTTTGTGTTGGATAGCCTATTTATTGAGGAAGTCTATATGGTATATAACATCACGCTACGATTAAAAGAAGCGGAGCAGCAACGAAAAGAGGACGAAAATGGGCAGGCAATTCGATGCGACGAGAAGGTTCAGCAAGCGGAAGCAAAACTTTGACGCGGACGAAGTCGCGGGCAGAAGCTAGTAACATATAATAACAAGGTTTTTGATGTCTCAAACAGCATGTCACTAAAGAGAGGAATATAAAAATGGAGTGTAAAAAAAAATATAGGTATTATATATTTTTTTTACCTGTATATGCTGGCACTGTGCAACGCCGAGATAACAGCAAAAAGAGAATGCAGATTGTTCAGTTCATGCAGCTTTTTTCCTACTTTGATAAAATGTGCCAATATTTCAGCTCGTGCTTTCGGCGATTGCCCATTTAGTATTTCCTGTACTGTCCAAAAACTGACCTGAGAACAAAAATAAATATATGATTAATAATATTGTTTTGTTAACTTGAAAATAATTGTTTCAATGTCATCAATATAACATAGGAAGTTGTGCTATTTATCGCAACTGATTCCGCACAACAGCATTGATACTGAATAAATACTGCTTTGTACTCGAAGTAATGAAATAATGCTTGCTACATAACCAGCCTACAGGCTGCTAACAGACGCTCTTATTATACATTTAAGAGGACAGATCTGAGATAAGAGCAAGAGCTCTCTCAGTTGCGTAATACATTCTCAGACACAAATTACTCGATCCTTAGTATTCCAATAACTGGATCTTAGAGACGAAACGATGTGAACTATTCAATGCCGGAAATCATATTCATCAATTACATCGAGTTGCAGCCCCTTAACAGTGTAAGAATACCCCCTGATGAAATGATGAGGTCAGTTATTGTGATCTTTACCATCTAAAATGATCAATTACCGACACTGTTGTATGAGATGACTTCTTTAACCGTTATTGAAGTAAATTACGTTGACATGTATTATTGCATTGTCGTATAGCTTGCAGATTTTTTTTTAAATTGAAACAACATTTAATGTTGGATTAGTTTATATATTGATAGTACTAGGTTCCTCAATAGCAAAATTAGAAAGCAAGTAATGATTAATTTACTTACCCTGTTAAATCTTTTAGTAAAAGCTACCACGTTCGGCGCCACAGTCAACTTGTTCAGTTTATTCCATCCGCAAGTCGTCAATTCCTCAGGTCTGATGGATTTAAAACAAGGCAAGTCCAGCAGAGTCAGCTGATTAGCAATATCTTCAGGTGTGATGCGCAGTGCTGAGCACACAATCTCATCCCAGGACACGTTGATGGATGAAGCAGGTGGCAGACTGCTTGTCTTATACTGGTAGACAGGATCGTGTTGCCTACCATTTCCGTTTTCACCGTGGCTGTGCAAAAATAATACTTTTGTGAGCAATGAGAATTTAAGCTTTTATTGATTAGTCTATTATAAATGCGAATTTAATGTTGGCTACAAAATCACAGCGGGCAGGTTATATCGAGGATAAGTACTTTCATCATTATGTGTGGGTTATGTCGTAGTATAATTAATATAAACACGTCAGTATTTAATAACATGGTATCTATGGGACTTAGGATTAGGACATATTGAACACCTGCAATATAAGACTAAAAAGATACCTATGCACTTTCAGACTATTGGGAGTAAGAACTGTAAGTAACAACTTTAAACCAGTTTTAGTAAACTTGTTTTGTTTTGTGATAGAGCATTTAATATGCAATATATCAGCTGTATAAAAAGAATAAATTAGAAAGTAACACGTCACAAGTCTGAAACCGGATTAATCAAGCAGCTAATAATAAACTTATGTGTAATGTATATTCCATTTTGTCTAAAAGTATCAGAAGATTTGTACAAATGAATTGAGAACTACAGAAACATAATAGATAACATTATCTCAAATGACCTCTTGTATTGTATACAATATCATTTGTTAAAGAACAATGTCTCCCTTATTTATAGACATACTCTATTGTTATTGTAAATAGTTGAAATAGTAGTTTAAGAAAATGTTGAATATGCATTATGCAACAGTCTCATAAACTACTATTTCATCTTATTATAGATGGGTACTAATAGGGTCGTTTCGCCGGTTTCGCGACCACCTTCAGTAGGCGACCATTTGACGGACTAAGTTTCTTTAAATCAAGAAATTAGTATTTGTAGAGGTAACATACATAAAAAATAAATATAACGTGCTTTATAAATAATTATGAAATAAGAATTTGCAAAGGTTGAAACAAATGGGTTAACCCAGAGCCGAAAAAATATTACTCAGTGCGCGTCTTGATTCCGTGGTGAGTGGAAGTACCGCGAGTTGAAAAAAAACTAACACGGCGCGCGGCGCTCAAAGGTAAGTTTTAATACTTATTTCATGTTTTACACACCAGTTACATGTTAAATTGTACAATCGATAAGTATGGGTTATAATTTAGTTGTATTTTGCTTTTTTTAAACATATTATTAAGATAAAATCAAGTGGTCGGTAACCGAAATGCTTATTTATCAAAAACGTTAGATAGCGACCACATGGTCGCAAACCGACGAGATCAGCATTATTTTGTTTTGATTAATATGATCCTAATGCTTCATACAGGACTGTTACAATTTTGAATGTAGTATTGTTAAAGTTTTTCTTTGTAGTTCTTTGGTAAGCGACCACCAGTTTCTTTGTAAGAAGTTTGTTAAATTTACCTACAAAATTGGGCGCTAAACAGGTGGTCGTAAACCAAAGTAAGCGAAATAAAGACATTGGTTTCCGGCCACCATAATTTAGTATGAGAGAAATAACGGCCGCTAACAGAAATAAGTATGAAAGTTCATTGAGTATGCGACCATGTCTGATTTTTTGAATTTCGTTGGTAATTGAAATTTCCGTTTCATAATTCTTTGCTGTAGGTACCTAATATGTCGAAAACTAAATATTACTATTTTTCAGTTTAAAACAAAATTTAGTCATAAAAAGTAAACTACTTATAATTTTTTTTTCAGATGGGATGATCGTCTGGGGCAAACCTGACACTCAAATTTCCTAAAACGCATCCCCTTCGAACCTAACCTATCCGAGTCAGGGTGCCCCGAGTTCGCTTCGCTCGCTCTTGCATCCTTTTACATCTAAACAAAAAAGATATGACTTTGAATAATAGTGTAAGAGATGGTTATGTTGAGAAAATATAGGAAAACAAATAAAAGTATAATAGATGTTTATTGCTACTGACATTATGAAGTTGAATGCTTCGGAATTATGAACATTAGAGACAGAGCAGTTAGGAATTGTGATTGTTAGGATGAAAATGTTAGGAAGAACATTTTCGGATTTCCAATTATCGGAGTTGAAAATTTTGGTGAACTTTGGCGCGCCCGTTTTTGTTTAGATAACGAATCGAAAAATCACAGTGAAAATGTAGATTTTATACAGTTTAACATAACATAACATCACGCCTTGTTTCCCCGAAGGGTTAGGCAGAGGTGTACTTACACAGTACACCCACATTTCGCCTGTTATGTTTAAGTCCCATGTAATAGGGGGCGAGCCTATACAGTTTAATTATAATATTATAAGTGAAGAAGACACAGAACATGATTCCTATTAAATGTAAGACCTTTATTTGTTTTCTATGAATATTTAAAAGGAAAAAAACTAGATTCAGTCACTAATTCATTTATTTTTTAATATTGATTGATGTTGATTATTTTTAATATTGATTGATGTTGATATTTATTTATTATAAATGTTATACTACATATTAAGGATATTGTTTGACCAATGATTGTTGATTCTATTACAACTATGACTAAGTCTCTACAAAATGTAAGATTGTTATTTTTTAATTATAAGAAAACATTACACCAAAATGATTACCATTTTTGTTTTTATTAAAAGGCAAAAATTAAAATATTTTTAAAGCGATTATAATTGTTTTATTGGCATATTTTTCATATTATAATAGCGGTCGCAAACCAGCTCACTGGTGGTCATAAACTGATAAAAATGGTCGTAAACCGACGTTTTCGCTATATTTTCACTTTTTCAGCATTTTATAAATATTTTTGTATGAATGTACTTTATTTTATGTTTTTGTATCCAAACTACATTATATTTGGGACAGATTACCATTTTTGTTTTTATTAAAAGGCAAAAATTAAAATATTTTTAAAGCGATTATAATTGTTTTATTGGCATATTTTTCATATTATAATAGCGGTCGCAAACCAGCTCACTGGTGGTCATAAACTGATAAAAATGGTCGTAAACCGACGTTTTCGCTATATTTTCACTTTTTCAGCATTTTATAAATATTTTTGTATGAATGTACTTTATTTTATGTTTTTGTATCCAAACTACATTATATTTGGGACAAATTCACATAAACATATACTATTTTGCGTGTAAACAACATTTTTTTTTCTTCATCTTAAGTGGGCAACCCAGCTAACTGGTCGCTAACCGGCGCAATCACCCTACATGGTTTTTAATAGTATCACACAAGTGTGTTAATACCTAGTTATATGCAGTTTTATCCACTACTTTACCTACCCTCATACATTGGGATTGGACCTACTAAATAAAAGATCAAAGTCAAAAGAGTAAGACATAGTTTTGTTATGCGATAAAAATGGCGAGCCCCGCATATGTGTTTGATTAGAAAATTATAATTGATGGAAACTCCTTGGTGATATTCACTTCTTGAATTTGCTCTGTTTCTGTATTGGTAATTTTTTTATTATTATTTTGTCATGAAAACAAATTATTTATGATTCTATTTTTATATTACAGTATTTTTTTTTAGTATGACCAACACAATGTTACTTTTATTTAATTCAATAAAATACTATCTATGCAAATAAATCCAAAAACTAACTGACACTTAGGCATCTAAATACTCATCCGCATCACTGTCATCCAAAAACATGCCCATAAGACTGGCAGCATTGCCACATTGTTAGGCAATGCTAATAAATGCATTGTCTTAAGTATGACCCATTTCAATATTGTATTAAATAAGTAGGTATATCAATCTAAACTCCTTCTAAATGTAATCATTCGAATTTTATGCTGAGAGAAGATAAAATGCATAAACTAACTCCATTGTTTATGAGATGATAAAGTGTTTCCTTTCTAGAAGTAGATGATAAAGATTTATTACAATGATACTTTAATTTAATTACTCTTGATGGTAGATAATAGAGATGAGTTAAAGTGTTTAAAGTCTTTGTACTAATATGACGACTGATACGAGTAGAATGAGGAATGTAGGTATGCTGTGAGAATAATGAATATTGTAGTATAATGGGCTGGTGCAACTCCACATCCTCCAGAATGATTAAAGATATATCAAAATCTGAATCATACCCATAGTTGTAATAACAGGCACAGTCATCCTTAGTTATAGTCTTCTGGCTGTTCACAGGAATGATAGAAGATTTCTTATTACTCTGTTTACATGATGGCTTGGACTCAAGTGGCCAGTTCTCTTCATCTTCATGCTGAAACATTATTATTATATAGGAACTAAAATCAGATTATACATAACTGACAGAGAATGACAAGTATAATTTAAGTTTACAGAAAAATTAAATATCAATGTGCTAATCAATGAAGTTCCACTTCTTGATACCAGTTTTCAATTAAGCTGGAAAAAAATAAGCCAATATTTCTGAAACCGGCATAATGTACAGAGGCTATGCAAACAATACGCTTGGTTAATATTAAATAAATGCCAAAGAATCATGGTCAAAATAAGTTTAGCTAAGTTCTATAAATTTTCTACTATTTGTTAACTGAGAAGATAAAAGAAATATCCATACATGTCTACATAGAATGATTGATATATCAGCTTTTAGACAGAATTTCAATGATTTAAAATATACAGTAGTAGCAAACAAGAGTCTAGATTCTAGATAGACTCGCCACCTATTACTCGGGATGGGACTTAAATATAACTGGCTAAATGTGGGGACGATAGGTGCAGCTCTGTCTAACCCTGCGTGGATTACAGATGTGATGTTTTAATGTTACGTGTATTTAATGATGTTGAGAGTGGAAACCAATGTTCGGTTTGTAAACATAGGTCAGGTGTGTTAACACCAAAGCGACCAAGATTCTTTCACAAGGACAGTTTGCAGGGCCTTGATAACAATGCTCGCATGCTACAATGTCAGAATATTCATGTAAATATCATGGTACATTAGAATGTTGACTGTTAGTAAATAAATAATCAGGACCCTAATAATACAAAGCTTCTTTATAATTACTAAGAATGAAAGCATTAAAGTTTATCAGCTTATCTAACACAACGTCATTTGCATTGTAAATAGTTATGACCAGAAACATGAGACAGAAATCTAGGTACGTCAATTACATTCATAATATTTAAAAGCTAATTGATATGATTAGTGTAATGGAGCTTGTTGTATGTTATTGTGACTAGAGTGCACAGCTACTCAAATACAAGGTATACATAGATTGCTGATTCCTATCATTCTGACCTAATTAGAAAACAATGTGATTAAAAATCAAATCGTTGATAGTAACATTTAAAATCAAATCTTTTGTTCTCCAGATGAAATTGTATTATTGTTTAATTGGCCGTTCATGGTCCGGTTTACTTGAAGACCTTAATATGGTGCATGTTTAATTCTCGCATAGTCAAGACGTTAATGTGAAATCCAAATTAAATGAAAGCAATTCTATTGCCATAGACAGCACAGTAAAATAGCTACTATTGATAACTACCCAAAAATTGTTTGGCCGATCTGCTGAAATAGAATCAACCCCAGTATGTAACCGTATATGTTAAGAACAACTTCATGCATAAATCATAATTATCCCATGTTAAATATATTTTTTGGTACAATATTAACTTATCAAACGGCAGCAAACCGGTTCGGTAAACTTTATAATAGTAATATTTGACATTTGCAGATAAATATTTAAAAGGTACAAATTCATACTCTCAAGATGCAAGGTATTGCTTTTCAGTATTCTTTACTTCCATTCTTATTGGATAAGTTTCATCACGATGAGTTACAGAAAGATGACAAACTGATATTTTTTAGAATATCACCAAAAACAACGGTAAAATAACACAATTTATCTGAAATTATATGAGTCAGTACTAGGATATTGTTAAAAAAAAAACATGAAGTAACTTATGGAACTTGGAGGAATAAAATGAAATAAGTAATTAATATATACCTCAACAATCCTTAGGACAGCTAAACTATCACTCAGAATATCCCGCGGCATGATGACCTTACTGCGGCATGTACCTACTGTGATAAAGAATACTGATTGAAAAAAAGATAAACACACACATAGTACACTAAGTTTACAAGAATCACAATTAGGTCTTGCTGATGTGCATAAATATTTAAAGCACAATGTAGTCTACTTATTTACGATTACAATAATTGAAAACATTACAAACACAGAATGCTGTTCATATTTTATCAACAAACAATTTCAAGATAGAAAATGCCAATTTTTAATTAGGTACAGTCTTATTATTCAATGTTATACACATATAAAACGTATGATAACCTTGTCTACGTAGGAACCAATAAATATATAACATCATGTAAATACGAAAACAGCATAATATTAATTAAACAAATTAAATTAGTGCCCCTTACACTGAAGTCTGACCTTTCTAACGTTAAGATGTTTGTTTTCTTCATGAATCTTGGAAAAACATATATTTGAATAAACTTATAATTGTGACTACTTACCATCGCATTAGATGGATTTAATAACCGAAATACAGGCTTTAAATTAATTAAATTGCATTTGCGATTGAGTGATTGAAAATTTATGGTTTCTCAAATTTAACTGCAGGGTTGCAAGAGAAAAATAATCGAAGAAGCACGAATGTGTGAAAAAGAGTGTTGCCGAACGAAAAAAAATCAAAGACAATCAACTATAAAACCACATATTCACGAGTGACAGTAACCGACAACACGGGTTCATCTAAGACATCGTATGTGTGTTGCCTATTGAGTCAAGTAATTGGGCTGTGGACTGTAAGATAATGAAGACACACCTGATAATGAGATGTCGTTAGACTCTTGTATTATTCGTCGTTTTATTTAAACTCAAAAGGTCATCACTTATATTGACACCGCTCCCAGAACAGTAACCGCACCGAATAATAATAATTGCTGACAACACGTTAGCGCCAAGCAACGAGCACCAACGAGCCGTCAGCAATACGACCGGCCGCTGCAGGCATACCATCGGGGTAAAAGCACACAGCTCAGGTGCCAAGGCTAGTTTTTAGCTTATAGACCAGGTTCCAAAGATTAGTGGGCATGAGAATTTGCAGAGGACAGGGAGATAGCCATGAAACGTAGTTCCTGTGATTAGTACGTTCAAGTAAATGGTTCACTCTGGCCATCAAGGAAGTGATGGTAAGAAGGGACAGAGCCAAAAGAAGGTGGAAACGCTGTCCTTCTGAGCTTAACTTGAATGCGTTCAAGATACTGTGTAATCGTTGCAGTCGTATGTGTAGAGATGCTAAAAAACGCTACTTTCACAATTCTCTTGACAATCGTAACTCTTCAGAGGTCTGGAAATGTCTAAAAACTGTCGGCATTGGTAAGTCTCGAGTTATTTCCAGTAATGACACTGACGTCAGTGTGGTGCTTTCAACAATCATTTCTCACATCACATCCTCCTGTTACGTTGGATCCCCACGTCGAATCAGCTACTTAAAATAAACTCTCCTGTATGCCAGTGCCGCAATCTCCTCTTTCGAATTCAGGCCTGTAGATGAAAGTGAGGTCAAAAAATCTATTTGCTATCTCCTCTACAGCAGTTGGTAATGATAACCTTTGCTCAAGAATGATTTCTCCTATTCTCCCCACTGTACTTCCTATTTTGAGTCACATTTTTAATTTCTCCTTGTTTTATTGTAATTTCTCTGAGGCCTGGAAACAAGCTCATATTATCCCCTTACTTAAAATTTCAAACCCCCTTTCACCAACCGATTTCCGACCCATTTCTATTTTACCATTTTTCTCCAAGGTTCTTGAGCACATTGTTTATCAGCAACCTTCTGCCTTTTTATCTTCTAATGACGTTCTTAGTCCTTTTCAATCTGGTTTTCTGGTCATAGCACAGTAACGACTCTTTTAAAGGTTACTGATGATATCCGCTGGGCTATGGACTACAAATCTCTCACCTTACTTGTACTTCTGGACTTTAGCAGCCTTTAATTCTGTTGACGTCGACATCCTTCTCGCGATCCTTAAATCTCTCAACTTCTCTTCTTCTACTATTGGGTGGTTCGAACTTATCTTAAGGGCCGCTCGCAGCGGGTTTGTCTTGAAAAGTCTTCTTCTGACTGGTGCTCTCTTGCTGCGGGTATGCCTCAGGGTGGCATTCTGTCTGCCCTTCTCTTTTCTATTTTTATTAACTCTGTCACCAAACTCATCTCTTCTCACTTCCATCTCTACGCCAAAGATCTGCAGCTTTACATTTACTTATTGGCGCAAGATGCGTATGCCGCTGTGTCGCGGTCTTTTGGACTGCTGATCAATCCTAAGAAATCCCAGGCTATAATGAGGATCAATTCGACAAAAGGATATAGTAATTTTGAATACTACATCGAATACAATATAAATAACTGAGTTAATTTCTTTTTGAATCACTCAAATCCATCGAGAAATTACGGAGATATTAAAGTTTTCAGAAACGGAGTTTTAAAACGTACGCCGCCCGCGTGGATCATGTGATGACGTCACGAGCTACGATCGCCCGCCACCCGCCGTACTGCTTTGTTATTATTTGCGGAGTAAAGGCATTGTTTCTTGTTTTTATAATAGGTTCTTTAAGTTTTATAGAGATAAATAAACAACAAATGATTACTTTAAGTTTTATAGAGATTTCAATGTAGATATAGGTAGATAGGAATGAAGCTAAGCCACACCACATCCATAGGATGTAGACCCTCCAAAACCGTTTCCTTAGAAACGTTACGGGAGCCCCCTTATATGTCCACCACCTAGATCTCAGAATGCCCACCATTCAGCAGCTTATGAAACGCCTTGCAAAGCGTTTCTTTGACTCTGCTGTGAAGCACCCCACTCCCCTGATCGCGGCAGCCGCCCGCTACCCTCCCTCCCGTATTAGTACGATTCGCCGACCGCGGCATACTCTAACCATTCGCGATGACGCTACAACCCTTCTCCAGGAGAGTATTAAACTAACTAGCACACTAAAGACACACCGCCGTCCTTCGTCCTCACCGCCCCGACCCTTGCTCGAGCCACCCCGCGCCGCTGAGCGTGTAGCTTTAAATTGGCCCCTAAATAATAATCATTCCGATCCAGCCCGTCCCTTGCTGCCCTCTACCAGCGATGCCTTAAGCCGAGGTCTCAGAATCAGAATCAGAATCAGAATCATTTATTTGTGAAACATAGGTTACAGGTCAAGGTGTTAATAATTAAATGATGCGCTATGTTTTGCCATTGATGACATACAAAAATATCAGTGAAGATTATCATAAAAATAAAAATAAAGGCAGATCAAATTCACTATACAAAACAAAAAATAACCAGAAAATAAAATACATGTACAGTTGTTACAGTGATGTATCATTTAGGTAATCATCTAGGGCATAGTAACATTTCTCCACCAGTAATTTAGAAAAACATTTTTTGAATTTTATTAGTGGCATGCTTCTTATGACCTCGGGTATTTTATTATAAATTTTGGGCGCAACACCAAAAAAGCTCTTTTTCATTAATGATGTACTGCATTTTGTTGTACATAGTTGATTTTTGTATTGACTACGGATTGGGTTCTTCTTAACCGCTGACAACTTAGTAAATAGATGCGGATTTGATTTTACAAACAATGCAGTTTCTAATATATAAATAGCTGGTAACGTTAAAATCTTACATTTCTTAAAGTAGGGAACGCAACTGTCTGTTGGTTTTAGATTACACATGGATCGTACACATCTTTTTTGCATCCTGAATATCGGCTCCCTGTTAGTTGATTGTCCCCAGAAAACAACACCATACCGTAGAACAGAGACTACAAGTCCATGATACGCTGTTAGTAGAGTATCTGTATTTACTTTCCTAGAGAGTTGAAATAGTAGGTACGCAGACTTACTAAGTCGCTTGCAAATTTCCTGTACGTGAGGTTTCCAGGTTAATTTGTGGTCTACAGTTATACCTAAGAAACCCAAAGGGGGTGTCCTTAGCGAGTAGTCACTGTAGTTTTAAGTTTTTTAAGCCCTGACTGGAGGTCTTAATTTATTAAGTTAGCCACAGGCAAGTCCGGTTAAGCAGCCGAAAACCTCATAGGTTGACCTGCGAGATTTCATTTAAAAAAAAAACAGAGCAGCACTAGATAGGTCCTTGTGGCATTCTATCCGTGAGGCCTATGTCCATCATTAGGTATCTGATGGCTGAAATAATGATAGTGATAAAGATAAAAATATAAACGGGCGGTGGCCGTATTTTCAGTGTTTGCCCCGCCTCGAAAAAATACAAGATCTGGGGCTGCGTGACGATAGGAAGAGACCAGACGGCATGACGTTATTGCCTTGGTAGGTGGGTAGGCCTCTGGTGTAGGACGCAACCAGGCTTACCTTTAGTAACTCAGCCCACGATTTGGGAGTCCATATTTTTTTCACAGAAAGATCATATTATTAGAAGCCTCCACGTAAAATTTTAAGTTTGAAAAATAATTGGTTTACGAGAAAAATAATAATATAAATCGTAGATATACAAGAGCGAGCGAAGCGAGCTCTGGACTTGGGGCACCCCGACTCGGACAGGTTAGGTTAGAAGAGGATGGTGGGGTCAAAGACCCCGCCATCCTCTTCGTGGTTATTTTTTTTAAACCACACAGAAGTAGGAGCCCCGCGAAGCGGGGCTCCGTCGACTTTCCTATGAAAAATACTATGCGCGCCCCTGCTCCCAGATGGCCCGTAGTGGAAATTTTAACCCCTATTCGTTTTATTCGTCAATCCCACACTTTCTGGCCTTTAAATCGATGTCGATACACGAAAATTCGAAAGTGAGGTTAGAATCTAAAAAAAAATATTTCTCAAAAAGGGCGGGGTTGCGCAACTTTTCCTTCACAGGGGGGGGGTTCTACACCGCCCCCCCCTCCACACTCACCCCCCCTTCACCCCTTAAATTTACTGCTGACATACTAAAACTTAACCCGCAACCAGCGTCACCCTTGCGCCATTTCATGTTCCTAGCACGGTGGACTGTACTGGTGCCTCTGGTGCGACTGCTAACATCCTCAAGCGTTAAATACTGTAACGTTATGAGTAACTACGACTATAAGTGCTTGTTCACGTAGGAAAGCGCGGGCGCGGCGGTGGGTGCGGGCGCGGTAGACGTGGCGAATTCGTGTTCACATTGGCCGCCAGGCGTTTACGCGATTTTTCTAGCCTGAACAGCACTAATAAACTCTTCTGTATTGAAAGACATGATGAAAACGTGCTACCGTTTCTAGCGACAAGTCCATACTGGTCATACTTTATACTTTATACTTTCCATAAATAAAAGTACTCTGTGGTTTTCTATTAAAGTGACAGCAGTGAATCTGTGAATGACAGATGACTAACCTCACTTCGCCATTGGCAGTATTCCAGAAGAAGCGATAACCATTAGATTCGAAGTTACGTTCACTAAAAATGGCTAAACCAGTAGATTTAGAGTTGAAAAAAGCATTTAATGAATTGCAAGTGAAAATGGTACAAACCAGTGAAAAAATTCAGATCATAGATTCTCAAATAGATGTACTGAAGCGTGTCATGCAACATGTAGATGCTACTCAGCGAGAGATTAGTTCATTACCATCTGCTACCAAAACATACGAATCTGTTGGCAGAATGTTTCTTCTCACAAATCTAAACGAAGTCAAGAACAACCTCAAAACCCGAGAGTCTCATTTAACAGCTCGTACAACAGAATTACAAAACAATAAACAGTATTTAGAGAAAAATCTGAAAGAGAGTGAAGACAACATCAGAGAAATGGTACAACAAAGGAAGGAGCAGAGTGAAGCCAAATCTAACTAAAGACAAACAAGGATCATTTTACTTGTTTGTGTATTTATTAATGTCATTTGTGTACTTGTGATAACAATTTGTTAAAATTTTGTGACCTGCTTGACCTCTTGAAATAATCTTAAGCTGTTTAAATGTTTCTGTCATATTAGATTTTAATACAAATAAATACTTTTCTACTTCATTATTGTTTTATTTAGTAGGGAGACAAGCTGTCTACATTTTACAATTAATGAATTACCGAAACTTATTTTAAGTAACATTGAAATTTTTATTTAACTCAATTTTGGGTGCTCTTTTACAAAATGTGCCTTCCAGCAGTAATTGCTTTCAGCATTTTAGAAGATTTTATTTTGTTACTTATTTCACCTGTAGACAGTTTAAAGAGCATAATGCAATAGGTCCCATTTGTTCTATGGAACATGACGTAATAGAACAAATTGAGAAAATATTGTCCCTATTTGTACTATAGAAATACATACTAGCTTTTGCTCCTGTTTTTATTTGTCTGTGAATGCATATGATTAGATATATAAGACGTGAATGACATTAATCACTGACGTTAATACCAGGTACAGCTCACTATCAAAAAAATGAAACTACTCGCTACATAATATTTTTATTTTGAAAAATAAAAGCAAAACAGCAGTTTAACGATATAAAGTTTATATACTTAGTTTGTTCTATGGAAAAATTTGAGACAAAAAGTACAAACTGTTCTATAGTACAAATAGGGACAAAATTTTCTCAATTTGTTCTATTACGTCATGTTCCATAGAACAAATGGGACCTACCGGCATAATGCATGATAAATGTTCTGGACATCTGCCATACAGTAAACCCTGTGGCAGATTAAGCTTATAGGGGGTCAGTAAAAATAAATGCCCACAACCCCTAGGCCTTGGAATAAAAATAGATGAAATGTAGTTCATTGACCATTGATACAGATATAATTTGAACTTTGTTGATAACAGAAAAGCTAGAGCATCAGACAAGTAGAGGTCTATTTTTGCACTACATGACAGAATACATAATAGTAAAAGCGCAAATGATTCACTCACTCCACATCATTTAAATAAATAGCGACTCTTGCTATGCAATAAAGTGCAATTCAGATCACACAGTGATAATTGCTTATATTCATGTAGAAGTTAGCTCGACTGTTACTTTCTATTCTAGTACTTTCTTTACTTATTACAGTTGCTTTCTTTTAAAGAATAATTTATCTGAATATTACATTAACAGTTACTTACTATATTGTGTATATTATTACTATATTTTTTGTAAACAAATAATGTTTCAATTAACAAGCTAGGTATGTCAGAAAATTATTTTATGTTGGAATGTAATTGGGGAAATAAAAAAGTAAGTGAGTATTTTTCAAAAAAATTGTACATTTGTGAATAAAAATGATGTCGTTAATTTGAAAATTAAAAAAGTCAATAAATACATCTATTAACTATTAATCTTCACATTGTATTTAACAGTAATATACTAAATTAATTCGTAAACAGTCTCATGACTTATTATTCTATGTATTTTTTACAAAAATATTTAAAATAATACCACTCAAAATGTTGGTTCCATACAAAAAACGTAGTGTCACTGTCTGCTTTAAAATATTTGGATTCGTTAAAATGGCTTTTATTTTCGATTTATTATGCGTGATTTGTATTTAATGTGTTATACATATCCCCTAGTATTTAAATGTCTGTTTATTTGCGTTTTCATACTAATATAACTCATTATAAATAGTTTTATTACCGTGTCTTAATATTTTACAAGTTCGTTACAAGCAGTTTCGATTCCAATTTTTATACTGGTTTCTTGGTATTTCTGAACGCAATCGTAAATTTTAATATTGGCAACACGAGCTTGAACCTGATTGGCTGTTACAAAACTGTCAAACGCAACGATCAGCCATTTTCTTGTTGAAATCGTGAACGGAGCTCCGAAGCACATTTTCGTTATCATTAGTTTACAACACGCTATTTCGGTAAGTAATTTAGATGCATTATTGTGGATTTGATATGTTAATTAGTAGAATATTATCTTTTTACTCAGTTCTTCTTGTGAACGTTAATCATTGTTTTTTGCACTAAATTTATTTTTGAGGTTATTTTGGTCTTACATTTTAGTGACATTTCGTTACGTAACGAAAAGGTTTTCTTACATTTTAGTTGCATTTCATAACTAAAATGTTACGTAACGAAAATGATGAATATAAAGCTGCATGTACATGAATATTTTAACTGACTTTATCTAAAAAGGAGGTAAATCGTGATCTGATCAATAAAAAAATATTAAATGCATTATTTATTGATAGTGAGTAAATATTCAAAGTTAAATAACAAGAAACAATAATAAATACGATTTAACAACCGTTTTTACTGATTTATCCCAAATTATGGATAAATATACAAGCTGCTAGTGTAGTCACCTATAACTAATTTATAAGTGATTCTACCCGTTGTACTGAACAACTTTTCATACAAAACCCATATTCGAATTTGTATAAATTAATACATCTTCATATACAAAAGTAGACTGAACACATGTAGGCATGTAACAAGATGTTTTTTCTTTTTTCACGAATCAGTGCTGTTATCCAGTATGACGGGTAGAATCACCCTCGCGACAGATACAGGTAACTGGTAGCCTGTATTTGTAATACTGTTTTTTTTTTATCTGATCTGTATCAGAAAAGTTGAGACATGATTTGTAATGAGATTTATTAACAAAACCTATTCTTAGTTTATTTTTTGTTTTTCAGATATGCCAATATCTAATGCTGAAAGGCAAAAACGATACAGGGAGCGATTAAGAGTTGAAAAACCGGAAAAATACGAAGAATTTAGGATTAAACATTTAGAAAAAGTAAAGAAAAATGTAAAAAAGATAGCAGAAATGACAGAAGAAGAAAAGAATGTACAGCGTCAAAAATGGAAAGAAGCAAACAACAGAAGAAGCCAAAAGAAAAATAATTCTGCTCCCCAGATTAATTTAGATCAAAAAGATAATAGCAGTACACAAAAAAAAACCAAAATAAATTTCATAACAGCAATTAAATCAGAAAACGAAACACTGAAGAAAAAAAATAGAAACATGAAGAGACAACTGTATCGTTACAAAGCTCAAATTACAAATCTTACTAATAAATTAACATCGGCAAATCAGATAATAAATAATTTAACAATCAACAACCCCCAGCTCGAGCAAATACTTGAGAATAAACACCCTTCTGAAGATTTGATAATTAATCAAGCAGAGGTCACTGATGCTACTCCAGTCACAAAGACTAATCAATTTCTAGAAGAACTGCCGTCAATAAGTCAAGAGGAAAAAGAGAAGGTTAAAAAGAAGATTTTTTTACTGAACACTCTGACAGATTGTTTACAAGAGTCATATAATAATGCTGATACCCATGAGAAGAAAACTGTCTTGAAAAATATTGCACTAAATGAGATAGCAAGAAAATATAAAATGAAAACAAAAATGTCAAACACTCTAGGACTAAAGGGCAGATCAAGGATTATTAAAAGTAAAAATTTAGGAATAAAGCAACACGTAAAAGATATACAGACTTTTTTTAACAGAGATGATGTGAGCCGAGCAAGTGCGGGTAAGCAAGAATTTAAAACAAGAAATAAACAGAAAATGCAAAAGCGATATCTAACGGACGCCATGCAAAAGCTTCATGTAAAATACATGTCTGAGGGAGGCAGAGCATCGTATGTTAGTTTTACACGTCATCGACCATTTTATGTAGTACCACCTAGACTTCAAGATAGAAACACATGTGGGTGTATCAAACACTCGAACATTTCTTTCAAAGCAATAGTTCTAAAAAAGCTAGGAGTGATTCAAACTTCAGACATGGATGATTTCATTAAAAATATTACATGTGCAGAATGTTATGACTGCATGTATTCTAAATGTACTATTTGCATCAATTTGGTTAAATATCATGTTAATTTGAATTCAAGCATTAACAAAGAGACTCCAGTACAATGGTTGGAGTGGAGGTTAAAAAATCACCAATACACCAAAATGACCAAGGGGAAAGCAGAGGTGAAAACAGTAAAAAGATACATAAAAGAAATAGTTACTGGGACTGCCACCGAACTAACTAAAACATTCATCAAAGATTTGATTAAATTTAAAATTCACCACTTTAATAAGAATTACCAGTACAAGGCTTACAGGAAATATATTGAAAATCTGGATAATGATGCAGTTGCTATAGTATGTGACTTTTCCGAAAATTATACTTGTAAGCTATCTGAAGAAATCCAAGCTGTGCATTTTCAAACAAACCAAATAACTTTACATACATCCGTATTATACCAAAAAAATAAAAGGCCGAAGCCTATCTGCTCTATTTCACCAGTTAATGAGCATGGTCCAGGTGCTATATGGGCTCACCTAGACCCCATTCTTAGAGATATTAAAACCAATACACCGTATGTCAAAAAAATTCACATATTTAGTGACGGGCCGACAACGCAATATCGCCAAAAAAACAATTTTTATTTATTTACAAGAAGACTTTCCGATTACGTGTTTGAAGTAGGGACGTGGAATTACTTTGAAGCCTCACATGGGAAAGGTGCTGCTGACGGTGTTGGTGCAGCTATTAAAAGAAAACTTGACTACTACGTAGCTCACGGGCATGATATTACCAGTGCTGAAGATGCATTTACTTATTTGCAAGGAAATATTAAAGTTAAGCTGTACATGATAACTGCAAAAGATGTTCAAGATTATGTGCGAAATGATTCCTCAAAATGTGATACCTGTTAAGGGGACGATGAAGCTACACCAAATAGTTTACACTCTTCAAGACAAACAAAAGATTTGTTATAGGACATTGAGTTGCATATGTGAAGAAAAAGCGATAAATTGCAGATGCGAAGGTGATACTGGATATCACGAACTGTTACCATCTTTAAATCCGATCTATCAAACAAATATAACAGATGAATCGACAAACAATATTGATAATGATCAAGAGAATATACAATTTTCGGACATCACTAACAACCTGACAGACAGCTATGAAAAGGTTACTATACTGTCTTCAGTAAAATTAACGCCTGAAAACCGCGTCTTCCTGGGTTCTAAAATGTTACCTTCTGCATTAAAGCCTATTGACACCAATTTTAATATTTTTACCAGCCACAAAATGAATAAAATACCTAAAAGATCAGTTCAGAAACTTAAGAAAAGCAGTGGCCTAAAAAAAAAGACATCCAAATGTGCAAAGACTTCAACAAAATCTACATACAGTAGTGATTCTACGTCTACGGAAACTAATTTCAGTGTTTATGATGATTCTGACCTATCACTGGACTTAGACAGTGATAATTCCTGTTTCGATCAAGATGTAGAAAGAACTCAAATTATTACTAAGGCACAAGTACATAACAACACAGATACCAAAAATATATGTGAATACAAAGAAAATCAAGTGGAAGAAATTGTTAATATCGAAAGCAATATTAAGTTGGAATTAACTAAAAAACTTGAAAGCAAAATACATGATCAAAGATTGAGAGTATATGAAGAAAAAGAAAACTATGAAAATATTATTACAAATAAGAATACAACTGATAAAAAACGAAATAAGACTGAAAAAGCATTAAAACTGGAGACTGAATTAGAGTTAGCCAAAACAAACTATATTGAACGTAATAAAGAAAAAGACTTACACACCAAAGAAATCTGTAAAAATGTGGGAAAACCAAGTGAGATTGACGCCATGAAAAGAGATGATGATGACGACTTTGTTCTGACAGATCATGATGAGAATAAAAGTGAAAAGAATTACGAAGTGAAAGATTTTGACGTTGATGATACAGTCTTGGTTCGGTATTTTCTTAAAAAAACTTGGAAGTATTTTGTTGGAGTAGTAGAGAATATTAATATTGAGTCAAGAATGTACTCCATAAATTTTTACAGAACTGTTTACTCAGGCAAAACTCCCACATTCATTGTAGCAAAGCGCCAAGACAAAGACGTAGTGCCTTATTTTTCACTAGTAAAAGTTACAGAAATGCTTCAAATTCGTGAAAATCCCAAAGTCTATGTTTTGATGCATGATAAAGATCTGGTGTATTTTTAAGGATTCACCTTTATTACATTATCTTTTATTTTTTAGTACCTTTTTATAAGCTACAACTTTGTCAACTTAATTTTTTTGTTTGTTGTTGCTTTGTTACTTTGGTAGGAAAAGTAAACCAAATTTTGTTACTAATAATTATTCTAATAAAACATTTTAATATTTCGTTTCCTGTTTTTTTTTTTTAAGTATTTTCAATTGATTAAGCAATCCATGTACCGTGTGGTGCCGGACGTAAAGAATAACACCACCCCATTTCTTCCCGTGGCTGTCGTAAAAGGCGACTAAGGGACTTACTAGAGAATGGGCAGCAGCGTTCTCTATGCATTTTACCACCATACTGCGATCGCCAACCCGCCTGCCAAGCGTGGCGATTATGGCAAAGCCCCCAAATTGGGGGAGGCCTAAGTCCAGCAGTGGACGTCTTACGGCTGAAATGATGATGATGATGAAGCAATCCATTACTGCACACATCACGCCCTGCACACATTGTAATGGTAATATAATACATAAATAAATAAGAAGAAACAAAAATATTGAACACTGTGTGTATAAAGCTTAATAATTACTTATTCGTTACAAGGTTACAATTTCATTACAACAAATTAGTTATAACATTTTCGTTACGTACAAAAAAAATGAAAAGTACTCAAGTATGTACAATTACCCTGTCACCTAGATAATCAAAATCTTACTACATTATACTTAGTTAAGTATATTATGTCCTGAATATCATAATTTGTATATAGCGCTAAGTAGCCTATAAGAGTAGGGTAGGAACGATAATATGATGGAGGGTACTTATACATAAAACCTTAAAGAGACTTTTATACAACGAAGTAAGTACTTAAAGTCAACAATTACTTAATATTTATTTCTATAGGTACCTAACATCAACATTATGTCTATATGCTATGTATCGAATCAGATCTTTCTTAAGGGCCTTTTGTTTAAGAAACAACTTTCTTTTAATTATAACCCCAGATTAACCAAACTCATAACCACTGGGTATCCCTAACATGTGCAACAACGAAAGCAAGCGCTTCACTTTTGTGTAAATAATTTCATCACCACTTTTCTCAAACAACGTGAGGAAACCGGCATACAGTTCCAAAACCAAAGAGATTTAAAAATAATTTAATGTCTTTGTCTAAAACCAACAATTTGACGACATGTGACATCTACCAACCCGCACTGGGCCCGTTATGTAGATTACGGCCAATTACGGCTCACTCCTTCTCATCGAAAGGACGCCTGTGCACCAGCAAAGGGAACGGTATAGACCTAAGATAATTGCCCGGCTATTATTAAGTGATTACGTTCAAGCTTTCACGTTTATACCTAACTGGCTTCTGCCCGCGACTTTGTTGTTGCCCCGACCCTCCCCGTCACATTCTTGAGACGTTTTTTCAACTGTTGCTTTTGCTTTTGCTCAGCTCCTAAGGGTCCCTAGCATGATGTTATATAATCTGTAGAATAAAACTATGTATCGTACTAATAGGAAAAAGAAACTCTCAGATCCAACATTACAGCTCATGGAACAGAGGCGCGGAATGATCCTGTAGTCTTCAGAAGCTGCGCTCGAGTACCGGCCGCTCAATAGACGGATCTCCAAGTCCTTGAAAAGCGACCTTCGCCGCTATAACACAGAGCGGATTAAGGACGCGATAGAGCGGAATAAAGGCTCCAAGGTCTTTACTAAGGATCTGTCTATTGGGCAGAGCCAGCTTACGAAACTGAAGACCGATGATGGCAGGGTCGTATCCGCCAAACCTGAGCTGTTTAAGGAGATTGAGAGGTTCTATGGACAGTTATACACGTCAACAAGTGACCCCGTTAAAAATCTGGCAAATGACCCAAGAGCTAGGTTGACTCGACACTATACCGAAGACATCCCGGACGTCAGCTTGTATGAGATTAGGATGGCTCTGAAGCAGCTCAAAAACAACAAGGCGCCGGGTGAAGATGGAATTACGGTTGAACTCCTGAAGTTGGCGGGAAACCCGTTCTCAAAGCCCTTCAGAAGCTGTTTCATTATATGCAAATAAATATATGATTTATTTATATGATTTATGATTTTACTAGCTTCTGTCCGCGACTTCGTCCGCGTCAAATTTTTGCTCCCGTAACCCTTCCCGTTGCATCGAATTGCATGCCAGTTTTCGTTGCTGCTCCGCTCCTTTTGATTGTAGCGTGATGTTATATAACCTTTAGCCTTCCTCAATAAATAGGCTACCCAACCCAAAAATAATTTTTCAATTCGGACCAGTAGTTTCGGAGCCTATTAATACAAACATCGAATCTTTCCTCTTTATAGTCGAACGGGATAAAAAAAAGTATTCTATGTCCGTTTCCTGGTTCTAAGCTATCTCCCTACCAATTTTCAGCCAAATCGGTTCAGCCGTTCTTGAGTTATAAATAGTGTAACTAACACAACTTTCTTTTTTATATATAGATATCTTTATTTCCCAAAAATACAGATAGAGAACATTTACATAAAACTTTTGGATGATGCAGAAATCTGTACACAATAGATTAATCTCTGTCTCTTAAACTATGGTATCCTGTATCTTAAGAGACAGTGAAAAGAGAGGGAGAGGGGGGAGGGGGGTGGTTGAGTGAGTGTGTGATTCCGTCATACTCGAGGGCAGAACGTCACAGGCATGGAAAAGAGGTGTGGTGGTACTTTTCTTTAAGAAGGGTGATAATGCCCAACTTAAGAATTATAGGCCCATCTCACTTCTGAGCCATGTCTACAAGCTGTTTTCAAGAGTCATCACGAACCGTCTAGCGCGCAGCTTTGACGACTTCCAGCCTCCCGAACAAACCGGATTCCGTAAAGGCTTTAGGACCGTAGACCACATACATACGCTGCGGCAGGTTATACAGAAGACCGAGGAGTATAACCTGCCTCTCTGTTTAGCGTTTGTGGACTACGAAAAACCCTTCGATTCGGTCGAAACCTGGGCTGTACTGCAGTCTCTTCAACGGTGCCTGATCGACTATCGGTACATCGAGGTGCTAAAGTGTCTGTACGAAAACGCCACTATGTCAGTCCGACTTCAGGACCAGACCTCGAAACCTCTCTTTCTGCAGCGAGGGGTGAGGCAGGGAGGCATTATTTCTCCGACACTTTTCACCGCTGCACTGGAGGATGTCTTCAAGGTTCTGGACTGGAAAGGGGCTGGCATCAACATCAATGGCGAGTACATCACTCATCTTCGGTTTGCCGATGATATAGTTGTCATGGCTGAGACTATGGAGGGCCTCAGTACAATGCTCGATGACCTCAGTAGAGCTTCCGAAAAAGTGGGTCTCAAGATGAACATGGACAAGACAAAGGTCATGTCCAATGCTCATGTTATACCCACTCCAGTGAAGATCGTAGGCGCTACACTCGAAGTTGTGGACGAAAATGTGTGCCTAGGACAGACTGTCCAGTTAGGCAGGTCCAACTTCGACAAAGAGGTCAGTCGTCGAATCCGACTCGGCTGGGCAGCGTTCGGGAAGCTACGCAATATCTTGTCGTCCCACATACCGCAGTGTCTCAAGACGAAAATCTTTGACCAGTGTGTGTTGCCAGTGATGACCTATGGAACCGAAACGTGGTCGCTCACAATGGGCCTTATTAGAAGGCTGATAGTCACCCAAAGGGCGATGGAGAGGGCTATGTTTGGAGTTTCCCCACGCGATCGAATCAGAAATGAAGAGATCCGTAGGAGAACCAAGGTAACCGCAGTGGCAGTGGGCAGGGCACATTGCTCGCAGAACAGATGGCCGATGGGGCCGAAAGTTTCTGGAGTGGCGACCGCGTACCGGAAGACGTAGAGTTGGAAGGCCTCCAACAAGGTGGACCGATGGCCTTGTGAAGGCCGCAGGAATCCGCTGGATGCGGGAAACACAAAACCGGTCGAAGTGGCGGAGCTTGGGGGAGGCCTATGTCCAGCAGTGTACGTCTGTCGGCTGAAATGATGATGAATAATGACTCGATATAGAGGCTATCCAACACTAAACTTAGTTCCTGAGATGAGCTCATTCAATTAAACAACTCTTCGAAATTACAATTAAAAACCCTCCCTCTCACCGAGAGGAGGCCTGTGTCCCAGCAGTGGGAACACCAATGGCCGCTGATGATGACAATTAAAAACGTTATACGTGAACCAACCTTAATAGATAGACATTAAGCTATTGCGGAGTTTTTGTAGAACTTTTTACTTTAGCCTTTTACGGAGCGCACGCAACGGAAGCTCTCAAGAAGAATAAATTTGCCCCATTTTTCATTCCTAATCCGCTCCTATTGGTTGTAGCGTGATGTTATATAGCCTACAGCTTTCCTCGATAAATGGGCTACCTATAGTCTGTGCCAGATGAGAAAAAAATAAAAGTCGTTGACACCCGCCTTCCAATGTATTCCCCTTAATGTATTGACTTTTATTTTTTTCAAATCTGGCACAGACTATAACACTAGCAGATTTTTCAATGCCAACCAGTCGTTCCTGAGATTAGCGTATTCAACCAAACAATCGAACTCTTTAGCTTTATAATATTAGTACCTATGGATAATAGTCTAATAATTATCACTACAACTTTCTGTTCTGTGAACTAAGTCTATAAAAAGTTTGTCCTACCTAAGTTGTAGTTGTTATTTTGTAGGTAAGTTGCATTGCATATGATAACAAGCTGATAAAATAAGACAACAAACATCAAATTGACGACATCTCATCCCTATAAATAGACACATACTCTGTTCAAATTGATCTCTCCATGTATGGTTAGCCTCTGATTAAACCGCCCACATTTGTTTCTTCCAAGGTCCATAATTGTAGAGATGAGACGCGGTCTGAGAGGGGGGGTCCTAGGGGTCATGACCAAAAAGTCAGTTTTTTTGTTTACCTAAGTACGCGTAACTTTTTACAGAGTAGTCCGATTTTTTTAATAAATATAAATGAATCTGTGAAATAAATATAAGTGGACTCGATATAGAAAACATCTCAAAGGGTAGAAATATTGTGATCGATTGTGTCGAAACTGTCAAGTTTCAGCGCCTCCCCAGTTCCCCACATTCTAAACGGGATTATTATATTAGTACTTAGGATTAGGATAAATATTGAAATAATAATAACCCCTACCGCCGTATCTCCAAAGACTACAATATGCGTATCTCTCTATCTTGCGCGGTTCCAACGCTAAGGCTATGCTGGAACAGGTCTAGGGTGAGAGCCAGACCAAGAGAAAAAGAAATAGAGAAACCCGCAGGCCAGCACGTAGCTGCTGTGAGGCAGTAGCAACCTCACGGGCCCCTTCCGGGCAGTAGTTTTTTTTTTATACTTGGAACAGAACGCTCACGTAATTCTTGTCATAATTGGCCAGTTTGAGTGGAGATTCGAAAGAGCAAACCTACTCGGAGGAAAGAAATATTCCAGTAAGTTCTTGACCATCTCCCGGGCTCTGACATTGTTCTGATAGCTGTGGAATACCTCTCCACTCCTCAGGATATGTTGCCCCCTTGTCGCTACGTCACTAGTGACGTTTTCGGGACGCCCATCATTGAGTGTGTAAGTCATGTGTAATATACTGACATTGGTCAGGCAGGCGACACAGTTCTTCCATATTTCACGGTTACCAATCTACAAAACCCATAGCCCAATTTTTTTTGTTTCCATGTTCTATAATAGGGCTGCACCAACTAGCGATAATCGTCTGTTGGTGCGTCTCATTTAATTGAAAACGACTACTGGGTCTCTGAAAGTTGTCTTCGGCCCCTCGTACGCCTTTCAAAGGTCTAGGACCCCAGGGTCTCGACAATCTATACTTATAATAAAACTGTAGAGAGGTCAATTCTGTACATTGAAAATATATTCAAAATTAATATTGGAGGATGAATGGTGATCGATACTGATGCCAAAAATGCAATCAGTAAATTTTTTGTCTATCTGTCTGTCTGTGTGTATGTGCACGCATGGGTCAAAAACTACAGAAGAGATTTTGACCAAACTTGGTACGATTGTAGTCCATACTCCTGGGCAGGTTATAGGCTATATAACATAACGCTAAGACACATAGGAGCCGAGCAGTGACGATAAATTTAAAGCAAGTCGGATGAAAATGCGCTTTCGAGCTAAAAAATTGAACTTGGATTAACACATAGGCTACTTTTTATCCCGGTAGTACATTCACGTGGGATATTTTCCGACCTCCACGTGGGCGAAGCCGCTGGCAAAAGCTAGTTGCAAATATAATAATTATTATTTTTAGTAGCAATAGAAAAATAACGCAGGCATTTACACTAAAAACAGTTGGTCAAAAGGAGAAGAAAAACGATTAATAATCGCCTTTCTTCTCTATTTGGCCAGTTTTGCCGCCCTTACACTATAATCGCCGATTATAGTGCAAGGGCGGCAAAACTAAATAAATTGGGGACCCGGAGAAGACCACCCCCGCCGCTGGCTATATCAGGATAGTGAACTATCTTGATACAATACTTTAGGATACAATCATAGAGCCAACCAAGTTAAGGGGAAGCACTAAGATAGTCTGGAAATTCCTACGTTTCTGTCAAATTTCAGTTCAGTATCAGGTTGAATGTAATAAAAAGATATCAGGTATAACGCTCTGAGTACGACTAAGCTTAACACGGCGCTGAGGGCGGTAAGAAAAGTACGAGGCGCTGCAGGACGCAGCGACAACCTGACCGTTTTTATGAGCGGTTTGCGGCAGCGGCGCGCGGCAGCGGCGCGCGGCGGCAGAGGGACAAGAAGGATCCGTATCCGTTACGTTTTTGGCAGATCTTATAACTTATTAATTTTCATACATATATGAAATTCTATATACCCGTAGCAATGAAAAACTATTAAATTCCATTCAATTAGTTTTTCATTTCTTAAAATCAAATATTTAGTAACAGATGGCAAGCGCAATACAAGTCCTGTCAAGTAAAGCGTCAAGTTGCGTCAACTATCGTTTCAACACCACGCGCAGCGGCACCGATTGAGTAAGAAAGTTAAGATCTGTATCCGTTTCCGCGGATCTTGGCACCAAATATCCGTATTCTGTTCCGTATCCGCGGATATACATTTTTTAAAGACACTAACCAAATTATTTAAGACGATTTTGTAGCGGTAAATGAACTCCGAAGCATTTATTACATAAATATTAAAATCGATTACATGCATGGATGCAAAAATAAACTTACTGGGCATCAAATTAAAAATTTGCATCTAAAGGTAGTAGGAAGAAATTAAACAATATTTTCCTGATTAAGTAGGTAAGTTTAATTAATTAGATATTTTATAAAAGTACCTACTTATAGTACTTACTTACCTACTAATATAGGCTGATAGAAAAGGTGTCAATAAGTGTTAAGAACTAGATTGGGTTTATTTACAAAGTTATTTCTGTACAGGATCGCGTATCGTACGTGTCTTGGACATCGCCCCGCCTGCCCACGTCGCATCCTGATAATCCGAAAGTCGTGACTAGGCCGTAAGGGTGTATTCTTTTAGAACACAGGGAACCGGCGCAGATAGGTGAGCGTTTCTCAGATCAGAACTTTTCGAAGCTGGCAACAGCTCTCGCTGTCGCCTGCTTGGAAAAAAAAAAACTAATGAAAATAATCTGCGAGCGAGCAGCTTTGACAATTAGCACTTATTGGTGCCGACAATCGATGGCATATCGTAGTGTAAACAATTAACGGAAATAATAGACACAACATGTAGACTAAATGTTTTTTACCCTGGAGTAAACTCGGGGACATGATAATACTTTGGTAAATGAATATTTGTTACCTGATCTAACCTGATACTGAGCAGCAACGTGCAAATAAGAAAAATAACATAAATTGAGCCCTGGAAGACGCAGTGTTGAAAAGAATCAACACACCATCGGTACATACATATGAGTGCGTGTCACATGGGGGTCCAGTAAAAAATACTAAAATTATCTTGATCAACACGTCAATTATTTTCAAAATCTTTATTTTTACACAAGAAAAATTGTTTTCAATAATTCTTATATGATTTTTTTTAATACTAGGTTCATGAATTTTATTTTAACTTAATTATTTCTTAACGAAAAATACTTAAAATTGCTAAAATAAGAAAAACGTTGATCGTAAATAAAATAGTGAAATATTTACACAACAATCTAAATTAAGTAGTATAACGTAAAATTTAAATTTATTTAATAACAAATATTACTTCATGTGACCTTATAAAATGGTAATAATGTTCAGTAAATTAAAGCTAAAAAAGCTTAAAAAGCATTGTTATTAATGAATATAATTAAATAATGTTAACATTAAAATATTTATATGAGTATAAAATACCTAGTGATATTGCAAAGACTGCCTCTTTTATAATCAATAACCATTTAATATATAGATCATGTACTATTTAACATTTAACTATTTAATAAAAATATATCTGAGTATATACGGAATGGGCAATACATTAATTGTACTCAAAGCGTATTCTATTCCCTTTATGGATCACATACAAACTTTGAGGAAATAGCCTACGCAACTACGAGCATATAAAATCGTATTCGATCAACATACAAGGAAAGACAAATGGATTCTCCACTACACATTACCTTGCCACAGTTCGTAAGAAGCAGTCTCTCATTAAAGTCATCACAGGTCATCAATATGTGAATACTATTATAAAATAAGTATAATAATAGTTTATTAAAGATTAACTTGTCATGATATAAAATAAACATTGCCGTTACAATAATGTAAATAAGAATTAATCATAAAATATTTAAATCTACAAACAATATAAATTACAATTTCCTATATAAATAGTCACATTTATGAATATTCATTTAGGATTCCACGTTATGAAGCTATGCTACTGTTAACTTCACTAGAGCCACGAAGGTCGGTTGATGTCATACGGTTGCCTGACGCCGAGGGTTGGTGGGTAGCCGCCGGGGTACAAGCTCATGATCTGTGCGCCTGTTTGCCTCAGTAACTCTTCCTGATGGCGCTGGAGATACTGTTGGTACAGTGGCGACGTCGGGTCGGTTCCAACGAAGGGATAACCTGCTCGAACTTGTGAATGGCCAATAAAAGGAAAGCTGCTCGCAGTATGAGCCGAGTTTTGATGAGCAGGTTTCACTAACTTATCTGCATTCGCTTCGGCATTATTGCGTTGCTGATGAGCAACTGCTGCAACCATGTAGTTGGCTGCCATGAGCTGATTAGCGGTACTGTTGCGGAAATCTTCAATTGTAAAGCTGCCATTATCTCCGTACAGTCCACTGCTTAACGCCATGTTTGTTGATGTTCCAAAATTAAATGCATTTCCAGGCATCATGCTTGACTTCACCGATGATAGTACATCTGTCCCACATGAAGTAGGATGGTAAGCTTGGCTGATTTGTGCCGGTGGTTTCGCATCAGAAGTTCTCTTTCTTTTATTTTTTATTTTCGGGTCTATTTGTGAAGCTGCAACACTGGATGTTTTGTAAATACTATTGTCTTTGCTCATTGACATAGATGGCTGGGAATATATACTAACAGATGTGCTGACTGGATGCATTTCCGAAGTCTGCTTAAACATTTGCGCCATTTGAAATGATTTATCATGGTATAATGAAGCTGCTTGGGTACTTGCAAAACTGGATAAATACCTCTCATCATTAGTGTATCTTTCAAGCATTTGAGGAATATTAGGCAAGTTACGCAAAGTATCAAGGGGTAGTGACGTAGGATTACTGTATGGTGTTTTATATGGATTTGAACTTACTAATGGATGATTTTGTACAAGTTTTTCTGTTTTTTGAGATTTGGCAAGTGTGTCTATATTTTTGGCAATTACATCAGTATCACTTATTGATGACGCTGTTGTCATATGATCATTTTTAAGATGACCTCGTGGATTAGGTATTCTTAATTCACCGGGAAGGTTTTGTTGCAACTCTTGAGTTCTTTGTAATGTTGGCCTGCTGGCCACATTATATGAATTATACTGCTGTTGCTGAAGGCTTTTATTATAAGCAATAGTATTAGCACTTATTGCACTCATTTCATTCTTCAGCTTTTCCACATTGTTGGCACTATAAGGCGTAGAATAATCAGAAGGTAACAATTCTTGTTTGCGCATATGACTTGTCATTTTCCAATTGCCATAATCTATTGCAGCAGATGAAGGAGTAGTATTACAAGAATACAATTTTTTGTTTGCCAGGTCTATGTCACTTATTGAAAAGTTGCTAACGGTCTGTCCACTGATATTTTCTACATATGGATTGTGATGTGCGTGAATAATATTTTGGTTCAAAGTCATTTCATTATGGGCCTGATTATGTGCTGGCGGTATATTTCCTGAATTCATGTTCGCTTTAGCAATGCTTTTTTGGAGATGTTGGCTATTTAATCCCAAATTAATAGCAATAGCATCAACATCATACCCCTTTTGCTGTGCGTTCATATTCGCTTTAGATATATCTCGTGACAAGTAATCAACTTCGTGTAGTGTGTCATTGCTGCTTCTGCGATCAACCTCAGGGTTCAAATAACCCATGTTAACCATGTCGACATTATCTTTTTTAATGATGCCAATTGGCTTATCCAAATCAATGCCAATGGTATTCTTGTTATTCTGTGATGATTCATTCATTTCATATTTCACGTCCCTGTTTTCAATGGCATATTCCATAGAAGCTTTTTCCCGTATGCTATTCATCTTGGCCAATTCCGATTTTTCACTTAATGCCAATGCTATGTCGTCAACTGAGGTCGAAGTCATTGAATGCAAAGACGAAGAATTTTTCTGGTATTCATTCTTACTAGATACCATTGTAACTTCCTTGTTTTCTGCTTTTAAGGTAGGTGGTACTGGGGAATGATCTGGTTCATTATAAGTGCGTTTTTTAACAGGAAACAGTGCAGTTTTAAGTTCAGTCATTATTTGTGAAGAATTCGTGGGTGGTATAGGAATATTTTGTAATGCTGTTTGTGGCGAATTTTGTACTTGGGAATAAGTTGCGGAGTTCTGTGGGTATGGAGTATACGCAGGCGAGAACTGACCGGGATATTGATTTTGTTGATATGAATCTGGAGGCAGTGGAGTGAAATCATCAGGCGCACGTGCGGATTTGTTAGCTGCTGGAGTTTTTGCATTATCAAAGAAGGGAGGTGGATTCTGATTATATCCAGGAAGTGGACTCTTGTTTTGGTCTAAGAAATAATTCGGTGTCGATGGTACTGTCACATTGTTAGAAGCGTAAACATGTTGGGAATAAGGCGAAAAGGGGGACTGTGGAGCCTCACGTGGACTGCAGCTTTTCTCTGGGCTGCTTTTCATCGATGTTGTATCTTGATAGAATCCAGCTCTCACCGTTCCGTTTATTATAGGATATGTAATCTTTTGGAAATCATCCGTTCTTGGAGATGCGGGCGAATGCAGCAGCGGAGAAGTATGGGACATTTGATGTCTGGGCGAGTCAAGATCCTGACTGAAGGATGATCTTTCTGATACGGAACTACCAGTACTGGTTCTTCTTTGCCTCGGCGTTGTGCCTGCATTAGGCAGTGGACTATCTCTGCCTTCAGGATTCGGAGTATCGGGCCCTGTCGAAGAGTCAGATTTTACTGGATTCTTAGGGCTGTTGACCTTGGTTTCAGTGGTTACAGGTTCCGGCACTTTTTCTTCAGCTTCAACTTCATCAGGTTTCTTCTTCGGAACAGGTGCAGGTGGTGCAGGACCGGTACTTTTGGGTGCGCCAAAAGCTTTAAACCACGCACTAAGGTTCGGAGTAGCTTTTTCTTGATTTGGTTTAGTTATCATTAGAGGTTCAGTTTCGACCTCAGCGTCTTTTTTGTTTGGCTCAACAATAACTTCCTCTGGTTTTTTCTCAACAGGATCTTCTTCAATTTTCTCTTCTTTCGGAGCTTCTGTTGGTTTACTAGTATCTTTTTGTTCTTCTGTTTTATTTTCATCATTATTCCCAAAGTTGTGATCATTACCTAGAGCGAACTCAACAGCTGGTAAAACAGAACCTAGGCTAAGTTTAGGGCTAGATTCCTCTGCCTTTTGAGCATCACGAACTTTGTTCTGAGGACCAACTGGTAGAACTTCCTCTGTTTTTTCTGTATTTTTATTACTCAAATTAGTAAGCAAGTTACCTTTACTCTTTCCTGGTTGAAGTCTTTCTATAGTCCTTTGAATTTCTCTTCTTTTAAACAATTTTGGCTCACGCGATGAAGGACGTTTTCTAGAAATTTCTTTTCTAGTATGGACAGGTTTTTCTCCTTGAGAAAGGTCATCGTCCAGCCGGCTATTTTCGTGGTCTTCAGTAGAAATAGTTTGAGCTGGACTATCGCACGGTGAACTCACATTAGATCCTTTAGGAGCATCATCAAGCCATTTGCTAATATCTTTTACAGCTTGTTCTAACGCTTCAGAAGCAGACTCGTTCTTAGCGGAATTTTTCTTACTACCCTTTTTAGGTGCAATCTTCGTCTTTAATGTTTCTATTGATTCATCTTCGGAGTCAACATCTTTGACAGTAAAATCATTTGTGTTGCTTGATTCAGAATTATCTAAATTACTTTGACTTGATGAGAACAAACTATTGAACAATGAACTCTCTTTATATTTTTCATTTTTAGCTTTCAGCTTTTCAATAGTTTCTCTTAGCTTTTGATTCTTCTCTTTTTCGGGTATATTGATATTTTGCTTTGGTTTATCAACATGTTTTTGTTTATAGTCAAATAATGATTCCCATGCATCCTTGGCGGCATGTCTTCTTCTTTCCTTTATTTTATCGTATTTATCTTTGACAAAATCTGGATCAGCAAGTTGATCAGGAGGATCAGTTTGATCCAGTTCAGTAGGCGACGGCGACGGCGTGTGAATAGAAGGTAATGGGCTGGCACTTCTACTCCTATTAGAACTCTCTAAGGATTCCTTTGAGACGCTACGCTTCAGAACTTCCGTAACTTCAGGCTCGTGATGTTTGCTCTTTTTCTTCTTTTGTTTTGACTTCTTGCCGTCCTTGTCTCTGTTCTTACCATGCTTTTGTTTTTTACTGTGTCTTGTTTTAGATTCGGAGTGGTCCGATTTATGAGAGTCCTTTCTATGATTTTTGGAATGTTTACCATGACGGTGATGTCCTTTGCGTTTCTTCTTGCCCTTACTTTGTCTACTTTTATGAGATTCTTTAATCTTTTTTGTTTCTGGTTCAGGTACTTCCTCTTCGGGCTTTTCCTCTTGTATAATGTCTGACGAACTGGACTTGGGTTCACCTGAAAATGGAAATAGAATATTAGCATAGATTTTATTAGTTTTGAAATTTTCATATTTCTCTATGTAATGTAATTCCAGCCTAAGTGCTATAATCGATTCTCCAATGCCAAATGAGTATACATCTAAAACATTATTGCACAGTTTGAGGTAATTGTATAGATAGATAGATATAAATTATATAATTATTTTTTCAAATTCTTGTCATTATTGTTAAAAACCATCGAACCTTACCTCCTTCAGAATGAGACTTTCGCTTTTTTCTCTTGTGGTGACTTGGAGATTCATTCGTTTTCAGTTTGTGTTTTCTTGATGGAGTTGGTAACTGATATTCAACAGCAATTTCTTCATCAGATGATGAAAGTCTATGTATATATTTCTCAGTCAGTCGATCAAATGCAGCTTGTAAATTATCTACCATTACTGTATATTCTGAAACAAGTAGAATTTATTTAATAACGAACATAAAGAAACTGTGCTTGCATGAACAAGTACAAATTATCCGCGTTTTCACTTTGAGCGCACAACTTCTGTTGCGTCGGCATGTTGTCGACGGCTGCTGTTTCCTCTGCGCTGACGCGTCTTGTTCGTGTTTATGAACACTAAGTAAAAGCGACGATGTTCGTGGGTCCTACAGCACGTTGACCGAACAATTTCTGTCACGACCGCCATTCATTGCTAAGCGTTGTTGTCGACGGCGGCCGCCGACATGCTTTGACGGTTACAGTTGTCTGCGTTGACGCGTGTTCCTCTTTCATACGAACATTAACGAGGGTAGCCTTGTATTAAATCAAACACTCGGCAATACTGTTGCTCTCCATTAGTAAAAGAATTTTCGGAATTGGACCAGTAGTTCTAAAGATTACTCTCTACATACAAAATCACAAATATTATTTATTTATAATATTATACATAAAATATAAATATTTTATACATACCATTATCCTGGCCATTGTACAAACGACAGTTGTTTACAATGAGCTTAAAGTCCGCTTTAAACATAGAAAAGTCCGTGTAATAGCCACTGTCAAGGCGTTCTTCCATTTTGCGCAAATCCATTGGCCGCCTGATAACAGCGTAGTAATTAGGCGCATATTCCTCTTCCACAGGGTCCATGAAAGGCCAAGCATCGTCATGAGCAGTCAATTGTTTCAGAACTTTATACATATCAGTCTGGATGTCCTCGTCAGTTTGACCAAATCTGCAAAAAGTAAAGATGGTGAGTACTTCTAAGTTAATAGTGAATTGATATAATGAGAGCCAAATAACAGATAATTACATTTGAGATGTCTTGAGTTTTTTTCGGGTACTGCTGACGGGTTCGTCATTGTCAGGTATTACAATTTGTCCTGTAGCAGAGGCCAGCGAATTATTTGTTTTTCTTCCCGTTTTTATCAGCGGCTCTGGTGGCGGTTCTCCTTTGTGAGTAGCAGAGGAGTTTTTTGAACGCTTTTCATGGCTTTTTGATGACTTCGCTACTTTCTGAGGCATTTCTTCTTTTGCACTGGATGAACTTTCCGATGAGTCCGACGAAACAGATTTAGACCTGAAATTAAGGTGAAGTTATGAGTTATGAAGGAATTATCTTTAACCTATTGAACGCCACAGTCGTGTATAGCCGACAAATGAAAACGTGCCCAACTCGCCACCGTCGTCTATAGACGACATGAAAACGACATTTTTGGAGTAAAAAATAAATATAGTAATATAAGTTGTTGGAATCTCTATTTTTTTTTTGTACGTATTTGCGCTGAGTTTGTGGCTGGCGTGGAAGGGGCGCCGATGCGTTTACGCTCTGGCGTTCAAAACGTTAAACAGGACATTATGTTATCAATGTACCTACTGCAACTAACTAGCCTTACCAAGGGGTATCGTATAACCCAATAATAACTTGATTGTGAAAGTCAGATAAGCAGTCCCTTCATGTAAAATACAGGTATTCAACTGCGGTTAATGGTTAGACTGGTCGCCGACCCCAACATTGTTGAAGGCTAAGCAGCACCCTAATTGCGAAACACACAATTTATCAGAATCTGAATGGGATTGAAGATTATTTCTAAACCATTGCGTCATTTGTTCGAATAAATTGTGGCTCAGCAACGTAAATAACGCAATGAATGTTGTTTAACTATGAATATTAAACCAATTCCTACCGATAAAAAGTTCCGCAATTACCCCACAGATGATGAATCAGCAATAAGCTCACCCCGTTTTGCATACGACTTAAACATAACTGGCGATATGTGGGTGCATTACTAACTTCCGTGAAATCAGGCGTAATGGTACGTTTGAAACTTTCTTGTATCAAAAATGAGTCGACAGATCTCAAATAACTGCAGTTTATTTATATATCAAAATACTGTCCTCGCGCGACTTTATTTTAACTCTAATCGATATCTAGTCGCCCTATCGTAATCCATCGTTAAACATAGGCTTTACAATGTTGCGCCCCAGTTTCCCGGCTTATATCACGGGTACAACTACCTGATTCACTCATTTGTCCACTGCAGCACTATCTCTTCCGGCGAGTAATTAATTGACTCCTATTATTTCCCGATAAGTTTTGGTACAGGCCATCAATTATCAAGAAATAATGAGAATAAATGCGATTTCTACGTCTTGACACCATATAAGAACGTACTTGCACATTCATAACATCAAATCTGGAAACTTAATTGGGTTGCGGCACAACCCGAACTAGGCTATCATTTAATTTCATTTAGTCAACGCTGGGATAAAGTTAGACGAAATAATCCGTCCTCGCGAGCACATTATGTATTCAACGTAACGTTAGGAGGAGCTCGACGAGTTCTTTTCTTGGCGAGCCACCTGGACTACGACCGCCTGCTTAGCTGAAGTAATATTTGCTAATGGTGGCCATCCTTGGCAACACTTTTTAGGTTACGGCAGCGCCCGACTACTAAATGTATACTGCCAGTGAGGTTCCAGTGGCACTTCCCTACTACGGGAATCCCAATGCCAGAGCCGTTTTGAGAGCAGTGATGATGAAATGACACAGCGCTGCCTAGTTTCGAACCCATCATCTACAATTTGAAAGTCGGGGCCGTTACCACCTGGCCACCACTGCTCTAATTGAAATTATTTCTTGTCTGCTGTGGAGTGAATTCAGGTATAGTGGCGTGCATTGCTTATCAGAATGGGCAGGCACTAGGGCGCCGGGTCTTGTCTAGGCAGACAAACGCGGTCACTGATTAGAAACATAACAAAAGTTTATATATTTCGAATGTTCAAATTACTTTGTTACCCTCTATGTGCCTTCTATGAACTTTGGCAGGAAACATATTCATCGGTGGGACGAAAATAAATTATTGCTTTACACCACCACGGATTTCTCAAATATGAACAATATGCTAATGACACAATGAAGAGCGTAAATTAGCACGGTGGAGCATACGGTGGAAGTTTGCCCTGCCTGGGCGGAGCACCGCCGTGTCCTCGTGGAGGCGATCAGCGGCGGCGACCTCTCGCGTCCGGCCCTGGTGCGAGCCATGGTACGGAGCGAGAGGGAATAGGAAGCCGTCACCTCCTTCTGCGAAGCAGTAATGCTCGCGAAGGAGGAGGCGGGGCGCGTGAGGGAGTGGCAGTCTCTGCGCCCTCACGTACCTAGCCGTCGCAGGAGACGCCCCGGGCGTCGGGAGTCCATAGCGGACTCCCGGCCACCGTAGGCGCGAGCTTGCGGGTGGCGAGCAATGGGTAGCTCGCCGCCCGGTAAGGATCAAGCTCGGGTCGACGGCGCATAGTGTTCCACGCGCGCCTCAAAGAGATGTCAGCAAAACTGACGGGGTCTGCTAGGACCGATGCCTGCCGGGGTCACGTGATTCGAAAGAGATACCGTGAACCTGGCACATGGGCAACTGAAGGATTACGGGTGGGTTTTAGTTAGTAAAAGTCTGACATGCCCTCCCGCTCCGCCCAGTGCGGGAGAAGTCATTTGATGATTTCACATCCAAAAAAAAAAAGAGCGTAAATTATTACACATGCAATTTGATGGATATCAGTACTGACTTTGAAAAAAAAACGTTTTTGTTCTTTAGTTCTCGTCCCGCTCAAATTACCCTTTTTCGTTATATTAGGTAGTACGCACTTTTAAGTGAAACATTATTGATTTACTTGGTATAAAAAGAAAGAATAACTTTATCATCGTAGGAAAACAGTCCGAAAAGATTTGTTCGCAATTTATCCACACTAAGTGATTGATCGCCACAATCTACGCAAATTAGTTGATCCATTACTTTAACTTACGGACACCTAGTACCTCAAATTTAAACACAGCCATTTCTTTTAAATTTCAACACGTTTACTCCAAAATAATGAAAACAAACAACTACTTGAAAAGATTGGCTCGCGATTGCCGGTGACAACACAAACAATAACAAATGAATGACAATGAGTACGAAATGAAATACTGTCAATGTGCAATCGGTTATCCATCCCTTTATTTCTTCGCACGGGACGGCCAAATTACGCATGCCTAAGGGAGATAAATTGCAAAGGCCGTTCGACGTCATGATATTCCCTACGTGGGAAATACGCACGTTTTATTTGGTCGTATTAACTTGGAACGAGAAGACAGGAATGACCTAGAGCGAATGGTACGCGCACGTTTGTATGAAGTTTTTGTTTCTGTTAGGTGTGTTAATTTATTAAGTTTCTTAATAATTGCGGGACACATACACTAAAATGTTGACAGGCTAATGGCGATTTTTTGATGTGCGTGTGGATTGAGAGATCTTTTCGAAAAACTCTTCCAATCCCAACCAAATTATAAGAGGATTTAGGAAATAATTGTGAAAGCTTCATCGTAAGGTATAAAATTTGTGAAACCTAAACAAAGAAAGTTAGAACTCATTAAGTGGATCTCTCAATCTGGACAACTGAAGAAAAAGCCATAACGCGTATCCAAGAATATACTGCCTATGTGTTTATAATTTTTATTTTTATTAATTGTGAAGGATTTGTGAAAGCTGCTAAACAAAATTTCGATTCGTTTCAAAGCCACGTTTAAGATTTATAACGGTTTATATAGATCACTCAGAGTGGACAATTTTCAATTGAGTGATCTTGTAAAACACGACCTTATACTGAAAAAGTATGAATAATTATCTTGTTTATTGCAATTTATGCTTCTGGAAAAATTTGTGAAACAAAAATCGTGATTGAAATCTTACTGGTTCAAGAGAAAATGAAAATCTTGTTTTTGGTCGATCGTCCCAACTGAGAGATCATTATTTTGAACTATATTTAATAAATCAAAACTTATAGGTAGAAGGTAGATACATCAGAAATTGTGAAAAATGTTGTACTAAAATTTGACGAATCAGTCGTCCCTGTAAGTGTTTTACTTAAAAAGATAAATCATTTTTTACAATCCTTGAGGAAAACGTTGAGTAGGCTGACCATATCGCCGGTCGGAATCATTACCGGTACAATTCAAATCATGATGCACTTTAAACGTTTTTATACAAGTAATTTGTGTCTGGTTTCACTACATAATTTAAATAATATACCTAAAATTACGTTTTTTAAATGACAAGTTTCTGCAAAGTTAGGTACTGTATGTGTAGTGCTCTAATTAAGGAATTCTAAGTTCGTAATTCTAATTCTAAGTAATTCTTACACACAAAATGTTCAGAAATTTTAAGGTAACAAAAAAAAAACTTTTTTTTTAATTTAAACTTTTTTTAATTTCACTCATAATTACATAATAGGATGTAACCTAATCAATAAATCCGTAGAAATGAAAAGGGTAGTCGAAAAAAAAATCGGACAAAATAAAAAATATGTCTACCCTAGTCAACGTTTTCCTTCAGGGTTGTAAAAAATGATTTATCTTTTTAAGTATAACACTTACAGTGACCACTGATTCGTCAAATTTTAGTACAACATTTTTCACAATTTCTGATGTATCTACCTTCTACCTACAAGTTTTGATTTATTAAATATAGTTCAAAATAATGATCTCTCAGTTGGGACGAACGACCAAAAACAAGATTTTCATTTTCTCTTGAACCAGTAAGATTTCAATCACGATTTCTGTTTTACAAATTTTCCCAGAAGCATAATTTGCAATAAACATGATAATTATTCATACTTTTTCAGTATTAGGTCGTGTTTTACAAGATCACTCAATTGAAAATTGTCCACTCTGAGTGATCCATATAAACCGTTATAAATCTTAAACGTGGCTTTGAAACGAATCGAAATTTTGTTTAGCAGCTTTCACAAATCCTTCACAATTAATTAAAATGCAAATTATAAACACATAGGCAGTATATTCTTGGATACGCGTTATGGCTTTTTCTTCAGTTGTCCAGATTGAGAGATCCAGTTAATGAGTTCTAACTTTCTTTGTTTAAGTTTCACAAATTTTATACCTTACCATGAAGTTTTCACAATTATTTCCTAAATCCTCTTATAATTTGGTTAGGATTGGAAGAGTTTTACGAAAAGATCTCTCAATCCACACGCACATATTTTTTGAGGTAGGCACTGCTTATATGCTTTTATGCAATGCACGCCACTGGTCAGGTAGCTAGACCAACCTGTTGTTTGCGTCAGGTAGGAAGAGGACTAGTGTTGAGGCTAGGTCCAGACTTGCGCGATTTTAGTGTTCATAAATCAACGATATCTATACCCAACCAGATCTCGAAGGTCGTTTCGAATTACTCTAATATAACGGTAACTACTCGTGAGGATCAAAACGAAACACAGTCACGTGGTCGTTGGCGTTTATTCCATAATAACGTATTCCTAGATCAAATATTTTTGAGTGTATGTACCACGGAGCAAATACAAAGAGGAGTCGGCCTAAACAACTGTGCACTGTGATTTTCAACTAGGTCCTGACGTCATCAAGTAGGCCGACTCCTCTTTGTATTTGTGGCCTTACGTTTTCACCACCATCCCCTATGTTTATGGGATCCCCTAAACATACTTAGGGGACCATTAAAATATGGTTTCTGTTTCACCAGCTGTTAGGGGTCAACTAAACGTTAAAAGGCCCCCTAAATTTAGGTGGTCGACATTTTGGCCCATAAACCGGTACATAAGTAAGTGATCCTTTACGAACCGAAGATGGATAGTGATTTATATAATTTTTTAGAAAATTTAGAAACTGTTTCTACTATATTCAACGTAAATAACCAACGTAGACCAAAAGTATATCGAAAACGACCAAATTACTTTGAAAGTTTTGATGAAACTGATTTTTTTCGGAGATATAGGGTCATTTCGCCTGTTCGCGTCCATCGCCCAGTTCGCGTCCATTTTACGGATCTCCCTTTAAAAATCCTCGAAAATAAGTAAACTAACACACCAATCAAACGAAAAATTATTACCGCTAATACCTCAATGTATAAGAGGCACGCACATATGGACAAAAGGTCCGTGCGCCAAACCAATCCCGTTAAAAAAATAGTTAATTTCGGCTGTTCATCCAGGGAGTGCGTATGCGCGGGATTTTTAGATAAAAAATAGTGTGCAGCGGCGCGTTCGATGGTAAGTTTTTTATTGTTTTATGTGAATTTTAGGATACATAGCTGTTTCTAGACTTTTATAATGAAAAAAGGAATAATATTAATTATGAATTGACTACTGTTTTTTATATTTAACAAATAAAATAAGGTGGACGCGAATTACTACATCGAATTTACAAAACTTCCACTTTGCGTCCGCAATGGACGCAAAATATACCAACAGGGGATAATAATAAACCAAATTGCGTCCACTATGTTCGTTAAATACAATTGACTTGTTTGTAAAAATAATTTAAAATGTATTGATTATTATTATTATTGTACATTTTTTATTAAGACTACGTGTATATAATTCTATTTTTAAATGAAATGAGTAATTTATTTCATTCTTATTTTTTTTTTCTATTTAAAATGAGTTCTTCGGAGACAAGAAAGCAGAAGGAAAAGAAAACATACGCAGAAGACGATTTAAAGAAAGCGTTAAAAAATTAAATTCGAGAGAAGAATAAATTGATAAGACAAATATGCAAAGAATATGCTATTCCCAAGACCACAATATTCGACAAAATCAGTGGGCGCAGACCAGATGGAGTAAAGAAACCGGGACTAGAACCAGCGCTAGGAGTAGATGGTGAAAATAAAGTAGTTGAATGGCTTATGAACATTTCCAAAAAAAAATGACCAGCCTTGGAGCAAGTGAAATGTTATGTGAAGATATTCTAATTTCAGATGTAGAAGAAGACGATGAGAAATGTTGTATGATTAGACAAAATCGTTGTCTTGTTTTGTTGATTTAATATAGCCAAAAACTTATTATTAATCAAGGCTGATCTCTAGCAATAATAATATACCTTGTGATTTTACGGTAAAATTAACAGAACTGATTACTGTCTGGTTACTGTTTGTTTTTGTTTCTGTTTTTAATTTTGTTCTTTTTTCTTTGTTTTTGTGTCTGTTTCTGGTGCAATCATTATTTACCTAGTTACTACTTACCTAATTTTAAGTTCAATCAATGTTGACAAGAATTTTTAATATGTTTATTTTTTTAAAGTGATGTTTGTAATGATAATAATGTTGATTTTATATTCTTAAATAAAGAAATTGTTAAAATACAATCTTTCTTTACAAATTCTTAAAAATATCACCCTTTTATTCCTTTTCTAAGCTGGTGGACGCTAAATGGTTCACGGGTGGACACGAATTGGATTTTGTGGACGCAAAGTGGGTAAAACGCCTATTTCTGAAGTTTATCTATTTAAAAAAAAAACACAAGATGTTTTGAACAAAACTGAAAGTTAATCTTTATATAGACTATATATGGAACACATTACATAAATTTTTCATAGAAATTAGTGCTGGGATATTTTTAGTATCGCCGTCAAACTTGCCAACTGCACTAAATGGACGCGAACAGGCGAAATGACCCTAGGTTATGTAAATCAGAGAACAGAGGTTTATCCAAGCCTCGTTCTTAGCTTGGTTGGTTGTACCGTCTGTTCTTTTATTTAAAATGATGATTTTAAACAAACACACCAATTTTACCAACTTATCTTTTTCGTCCACTGTGAAATTTTGACTACGCTTCCTTTTTTCTGCCATTTTATTATTATAAATGATTGTCGAACGCAAAAGATTAATAGAAACGAAGTAAATTGTAAAAATAACACGGAGACAAACACGGAGAGGTGATCAAAACAAACAGTGCTAACTGTCAAACACAAGTTACCACAGATTACTGCAAGTTTCATTATGCACATACAGACTAAAAATGCTAGAAAATATTAAATTAATTTAAAATATGAATGAAATTATATTTATTATTGCTATTAAAACATTATTTATCATAAACTGTATCTATTTGTGTCATTACTTTAGAGAATTTTATAAAAAACGATAATGTTTAAAAGTATCGATAATCTAGAAGTGAAACAGTCACTAACATCGAAAAAAAAAAACGTCACATAGTTATGTGACCCCTAGTTATGGGATTGAAATGATGGTGAAACGAAATTTTATTTAGGGGCTGGTTTAGAGGAGCCTTTAAGTAAAGGGTCCCATACTTATGTGGTAGTTCAGGGGATGTTGGTGAAAACGGGCATCAGTGTATTGTTGGCGTTCGTCCTGTGCACAACTAAGTAAAAGTTCAGTATATTCGCGCTAGACAAAAATAAGAATGAAGTGTTGTGTTTTATCTTGTAAAAACTACTCGGATAGACGTTCTGATGCTATGAATGGTATCACATTTCATTTGTAAGTACTTAATTTTAAACGTCATTTATAAAAAATATTCTAGAAACATGTCATAACTTCGGTGTTTCCAAATATAATTCTACCCGACATTAGATGGCGACACTTTGTGACATGGGTACTAAAATTATTTAGGTACGTAGAGCTCAGTATTAATATATTTTAATAATTATATGTACTGAAATTTATTCAACATTAATTTCCAAAAACCTTACAATCGCCAAAATATTGTTTTTATCGTGGTTTTTATATCATTTTGTCAATAGGCCGCCATCTATCGTCAACCATGAAAAACAAACATAACTATAAAAAGACAGGGCCGTAATTACATTTTAATTATTTTACCAAATGTTCCGCAACTGTCTAATAAATGGCAAGTGAAACATTAAAGATGCTGGACATAAAAATAGGCTTCGTCCCAACTCAACATTATAATAAGCGTGTTCTCGGACAGGTGGGTCTCTCCACTGCTTTGCCACTGGATATGTATACATATTGCACTGTGAGGGTTCTAATGTAACTCGTGGAGGGCGGGGTGAGCGCTCTGTTCCCCTCGCGAGGGGAACATAGTCCCCCGCCCATGGCTCCGCCTCCTGCGGTGCCCGATGCGGACCACATAACTGACGACGACGACGGTGCTCCAGAAGTGACCGAGGTAGAGATGAGGGTGGCGGTACGAAGGCTTAATGCCAAGAATACCGCCCCAGGACCCGACGGCTTGCCTGGAAAAGCCTGGGTCCTGGCCTTGGAGGTTCTCGGGCCTCGACTAGGGGGGCTCTTTAGCGCATGCTTGGAGAGGGGCCAGTTCCCACTTCGTTGGAAGACGGAGAAACTGGTCCTCATTAAGAAGCCTGGGCGCCCAGCGGACTCTCCGTCCGCTTACCGGCCCATCATGCTGCTCGACGAGGTGGGCAAGCTCTTTGAAAGAGTGATTGCAGACCGCCTCGTCGGGTGGCTGGTGCGGGAGGGGCCGGACTTGTCGGACGGCCAGTACGGCTTCCGCAAGGGGCGCTCTACGGTGGACGCCATCATGCGCGTGCGAGCCCTCACGACGGGGGATGCAGTGGCCCGGGGGGGGTCGTCTTGGCGGTGTCTCTAGACATCGCCAATGCCTTCAACACCCTGCCCTGGAGTTGCATTAGGGAGGCACTCCGGTATCACCGGATGCCGACCTACCTCTGTCGCGTGGTCGAGGTCTATCTGACGAATAGGGCCGTTATCTACCCCGGTCACCAGGGAGAATGGAACCGGCGAGAGATGTCGTGCGGTGTCCCACAGGGATCGGTCCTGGGGCCGCATCTGTGGGACATCGGTTACGACTGGGTGCTGCGCGCCGACCTCCCTAGCGGCGTCAGCGTAGTTTGCTACGCTGACGACACGCTGGTCCTGGCGCAGGGGAGGTCGCACGAGGCGGCGGCCGAAATTATGACACGCGGGGTTGCGACAATCGTCGATAGGATCCGGCAATTGGGACTCGAGGTGGCCTTGCACAAGTCCGAGGCCATGGGTTTTCATGGTCCTCGGAACGCGCCACCTGCGGGTTCTCAACTCACGGTAGGAGGGGTTCACATCGGCGTCGAGTCGACGATGAAGTACCTGGGACTTGTTCTCGACAGCCGGTGGAACTTCGTTGAGCATTTCCGACGTTTGGCTCCCAGACTGGAGCGGGCTGGGGCTGCATTAAAGCGGCTCCTGCCCAATCTGGGGGGTCCAAACGCCTCCTGCCGGAGGCTCTACACGGGGATCGTGCGGTCCATGGCCCTCTACGGGGCACCGGTGTGGGTGCCCTCATTGAGGCTGCGCCCAGCGCGCCGTTTGAGTGCGGCCCAGAGGGTCATGGCCATTACGGTTAATCCGAGGATACCGCACGATCTCGTGCGAGGCAGCGAGCCTCCTTGCCGGAGTGCCACCATGGGATCTGGAGGCAAAGGTCCTCGCGCACATGTGGGAGTGACGCGAGGAGGCGAAACGCCGGGGCGAAACTCCGCTGCCGCGACAAATCGCGGCACGGCGGACAGAGCTCCAGTGTGATCTCATGGCGACATGGCGGGTACGATTGTCGCAACCCAGTGCTGGGTACGCCACAATTGCGGCGGTAAGTCCCCTCTTTGAGGAGTGGATAGAGAGGCGTCACGGCATCCTCAACTTCCACCTGACGCAGGTTCTCACCGGGCATGGGTGCTTCGGTGGGTTCCTGTTCAGGATAAAGCGGGAGGATACGCCCGGGTGTTTCCATTGTGAGGATCGTCTGGAGGACACGGTGGAGCATACGGTGGAGGTGTGCCCTGCCTGGGTGGAGCACCGCCGTGTCCTCGTGGAGGCGATCGGCGGCGGCGACTCCCGCGTCCGGCTCTGGTGCGAGCCTTGGTACGGAGCGAGAGGGAATGGGAAGCCGTACCTCCTTCTGCGAAGCAGTAATGCTCGCGAAGGAGGAGGCGGGGCGCGTGAGGGAGTGGCAGTCTCTGCGCCCACACGTCCCTAGCCGCCGCAGGAGGAGACGCCCCGGGCGTCGAGAGTCCATAGCGGACTCCCGGCCACCGTAGGCGCGAGCTTGCGGGTGGCGAGCAATGGGTAGCTCGCCGCCCGGTAAGGACCAGGCTCGGGTCGACGGCGCGTAGTGTTCCACGCGCGCCTCAAAGAGATGTCAGCAGCAGTGTAGGGGTCTACTAGGACCGATGCCTGCCGGGGTCGCGTGATTGTTTGAAAGAGATACCGTGACCCTGGCACATGGGCAACTGATGGAACGCGGGTGGGTTTTAGTCAGTAAAAGTCTGACACGCCCTCCCGCTCCGCTCAGACCGGGAGAAGTCATTTGATGATTTCCCATCCTGAAAAAAAAAAAAGGTTCTAATGTTTTTAATGCTATATTTCGTGTGTTCTTTTTGCTAACTTTGTTTTATTGTTGTTGTTGTTGTTGTATACAAAATGTGTTTTTTTTATTTGTGTGTAAAATACAGACGTTTTGAAAAAAAAATATGTTTATGTTTAATGCTTGTCATTTAAAAATAAGAGACACACTGATTATCTTCTTTCGTCAAGCAACAATTTTTTTTTATTTAAATTATTGTTTTTCGTAAAAATACGTATTAAGATGAGTAAATAATAATATACCTTTATTTCAGACATACGTCCATACATTTTTACAAAGAAAAGAAAAGCTTTAGTAGGGTTGTTAGTAGTGCACAAAAAAAAAAAAAGGTGTTAGTAATTTGTTAGTAAACAAAACAAGATGCACAATAATAACTAAGACTATTTCCTATTTCTGTGCAGGTGTACACTTGCCCAGTACATTGTAAATGGACTGTTAATTTTGCACGCTAACGTTCTGAGGACAGTGTTGGTGCTACTAAAACAGAGTACACCCGCAAATTCTACGCAAATTCTGAGTACGACCCTGTTGCATCCTGCACGTAGTGACATCTAGTACGAGATAGATAAATAACTACAAAAGCAAAATTGAGGGTACGAGCCGAGCACCTAGTTGTGCTATTAACCGGTAGATGGACAATAAAGAAGTGGGCGGGATCTAACACACCGCACCCCGCAAAATGTCACGCGTTGTGTCTTAGGAAAATCTAATTACAACATCTCCTCTTTGTATTTGCTCCGTGGTATGTACTTATTACATTAAGAAGGAGCTCGACGCACATCCTGTAACCATGGATTCAGTACAAGATTCTAAACCGACGAAACATTACCCCACGATGGAAGCGCGTGGAAATGATTAGTCAAATAGATAAAAAAAAGTGTTTCATAAAAACTGCAATATGGTCATTCCATAAATAAACGTTACCAAGGCCTCAGAAAAAAAAAATGGCGTAAGAAGTCAAATACCAGGTGGTATTTGACTTCTCTTTTCTTTATTTTCATAGAAAACATTCCTATCTTTCTTGTCCAGATATTTTTTTTACATAATTCTCAATATTTTTCATATTTTACTTACTTGAAAGTAACGTGAGAAAGATAAAGCCATAAAGGCAATTTATATGCCAATATTTGGCAACTAACAAAATAGGGAAAGAAGCTGTCAACAGTCACTTGGTTTCCGTTATAAGTGAGCTTTACTTATTGCAGTTATTTGACTCTCGCTAAAATTATAAAGTTTGTATTTACTGTTTTAAGAAGAGTTTTCCAAACGATGGTATCGATGTAACACCCGAAACGAAAAAGAGGTAATTAGTTGTTTAATTTTTCGCCTGATTATCTTTAAACTAACACGTTTTGCAAAAATAAGGTTCTGTGGTTGATCTAATATAATAGCTAACAATGATTGCGAAAGCATGCATTTTAATTGTATTTTCAACGTTTGAAATTGTGTAACACCCGAAACGTTTCGGGTGTTACATTATTTGAAGAAGAAGCATATACTGGTTTACGTGCTTACTTTTCTTCGTATCTTATGAATAATTCTCGGGTGTGTTAATACGGTGTTAGTATTTCCTTTAGGTTTATGATCATGCCACCCACAACTAAAGAGCGGTTAGCTATGCTTGGAGAAGCCAGGATGAAAGATCCTGAGCAGCTTGTTTAGCAGATCGTGACAGCTCGTACTTTCACGATCTTCTAAACAAGCAGCATAAAGAGTTGCAGCCACCGTACCTCCCGCCGAATCAGGGACTAGTGTTGCCAGTAACACCTGAAGCAGTTGATAATGCTCTTCGTCGCATGAAAAATCAAAAAGCTGTCGGAGCCAATGTAGTACCAATCGACGCCTGGAAGGCGATGGGCGATGATGTGTATATTTTAGCTGGCCTTTGCAACTGCATACTCCTCACTGGCGAGATGCCTCGTCAGTGGAGGCTGAGGGTTATCACTTCAGTCTTCAAAGGCAGGAGATCAGTGCAAGACTGCGGCAGCTACAGCAGTATAAAGGCCTTCACCACACCGTGAAACTTTTTCAGCGGATAGTTGACTCTCGGATCCATCAGGAGTGTACAGTCTCAGATGGCCAATATGTTTTCCGCCCTGGCCACTGGACCATGGACCCCGTTTTTGGCCTAAGGATCCTTATGGAGAAGTACAGGTCGAAGAATAGACCTCTACATTTCCTATTTTTGGAAATGGAGAAGTCTTTCCACTGCGTTGCTCGAGTGATGATCTGGTGGGCACTGCGGTCCGAAGGAGTACCAGAGGCCTATGTTGACATCATGCGAGACATGTACCGCGACTCCGATTCCATGGTTCGGACCGCTGTTGGCAACACCAAACCCTTTCTCATCACTGTAAAAGTACTCCAGAGACCCGTCCTTAGCCCGTTCCGTTGAGACAGAATCAGGAGCCCCCATGAGCAGCCCCCGTGGCTGCTCATTTATGCTGACGATATCGCGTTAGTAGACGCGGACAGGAGACGACTAGTGAGACGCGTGAAGACGTGGAAGGGTACGCTTGAGAACGATGGTCTGAAGCTCAATGTGGTGAATACTTGGCCTGCAGTACAGCAGATCTCACATCCGTCTGTATATGCGAAGATACGGTCGAGCGCACGGACCAGTTTAAGTACTTTGGATCTGTACTCCACGCGTCTGGTGACATCGACTGCAACGTCAAGGCCCGCGTTGCTGCAGCGTAGGCCAAATCGTTGATCTTTTTATTATTAAAAATATTAATCTGTATTTGTTTTCATAATAATTCTATAATTTTTGATGAATTGTTGTTATAATTTTAAAAGAGAGCGTAAAATTTCATTAATATAGCCCACAATTTCGGATATATGTATTGTAATTTCGTACTCGTAACACCCGAAACGAAGCATCAGTAACACCCGAAACAGCTTATTTTATTAATTAAAATAAATGGGAATTTGATTACTAACTTTTTGTTCCGTGTTTAGGTGGGCTACTGGATCTAGTTTCACTTGTTATAAATTAATCTAGAGATTACTAGGTAAATTCGCTGAATTATGCATGTTAAGACAGATGGTCAGAAGGTAGAGGCCATTTCGTGTAACACCCGAAACAGCTAGTTATTCGTAATTTTCTCTTTAATGCTTAAATATTTTAAAAATACGAATTTAGGAAAACAAAATATCGCCTAATGGGTAGGTGATTCAATAGTTACAATAGTCTAGTTGCTTATACTATTACTAATGGTTTATGAGTTCAAATGTAAGACCTGAAACGATGGAATGACCCCAATACCTACGCGGTGACCTAACTTTTTTTTTTATTATCTTCCAACTATTTCTACACTAACGTTTAAAATCATGTGCTGAATACATGGTTTCAGTTTGCATGTCGATGTCCCTACTACCCATATTATTAAAAACAAAACATAGGGTTACGACAGTAGCAGATTATACCTATACATAATAACGTAATTAAATATTCGGACTAGTATCATTAACCAGGAAGAAAAGAGAAGAATATGTTGCTATGGGAGGTACGCCAACGATAACGTGACCCGATTTGACTTTAAAAAAGTTTTTTGTTTTGCAACTTTTTCTTTTAGCAAAAATTTATGGGTACTCTTGTGTTTTACTTCGATAAGTTATGTGGCCTTCAACCAACTTTGTGTAACAAAGGCAAAAAGTCTTATAAATGCACAAGGTAAGAGGGTAAATTTTTTCATAAGATCTTTCACTGTGTTGTTAATGTTAAGATCTTTACAAATGAAAGAAGAATTTACATCATACCTCAAGAGATTTCTCCGCTTGGCTCGATTCTCCCGCGCAAGATCAGGTGATTCTTTCCTTTCCTCCTCTTCTTTACCGTCATGCGTAGTCTGTTTAGTTTCTTCTTCCTTCTGTTTTATTTTTTGTAAAACCCGACTTGATGTTCTTCTCGGCGCTAGCTCTAACAACCTTAAAAATATATCGAGCTTGGCTTAGTATTATAGAATGTCCATAATATAGTGGTGGGATTAGTCGCTGTTCACAACTTAAAGACAAACGGGTACTGACTGAGAATTGTATACACTCGAGTTACGAAAACGTAAGCAGTGTTTAGTAACAAAATCATTTCCCGCATAACGGCCAAAATAATGCTACCTATTAAAAAAAAATAGTTTTCTCTCAAAATGTTGATAGTACGAGGTAATAATAGGTCTCGTAGATGACGTAATAAGAATTGACCTAAATTAGCCTAAACTTTCTAGTCCATACTGTACTGTGTGAATTATGGATTAACTAATGATTTTTTACAAATGCTAATCAATATAAGTAATAACCTTCCAGTCTAACCGGTAAAGCCAAATAATTTTAAACTAATAATATAAGGGGAGACTAACGACAATTAATATTCATATCGCGTTAACCTAACCTCGTAAACCTAGTTGGGCGATGCTGTGCTCAGAATCTAATTGAAGCCAAATATCTTATCCATGTCCATTAAGAAAAACACTGGAATTTAAATGTAGTCACGTAACTATTTCCTTTAATCTATACTATAATATATAAACCTGAAGAGTTTGTTTGTTTGGTTGAACGCGCTAATCTCAGGAACTACTGGTCCGAATGGAAATTCTTGTTGTGTTAGGTAGCCTAGATCAAAAGGAGCAAAGCAGCAACGAAAAAAGGTTGAAAACTGGCAGGCAATTCGATGCGGCGGGAAGGGTCAGGGGAGCAAAAATTTGACGCGGACGAAGGTGCAGGCAGAAGCTAGCAGCCTATATTGTTCCCATTGTTTGGACACGGACTTCCTTTCGGTGAGAGAAAGTGGGCCATAACCTACAACACGGGCCCAGTGCGGGTTGGTAGATGTCACATGTCTTCTAATTTTTGGTTTTAGAACATGCCGGTTTCCTCACGATGTTTTCTTGCACCAGTTTGAGAGCAGTGGTGATGAAATAATTTACACAAAGTAAAGCGCCTGCCAGGGTTCGAACTTACTACCTACAACTCGTAAGTCATGGCCGATCCCACTGGGCTACCACTACTCACCCCTATATTATCATCTTACTTATCCTCCCTTTATTTCTCTAAATATTTACGTTCCGTTCTCATAAATACATGAATAACAAACATTAGAACAAACAAACTTTCTAATCTGTATGAATCTAACTTGTGCCAGCGGCTTTGCTCTTGTAGATGTTGTAAATTATCCCCCGAGAATCTACTACCCTATCTATTACTTTAAAAAAGCATTTTATGTGTAAATCCGGATAATATCTGTGTGCCAATTTTCATCCAAATCTGTTCACCCGGTTTAGCGTGATTCAGTAACAAACATCCAAATATCGAAACATTTTCACATTTAGAATATTAGGAGGACAGGAAGACGCACTCAATATTTCACGCCTTCCCGGGGGGAGTTTCCTAAAATCCTTTCTTGGCTGACGTCTCCTACTCATAATCTACCTCTGTGCCAAATTTTATCTGCTAAGTTCCAATAGTTTTGAGATTTGGTGATGTACGTATGTTTTGAATGTGTTTACTGCTAAACGTGTTTAGTGATATTTGGGGCAACGGGGCCTAACTATTGAAAAGTCAAGCAAAGCCCAAGTTTTAATTTGCAGTTTTAAAGCTAGCGTAACGTTTTTCTATTGTAAAAACAGAGGTAACTACTTACGAGTCACTTAATTGACGTCTCCTACTCTTAATCTACTTCTGTGCCCAATTTTATCTTCATCGGTCCAGTAGTTTTTCAGTTGACGTGATTAATCAGTGAGTGAATGTATGAATGAGTGACCTTTCGCTTTTATCTATACAATATTATAAAGCTGAAGAGTTTTTATGTTTGTTTGTTTGTATGTTTGTTTGATTGAACGCGCTAATCTCAGGAACTACTGGTCCGAATTGAAAAATTATTTTTGTGTTGGGTAGCCTATTTATCGAGGAAGGCTATATAACATCACGCTATAACTAAGAGGAGCGGAGCAGTAATGAAAAATGTTACAAAAACGGGGAAAATCGCACGGGTAGGCGATACGACGCGACGGGGAGGGTCGGGGGAACAAGAAATTTAACGCGGACGAAGTCGCGGGCAGAACCTAGTATAATATAGATATATAGATCTTACTACCACATGATACATTCTGAAGGTGTGATGACCAGGTACGTGCTTTGCGGTTCTCAGAAACGGATATAGTTCGGATCACCTAACTCTCAATATTTCGGTTACAGCATATTAAAAAACAGGGTTTCCATACAATAATGCACTAGGTACACGACCAAATCGACTGAAACAGCCGTTTTTATTTTCTTTCAATGTTGGTCCCATCCACAGTAAACATTGCTCATATTCATGAGTACTACGTTCTTTAAAAGTTTGTCCAGGTCTTTGGTTACCTTATACACAAAATGAAATTAAATCTGCTACGGAAAGTTCACATACATGATTATGTAATGAGTTACGCAAGTTAATTTAATTGGACTGTGTATCCCATCATTTAGTAAACAAGTTGGATGTCTGATGATGGCTGGTATTAATAAATAATATTGCAAGTTTACTCCATGACTGTTTCAAAAACAAAACAAAATTACAAACTACTTTATTTGTATGTACCTACAAACTTATTTTCTATTCTGATTTTACGAAATACATATTTGGATTTATAATATTTACAATATGATTTCATTCAGCAATCATTCAAAACGTTAACTTTTGGATTTCATTTGGTAAAGATAACACGCGTACGGTCTACCCCTCACAAGAGTCATCGAAACACTGATGCCTCACGTAATTTGCGTCACGAGTATGCGTCACAAGCCTAGCGGCGGCGGTCAGCTTCTCGCGAAATTTCGGGTTTTCATTTATTATTTAAAAAATGTTAAAAGAAATAAGAACAAAAAAGCAGTACCAATCTATACTTATAATAAAACTGTAGAGAGGTCAATTCTGTACATTGAATATACATTCAACATTAATATTGGAGGATGAATGGTGATCGATACTGATGCCAAAAATGCAATCACTAAATTTTTTGTCTGTCTGTCTGTATATGCACGCATGGGTCAAAAACTACTGAAGTGATTTTAACCAATCTTGGTACGATTGTAGTCCATACTCCTAGGCAGGTTATAGGCTATATAACATAACGCTAAGACACATAGGAGATGAGCAGTGACGATACCCGCGGGATATTATCCGACCTCCACGCGAGCGAAGCCGCTGGCAAAAACTAGTGATTTAAATAAGTAAGCCCGTATTTTTTGTTACAGAATTCATCGACTAATCAGCCGTTACAGACAAATTTAGGTTGAAGATGTATTACTACGCGATTTTTCCAAAATTCAGGAAAGGAGAATGACCAAAAGTGGTACCAAAATGTCTCGCGCATCAAAACCAATATTTTCTAGTAATTACAGTAGAGCGTCGATTATCCGAACTAATTGGGGGACAGGAGTGTTCGGAAAACCGGTTTTTTCGGATAATCGAACTGTATTGATTCAGCCATACATATTTATGTACATTTTTATGTTCCCTTATATTTAGACATATGAAGGGTTAATGAAGAACTGGCTTAGTCACATTCACGAAATTCGTCAGTGTTGACATTTAAAGTTTTGATATAATTTTATAGCTAACTTAAAAATATTCCTCATACATACTGCCGTGATATATCTATAATGCAGTTATCTACCAAAACCGTTGTTTGGAATAACATGCAAAAACCGCGGTTAATATTTGAACGAATGTCACTTTTCAATGACAACACCTATTTTTATTTCCAAAACTATTCAAGGTATTGAAAATTCGGAAACAGAGATCGTTAGATTTTTTTTCTCCTTATAATAGCATTAAAAGTTAAAAATCGACCATATGTCGGACGACCATATAACGGAATTTTAGTTATGCCATGGCAGCATAAATATAATTGATTTTAAAAGGAAATATGGTATGTTATCGATATTGGGATCATCATCTCCATAAAAATTACCCGTTTCACATTCGCTTTGGCAGGGAAGTGGCTTAGTCATGGACAAAGCTAGTTATTTCCTATTAAATTCAAAATGCAGCCCAATTTTTTAAGTGACCCAGCGAGTTCTTTCCTTATTTAGATACGCGTATGATAAAATGTAGATTTTTGTGACCATAGACAATAAAAAATCAATTTGAAAAAAATAAATGTGACATAGCCGATTGTTCCCCTTAGCTCTTCATATGTTTAATGACAAATTGTTTATTTCACGCGGTAAAATTTAGTTTATCAAATAACCTATGAGTACATATAACTAATAGTTCGAGAAATTTCTCGTATATTGTAGTGCGGGAGGAGGATAGCACGCGCGAGTTGGGCGGGCGTAGTAGTTCGGATAACCGGTCGTTCGGTTGAACGACGTTCGGATAATCGACGCTATACTGTGGTTTCATAATTTTTTACGACATTACGCGTCAGGGGATTTGATTTGGGCACGCCACAATTGCGGCTGTAAGTCCCCTCTTTGAGGAGTGGATAGAGAGGCACCACGGCGTCCACACCTTCCGCCTTACGCAGGTCCTCACCGGGCATGGCTGTTTCGGGAGGTTCCTATTCCGTAAAGGCGGGAGGGAACGCCCGGGTGTTACCACTGTGTGGATCGCCTGGAGGACACGGTAAAGCATACGGTGGAGGTGTGCCCTGCCTGGGCGGAGCACCGGTATGTCCTCGTGGAGGCGATAGGCGGCGGCGACGTCTGGCGTCCGACCCTGGTGCAAGCCATGGTACGGAGCGAGAGGGCATGGGAAGCCGTCACCTCCTTCTGCGAAGCAGTAATGCTCGCGAAGGAGGAGGCGGGGCGCGTTGTGTAGAGGCAGTCTCTGCGCTCTCACGCCCCTAGCCGCCGCAGGAGACGCCCCGGGCGTGGGGAGTCGATTGTGGGCTCCCGGCAACCGTAGGCGCGGGATTGTCGGCGGCGAGCAATTGGTAGCTCGACACCCGATAAGGACCAGGCCCGTGTCGCCGGCGCGTAGTGTTCCACGCGCGGCACAAAGAGATGTCAGTAACAGATAAGGGGGATCTGCTAGGACCGACGCCTGCCAGGGTTGCGAGATTTGTAAAAAAAAAAAAAACAAAAAAAAGAGATTCTGTGGCCCTGGCACATGGGCAACTGAAGGAACACGGGTGGGTTTTAGTCAGTAAAAGTCTGACACGCCCTTCCGCTCCACCCTGAGCGGGAGACGTCATTTAATGATTTCCCACCCAATAAAAAAAGGGATTTGATTTTTGATCAGGGAATTTAGTTTTGTTACTGTTTTACTCCCTATAAATGACGTTCCGATGCACATGATACGATTAATATAACCTTAATTTTTTGTGTCATGATCAGAGTAAAAAAGTCATACGTTGCGGATTCTAGGTACATTAATTAAAATTTAATATAGAATCGGCAAAAAATATGAAACAAAATAGAATCTTTATTGATAGGATTATCTTTTTTTTATCAATGGTTTATGGAACTTTTTTTAGGGGTTAATATGATCATTGTAGTCTGCATAAAACAATGTTTGTTTTTGATGCAGCATGGTACGGGATTCCATACATCCATGAACATTCCCCTTTATCAAAAATTTAAACAATAAAGCATTGATGATGATGACCTTAAGTATGTTTTTTTTTTTAATGAAAATACACTTATGGATTCGTCAACAAATTTCTTTAAACATACGGTTTTTACTAATACCCTTATGAAGTCGAATACGAAATTTTGACTACTTCGCTGATTTATTTGATTTAACAGACGTGCTTTTACAGTTAAAATGCTAATTTCCCATATGTTTTAATGAAAAAAAATTAAACCGCCGAAAAACTGAAAAGCATAAAATAATAAACCTTAAAATTATGAGTCGGCGCTTTGAGTGATCCTTGTCCATTGATTTTTCAGCGCCGACTCAAAATTTTAAGGTTTATTATTTTATGCTTTTCAGTTTTTCGGCGGTTTAATTTTTTGTTAAAAAGTTTTTATTTTATATTTTTTTGTGGCTTTAATGTACTAATAATACTTGGCAAGGTATACCCTATCCAACACAAAAAGAATTATCAAAATAGGACTACTCTGAATAAAGTTATGCGTGTTTATACATTACAATCAGTGAGTGAACAATCAATCATCCCCTGTTTTCCGACCCTTAGGGTTCGATTTTGTTTTCCAAATTTATATGGGACCACCTTGGAAGTATACCCTTTCCAATAGAAGAAGAATTGACACAATCGGACCACTATGTAAAAAGTTATGCGTGGTCATACATAAAAAAAAAAAAAAAAAAAAATATACGCGTCGAATTGATAACCTCCTCCGTTTTTTTTCGTCGGTTGAAAAAAGAAAGCTCGTTTCAGTTATTCTCTTATGAACGAGTTCCTTTTTATGGTTCCTACCAAAATGGCATAAAGGAACCCTTATCGTGAGACTCAGTCTGTCTGGCACAGCTGGATATCTGAAGAACTACTAATGCTATCAACTTGAAATTAGGAAAAGATTCATACGACGTTTGCCAAACTATTTTGCAAATAAGCAATAAAAATAAGCACATTTTTTTTTTGCAACATGGACTGTAACGGTTTCTTAAAAAATCGAAGTGAGACTAGTAGGGCATGTGGGGGATCATATGAAACACCGTTATTTGCACATTCTCAAACATATCTTTTAACGAAAAATTTAAAAAACCGTCCCTCCGCCCCCCCCCCCCCTCCGTTATCTCCGAAGTTAGCATAGAAAAAATCTGAAATTATACTATGTGATAGGAGTTTATGTAAAGATTACAGGAAAAATAAAACAAGGTCTCTAAATACCACACTTTTCAGAAATCATCAACAAAATTAACTTAGTTCTACTATCGGTCATGAGATGGCGCTGACCTAAAACTACAAATTATATGCAATAATATAATACTCTTCATCATCATCTAGCCTATCCTTTTCCCAACTATGTGGGGTCGGCTTTCAGTCTGACCGCATGCAGCTGAGTACCAGTATTTAATATAATACTAATATAATACTATAACATAAATATTTTATAGTATTCTACTACTGCCCGCGACTTCGTCCTCGTCAAATATTTGCTCCCCTGGCATGCCCTCCCGCTCCGCCCAGAGCGGGAAGTCATTTGATGAAGTGATGATTTCCCATTCAAAAAAAAAAATCCTTCCCATCGCATCGCAGCCTGCCAGTTTTCGTCCACTGTTTTGTTGCCGCTCCGGTCATTTTGATCGTAGCGTGATGTTATATAGCCTTCCTCAATACATAGGCTACCAGACTCAAAAATATTTTTTCTATTCGAACCAGTAGTTCCTGAGATTAGCGCGTTCCACCCCCTATTTTAGGAAGTGGGGGGTTAGAAAGAGACAAAAAGTAACCTATGTCACTCTCCATCCCTTCAACTATCTCCACTAAAGAAAAATCACGTCAATTGGTCGCTCCGTTTTGCCGTGTAAGACGGACAAACAGACACACACACTTTCCCATTTATAATATTAGTATGGATATACCGGATATGAACATTTATGATGGTACGGAACCGTCGGTGCGCGAGTCCGACTCGCCCTTGATCGGCTTTTTAATATGACAGTGATAAAATGTCAATCATCGTGATATTCCTCTTACCGCATAATTTACAAAACATTCGCCGGTTTGAGGTCGATTAATCAAAATCAATTGATACAAAAATAACTCATTCAATTGATCTAAATTGAAATTATTTTGCATATGGTGCATTAAAACTTATAGAAATATATTTATATTATATACTTATATTTGTATTGTAAAATAACGTCTATAAATCACGTAAATCGGCATAATCCGAACAAAAAAACGTGTCATGTTGATTGGGTACTCTTAATCTTCATGCTCGGTTTAATACCGAAAGTTGAATACTGTGCGCAATAAAATCCCACCACGATTTTGTTACGTCCACGTGGACGTCGACTTATTTTGGACGTAAATATTTTATGTACAAAGAATCAGCAAAATAATGTGGCTTACTTCGCAAATAGGGTCACGCTAAGCAAGTTTCAATTGATTTAACTAAATTAAAACGATAATCAACAGCTGAAGGTCCACCACCGATATGCATACGCAAAAGCATTTCTCTTCTTCATGATTATTTTCAATTTATTTGTTCTCTTATTTTTCTGTAAGTACTCTAATCATATTATGATGTTTTATATATATATTTTTTATGACACAAACATAAAAAATCTATATTGCTTACTCAGCGCACAGAGTGTTAGTACAGTTAATAATTATTATTTCTAAATAAATACTTATTAAAATTAGATTTATGGTATGTCACAGCACATTTTTCATTTATGTTTTGTTCTCTTATTATTATATAAGTACTCTATTCATATTATGATGTTTTATATATTTTTTATGACACAAACATAAACAACCTATATTGCTTACTTAGCGCACAGTGTTAGTACAGTTATTAATTATTATTTCTAAATTAATACTTGTTAAATTTAGATTTATGGTATATCACAGCACATTTTTCGTAAGTATCACTATATAAATTTAAAATTTAAAAATCCCCCGACACAAAAACCTAATTTCCCTTTAAAAAGTAAAAAATAATAAAAATAACTCAATCTTAAAGTACCTAAGAATGTATTAATAATTTAAAAAAAAATACGCCGCGTTGGGGGACCGCCTCAAACCTAACAATTTAATTACCAATAATCTTATTACCTAACTAAGCAGTCAACGACGTCTGCACTCGCGGAGCGGTCCCCCAACGCGACGTTTTTTTTTTGAATTATTAATACATTCTTAGGTACTTTAAGATTGAGTTATTTTTATTATTTTTTACTTTTTAAAGGGAAATTAGGTTTTTGTGTCAGGGGATTTTTAAATTTTAAATTTAATTTTTTATTTTGTACTTTTTACAGGTATATACTTAATATAATGTACAATCAAACGAAGCTAAGAACACTCTCGATTAATTCATCAATATTCTCTTTCAGTGCGCTTTCATTTGAGACCCTACTCGAGTATATTTGCTGACATTCGGTTACTCTTCCCCACTTTCCCCCCCACAACTTTTAAACGGCTCAACCGATTTTCATCAAACATGTCTAAGAACACTCGCAGATAAGTCACCTTTAATACATATTTTTTTTTATTGAAATCGCATCATCCGTTCGGGAGCTATGATGCCACAGACAGACAGACAGACAGACAGACAGACACGTCAAACTTATAACACCCCTCTTTTTGCGTCGGGGGTTAAATAGAGAAACATAATGTAACTCATCAACTAGAAGTTGACTTTTTTTTAAGTCAGACTGAGCGCAAAGAGGCGTCTACCAAACTTACACTTTTTTCAAAGATATACTGAATCAATCAATTGAAAAAGCCGTATCTGTACAAATAATCAAGTTACGTCCATGTTCCAAGATCCACATAAGTCAGTTTTCCACTGAAGCTTTGATATACGTTACATTTCCATTTCCAACGTATAGTTACATTTCCATAAATCGATATCATATTCTAAAATTATCTTCATCTTGTGTTGCGCGCTATTGCATTCATAATTTATTTAGATTCTATTAAGTTCGAGCGGCGCCGACATTTTTAGTGGAAACTTGCATAACAGCCCCGCTCTGTGCAGCATTGCAATATTTCGCTTAATAAAAGCTATATTATTTTACTGATTCTTTGTATATAAAGTATTTAATCTCATTTGTATTAGGTTTTTTGTTCCTAATAATGAATAAATGTTGTAACATAAGAATCCTCGAACATTGAGTGTCAAATAAAAAATCGCATTGCAGGATTGAGCGTTAAGTTCCAATCGCATGGGCATATAATAATAATAACTTAATAATACCGTAACTATTGTAACGCTAAACAAATCACACTTCACCAACGTAATCTATGGTGTCCTTTTTGACGTTTAAATATATTATGATAATGTTACATAAACTTACATAGGTAAAAAAAATATGATGTTATGAGTTTGGTGTCTAATCTTATTCATTCATTTTATAAATTGATTGATTTTAGTGTACCTTTTGAAATACCAACATTAAAAACTACACTTATAAATAATATTTAATATCTGGATGACCGAGCTTTGCTCGGTATTTTTTGGTAAATTGTGTTTAAAATAATAAGTTGATTTTCGATAAAGTTGGTCATTGAAAACACGAATAAAACGACATTTTATAAAAATGAATCCTAGCTAGATCGATTTATCGCCCCCAAAACCCTCTGTATACTAAATTTCATGAAAATCGTTGGCGCCGTTTGCGAGATTCAGATTATATATATAGATATATATGCAAGAATTGCTCGTTTAAAGATATAAGTATTTCGGTTTGGTATGCTTTATGGAAAATGTACCAATTTTCTAAGAATGGAATGATTTAAATGGAAGCTTCAAATTATTGTCCAAATGTTTTTTACTTTGATTCTAAATGAAGATATATTATGAAAAAAAAAACTTATAACTAATAATTAAATCGACGCCAAAAGGATCCGAAAAGTAAAAAAAAACCGTATAGTAAGCTTAAAATTAATACAAATGACTAATTTTGAGTAGGTGTCAAATAAACAATCTATGCTGCAAATCAATCAAGCTGCATTATTTTAATTGATTTTAAATTACTAACTTGATTTTTGGCGCCAACTCAAAATTAGTCAGTCGCATTAATTTAGGAGACTAGAAGGTTATTTTTGCTTTTCATTTCTCTTGTCGTCCATTTATTTTTTTACTAAACAGCTTTATTTGGATATTTTATTCTACTCTTAGGGGTGTCTATTGTTAAAAAAGGGTGGATTTTGTTTTACTTTTTAAACCAACTTCGAAGTATTACAGCCTTTCCATTGAAAAAGAATTTTCAAAATAGGACTAAGTACTCAGTTATGTAAAACGTTATGTGTGTACATACATTAAAAAAATCGCATCTACTTGAGAACCAGTTTCTGTATTCTTTACTAGTTAAAAATTTAAGCTCTTTTTTCTGGCTTGAGTAAATTTTAGATTGAAAAATCAATGAATTTAGGAGAAAACAGTTCCACACGATTAAAAATGTTGCCAAGCCACAATTTTTGTTCTTTAAATATTTATTTTGCTGTCTTTAAGCATCACAAATTGACTAGGGTTACAACCGCCTGGCTTTTCATCAGGACTTCTCAAATTTAGAAAATTTTACCGCAATTGTGGCAAACCATACGACTGAGTACGGGACACGGAGACAACCACGTGTTCTTTCCATCCATACTTAAAATGCGAAAGTAACTGCCTGTTGCCGTTTCGTGGCTAAATCACTAAACTAAAATCTAATGAAATTTGAGATACGTAGCGTTTAAAAAATAATGAAATCTATCTAATCTAATCTTTCACCGATAAGGCGCGGGGCACTAGTAACGACGTGAACCCGCTCGGGTACAACCCGTACAACCCGGTTTGGATCAGCTCAGTAAGCGGCCGAAGTTAAGGGGTGCCAGTGGCAGCAATACGACGCGGATGTTTTGTTTTTTTTAATTGTACTATATGTACAAATCATTGTAGGAAAACAAAGGAGATTTCTATGTTTGTATAACCAAAGGATCTTGCCAGGTAAATAACTATATACTAGCTGACCGTAAAAACGTTGTCCTGTTTCCTAGAACTCGATAGCAGCGCCACCTACCGGGTCCAATAGTGAATCTAAAGCATCCAGGGCGGAACCCAAACGCATACAAAAAAAAACATTCAAATCCAGCCATTTAGGAGTTCAATGACATACACACATACAGTAAAATTATATAGATAAAGATAGTGCTCCTTATCGATTTCGATAACGGCGACCCTTTGCAATTATAATTTCCTACTGTGTGCCCTTATATGACTCGCCAGACCGAATTGACCGAAATGACTATACCTACGTTACGAAATAGGTAATATCGAAAATAATTAAGATGCGATTAGGTTTTCCCATAAGAATGATTATTTATTATTCGTACGGTTTACCTATCGCCTACATTGGCGTATTATTCGTACGTTCGTAACGTACGAAACAAATAAGTTCTTCTATTTATTTACCTTTTGTTATTATTTTGTTATTGATGCTTACATAAAAATATTGCCGTGTGATTATATCGTGCACGGGATTTTCAACGTTTGCTAGGCTCCGAGAGTAGAAAAATTCAGCACTGTTTTTTCGACGTACTGGGATGCACTCTGCTAGATTCTCAACGGTCGGCTGAACACCGAGAGTAGAAAATCCAGTGAGTAATGAAATTTTGCCGGAATAATTTTATATTCATATGAACAGGCCACGTTCGCGCTATTAAATTACTATGACTTACGGACCGACGGACAGACCAAATCAAGCTAGCAATGTATGCATCTATGTATTTGTAACTATTTCATAGTATAGTACATGATTTGTGACAACCCTATAAAACAACAAGGTAATAATATTCAGCAGGAAGCGTTCTCTCTGCTCTGATAGGAAGCTTTCATTCTGCTCAGTTTATTTATTCTGCGGTAATAGCGCGGACAGACGATGGGATGAGACGCGGCGGATCAGAGGCCAACATATCACACGGATGATGTGACGGGCGAAGAAGTCCTAGTAAACAATACACGCACGCACAGTCGTGGGCGATAACTTTTAAATTATTTTCAAGCACGTTCCCGCGCGTTTCGTTTACGTTGGTTACCCCTAGTCTAATAGCATCACTATATTCTACATTAAATATAAAAACAATCCACATAATAAGTGATTGTTGCAAGTACAGGGTAGCTTGATTGATATGATAATATCAGTGGATGAAAAATATGAAGTCTGTAAAAATATTAACTGATTTAAAAAAAAATTACTTGTCATATGGGAACAATTTCTAAAGCAGTATATAACATTTTATTGCATTATTGTAATAAATTATACGCATTTTTGTAACAAAGCCCTCAATAAGCTTTAACAATTGCTAAAGAACTCAAAAATAGTAGATTTCATGTTTAATCATTAGCATTGAACTGTGGTTAAATTAACCAGAAAGCAAAAAAAAAGGTTAAAATAATTGTATTAATGCCATTTAAATACATTAAAATAAAACTCCTTTTTTACTGTACTTATTTAAAGAATATAACATGCTTTGACTGTTAGTACTACCTATAATTTTTAAGTTTTTTAGAAATGCACTGACAAAGTTTTACTATTATTAGTGATTTATTGATTTGTTGATCAATCAAGCTATCCTGTACCAGATGAATAGTAAAATAAACTCACCTCTTTCGTTGTAACCGTTCCTTTTCTTGAAAAAGCCTCGGTATTTCAGGCAAAAAGTTTTGTGACAATGAACGGTACAATTCTTTCTCAACCTTGCTGCTTGCTTTCCTGAACTTGTCTGTCAGGTGGGTCCAGTCTTCTTCAGTAAAACAAACCACTTGCCAGACTCGTTCAGTGTCCTCATCATCGAGCCAATCATCACCATAAAACCAGCCACGTTTCTTGTTCTCTTTATTTTTTTTCTTTTTATTTTTGCTTTTTTGTTTTTTTACAACGTCTTCCCGATATAATCTCGTGCCATAGAAGTACCAATATGCTGAATAGTTATCATCCCACCTGTGGTAAATATTTACAAGTTACTTTATTTTGTCTTTTATCAAAAGCTCCATAAACAGACAAATTACATAATTAATTGCATAATCAAAAATTAAACAGCCGCCTGCCAGGAATAAAAGTATGTACTATTTTCTTATGAGCAAAAACATCTTGAACACTTTTTACTATTTCAAGTAACACAATAATAAATGTACCAAAAATCACAATAATAAATGAATTTGAATAAAGAAAAGTCTACAGTTAACCTCTTGGGCTGCTATTTAAGATTTTAAAAGGCAAAATTATTTTTATTTCAAATGCTTTGAGCATAAATTGTATGAATACCAACTTGTAATTGAATATAAGACCCAGAACCTGTTTCATTAACTATTACAACATAGGTCTGCAATCAATCCCCTGACTGTTGTACACCCCCAGCTGCTTTTTGATTTTGCTATTGTTAGAAGTTTTAAGGGTGTTATTTCCCATCATCGGTTTTTCTTTTTCTAGGTGAGACTTTCTGTTTTGGGTATAAAATGTTCAACACCTAGCCGCTTTTGTTGGTTGGCCAAAATAAATAAACACCTGAATGAAGTGTTTTAAGGATAAAGAAACAGTTTAAAATAATATTCTGTGCAAAATATTTTAAAAACTTACCCTAGTGGCTCAACTCTTAAACTTTCAGCTTCAAGGTTTTTAAATAAATCAAAAACATCTTCAGCATCTAATCGAAAATCACATAGTGCATACAATATTTCAACCTTGGTACGTAGTGGCAAAAACTGGAAATCAATGTCTGTATTGAATGGGTTATATCTCCCTGTATCTGTACATTTTCTTCTAAACAAACGCCTCAAGTACATCTGGAATAACAAAAACAATTAGTGAGTCAACATTTAGGTGTACCCAAATAAACATACCGGAATGGTGATGCTCTACCTGATAATTAAAGGCAGAGATGTCATTGTTGCCCAAACAGCCATTCAACAGACGAACTATTAACTCAGTCAGGAGAGAACTGGCGGATTCTTCCGTGCCATCAGTCAACAGAGCTTCTTCTAGTTCCTGAAACACAAGTAAGGATGTTAAACGTAATTCATTAAATTGCATCAGCAAGTATTCCATCAACCAAATTGTAGTTACTTACCTCAATGTCAAAATCCAAAAGGTTGAATGCAGTTCTGAATAAAGAACAAAAGTACGCGATGCTGGGCACTTCCCACCATGACTGAATATCTAGAAACCGTGAGAAATTCATTCAGACATCACTTTTGGGGATACTGTCTTCGAAAAAATATTGCAATTGATATCCCGTCGTAGTGAACCCACCTAAAATGCCAATGAAAGATGGAAACATAACCTTAAAACGATACGCTTTCACTGTTTGCTTCTATAAGATTACAAAAACTTCATTTTAAAGTTATTAGCATAATTTAGTAACGATTACTCATCAGTGGAATACTTTATATCAAACAACAGCGAAGAGATACGAATATGCGTTGTGTATATCGAGACACAAACGCCATAACAGTTTACAAGTTGTACATACAAGTTAATCACTCTTATAATAAAGATTTTTCAAAGATATTTTTATAACCCATAGCTTATTCAATGGAAGTGTTTATTTATATTAAATTTTGTATGTTTTTCTCACATACAATCTTTAACATTATCAAATTATTAAAATAAATAGATCTAAAACGTCTTTTAGTTTAACGGAAGTTGTTTTTTTTTTTACTCCGTGATTAAACTGAGGTCCTAACAAAATTGACTGTTAGGACGATTCAAAGTAACAACGCAACTTCTAACCACGGAATAGAACGAAATGTTTTAGTAAAGGCTACGGCTTCTTAAGAAAGTGCAAATATCTGTAGTCTGTGGGAAAGTGGTTACGGCAGGTTACGGCGTAAAATGGGTAAACTGACGGGTCTCATGGGGATGATGACAGCGGCATAGATTAAAATCGTTAGTTACTCCATAACGTAACAAAAGCAAAGTTATTAGTGTTTCTGTTTCATTTTGAAATTTCTGACACATAATGACGATGACGTACTGACTTGCCTTGCATTGTCATATTGTCATAGAAACGCTTTAAAAATGTGTGACGTTACTCTTCTTCGCTTGACCAAGTGTGATGTGCGCAAATCTTTGTGCAGTTGTGGTAAGAAAACACACTAATTTATTTTCTTGTAACGTTTCAATGACATTATTTGCCCGTAAATTGTGGACGCTATGTGAGTGGTCATCCCTCTTCTTGGACAATATAATAGGCTAGAGAGGTTTTTGCGACCGCAAAACTCAAACTCCGCTGCCCAAGGATTTTGATCTCTAGACTCACACATTAATATACAGCGTTTCCATGAAATCCAACAAGTCAAGTCGCTGCTTTATTGTGCGTCAGATGCAGCGTTGTCCAGATTTTTATTCGAAAGGTAAAAAAAAATCCGCTTCACCCGGTAATATATCTGGCAACACTCGTCAGACGTGTCAAAACGAAATAGAAACGCGGCTAGCGTTTGATGCGGTAGAGCTTAATACCTATCTAACAAAAAGTATCTTATTACTTTTATCCCTAGTATACAGGGTGGCCATACTTGCGAAATAGGCGCCCTTATTTTTTCCGGACTTTTTTTGCCAAGCTGTACACATTTCCGTTAGTGAGGTTGGTTTTGTTGACGTTTTTTTTTTTGTTTTTGTAATCTTTATTTATTTTAAAGGGTTTTATCACTTAGTGATAATGTCACCCTCGTAACAAAAAACATTGAACAACTTAAAACTTAACAATGGGTATAATAAACAGTTAATATGATGACCTACTTTTTAATGTTGTCCCTATTCGTTCTGGTAAATAACCAATAACAGTCGACACCACATCCTAGCCTCCTCCGCCAAAGGGGATGCTAGGATGCGGTTACATGCCCCTACTTTAAAGCTCACCCCAAGCAAACATTGTCTATGGTGTACATTCCATCAGCACGTGGTAAATATCTATCACTCCACAAACTTCGCAATTTGGTGAAGTAATTATACCCATTAAATATTTAAATTTATTTGATGGGTTGTGGCCAGAACGTATAACAGAGGGACTACATAATTCCTATCCATCTCCCTTCCTTCAAACCATGGGTAACGAAGTGGTTCAGACTGAACGGTTTTATACCAGATTCTCTTTAATTTAGATCGTTCATCAAAATATTCGTGCCATTTTTATCTGCATGGATCTTTCACATGACCAAGCCAATCTGAGTATAACGGCGTGCATGTGTAATTAATACCCTCATACGATGTTTGTTGGGCTGCTAAGTCTGCTTCCTCGTTACCCGTGATTCCAATGTGTGAGGGAATCCATTGAATGGTGTCAGTTTTATTCACAGACTGCATCAACATGGTTACACAATTTAAATTATGATGATACAGACTTACTTTTACAACGGGTGACTTAATAATAAATTATATATGTAGTGATGATATTAGCTTATTCAGTCACACCATGTACACTCAAAATCTCCTTCTCTCTCTCACACACACACACATGCACACGCACATACATACACACACATACAATCACACTCACGTATATGTACAAAAGATCGTATTTTCTTTCTTACTTTTTTTTTTCTCTTTTGTTGTTTGTATACATATTTATAATGCAAGGGAAGAGCGGAGCCTTCAACTACAGGTATTTCTATGCCTAAATGGAAACTCCTCGATATGCAATGTAAGCTAAAATGATATGTAATAAACTTATTTAATTAATTATTTATTTACTTAATTTTATTTTATTTTTTATTACAAATTAAGTCTAAAATAGTTATGGCTATCGGGCGGGATCCCTTGAAGACTCGAGGGTACTCGAGCCAAATGTTGGAGGCTGCTTTTTGAATCCTAAAATATGACAAAGTTCTCCTGCTCTATACTCAGTAAATACGACAGGGCTTCTGAAATAGCTATAAGTTCACAATGCATAATAGAAATCTTGGCTTTAATTTTGAATTTAGCTTTAATTTTTAGTTGAGGATCGAAAACAGCAGCTCCCAAAACTAAACCATTCTTGGAGCCGTCCGTAAACATTTTATAGTGACGACTAAACTTATCAGCTATCATTTTTACACACGTATTGTTAAGATCTGTTACATTAATCAGTCTTTTTACCGAACTTACACCCTTAATTGTATCACTTAATACATTAGGTAAATCTATATTGGTAACCCAAGTGTCCAAAAAATAAATACACAGTATTGGGCTAGAGTACAACGGCATTTCTGGGTAAACTCTGTGAACATCCACTAATAAAGGCAGTTTTTTGTTTCTCCAGTACAAACTATGGCATTGCTCAGAAAGCTTCTCCAAGGAATTTATAAGAACATTATTACAAACCGATTTTGATCTTAAATAAAATTTACCACCTAGAAACAGTCTTCGAACAAATAACGGTTGGAGGCACAGCTCACTTTCGATCACATGGATAGGCGTGCCTCTAATAAATCCTCCTATGTTTCTCATTGCTTGATTTTGCACTTTGTCAAGCTTAAGAAGATGACAGTTGGCACAGTTTCCGAACAAAAAGCATCCATAATCCATCCTACTTCCAATTATAGCTATGTATAGACTTCTAAGCTGTAAGGGATGTACACCACCCCATTTAGCACCAGCTAATATTTTAAAAATATTTAAAAAACGACAAACTTTTTCCCGGATTTCGTTAAGAGCCCTCTCACAAAATTTGAACGCTCGAGTTTAGGTAAAAGACGGCAATCTTATGTATGTGTGCGTAGCTATCCACACATGCACAATACAAACAGTGTAACGCGAGTGTCGAGCCGGTCTAAACAATCTTGAGCCGTTAGAATTATAATGCGGTATTTAGATATTTATGAAAATACTTATTTTTATTTATCCAGTCTAATAAAGATTTCTAGACTAATAAAAAAATACAACTATATGTTACTAAAGTATACAATAAAAATAAAAAATTAAAACAATTACATATTGGTGCCGATTCTGTTGTACAACGAACTAAACTAACAAAACTATCTCTAAAATTGCTTACTTTTAGCTATGAGAATTGTTACGCTATTCTGCAAGAAATAATCTCTTTTAAAAATTGTTTTGACACGACTAAAATCAAATTTGACAATCGCGACTCAACGTGGTATTTTTAGGGTTCCGTTGGCAATTGACAAAAACGGAACCCTTTTAGATTCGTCATGTCTGTCTGTCTGTCTGTCCGTCCGTATGTCACAGCCACTTTTCTCCGAAACTATAAGAGCATGCTGTTGAAACTTGGTAAGATGTATTCTGTGAACTGCATTAAGATTTTTGTGAAATGAAAACATTTGATAAACTTCTACAAATATGAATTGTGGCCGCGTCGAATAGTAAAGGGTATAAAGGGTCTCCTTGAGCAATGCCTATACCAGTAATTTGATATATTAGGCTGTTATCCCGTAGTTCATAAATAAATGCCTCTGATTTAGATACTGCCAAAGGTACAAAGAACAGACCCCACTCCCAAGTTATCCAAAATACCTAAAATGGAAGTCAAGTTTATGTTATTGTAGAGACTTTCAATGTCTATGAAACAGCTGGCACACCTTCAGAGAAACCAGTTTCAACCCGTGTAACCAACCTAGATAGACCATCATAACATGACTTAAATCTTAGGAAGCCCGTGGTGTCATGGGATAGTAAATTATTTTTCTCCAGAAGCCATTCAAGCCGTACGTGTTATGATTGTATGAAGTATCTCACAAAAAATAAGGAAGAAATAAGCGCAATAGGTCTAACATCCACACTTGATGCTGGATCACCTCGCAGCTTCGGTATAGGAATAATTTTGACTTTTTTCCACTGCTCTGGTACGAATCCCGATAGAATAAATTTATTGTAAATGGAGGTCAATCTTTTTTGTTGACGTGATAATGTCTTATTCGCGCGTGCAGCTGGCGTTCATTAATTTGATGAGCGCCCGGCTGCATGCACGAAAAAGCATGACTCATTGTCACGTTCCGCCTGAGCCGAGTTTGTAAGCGAGACCGCGGAGCAAGCGATAAAGAGTTAGCGATCGGCCTTAGCATTCGGCTTGTGAGTCTTGTGACGCATCTATCTCTCTTCCACTACAAAAAAAAAAGAATTAACAAGTGCATATAAATGTTAATTTATCGAAAAAAAAACAGTGTGCTCCCTCTTTGTCTTATACAAAATAATGATAATTCAGTGAAAATAATTTAATTCATTTCATAAAAGTTTGCATTTTTTCATCAATGTTTTCACGTAAAATTATTGTCCGTAAACCGACAACCTTATTTTTTACTGTTTATCGAAGTATTAACGTAAAAAATTTTGATGTACTTATATAAATTTAACACATAAACTTCGACTTTTAATCGTATTCAGTAACTTGACAGTTAAAGGGGCAGATTTTGACAAAATTAAGATAGTGAAGTGGTGTAAAATTGAACGAAATTAATTGAACTTGAAATAATATACTTACATGCAAACTTTTTATTTTAAATTTAATAACTTATCACACGTTGTATACTATATCGATATATATACTGACTATGGTAGTCAGAGGATATGAAAAGACTAAAATAAAAAAAAAGTAAAATGACTTTACTTTCATATTTAGTTTTGTTTCTATTAGAAGAAAATAAAAAAAGAAATAACTGTAACTAAAATGATTAATTATTATTCTACTATTACTATCCCACAGCTTAAAAACAATGTTTCAAAGTTTTATTTAAACTAAACGAATTTTTTTAGTATGGTATCATTATTTATCTTTGAACTGTCAACTTACTGAATAGAAGTCGAGTTTACAGCATTCGTTAGTTCCACTTGATATGTTGATACTTTGCAACATTAAAAATGTTGAATGTTACCATATAAAAAGTTTCTATTAATTCCTACGGTCAAATTCGTGCCATCCTCTAGTTCTTTCAGTTAACAGTAAATCATAACTTATTATTTTTACTTATTAGTTACCTGTAGATGATCTGATGTTGCATACGGAAGATAGTCAGGTCGGCTCCTCCACCGTTTAACCTATATCGTTATTGTGCTATTTTATTCATCGTGATGAGACCTTTAAGCTGGGGTTTGATTAAGCCTGTAATCGATCGTCGATGTCGATCGATTACAGTCATACTTAAGCCCCAAAAAATCGATAATAATGTTGATGGAGATGGAACGCTACGCTTTTATTTATAAAATGAACTCAAAAGACAAGAGAAAAAAAGACTGCTAAAAAAACACGAAGAAAAATAATGAATGACGAAAAATTTAATAAACCATTCTTTTAGTCAAACTAAGCTCCTAAACCAATGTAATTATTACCTAAAGCATTTAACCTATGTATGAAACAGGGGCAGCGTCAAACAGAATTCAATCAAGTTGCCAAATATTTTACTTGGTGCCTTTTTATTTGTTTTTTTATATAGACTCGAAAATTAGTACGTAATCAGTTAAGCTTTTTAGAACCACCAACTAACTAACCATAGAGTCTTCAAAACCTCTATCATCATCAAAGCGTCGATCATCGACATATTTTTTATCTCACTCGTTTCACGACTGACTCTTTCTTGCTTGAGTGTCTTGAATGTGACATGGCGTCCATCAAGATATATCACGGCCTTCTGTAAAACTGTTTTTAATGACAGTGGTTTCATTTTGCATTTTATTACTGAGGCCGTAATAAATCGTACATTTGCATTGATGGTAATGCATGCAAGGAAACCTCAGCGAATAAGTGATGGGTATGATATGGTTTTGAATGCTTCGGCTTTACAGTCTGTAGATGGCGGTCGCCGATTTGAGTTTTGCTGTAATTTAGGTGAATGTAATAAATATTTTTGTCTGTTTTCAGGTACTTTGAGAAGCATCAGTCCCATCCGTATCAGGTAAGATCCTTTCTCGTGCTGTAAACTGATGCAGGAGCATTTCAAAAGATGATGGTTAAACCTTACTTGAATTATGTACTCCACTCTACGTAATAATTGATCCCAAGTATTCTTTTCCTGTTTTTATCAACCACATTAGACCTATGGAAACTATATAATTACAAGTTTCATAGAGCAAAATATTTCTCTTCAATTCATAATTATTTTTTCATCATTCTTCACTTAATCGAATTATAGGCATGTAGGTAATAGGTACCTACTTTTAAAGAGGACAATATTCCATTTAATGGACTTTCTTTTATGAAATTTCGGTTAGAATATTTTACTTGTATGGTGTAAATAACAATAACAATGACAATCCAACATGTAACTTAGCTTGTTTACTTGTTTATACCATCAGCTAAATGGCTAAAATGATATTTCACTGTATTTTGTAGATGCTTAACTTATAAACAAACATTTTATTTACACTTAGCTTTATTTTTATCATTGTTTACCTTCTAGTTGTTTATGCTCACATGAATGAAAAAGTAGGTTACCTTAGCAAAAAGCTTAATAGAATAGTACAATAATTTCAGGGAATTAAAACACTTGAGTCTAATTTTTAGTCATAATGCTGAAAATGTGTTTTCTTTGAACAGAAATACAATTCCAAAAGTGAAAGAAGGGCAGCCAATGATTATGTCTCTTCTGAAAACCGATACACTCCTCTTCGATCCCCCAATGGTAATGTGTCAGCACATGGTCACAACACACACTCCAGTCAATCAGGCCATGGACACCACCACTACAGTCATGTGGCAGATGACAGAGGATATCCATCATCCAGAAATGCCTACCTGCAGAAGGGTTCTGAAAAGGAGAGAGATAGAGACTACAAATCCTCTAGGAATAAGTATACAGGTAAGAATTTTTTACCTTTCAGAAATAATAGAGCACATAAGCTCCTTTTTAGGGTTCCGTTTTTACAAATTGTTTTTATTCATATTACAATACACTTAGTTTTTAACAGTTCATTAATAAAGTTTTAGGCTCATTGTTTAATTCTAATATAATAAAAACACATTGTACAATTAAATACACCTTATTGCTTTTACTAGGCTCAATGACTGCAGCTACTAATAAAAGTTACTTAATTAAGTTTTAATGTGCAAGCATCTTGCACATTGAAACTTAAGTTAGTTTTGGTTAGTATAAAACTTATAAACCAAAATTTATCCTTAAGATAAATGTGTTCAACTAAATACAAAACAACTCTGACAGTGTATGATTTTTAAATGCAGAAAAGTATTGTTTAAACAAATATTTACTACAAAGCTGGGCCATTAACATGTTTATTTCAGATATTATCCATTTTTTACAACACATTCAATTAATATTTAATAAATACATCAGAAAATTGCATATTGAAACTTAAGTTAGTTTTGTGTAATATAAAACTTATTAACAAACATCCTTAAGTTAAATCCATGTTTAACTTAATACAAAACATAACTATGGCAGTGTATGATTTTTAAATGCATAATAGTATTGTTTAAACAAATATTTACTGCAAAGCTGGGCCATTAACATGTTTATTTCAGATATTACCCTTTTTTACAATACATTCAATTAATATTTAATGAATACATCAAAAAATTGCACATTGAAACTAAAGTTAGTTTTGGATAATATAAAACTTATTAACAAACATTTATCCTTAAGTTAAATCCATGTTTAACTTAATACAAAACAAGTATTGCAGTGTATAATTTTTAAATGCATAATAGTATTGTTTAAACAAATATTTACTACAAAGCTGGGCCATTAACATGTTTATTTCAGATATTACCCTTTTTTACAACACATTCAAATAATATTTAATGAAAACAGAAAAAATTAATAGAATATAACAAAAACAACCTTCATATTGCTTTGTATGTTTGAAGAAACTTTTCTTACTATACCAAATCAAATATGAAAATCAGTTATTTAATTACTCCAGTTAAATTAATTTTCCTAAGGAACAATCAGTATTATAGAACTGAATGTGGCATTGCACTGCGATTGTTTGACCACTAGAACATTTATAGTGTGACAAAGCGAATGATAACTAATACATGAGTTCATATACAAACAGATAATACTATAGTAGAAAATGATTGTATTAACAATTAACTATTTCAAATGTAATTCATTGTGTTTTAATGTAATTTCAGATAGTGTCAGATCACCGAAGGAACGTAGCAAAGAAAGTGAAAGAGAAAGAAGTAATCATGAACGAAATGAACCTGATAAAAAGAATAGGACTAGTGGCATGAACATTAGTGTTAGTAGGAGTAGTAAATATGACAAGAGAAGTGCGCCTTCAGCAAGCGTTTCTGGCCGTGAGTGGTCAGAACATATTAGTTCATCAGGGAAGAAGTATTATTATAACTGTATCAGTGAAGTGTCACAGTGGGAAAAGCCTAGAGAATGGGACTCCCGGAGAACGTCATCCAAAGATTCAACATATTCATCCAGAAGCAGTAAGTTATTATATTATTATTAGCTTTCTTGTATCTAGCCCATTTTCGCTCCTAAAATGTGTTTTTAGCAATTTCAACACATTATTTGACACACACCAATGTATAGTACAAAATAATATTACATTGTCAAGTTGTCTAGACACATTGATCCAATTTCAAATATTTCATTTGTAGATCAGTTTTCACCAAACTTAACATGTTACATGATTAATCTAAGTCCATATAAAAGCCAAAAATGGAATTCTATTAATTACAATAGAGAATGCTTCTCCTGTCAGTACTTGACTGAGAACTTTAGAACTAGCTGAGGTTTCTATTTTCGTCTGTAATTTTTAAGTTAAAATCTTTACAAAAAAATAGGATTTTATTATACATATTGTTTTTGTCTGTAATTTTTTCAAGTAAAAATCTTTAACAAAAAGTATTGTATATATTAATACATATTCCATCTAGAAAATAAATTATGATGATGGTCTCAAGCAACATCTTCTATTTTAAAGCCCTAATAACACTGTGCAAGTTGTAGCAATAAATAAAGTAAATAACAAGTTGACTTGCATCAAACAAAAGTTTAGGTTTTGCAACTTACCGTTGCTTCAACTAATACCATAGAGCATACAACAGGCAATTCAATTGCACCATGTATTGAGGCTTATTTACATTATGCAAGTTTCTTAGTTGGGGCAGAAAATAAAGTAAATAACATGTTGACTTGAATAAAACAAAAGTTTAGGTTTTGCAACTTTACTGTAGCTTCAACTAATACCATATGGGAATTCTCTTGCACCATGTGAATACATGGTGAATCAGGCTTATGGGTTTATTTCATAGCTACCTATCATGTAATTTTAGTAGTGTTTATAAAAGTCATTTAAAATGGGATGCATATTCTTATTTATTATGTTTAAACCCAAAGTACCAAAATACCTCACATGGAATTGTTACCATCACTTGCCAAAATTTGTTGATTGCCCCATCCAAAGCATTTTCACACTACTTGACTATGGTAACAGTACACTGATCTGTTCTCTACAGCATGACTACACATGACTGAGGACTGTTCCTTAAAAAAATCGAAAATGTTAATAATAGATATATTTTAGGTATTTTATTATTTAATGGCCAGGGATCACTCAAGACAGGGAGAGGTTTGGATGGAAAAACAGAAGGGCACAACCTAAGATTTTTTTAGGCTAAAACATTAGACCTTATGCTGTTCACATTAGTTACTCACTGATATTATATCTAAAGTTCTGGAAAATAAACAAACTTCAAAATAAATATGATTTCAATTAATATATATAATTGAAACCTTTTGAATAAAAAAGAAAGTATACCACACTTTTACTACCATACACACAAACTCCAATGGACACAATTTTTTAACCGACTTAAAAAAAGGAGGAGTTTATCAATTCAACTGTTTTTTTTTGTTTGTGACCACATAACTTTTGACTGGGTGAACCGATTTCGATGATTCTTTTTTTATTTGAAAGCTGGTGCTTCCCTGCTGGACAATGGGATCCATGTGAAAACCATATAAGTCTTAAATTTGCATTAAGTATTTGCGCAACAAATGAACGAATAACGCGATTAGTGCGGGGCACGGAGCAAATACAAAGAGGAGATGTTGTAATTAGATTTTCCACAACGCGTGACATTTTGCGGGGTGCGGGGTGTTAGATCCCGCCCACTTCTTTATTTTCCATCTACCGGTTAATAGCAAAACTAGGTGCTCGTACCGTCAATTTTGCTTTTGTAGTTATTTATCTATCTCATACTAGATGTCACTTCGTGCAGGATGCAACAGGGTCGTACTCAGAATTTGCGTACCAGGGAGTACTTTGTTTTACTCATCTTAATACGTATTTTTTTTACGAAAATCAATAATTTTAGAATAAAAATATTTTTGATGCATGACGAAAGAAGATAATCAGTGTGTCTCTTATTTTTAAATGACAAGCATTAAACATAAACATTTATTTTTCAAAACATCTATATTTCACACACAAATAAATAAAAACTCATTTTATATACAACTCATTGACATCAACAATAAAACAAAAAAAGGAAAAAGAACACACGAAATATAGCGGTTAAAAACATTAGACCGGGAAGCACTGTCCGCTGCTCACAGTGCAATATGTAAACATATCCAGCGGCAAAGCAGTGGAGAGACCCACCTATTCGAGAACACGCTTATTATAATGTTGCTACTGGACCTAACACGACCGTACCATCGCATACTGCCAAAGTCTTAAAATTTCAACCAGATGCAAAATGTTCTCTTCTCAGAATTTCAACTTCTTAGAATATCCAATCCGCATAATGTCAATTTCTCAAAATGTCGATTTCTCACAATGACAAGCTCGTATGAAATAAAAATCACTTTTCACTTTCCATTTATGAGACAGTCGCGGCACATTTGGTAAAATAATTAGAATCCGATTACGACCCTGTTATTTTTTTTTTGTTGTTCATGGTTGACGATAGATGGCGGCCTGTTGACATAATGATATAAAAACCACGATAAAAACTACAAAAACAATATTTAGGCGATTGAAAGGTTTTTCGGAATTAATTTGAATAAATTTCAGTACATGTAATTATTAAAATATATTAATACTGAGCTTTACGTGCCTAAATAATTTTAGTACCCATGTCACAAAGTGTCGCCATCTAATGTCGGGTAGAATTATATTTGGAAACACCGAAGTTATGACATTTTTCTAGAAGAATGTTTATAAATTACGTTTAAGATTACTTACAAATGAAATGTGATACCATTCATAGCATCAGAACGTCTATCCGAGTAGTTTTTACAAGATAGAACACAACACTTCATTCTTATTTTTGTCTAGCGCGAATATACTGAACTTTTACTTAGTTGTGCACAGGACGAACGCTAACAATACACTGACTAAGGCCACGCCTACTTGATGACGTCAGGACCAAGTTGAAAATCACAGTGCACAGTTGTTTAGGCCGACTCCTCTTTGTATTTGCTCCGTGGTGCGGGGTATCTACAATAACTAAAATGTTAAAAATAAAAACTTTTTACAAAAAAATAACAACCAACTTCCTAAAAAAAAAATTATTTTTCCCTATGTAGTGTTTTTTTTTTTAGGAATATGGTTGTTATTTTTTTGTAAAAAGTTTTATAACTGAGAAACCTGATCAAAAAATGGTAACATGTTAATGATTACACAATAATGAACCCTTTGGCCCGGTTCCGAATTGCGATAAAAGTGATTATTTCGCGAATCCGACCAAAGGCCCTCGCCAGATAAGCCGGGGTAAAATGCTGCCCCCATTGCAATCGGGCTAATTTTGTTTTTTCTGAAATACCTTATACTGTGGACAATATCTCATCCCAGTTTCAACTCTGAAACATCACGCGTTTTAGAGTAAAAATTTTTTTTTTTTTTTTAAACCCATTTTTTCCGAATCGACTTGACAATATTAAAAAAAGTGCTAATGGGTTTTAAGATATCACTAATTAGTATTCCTAGAAAAATTCGCTTGATAATCGGGTAAGTTGGTATTTATTGTATATTGTATTATATTTGTTAATATTTTTTTTTTATACGTTTTATGTATACGTTTTTGGCATAAAAAAAAATGATTAAAAAACATAATCGCATTTTTACCCATGACCAACTTACCCGATTATCAAGCAAATTTTTTTAGGAATACTAATTAGTGATATCTTAAAGCCCATAAGCACTTTTTTTAATATTGTCAAGTAGATTCGGAGAAAAATGGGTTTAAAAAAAAAAATTACTCAAAAACGCGTAATATTTCAGAGTTGAAACTGGGCTGAGATATTGTCCACAGTAGAAGGTATTTCAGAAAAAACAAAAATAGCCCGATTGCAATGGGGGCATTTTACCCCGGCTTATCTGGCGAGGGCCTTTAATAGTCGCAAAATATAAGGGCTATTCAGTAATAATTGTGACGTTCCGTGTTGGTCGGATTCGCGATATAATCGCTCCTGTCGCAATTCGGAAAGCAGGGATAGTTATCATGTAATTCCCACTAAAGAACACTCATTCAAGATACAGGGTTTTTTTAGTTTGAAGGACAGGGGTTTACTCATTTGTAATAGCCTTGCCTTACCCTTTTATTGAAAAATAATTTAATAATTTATGTACTTACATATATTAGATGACTTTAAAAATTGGATTCGAGTGAATGCAGCCACTGCATTTTAAATGACTTCGTCTATAAAATTCAACACAGGGGGTGTTTTCCACTCCCATTAAAGGTAGTTTTAGGAAATGAATGACTGTGAATCTGTATTAATTATTTGGATACTTTGAGCTAATTTCAACATTAATTGTTGAAAGAAAATATTTTTTAAATGTTTAAACAGGGGTTCATTAATCTTATACCTTTAAACGAGCAATTCTTGTATATATGTATATATATATAATCTAAATCTCAGAAACGGCTCCAATGATTTTCATGAAATTTAGTATACAGGGGGTTTCGGGGTCGATAAATCGATCTAGCTAGGATTCATTTTTATAAAATGTCGTTTTATTCGTGTTTTCAATGACCAACTTTATCGATAATCAACTTGAACATAAACTTATTATTTTAAACACAATTTACCAAAAAAATACCGAGCAAAGCTCGGTCATCCAGATATTATTAAGTCAAAACCCATAATTAAGTAAAAAATTGGTAAACATAAATTAAAATCGGTTTACTAACTTTTGACTTAATCTTGGCATGTAAAATTCTACCCTAAAATTAGACTACCCTTATTTACCCCCTTTAGGCCTTTAGGGGTAAATTTTTGCAATATCTATCGAAATACTCGTTTTTTTTTCTGTTAAGTTTTATTACCGAATTACAAGTTAAACGGCCATATATTAACATTTTTCAAACAAAGTATACCACCCTTTAAGGGGTAGTTTTGAAAAACGAAGTATGTCAAACATAATTTATTTTGGAATCGATTCATGCAGGGTTAAGTTAAAACTCAAAGAATAAGATTTTTCATGCAAACACAAAATGCCCCTTTTCACCCACCTTCAAGATCGAATTAAAAAACTCTTTTTTAATCTTATGCAATATTTCCTTTTATATCTAATTATGTAGATATTGCGGCCTCATTAGTATCATCAGTACTGTTTACAAACTGGCATATATTCCAAAAAAATATCTATGTTTTAGAAAATATTGTTTCAATCTTATCAGCAACCATATTGAGCTGTGTTCAATGATTGCACAATGTAGGTTTATTCTACTTGTAAAGGAAAAGGAGAATGCACTACTATTATTCAATAAAGATTGACGCTTCATCATCTTGACCAATAAACAGGCTGTATAGGGAAGTGCAGCTGCAAATTACTATTAAATCATCATAACTGTTGGTTATTTTTGTTTGACATTTTAAATGAAATTGATACAGTTATGTATTTTTCTTAACAGCATGGTAATGTGCTAAAATCATTTACCCCTCAACAGCCTTGGCCAGGTAGGATAGGGATATGACCTAGGTGTAAGTTCGCTAAGAACATATGTGTGCTTATTGTACCCAAATACATAATCTACGTACTTTCGTTTTTACTCTAAGGTAGAAATTTTAATGTTTTTATTTTCGACCTTCATTGGCATAACCCTTGTTATTGCATCATGTAAAGTGTAACAAGATGTCAATTGACTGGTCCTTGTACAATGTTTGTTTAATTTTGATTCGCTACTGGTTGTTCAAACACAGTATCTATTTGAGACGCCATGCATTCCAGTAGTGCAGTATCATAGTCATCACCCTCGTGTCATTAACTCAGTTTATTTTGAGTTGGCTTCTTTATACTTAAAAGTTTCCTCATCACATGTTCCTTATTCCTCCACATTACCCATGCAATGTCAGCCAATTTCCATTTAGTCCATATCAGAGTGCATTTAGTGCATTATCAAAACCATTTCAAGGCCGCGAGAATAATGTGCACATAATTATTACGTTTATCTACTTATTTCTGATGAAGATGAAAGTATTATTAACATCAACTCTTGAATTTCCCGAAAAATAATTATTGGCACTTGGTCACTAATGTTAATCACCTTTATCAACAAATGGTGCATTTATTTGTTTTACGTCTGGCCACAAATGTTTGTTATTATTGTAAATGATGGATACAGTATGTCACTTTTGTTTTATATTATGTTTTTCAATACAAATATAACATTCGCCAGAAAAAAAAAACATTCGCCAGTATGCAAAGTGATCGTGGGCCTTATTTCCCAGGACATACATTTAAGTACATACATCAACACAATCTAGGGATATTTAAGTTATTCATGTATTGAAAAGAAAGTAGAGACTCAATTAACCGATTGTTGTCTTTAGACATTCGGAAAATCGAAAATCCGGATACATGAATGTACGAAGAAAACATATTTGTGCATCTATTTTTGATGATTAAATACAAAAAAAGAAGGCCTAGTCGCAAAACGTCCCTTTCGCAAAATGTCGCGTTAGTAACTTAGAATATAATTTTAGGCCTAAAATAAGTAATAAATTTGCTAAAGACATACAAAGTAAAAAAATCATACATATAAGTCTTCTCTTTGGTAAGTACTCAATTTTTTTTTTATTGATTTAAAAATGGAATAATCAAATGTAAAGCCAATGTTTATTGTCCTCACACCCCAAATGTCACCTAATATTTCTTTGAACATAGTAAAAAAGTTGAAAATCTTTACTAATCGTGTTACATATACCAAAGTTCTTTTCATTTGGCCATCTTCACATATGAGAACAATAAATCCTCAAAATTCTGGTACGGTTATACTTTCCCTATTAATGTTGCAACTGTCGTACATTCAATTAAGACTTCCGTGTCCTATATAATGTATTTTTAATCGATTTAAAAGCAGGAATTTGTTACTATGCAGCGATAGGGAATGTTTCCCGGTTTTTTTTTAACATTTTTCTTCGTATTTTTGTATTGGATTATGATGTGTTTCATTGTATTTTCACAACAATTAGCATTACAATTTAGCATATAATAAATTTGATAATTAATAAATTGTAAAACTTGTAAACATTTATCTAATAAGAAATTGGAAAAAACGTCCTTTTTTAAACCTGACTAATTTTTTTAAGTCACTTGCGCTTAATCTAAGTTACTTGCGCGTCATTTTGCGAAAGAGACATTCTGCGAAAGCGACATTGTGAAAAAGAGACATTTTACAACCAGTAAGTAGACATGCTGCGAAAGAGACATTTTACGACTAAGCTAAATAATCAATTAAACAAAACTAATTACAAAATAAACAATAATAATCTTTAAAAGCTCCTCGGATGTGAATAACGCGTCTGAGTTTCTCAAATTATCTCCTTGTTCCCAGGTTCGACGAAAATGCATGTAAAATTCACCGTTTGTCTCCTGATTTTCATGAAAGCTTTGCACGTAGTAGTGTGGCTTTTGACGTGCTAGTCTGTCCAAGCTTAAAATAATTATTATTTTAAATTGTTCATCAACGCTGGAGTCTTTATTTAATTACAAAAAATTACCTAGTTAGTATGTCTTGTTTAACATTTATCATTCACTTCGTCTAACTTGATGTGGAGAGTTATTATTTCATCATAATTAAGTAATTTTTTTATTTGGTTTAGTGATGTTGTGGTTGTATGAGGGGTAATCTACAATAAGACTATTTCTCCGCATAGCATTGATTAAATGATTTGGATTTCGATAAATTCCGTTTGATATTATTGAAAAAAAAATACTCAAAATTAGTAGTTTATAGGTTATTTTATATTAGATCAATTATTCATGTAGAGAAAATTACAAAAATGACCATTCCCTATTTTATCCAGACGCTAATACAATTATCCGTTATACAACTTGTAGTTTATTTATGTTTTTCTATAAATGTGTATTAAATATTGTTGATCTACTCATAACATAAAATTTGAATTATAAGCTTCAAAACGAGTTTACAAATCTCGGTATTGTGTTTTTAAAGTAAGTCAGTATGCCAATATGTATTCAGTCGGGGTGCGCTGGCATTGTAACCAACCAATTCGGCTACCGCCAAGATCGACAAATCAGGGATGGCTTACAATTTGATGGTTTGACATGGATATGAACTATAAACTATTGAAAATGAATAAATTGTAAACATCAGTTCACAATTTATCGACATTTCTACAATTTTACGCTGACATAATATACAGAAGGCAGATGTGAGTGGAAACACCGGGAGGGGACGCCCTAGGAGGACATATAGTGACCTTATTGGTGATGTTCTTCAGAAAGGTCAGGTGCGTAGTACTCGCAACCGGCGTGTGTGTATGACCAATTGTATGAACCTTAAAGAGGCAAAAGGAGTGTGTAGAGATCGTAGCAGGTGGCGTTCCGTGGTTTCTGCCTACCCCCATGGGAAAAAGGCGTGATTGTATGTATGTATGTATGTATAATATACAGGAAAAAAAAATAACCAGTGGTGGTTCAGTATCAGTAATAGAACACTATTCAACTATTTTTTCAATACTTTTTTTCATTTTTATCCGACTTTAAATAAGTAAACTGTGGACATATTTCGTAATATGATATCGACAGTAGGAATAAGTCAATAAACGCGCGCCGGCGTAGGCACGCCGGCGCGCGGTTACGATCTAGCAGCTGGTAGGTACTTATAGCTACACTCGGTCGTTCATCTTCGCCGCAGCGCCGGCGCCGCGCGCAAGTTACCACAAAAACCAGTTTCAAAATAAACAGCTTTCGTTAACGATAACTTAATTTTTTTTAAATAAAAATTGCATGGTTATTATAACTCTATCTCAAACTTATCCTGTATACATGTATACAGGATAAGTTTTTAATCAGTGCGCAAATTTTAACAAATGAAACTTAAACGAGTTAAAATAAAAGCGGGCCCGCGTTTTTTATGTTGTTTACTTTGAAACTCGTGGATTTTCCAGACAACTTTATCCCCAACACAACTATATTCAGCTCTCTGGAAGCAGAGAATTATCAAAAACGCTGAGATACTCATAAATTAATTTTTAATCGTAAGCCTAAGTAGAACATTGAAGAACCTAGCTTCGAAATTGACGGACTTTTGTAAAAACCTCCACTCGTATTTTACCTCTTTACGGGGGGAGTTTCCTAAAATCCTTTCGTGATATCTCCTACTCATAACCTGGCTCTGAGCCAAATTTCATCTTCGTAGGTCCAGTAGTTTTAGTGATTTCGTGATTATTTAGTTAGTAAATGTATGAATGAGTGACCTTTCGCTTTTATATATACATATATATAAGTTGTATCTATTCATACACGAAATATTTTAAGAGGTACACCTGTAGGTGGTAAAGAAGCTATAGAAGCAAAAAGAAATTTTTTAACTAAGCGTTTTTGAGTTTTCGTAATTATTATTATTTTAAAACCGCTTGAGACGTTTTGCATAAAACCTTTACTCCAAATTCTATAAATTTAAAAACATGATCGTATTATAGTACTATTCACTAAAAAAATGTTTTATAACAACATTTTTTTTTACCAATACTATACAGGGCAAATTTAACAAGTTAATATCACCAAGGAGTTCTATCAATTTTTGTGTTGTAATGGAACCGCTATTTTATAATATTCCAAAACGATTTCTTACTCTTTTCACTTTGATCTTTCTTTAATTAGGTTCGATGTTAATGTATGAAAGTAGATGAAGTGGTGTAGTAGTTTCATGGACTACTATTGTATATATTGTTGATAGTTATTATGTTGAAATCAAATAGAGATACGTTTGAGACTTTAAAGACCTTAAAAAATAACGGAATTTGTCGTCAGGTGCGATTAGACCATACTTATTTAAGTGGATTGTATTTTAAAGTAGATTTGACTTTGTTTAACAGACAGGAGGCTGCTTAACGCTGGTGAATTAATCTCAGGGATCGTAGCAGCACAATATTCCCTGTCACTAAATGTTGCGGTAATTTAAATCTATTAACGAACCTGTGAACCTCATTAATTGTTCTGTATGTCTATGATTATAAATTACTTCTCATTAAGCTCTTAAATCTAAAATGATTGGCACTTAAGGTCTGCATTGAAAGCGAAAATAATTTTGTTTCTATCAACTGATGCTAAGCTGGAGCAATGCAGCTGTCGTACTGAGCAGGGTGATTCATTTTTATTTTGGATACAGTTGACGCGCCAAGAGAGCAGTGCGACGCCCGTACATCGCATGGACGGCATCAGTACGGCGATGCCACCCCAGGTGTCTCCGGTACGGCGGCAGACCGGCACCATCCGTCTGAATTGAAAGCGCCTTATGACATGCACTTGACCGGTATTTTCATTTTTTTTCCTTGTTTGATACTTATTTCCATATATCACAAAACGTAAGTCGATATAATATCGATGAGTGATAACCATCTCTCATATCATATATCAATATATCCCCAATCTGGAGGAGGAAGCGGGGTTTGCCATAATCGCCACGCTTGGCAGGCGACTTGCCGATCGCAGTGTGGTGGTAAAATGCATAGAGAACGCTGCTCCCCATTCTCTAATAGTCACCTCTTACGACACCCACGGGAAGAAATAGGATGGTGCTATTGTTTACGTCTACGGGCACCACACGGACAATTAAACTGATTGACTGGATGTTCAATTAACAAGAACAAATCGGCTTATGTCTCAACTGTCTCTTATTTCAATAACTCCCTTTTGAACTGGAACACACATAAGCGTGTGACTGGTAGAAATAATATCAGTCAAATGGATATGTTTTAAAATAATGGATTTGTAAAACTCTTACTGGTATTTATGTTCCTTAGGTCGGGATAAGAGATCAAGTTCCAGATCGGGGAGGAGAGAAGTTGAAAAATCTAGTAAAAGAACGAATAGTACCTCCGAGAGGTACTGGAATAGCAGTAGGGATGATGAGGTGCATGATCGAACTAGACCAAAACATTCGGCGACACCACTCGATGGGAAAGGTGAAACATTCTTTTAATTTTATGACATACTTAGTTTATAAAAGTTTTCGCTAACAGTGTGTTTTTTTTTTTCAATAGATGGACAGTCACTACAAGACATGGATATCTCTCCGGATAGGAGTACGCCACTTTCTGAGAACTCGTATGGCGCAAGAGAAGCTACTGCTGCCGTGCGGAATAACGCAGAGAATAATGCAGTTCCGCCTGTTGTTGTACTCGATAACTCGAATCAGCCGGTATATTTTTGATATCTATTGTTACTGTTGAATTTATATATCAAGTTGTAATAATACAACTAATACTTATGATTATTTCACCAATGTTACAGAGTGGGTCGTTACTAGCAGCGGCGTTACCGCGGATCGTGGCAGTTCAGCCGCCGGTGACGATACCGCCTGTCAATAATAACGGGGCGACGGCATCGCCCATCTGCGATGGGATCCGCAGCGGCTCGGGCACGCCGCACCGCGACCCGGGACCACCCACGCCGACACACTCGGAGAATACAGACCCACATGCACCGCCACTACACTTAGACACAGCGTTGCCTAGAAAAAGTAAGTTTGCAGGATTACTTGTAACTTGTCACCATTAGCTCGTATCAGGCAACATTCTTACATCTTAAAACATGTTATTAAATTGTACATTTTAAAAACCCCTGTCAATATGGGCTGATGTCTGCAACTTCACGTAAATACGCGTATTTTGCGTACAGGTGGGAAAATCGATTATTTGATCCACACCAGCTCCTCAAGCCACGCCTTGGTGTTAATGACATCTCACGGAGGGTACCTGTATTTCCGGAGTACTTTGCCCTGTACGTGTCGATCACTGGGCAGTTTAGAAGCACATAGCTGCTGTTGCGTCGTCTTCCATGCAGGCGCTGCACAGCGGACGTAAAGTCCTATTACGAAGCGGTGTTTATTAAATAACCCGTGGTGAGTTAAAACAGCTGTAACTGTACAGCCAGCAATTGTAGGGAGTGCTTCCTTGGCTTGCCTGGTACCTACCTCGGTTCTCATAGTTTGTGAGGTTGGTCCCTGGTGCGTTACCTTACCAGAGTGCATAAGTACCCGAAGGGAAGTGGCACGATGGGTTCTGGTCCAACTGGTGCAATGCTCGACCCCCTTCTGGCAAGTTCGTTGGCTGCATCGTTACCTTGCGAAACGGTGTCCATTGATCCATTGAATAGTTCATTGAATCTATCCCCCTCGTTGAGCCGCTGGTGGCACTCGGAATATAAGCCCAGAATCAACTGTGTGACTGTTTAGCGCTTGCAGAACAGCCATTCTGTATGAGATGATACAGATCGAAGATCCTCAACTTCTCTGGCCATAATGGCCGTAGCGCCTAGAGAAATACCCATCCATTCGGCCTGGAATAGTGTGTTATGGACCCACAATGATGTGCTAGATTTTTTCGAAGGATTTTAACATACACAAAATATTGAAGTCGTCCGAGAACACTCCAGCAGCTATGGCACCACCTGTTTTGGATCTATTCGTGAAGATGCGCAAGTCTGCAAGACACCACACTTCACATCGGCGATCCAAGTTATACAAGATAAACTGTTTGGTTACCTAGTCATTTATGGCTTTCGTAATGAGGAACTCCTTGTTCAGTGCGGTGTGTGGTATGTCTCTTGCCCCAGAAATTAAGTCCCATTTAGACGTACTGCCGCCATCAGCGCTTCCTGCTGTGCGAACAGGTGGAGCGTTGGAATTTCCAGCATGGCTTCGACTGCTCCTGTCGGAGTAGTTCTGATGCAGCCCGTAGTTACGATGCTGGCTAGTCTTTGCATGCGTTGTAGTTAGTTGGAGGCTGTAAATTAGCTTGGTGCAGGGCCACCAGACCACGGCCCCGAATGTGATCATGTGGCGGATCACTGCGGTAATCCACTTCTCACTTCAATTTATTAGTTCTCCCGTGTGCTGTCCAGTGGCAATTGTTCGCCGGCCTGTGGCCAAAATGCCGTCGTCCATATCGACGTGCAGATAAAAATTTGGTGCACGAACGCCGCCAGTAACTGCACCTTGTCAACTGGTGCACGTACTCCACAGTGTCTTCCGCCTTCGCCTTTGTTGTTTGTCTTTCGCGGTTCTTGTTCATTCGCGATCGGCGTTTTCTCCTTTGCATCGTCACGAAACCGTCATCTTCTGGCATAGTCTTCCTAGTTGGAGCACTTGGGGAGGTCGCGGTGACGCTTGCGAAATCCATTTGGAAGGGCTTCGTCAGGGCTGCAGACACTGGCAGCCTGCCGGGGTGAGGGCAGCGCTGAGCAGCGGGGCATGCGACCGGTGCACTCTGCTTTGTTGTAAAAACGACTACTCCAGTTTAACTTAATATCTAGAATGGTCTCGAGGTACTTACTTGACTTTGCTGGCCAATTTAAGTCGGCGGAAAGGGTCTAATGCTCGTTTTCGGGTAAACATGAGTAGTTTTAGTGGGGTTCACTGATAGGTAAAATTCCCTGCACCACCTCTCTAAGATACATAGTTGGTGAGTGAGGTTGCAATTTGTGCTCGTCACTTTCCCCACGAAATCAGAATTGCGAGATCGTCTGCAAAATCTAATTACATCAGCAATTATATTGTGGTTGTCGTTGAATTTTATGATAAGGTATTCCAAAAAACAGAGGATATCTCTCCTCTTTGGGACAGCCTCTGGCTATCATGGCCAAATGCTGCTCATTCTCGAGGTGAACCACCCGTTTGCTTAGCATGTCTTTACCTGTTCTACTCCAAATCTGGAGTGCACCGCTGACGCTGTTTGTTTTGACTAAGGCTCCATTAATTTCTATGAATGTGCCCAGGCAGCCATTCTGACAATTCATTTCTTCTATCTGGCTGCCTAGAAGATGAAAAACGAAGATTCGGTCAACTTACCCGAGCTGTATGCGTGTTGGTTACCGTGTATCGGTTTGGTTTTGTATGTTTTCGCCGTCCCTCAGCTCCCTATCATACAGCCTTTCTTAAGTCTTTAGTTCAAAAGAGGTCAGACTGCTTGGTCGGTGGCATTTGAAGATTGTGTGGGTCACCCTTACCTGGCTTAGGAATGAATATTACTTTCACTTCCCCCCATCCTTTTGGAATATAAAGGCCAGACACACTTTCATTAACTAACCAGCCCTTATTGCGACAGGGCTCTCCACCCCGCTGTAGTAGGGCAGGGAACACTCCATGAGGACCAGCTGCCTTAAAGGGATGGAAACTCCAAGTAGCCCATAGGACTTTCTCTAACGTGATTACTGCGCTTGCACAATGCGAATCATTATTGTCCGATGGTGTCTGAGTTACGTCATGCCAGTCGACTACCTGCGCGAAGATACACCCGGGGAAGTGAGTGTCAATAACGCGTCTCGTTTCTTCTGGCTAGGGAGTAAGTGTGTTGTCAGGTTTGCAGAGAGTAGCAGGCCCAGGAGTATTCTGCTGTGCCAGTACGTTCCTTACCTTGTTATCGTGCTGACGAGATTCAATGCTACCACAAAACTTGCGCCAGCCCGTGGTACTTCTGAATCTAATGCATGCATATAAAATTTTCAAACGCATGCACCATTGTGGAGCTGGGCAAGCATTTTTATCAGAGATGAAATCCCCCAACGTATAATAATGCTTGGTTGCATAGTGTGCCTGTTATACAAGCTTAAAATTCCGTGTCATTTATTTTATTGTAACATTTTAAACGTACCTTATGTAAGCTAAGTTTACTAAGTCTGAAACCTGGTTGAACTAATTTATACAAGCTTAAAATTCCGTGTCATTTATTTTATTGTAACATTTTAAACGTACCTTATGTAAGCTAAGTTTACTAAGTCTGAAACCTGGTTGAACTAATTGGGGCTCGTATTTCTAGATTACTTGGCACGACATCTCCTCGAAATTATTGTTAAAATTTGTTGATTTAAACACTGCGAATTTATAGCAAATGTTTCCGACGGCAAATATTGAAACAGTATGAGAATGAGGTACGTTTGCGTTTCAGTGGAATGCCTAGGAAGTTATTCGCAAGTTGTGGGCGGACAACTTCACCACGCGCCGCCGATGCTGACGCCGTCGCTCGTGAACTACGTGCGCGCGGACCTGACGTCACACGTTACTGGCTGGCCTGCAGATATCCTAGAAAAGCAGGTAACTTGAAACTTTTCCACATATACTACTACGCTGCGACCGCGTTCTTCCTGACGGCCGCCATGAGTAAGGCCGACCAAGCTCCGCAGTAACAACCTTGGAGATTTTGAGTAGTTCGGCAAGACAAAAATCGCCAGGACTTGTCCACTACCTCCGAGATTTCGTTATTAACCGACATTTTTAGTGGACTCGCGAACTCCGACACGTTGTGGCGATTTCGGTACGACATAACCTCTATACTGATGACGGCGGTGGTGGACGTTCTTACGAGGTGGTTTAATTTTATGATTTATCTGTACCATGTCATAAGAAAACTGTTCCATATGAACGTGGATGTCGATAAGGGAAGAGCCAGACCACGAGATGGGGGACCGCGACGACCGGAGACGGCCTACAGATATGTGACGACCAAGAGGATGATGTTGATCTTTCTTTCTGTTGTGCCAGGCAAATAAGTTCACTGAGGAAGCTTATCAGCTGGGGTGTCTGCAATGCACGCGGGTATCCGCTGAGCTAAAGTGCTCTCGGTCACTTGTACGCCATACAGAAATTCGGGCCACATTACAGGAACAAAAGTATGTACACTTAAATTATATTTATTGAGGATTGGCAGCGATAAATACGGCGGGATTTTATAGCGCTACAAGATACTGCATCGATACACTAGCTGCAAAGCAAGTATTAATGTATGTAAAAGATGTCGCGTTTAACCGGCCTAAGACAATTGCTGTATAGTCAACGATAACGTCTATGCTTATTTATTTAAATCATCATAAAACTTCATTATTATTGTTTTCAATTATTGCAACAAAATTATTACAATAAATACTTGACTCCGGTAATTTGAATCATCATCTTATATTTCTTTAAACATTTTGTTTGCATTGTACGCAGTGTAGCCACGCTACCGTTTGTATTTTGCATGAGCACCGTAGCGCACGACTACAGAGTTCCGCCGCGGTACAAATTAAACATACGCTGAAATATTGAGCTCGCCGAGTCAGTACGTATGTGTCAAGCGACGCGATATAAATCTATGAGGCTTCGAATTAGCGGAATAGAGCACTATATCACAGGGCAGCGCAGGATATCCTGATGTTGAGAAGTCTTGTTTTTCTTGACGACTTTTTTAATGTGCTTCACAGAATAATGTACCTGCGGCAGCAGATCTCACGGCTAGAGGAGCTCAAGTCGCAGAACTCGTTTATGTCTGAGGACTAGGGCACGGGGCGGGGTCGCCGCGCCCCCCCGCCGCTAGCCCCGCGCCCCCCGCGCCCCTTGCTCCGCCGCCTCGCCCACGCGCTGCATTTCCCGCCCTCCCCGGGGAACTTTCACATGTCAATGCTAAACATTGTTCATTCCGTTCACTTTCTATGTAATTTAGATCGAATGATTACTCTTGTGTTGTGTGATTTGATGTTTAAACTTATAAGCAGGATTTTTCAATTTGCGTGTAATTCGGATATTTCAATCGAAGTTCAAAATTAATCGGCTTTAATATGATTTATATCGAGATGTTGGTTAATCAATATAATTATGTAATTGTAATACAAAGGAAGTATGTTTTGATGAAACTATTGTTTATGTAGATAGGTTAAGTAGGTACGACTGGACAAACGACGCAGCTCGCGTCTAGAAACAGAGATCATAATTATTATAGTAATGTCTTCGCATAAATTTAACAAAAATAATTCAACAGCTATGACTCTCAAGTTTTCTATCAGTAACGAAACACTTATTACAAATACTAGATAGTATATTATTCGTTGATTCATTCTTAGACTATTAATAATAATTTGTCAATGTTAAGGGTACTACAGTCTTTTGTAATGTGTTTACTGTTTAAAATTAAATTATTGAATAATGTATTTGGTAGAGAATGATTTCAATAGTTCATACGCATCATCGTGACAGGATGTCGCGTTTAGGGGGCACTTAGCGAAACACGCGCGGGCTCAGTCGCCACAGACACGGCGTCGCACCGTCGCGCGTCGCACGCAACTTGTCGCTGCTGCTATTCAGTCCTGACCAGCAAACGTTTATTGAACCAAGTATTTTTAATTATATTGCCAAACTGACCTTCAAGCCGTAATGTAAGTTGAATTGATTAAAATAATTTAAAACTTTAATCATTTTATTAAGAAACGTAACATCGCAAGCTTTGAATTTAAAAGTGGAACACACAGTGTAGTAAATGGATAAATATTTATTCACTTCTGAGTAACATAGTGAATCATTATTTAGGTAAAAGCAAACTCCGGTCTAGGTCTTTTTATTTTTCTAATATTATAGGGCTAATATATTATGTTTGAACTGCTGAAATTAATACACCAATGCATACATACAAAGGAAATACTACTGTGATATTCATTATTTCACAAGTTTAATAGAAGTTGACATTTTTATGTATAAAAAGCCTGTGTGGAGCTGTAATTAAGTGCACTCTGTTTATAAATCACTTAATTTATATTGTTAGGGCTTCTGAAATCAGGTCTCTTGACAAATTCTAATAGAAACCCGTACGTCGTACTTCAGCCGTCGTCTTTTTACTGTATTTAAGTGTTAACTAGGGACCTGTCAAATCGCCCGCCGTAAACTTAGGATAATTAATATTTGAAGTTATTAATGTTAAAAGCGACTTTCGAACGTCGCCTCCACGCAGGACTTTTTAGAATATATATATATATGTTTTCACATACTGTCGGAGCTTGCGCATGCCGCACGCAGTCAATCGCCCGGAGTTTTTATTAGAAAACCGTAATGACGGGACGGACGGCACGCGGACCCCTTGACCGCCAGTTTATGCAAGCTCTTTTATTATTGTGACAATTTAAGTATGATAATTGATAATATTGAACCGGAATAAATAAATCAGTTTCTGATAATTTTACTATGTGTATTAATTACTTCGCTTCCAATAGATAAATCCTTATAAAAGGCTGAAGTTACCAAATGGACTAGTTTTTATATACAAGTTGTTCCTGGCAACAGCCAGCTGTCACCGTAATGTTAATTTTGTATTACGGAACATTTCGTCGTGCGGTGAATCCATGACATGGCGAAATGTTTTGTTTTCCCGGTGGAGCGTTGGAAATAAAACAAAATAGATACTATGTACCTATGTTTGTTTGTAATCATCTATAACATAAGTACAACGTAACACACACTATATTATCCTATTGCTCAGACACATAATCTTGAGAAAACCATGATTATCGACGTAGGTACGAAAATAAGTATAAAAGTAAAATTATTTACGAATAAAGTAACGCAAACAGAAATATAAAATACCTACTCTATTAAAATCACAATCATTACTAGCCGCTTTCTCCGCTTCGAAGCCGGAGTTTCCGTTTGTTATTTATAAAGGCAGATTCCGTAAAATTAGAATGTAGCGCCGTTGGGGCCACCTCTAAAGTATGTATAGCCGATTGCTCGTGAAAATTACCATAGCGACAAACACCGGCTATTAAAATACCTACCTTTTTGCATTAACTCGCGTTGAACCTCAACAAAGCAAAAGTTCATATAGTCCAAGATGATTACATCTAAAATATAATGACTAATAAAAAATGAGGGGGATACCTCATGCAATGAAAATACACACTATCTGATCTCCAACTGATTATGGATAATATAAATATTAGTGCCTCAATCGGTGATCTGTGTGAGTAGAGCTGTGCCCCGTATAATCCAATAGCTTTGTGTTTGACGCGTTGGCAATAGTACGGGCAAGACAAAGTTGGTGCTGTGTCCAGTTGTGGACAACGTACCCGCTCGTTCTGACGTCTTGTATAACGGTGCTTCATACCGAGGATCAGGCTTGGGCAGTGTCAGCACAGGCCTGAACCATATCACCGGCAGTGGAGGATTCATTTGACCTGTCGCACAGAACACTTGCATAAGGTAGCGATTCCTGACATTATAGGTACAGTAGATACCACTTATGTTTAAGTTAGTATATGGCATACGAGACGAACTATACTGCTCACAATGTTCATGTAGTTTCTTATCCAGTAAACCATTTAAGTTTGATAAAAATAGGACAAATATTGTATAAAGATACCTACTTGTATGCCACAGATCTATTTTTAAGGCAATAAAACTTTCTCTTGTTAAGATTTATTCGTTTCTGTCAATTTACATTTATTTCAATAACTAATTTAATCCCAAATTTGATCTGGGCATTGAGATTGCCAGCAGAGCTTACTCCCTGCCAGGGTCGCGATATTTGTTCGAAAGAGTTACCGTGGCCCTGGCATATAGGTAACTGAAGGAACACCAGTGGGTTTTAGTCAATAAAAGTTTGACACGCCCTCCTGCTCCGCCCAGTGCGGGAGACGTCATTTGATGATATCCGACCCAAAAAAGAAAGAAAAAGCAGAGCTTGCTCACCTGGGAGAGGATCTACAAGCAGATTTGCTGTCATGTCCCAGCGGCCTGCGTCAATAAATAAACCATGAATGTTTACACCGTCTTCTGGTCGTTCTAAGAAATTGTAAACATTTGGCCCCTCTTCACCCTGAAAGATAACAGGAAAGCGTTTTAGTCAATTGTTAATCTTTATATATATATAAGGTGTATCTATTCATACACGAAATATTTTAAGAGGTACACCTGTAGGTGGTAAAGAAGCTATAGAAGCAAAAAGAAAATTTTTATGTAAGCGTTTTTGAATTTTCGTAATTATTATAATTTTAAAACTGCTTGAAACGTTTTGCATAAAACCCTTACTCCAAATTCTATGAATGGCCCGCCTGACGCTGCGAGGGTGGCAACCGGACGGCACGAGCATGGCCGCGGTGACTCGGGCCGTAAAAAATAAGGAGTATTTCTCATGTGCGTCAAATAATTTATAAATATTAAATTTTGAAAAAATACATTAACATTTTTTTTTTCGTTCCTGAGCTTCTTTACCACCTAGAGGTGTACCTTTTAAAATATTTCGTGTATGAATAGATATACCTTATATAATTCTACTGTACGTGTGTATGTCACTGAACTCCTAAACGGCTGGGCCGATTTGAATGATTTTTTTTTGTATGCGTTTGGGTGGCACCCTGGCTGGTTTAGATTCACTGTTGGACCCGGTAGGTGGCGCTGCTATCGAGTTCTAGGAAACAGGACTACGTCTGTACGGTCATCTAGTAATTACATAAATACCTAGGTATTTAGGTACATATTGTACAACAACATAAGACGGGCTGGATTCAAATATCTATACATATAAAATTAAAATTTAAATGTTCGTAGATAAGCAAGATGAGACTACATAGCCAGTACACGGACCTTCTTCCTGTTATTTTGCTTGTAAACGTCTTCCTGCGTCAGGAACATCGGCAAGGGATAGAAGTCAAACATGAGCGCGTCGATGGGCACGCGGTAGCGGCGCGCGTACGACTGCAGCGAGCCCGTGAGCAAACCTTGTGGGAAGAACAGCCCCGACACCCAGCTGCTCGGCTGAAGACCTTCCACCAACCATTTCTAAAACAAACCCAAATAGCTAGCTACATTTGTGCTTGGATTTAACGTTTATTAAGATCAACCCTTTAAAAAATAATTAATCGTAAGAGAGTTGTAAGTACGTTATACAGGATAAGTGTTTAACCTGTGCGTAAATTGTAACCATGAATTCAGCATATCATTCTAGACCCCCTTGCGTAGAATTTTTCCGTTGGTTTAAAAAAAAAATGTACTGTTTCATAGAAAAATGCAAATACCTACGGGGTCAAAATGTATGGAACAGCTGATTTTTTTTATATAACCTACGAAAATTTTCTACGCTGGGGGGTCTAGAATGATATGCTCAATTCATGCTTACAGTTTGCGCACTGGATAAAAACTGATCCGGTATATATTTTTCCAGGATTTCATATTTTACCTATGTATGTTTTGAAATGTTTGATCATCATTATCCACAGTCCTACTTCACTCACTACTAAACAAAGACCTCTCGTTTTTTGTGTCAGCCTTATACAGGCTCATCCCGCGATTGTAACAATGTGGTTACGCCGCCGGATGACCGACACTTCAGTCTCCCAGTCCTTAGACGCCATTCTGTCACTGCCTTACTCCAGCTGTCATCATTTCGCCTTTTCAGGTGCCCTGCCCAAAACGAGTGAGTTCCATAATTCGTTTTACGATGTCGAAAACCTTCTTAAGTCTTCAGACCTTTGGAACATGAATCATAAGCCCCAAGCCAAAAAGGAACGCTCCATGGCTCTCTCGAGCAACTCTTAGCCTTTGCACAGGCTTTTGCGTGCAGATCTCCTTCTTAACATCGTTCGTCATGATGGGCAGTACACCTTGGTTACCAACTTCAGACACGGAATTTTCGCTGATTTTAGTATGTCCAATTTGCTAAATGCCAAGCTTCTTCAGTTTATTCTTCTCGATATCTTTGTTAGTTGATGCTCTTTCCCAAGTGAAAAAATATGGCCATGATAAATATACCTACCTACTGGTGAACCCTCTTCAACTTTATGTACAGAAAGTAACGGAAGGATTTGGACAGGACTGAATGTTTGCCCTACGCCCTGACCTACCTTAAAAGAAGCATCATAATGATTTTGAAGCATTTTCTAATGATCGAAGTTTTCAGTGAAAAGCACAATACGCATTTAGTGCGGCCAACGCGCGTGCGCGTTTTTCGGCGAACGCACAGGTGTGGCACGCCGCACTCGAAGAAAGTTAGGTATTTAAATTGAATGGACGCGCATACGCGCCGGAAGCACATAGTGAACATCCGAAAAACGTGCACGCGGGTTGGCCGCACTAAATGCGTCTGGTCACAAATCTTAAACGGGACAGTTAAGCATGGTTGATGTTAACACCGCAATAGTCCCGATCTAAACTTTCACGATGTTTTCTTGGTCTGTTGTGAAAGTTGAAATGATGTCGCCATATCCCACTCGGATATAGATACGGTTAGAAAGAGTATGAAATGAATGAAGAGAATACTGAAATGGTTACCTCCATGAAGTCAATCCTCAAAGTGAGGTCGAATATCCAACTGCCAAGTGACTTCAATGAGTTGTAGCCTTTCTTGTGCCACATATTTGGAACTCTGTTGTTTATAAAGGCTGTGAAAACTTCTTCAAAAGCTTCTGACATCACGACAATACCCTAAAATAAACGACCATATTAGAATTTATGCTCAGGAAAAACGGGTTAATAGGTAATTAAGTTTATGTTTTGACACTTGCTCCTACCTGCCAATCTGTCGTAACATCTATACATTCTATACTAATAAAATAAAGCTGAAAAGTTTGTTTGGTTGACCGCGATAATCTCAGGAACTACTGGTCCGAATTCAAAAAATATTTTAATGTTGGAAAGCCCACTTATCGAGGAAAACTATAGACTACTTATATAACATCACGCTAGGACCCATAGGAGACGATTAAAAAGAAAAAAAAAAACACGAATATGAACACCTCGTATGGGGCACGCGATTCGATGCGACGGGATAGGTCGGGGGTCAAGAAATTTGACGCGGATGAAGTCGCGGGCAGAAGCTAGTACAAAATAAAAGCAAACCGGTCGCCACATGGTATGGCTCCACGGGTTTTTACAAATGTATGGCTATTAACTCCAGTAGCAGTAATTTATCGGCATAGTTACACAAAATGTCACAGGATAGTGTCTGAGCTGTGCCTGCCTGCATGCTGGACAAGGCCTGGGATTTAATGGCCATGAAACACAATGTTGGGTTAAAATTTTGAACCCATCATATTTGCTAAAAAATTGCTATAAAACATGAACTTACTTTGATTGCTTTCTGAAGCTCATTGAGTGAAAAGTGCAGTAGTGTTAGCAGCACGTTGAATCTGTCTGTTTCATGGATCAACACAGTGGTTAGTGAATGGAGTTGCCCCATATCGTCGGGTATCATAAGGTAAGGGTTGATAAGTGATTTGTCGATGCCCTTCGCGATCCTGGCTCGCGTCTGATCACAGACTCGCCAGACGATCTGGTCGGGCGTGTCGCCGCCTCCTGCACCTGCGGCGCGTGGCTGCACGTCGACTATTGTTTGAATTAAAGTAACCGTTTCTTTGTTCTGTGGGAAAGATAACGTTTTTGAACCATCACATTAAATTATTGTAAGTATAGTCGTCCTCGTCATTGATTAACCACTTTTGAAAACAGGGAAGTACCAGGGTATCCCCTGAATTTCAAATTGTCTTACAGTTTGTGCAATTTATACGTGTTGTAAGTTGAACAAAATATGATTTCACAAATAATTAATCATTTTATCATCATTACAACCCTACAAGTTCATAAAATCCCATTGAATGACTATTTCTTGAAAGTGTCATAAATGCTCTCCAGGAAAAAAACAATAACTTACTTTCATAAAGAATGTTTCAGTGACATAAACCGCCGGTAAATTGAAGACGCTATGTGCAAGCCACCGCACTTTTAAGAAACCGTATCTTTAGTGTACAAAAGCGGTACACACGGCTACATATCAAGCTACATATATATTTCCAGTATGACCTGACTTTTCGTTGTACGAAAAGCCTATAGAATGCCAGGTCAGCTAAAACTGGAAATGTATCATATGTAGCCGTGTATACTGTCAATATCAAGAATATAAAAGTAGGTAGGTACCTCAAATGCAATATTAGCGTTCTCGTGCATTCCGAACACTTCCGGGCTTTCCACACCGGGTAGTGATTCTATGTATTCACGATAGTCCTCCAATTTTTCTGATCTGGGACAATAATACGTGCCGGATTCTGAGTAACAGTATCCCTCCTCAAGAGTTGGAGGTGAAAAGAAAAGTTTTAAAATAGTGGTCAAGCAACGTTGATCCCACATGTCTGTTACCCGTCCACCATACGTTATAAGACCTGTAACGATCATTTAATTTACATATATTAAATTATTAGTGTTGTTACTTTCTTTCGAGAGAGAGAGCTAAAGGCTAACTATAGGCATACCTATAGGTAGGTACAGTCACCGTAATAAATATCGAGACGAACAAACTGTTGAAAATGATCTCAACAACTAAGAAAATTAAACTTTATCTCAATTGGATAAAATTCTTGTCGGTTACAGGTATCGTGTACTGTCTTCATTCTGAAACATTCCTTGTGCCATTGAGTTAATATTTAAATCACATTTATTTAAATCATTTTGAACAGTCTGTTCGTCCCGATATTATCTAGACTAACTAACTACATACTTAAATTAAAACTTAATAACAGAAAAATACGAGAAAGAAAGTGCTTTGCAAAATATTTCTATTAGTAGGTACTTATGCTGTTTCTTACTGGTAATATATTCTAAAGCATCCCATGGCATGTATCCATCTTCACAAAACATTTGTAAGTTCATCATGGCGCACTCGCGATCGCTGTTATTGAACTCATACGTAATGTTCCACCCTAGCGGACCAAATTTCTTGCGCTCCTGAATTATGGCGTGAAACATACAAATGCCAAATAACATTGTACGCCAATCTTGACCCAACACTGAAACAGAAAGTTAACCAAGTAAACACCGCCGTTTCCACAATATGTTACCTATATATACAATGCGTTATTACCTAAATGGCATTCTAACATGCCCGCACCGGGCACGTAACTTCACAGCCAAAATAAGCTACAATAGCTACATTTGGTCGAAACAAAAACAGTCATCGTAACCGACATCGGCACGGGGTGTATTATTATTAAATACAATGTATAAATAGATACCTTCTACTGAAAATTAATGAACACTTCGGGTGAACATGAACTCTACAATTAATCGCAGAATTTGCAGAGGTGAAGGAAATACGTGACTGACATAATTGCTTTGGGCAGAATCTCATAGGGTTAAGGTCAGGTGGATACTTGGTTAGATATTGTAACGTACCTATATACGCGCTATCATCCAAGTTAGTCGACTTAGTTGAGTTTTAAATTTACATAGGTAGGTAGGTACGCACAGCCACGAATCAAACTACACATTTCCAGCACAAGCTGGCTTTTCATTGTACGAAAAATGTGTACAATGAGTGCTTAGCTTAAACTAGAAATGTATAGGTTGATTCTTAGCCGAGTGTACTCTCAGTTACTAAAATTAAAATAGAGGGTGGTTAATCTTCTTAGTCGTTCCATCAAAGCTGAAGATGGTGACCACATACGATGTGTCTCTAACTTATGCGGTCTTCTTCTATGGACCGCCCGGTAGATGCTAATCCAACCGACTACTTGCTGGCGATTAGAGAGTAATTATATTTAGATGGGTACCTACTTAGGTATCGACTAAGGTAAACTACACACCATGGTTCTCGAAGAAATCTTCTTCCATTTCTAGAAGCGCTCTTTTCACATTCGCTTTTAAACCTTTGGGTGGTTCATTTGTAACTTTAACCGAATTCTGCAATACAGATACAGGAAATTTGGGAGTAGGCATTGAGCTTAGAAAGAGGCGGAATTCCGGTTGAGGCATGCCTGATTCAGTATTTAAGTTAGCTACAATTAATTCTAGAGCCAGCATCCATGAAGCAGCTAAGTGGCAATTCTGAAAAAAAAAACATTAAGGAAGTAGTTAGTACCTAAGCAATTCAAATTACGAGGATATGGGAAGACGAGCTCAAACTTACAGCGGGTCCTAACTAGAGGAGAGTGACTCGTGACAGAATTCAATGGAAATTGCTAGAGGAGGCCTTTGCCAAGAGGCATGCTGAATTAAGAGATATACTTTAACTTATAAATCCCATCAAAAACATAAATGTGAAATGAGAGCCAAGTTCAAATTTATGATATATGCCTTGGTTGTTGACTTCAACGACAAAAGAAGTGAGATCTAAATGGGTGCAAGTTCAATGATCAGTCCTGAAATTTATTTATAACTACATAAAATATCGTTTCTTCTTATAACTTAGGATAATATATTGTAGCCAAAGGTCTGACTTGGCTAGTTCTCATATACGAATTATTATGTTCGATGGCTATTAGTTTCTACCACCAAGCCAAATTTTCGGAATAATAAAATAAGAACCGAAAAGAAACAGGTTTAGAACTTGCGAAGGCTATAATATAATTAATTCGTATATGAAAACTAGCCAAGTCAGACCTTTGGCTACAATATATTATCCTATGTAAGTTATAAGAAGAAACTATATTTTATGTAGTTATAAATAAATTTCAGGGCCAAGGCATATATCATAAATTTGAACTTGGCTCTCATTTCACATTTATGTTTTTGATGGGATATCATTACTTTTTGTACATAAATTATTAGTAGGTACTTATTTATTATAACAAATTTAATACCAAATGGTTTTTGTAATAAGTGTTCCTAATAGAATCAATTAAGTGAAAAATTATAATAAAATGATAAAAATTTACCAGTTTCTGATTTATTCCTTTGTATTCACCTAATTACCTATCTGCATGCCAAATTTGAACTTTCTAGGTCATCTGGAACTGGGTTAGAGTTTTGATCTATAGGTCAGTCAGTGATAAAAATGACGATTTTTGGACGTTAATATCTAAATAACCGTTTGAGATGTATTTATGAAATTTGAAGCACATATTTATCTCGCAAGTCTCACTATATGAGCCAAATTTGATACGTTTATGTCAAATAGTTTTTGAGTTATGAGGGGGTCAAAAGTGGCTCCAAATGGTTCGTGTAATATTACATACATACATACGGTGCTGCTCGCCAGTTCTGTTATGAACTTGGCTTGACACGCTGCCGCGTGTCTAGATAACTATAAAAACTAAAACAATTCAGAATAAAGAGGCTTAAAAAAGGGAAAAAAAAATTACGCATAAGTTCGCATTCTCACTTCATATGTTATACGTTGACGTTCGACACGCAAAATTATTGATTGCTGTGGCGCGTACCCCCGCTTTAGAATATTGCATTTGAGCTGAACCCCCAATGACGATTTTATTTACTGTGTTTTTGATCAAATTATATGTGTTAAGTCAGATTAGAAAAACTGAATATAATCAAAAACCTGACAGGCAGTAAATGATTTTAGTTTAAATCTCAGATTTGATGTTAGATATTAACTGCATCAGTATGCTTGAAATTGAGCTTGTTTAGATTCATAATTGCAGTCGGGTTTTTTGATTTTGATTTTATTTCAATCCTTTTATAAGTGTTCGTTAGAATACCTCGGAGATGTCAACAATTTCACAAACAGAACATGAAAAACGTAACCCTGTTTTTGCTGCCACGTAGTCGGATAAATAATGTGGGAAACTGGTACATAACTAGCTATTTAACAGTTTCATAAACAATTTATTTGTTAATCGAATTGGTTTTTATTAACTACCAATAGGTGCGAAAAGTAGAGTATTCTTCTCTTGGATAAAAGTATCTTGTTGCTGCCTAGCTGGAATCCCTAGAACCCTTCTTTCAGGACAGGTTGGAGAAATAGCGTCGGTGTCATTAAGACACTGCTTTATCCCCTTAGTCAATAATATAATTTAATTGAGAATTGGTTTTTCATACTTGTAAGAAGATCCAATCGCCTTTGGGTTTAGCACTGCTTATCATCTTCTCAGCGACAGGTCCTTGTCCCTGACCTAGCGAGATGGAATGCACACGTTCACGCATGCCCATATCTGTTGCAAACTTCTGGAAAGCTCCGAAAGGATCCGAACCGGTGCTTAGTACGAAGACAAGTGGGGTTGTTTCCGTTGTATCTGCATATCTAAAACAAAGCAAGAAATATCGGGTGGAGTCAAATTTTCTTCACATTCACTGATCAAACATTTTAAAGCAAGAATTAAAAAAACAAAGAAGCAAGGACAAAACGTATGAAAGCTGTCAAAACGCAGCTCATCACTGTTTGGTGATGAGCTGGGTTTTGGCGGCGTCCAGTAACGATTGAAATCAAAACTCTTGTAATAATTTGTTTATTATATTATAATTGATATGATAGGTATTTATTATAATTGACTGACCTGTTAGTCTAGCAGTTAGTGACCCTGAATATTTGTGTGATGAGCACAATAATTTGTTCTGTGTCTGGGTGTAATTTATCTATAATATGTATGTATTTAAACATATATAAGTATATTTATCAGTAGTCTGGTTACCATAGTACTACAGGCTCTGCCTAGTTTGGGATCAGATAACCATATGTTGGTTGCCCTAAGATATAAAAAAACGAAATGCAATAAAAATGGCGAGCTCAACTTATTGTTTTCATTAAAAAAAAATATTGAGGCAAACTCTTTGGTGATATTAACTTCTTGCATTTGTCCTGTATCGTATTGGTTGAAAAAAAATGTTTTCTAACATTATTTTGTTAAAGAAAAACTTTTACAAAAAATAACAACCTTCTTCCTAAAGTGAAAAATAAGTTTAATTTCGGAAGAAGACGGTGTCTTAGGATCTGTATTTACGGTTTTTTTTTCCACCGACTTCCGAAATTAAAGTTATTTTTCACTTAGTGCTTTTTTATATCTTGTATTTTTTTTTTGTAAAATGTTTTTATATTTAACTTTTTAGTTATGGTAGATACTTCGCACTAATCTAATCGCATTATTCGTTCATTTGGCAGGCGGGTTGGCGATCGCAGTATGGTGGTATAGTGCATAAAGAACGCTGCTGCCCATTCTCTAGTAAGTCCTTTAGTCGCCTCTTACGACACCCACGGGAAGAAATGGGATGGTGCTATTCTTTACGTCCGGCACCACACGGTACGCGCGCAAATACTTAATACAAATTTATGATTTATATGGTTTTCACATGGATTCCATTGTCTTTTCCTTCGTTAGCCTTCGTGGCTTTTTGTGCGATATTCTTTCAGTCTCAGGCTTCACTTATGCCGTTCGTGAGTTCAGTGAGGGCGGTTACTTGGTCGGGCGGTTAGGTGACCAGCCTCGAAGTCGTTTCCCTTCTACCTTGCACATCACCACAAACTTTTCAAGGTTGTCTGGTTCTCGACGGGCAATGTAATTGTTTGCCTGTCGGTGCCTAGGCCTTTTTCAAGTAAACAATTAATTAACTTCGTAACTTATGCCCCAGGAAGCGAACATCTTTTACTTTATTTTAGTTATACCTAATAAAATAAATAGATAATAGTATAAACCAAACTAAAAAGTAAATGTAAAAAAGTATGAGATGCTTGATCCTCACGCTTTTTTAGACTATCTATTATTTATTTTCTATTTTTTAGGGTGAATTACGTTTGCTGCGATCGGAGGATCGAAAAAAAACCGAAATGATTTAAAAAAAAAAAAAATTACTAAATTAAAAGCACAAAATTAACCCTATGAATAATGATTCCTTGCCGAAGTAGGACAATAGAAGGATAATTTTTACAATTTATTCGATAACAACAACTTGCAAAATCGATTGATGTCATATAAAAGTAAGTGGGTTATTGGTAAGTAGGGCGCGGATGCAATCCGCGACCTTCATAAAGTACTGCTATGTAATTGGTGTTTCGAATTTTGTGATGTATGTCAGCGTAGTTTTCAAAGACAGTTTTTTTGCTATCCTGGTAACACGGGGGGGGGGGAGGGGGGGACAACGATAGTGGCACAAATTTATATACCTAATTATTGTATTGTCATCGGTCAATCACTAAAAAGACATGTAGATCAAATGCGCCGCAGGTCACGCTTATCTGATGTTACCTGTCCAGAGACTGGAGACAATACAGATCATGTGGGAGAGAGTAGGGTCGAGCCATTTAGCGAGGGGTTAGAACCGGTAGTAAAGGTAGCCTCACCAGAGGTGACTACCAGGAATAAGGGGGAAAGTACAAATCCGGACATTAATACTCCTGAAGACTCTCTGGTTAATGTACAACCACAATCTCCGCCGCCGGAGAATCGTTGCTCTAAGCGAACACGTAAACCAGTAGACAGATTTACAATTGTTTGAATAGTTAAGAATTATTATTAGTTATATTATTGTTATTTTAGCTGTGTTTATTACTGTATTATTATATAGGTGTACTGTTGTATTGTGGTGGAGGTGTGATATATTTGTAATAGTGGGTACTTAGAATTAAGTTATTGTACGTAACGAGCCGCGCGCCAGTCTCGGAATATACGTTATATACGTCTACTAGCTTTTGCCCGCGGCTTCGCCCGCGTGGACGTCGGAAATTATCGCAAGAGGACATACTACCACGGTTAATGTATTAAGAATGCATTAATCCAGGTTATATAGGTAATAAGAGAACAGTTGAGTGAGAGCAGCGGTGGCTCAGTGGTATCACCCCGACTTACGAATTGTAGGTCATGGGTTCGAACCCAGGCAGGCGCTTTACTTTGTGTAAATATTTTCATCAACACTGCTCTCAAAACGATAAATGATAACATCGTGAGGAAACCGGTATGTCCTAGAACCAAAAATTCGAAGACATGTGACATCTACCAACCCGCACTGGGCCTGCGTGGTAGATTACGGCCCACTCCCTCTCACCGACAGGAAGCCTGTGCCTCAGCAGTGGGAATAATATAGGGTAATTATATATAGGTAATAAATACTATCTGTGTGCCATTTTCGACCCAGATCCAATGAGCCGCTTTTGCGTGATTGTGAAACAAACATCCAATTATACAAATGTTCACATTTATAATATTAGTAGTAAGTAGGTTTATAATTCATATTACTTCGGATTCATAGTTTATGAGAATATCATGTGTGTTTGATGAATAGTATTCAGAGTAAGATGACTGTGAAATAGGGTTGGATTGAATTGATATAAGTCATCCTGGTTTTTCTTAACGCTCGTTCGTATTCTACCTATACAGACACTCAATCTTTACCAGACACCAAATCGATCATAGGAATTATAGGAATAGTACTTTTGCCAGTGGCTTCGCCCGTATAGTTGTCCGGAAATATCACCTGAGAACCTACTACCGGGATAAAGTATCCATTATGGTAAGTATCCAGGATAACCTATAATGTCTATTAACTGCTCTCAAATGACGATGTAGGTACATTATTTAAGTTTTTTTTTTTTACATTCTTCGTTGACATACTCTATTCATAATTTGACATTATATACTTACAATTCTAATTTGACCTCTTTATTATTGGTTGTCATAACAACAATGACATTTGGTTTAAATAGGTTATTATGTTTTATTTATGTAATACTATCATTTAAGTAAATTCTTTTATATTTTGTGAATGTGAGAATGTTGTAGGTCTTGTAGACTGTAGACAATTTTCTATTTTATTAAGTACCTGGTTGGTTGGTGGTTTTAGTAGTACTTGTTGACAGTCCTACACTGTTCTCGCATACCTATTAAAACTGTTGTTTGAAAACATTGTAAAACCCAATTATTTTTAAAAGAGTAACCGTGGAGTTTCTTGCTGGCTCTTCTCCATAGGAATCAACAATTTGGAACCGTGCACCTAACTTCTGACGTTTCATAAGTGCCCTTGCAGGCTTATGTGAAATAAAAATATTTTGATTTGATTTGATTTGAACCAAAAATCCAAATCCATCCAAAAATCTAAACATCTAAGCCATATTCCATGGTCTCTTACTTGGAATAATACAATAAGGTTTATTTTGAGTACTTCGAACTCACATGATATTCGCATTTACTTTGAAGCCCAAGTAATATGAATTACAATCCTACTAATCCTGCACTATCAAATCGATTGGTACCGGTACCAAGCGAGACGGCCGGACGCGAAACGGCCCGCTAGCCGCTCTGCGACTATTTTATTATAATCTCTGATATCTTCTAAAATATTCATTTTAATGATATGCTGTAAAGGGCAATTTTGATCTACATAAAATGTACAACATATCTAATGTATTTAATCGGATAAGAAATAATGCTGTATTGCTTAAAATCGCTTCGTAAATAACCCATTATTTCTCGTAAAAATTAAAGGATAAAAAATGGTTATTGTGGGTTATCCCTAAGAGATAGACATATACCATCGCGGACTTTTTTGTAGACCTTTTTAAAGTGTACAATACTGTAGTACATTATTTTGATCCATTTCGTAGGGTTCAGCCAGCGTTCGCAATGTAAGCGCAAAAAAATGAGTTTATTTATGACAGCACATCAGAAACCTCTAAAATTATCAGCGTTTCTTTACTATATTATGCATTTTATATACATATAAACCTTCCTGTTGAATCACTCTATCTATTACAAAAACCCGCATCAGAATCCGTTGCATAGTTTTAAAGATATAAGCATACATAGGGACAGACAGACAGCGAAGTGACTTTATTTTATAATATGTAAAGATAAGTGAAGTCCATGTTTAATTCTGCTATCGATAGATCCCGTAGTTCCCATAATCCTCAATAAATATACAAAATTTCGAGTTTCGAGTTTAAACGACGTTTTGAAGGGGGCAAAATCATGTTCAAAATTTACCGTCACATAGGCACATGCTAACACGTATGAAGCTAATAAAATCGTGTTAAATGGTAAAGATCTTATTTGCGTTTGTTGTTTTTGGGTTTTCATTTAAATTAATTAATTTGTGTAAAACTTCGTACATAACATCCTAACAGCTACCTATGTAACGCACAAATGCGGTGTTACTACTAAATTCATAATTTCCAGATTGCACTTATTTTCGGTATCACGGGTGTCTGTCTCCGATGTTTGGCTCCCAGACTGGAGCGGGCTGGAGCTGCCTTAAAGCGGCTCCTGCTCAATCTGGGGGCTCTCTACACGGGGGTCGTGCGGTCCATGGCCCTTTAAGGGGCACTGGTATGGGCGCCCTCATTGAGGCTGCGCCCAGCGCGCCGGCTGAGTGCGTCCCAGAGGGTCATGGCCGTCCGGCTAGTCTGGGGATACCGCACGGTCTCCTGCGAGGCGGCAAGCCTCCTTGCCGGAGTGCCGCCATGGGATCTGGAGGCAAAGGTCCTCGCCCGCATGAGGGAGTGGCGCGAGGAGGCGAAACGCCGGGGCGAAACGGCGGAGCAACGGCGGACAGAGCTCCGGCCGGATCTCATGGCAACATGGCGGGTACGATTGTCGCAACCCAGCGCTGGGCACGCCACAATTGCGACGGTAAGTCCCCTCTTTGAAGAGTAGATAGAGAGGCGCCACGGCGTCCTTACCTTCCGCCACAGAAATCTAAATTTCTGTGCCTTCCGCCTAACGCAGGTTCTCACCGGGCATGTGTGCTTCGGGGGGTTCCTGTTCAGGATAAAGCGGGAGAAAACGCCCGGGTGTTTCCATAGCGAGGATCGTTTCGAGGACACAGTGGAGCATACGGTGGAGGTGTGCCCTGCCTGGGCGGAGCACCGCTATGTCCTCGTGGAGGCGATCGGCGGCGGTGACCTCTCACGTCCGGCCCTGGTGCGAGCCATGGTACGGAGCGATAGGGCATGGGAAGCCGTCACCTCCTTCTGCGAAGCAGTAATGCTCGAAAAGGAGGAGGTGGGGCGCGTGAGGGAGTGGCAGTCTCTGCGCCCTCACGTACCTAGCCACCGCAGGAGGAGACAACCCTGCTAGTTGACGTCGCACTTCACCGTCGCCGCTACTTATACAATTCCATAACTGCATTATACTAAACGTGAATCTATACTAATATTAAAAAGCTGAAGAGTTTCTTTGTTTGATTGAACGCGCTAATTTCAGTAACTACTGGTTCGAATTGAAAAAATCTCTCATTGTTGGGTAGTCCATCGATCGAGGAACGCTATAGGATACATAACATCACGCTACGACCTATAAGGAGCATCTATGCAAAATGTGGTAAAAACGGGGATAAGTTATTCCTTTTGACAGTTTCCTTTGCGTGCGTTATGTAAACGGTATTTTTAACACCCTTGCTCGTAAAGCTGATGTAATTCCACCGGTTTTAAATATGTAAAGCGGGTCATAAAAAACGCGTGTGTTACCAAAGCAAATAGTTTAGTTATAGTCCATACAAATTCCATAACAGTATTATTTGCCATTTCAAATATGGAACTGATCGCTGCCGCACGACTCCAGCTAGTGAGCAGCGCGCTGTTGCTATTCAAATTTCGAACTAATCGCCGCGCGGCGCCAGTCAGTACGCAGGCTGCCCTGGTAACAAAGAATGCAGTAATCGACATTTTTGAGATTTTCACTTTTTTCCAGAAATGGCATCCCAAGAGGTTCGTGTACATGAAAAAAATATGTTTTCATAAAAAAAATCACTCGAAGTATGTTTTTTATGTAATGATTTTCGCCGTACTTGCATAAAAACTGCTTCAATGCTAAGAAAAAACGCAGTATTAAACATGGCCTAAGAAAGAATGCAGTACTTGCAAGAATACCCTAAAACAGAATGCAGTAATATCCACTACTTTATTATTTTGTTTTAAATTCAGTAGACAAATTGCTAAATTAAAACGCAGTACTCCACATTATTGTATTTAAGTGAGTATTAAAGGCTTGCGAAGTCGTAGCAGTGCGATCCATTGCCGCGTTTTGTCTTAGTAACAGTGTGACCAGATTCAGTATTTTAATACTTTTTGAGTATATTTTAGTAAGTTTTCCAAGAGTCAGTATTTTTAAAGGTATATTGGCGGCAGCCAGTATTTTTGGGTATATTTTGGAAAAAAGTTATGGCAATACCATAGCCATGCCATAAAATTATTTAAAAAAAAAAAACTGCGTACATTGATTTTCAGGGGAATTTCCGGATTTAGTCTATATTTCATTTTAGAGCAAAGATCAGTAAGTTACAGATAGGACATGACAGGTGGGCCCCCTAGAATTACAAATAGTATCGAATCATCTAGTCACAAAATGATTTTCTGTTCTGCATTTGGCTTAATCTTTGAAGGTTTGGTTTCAAACTTTCAAATTGAAACTTAGGGAAATTCCCGAATTATTGAAAGTTTCAATAATTCGGGATTTTCCCTAAGTTTATATTGTACGTGTTCGTCGTAATATAAATAGAGCGCGCGATTTTTTGTTGTCATTTTACTTCATGCTATTACGCTGTTATCTGATACGCAATTCAGAATCCAGAAAACATGTCTAGTTTTCAGCAAAGTTATTTGGGCTAAATGGGAACAAATTTCGGAGTTTTCTTCGTGGCTTTTACGTTATAAAGATGACGAGTACGCTGTGTTTTGTAAAGCATGCAGTGCGAAACTCGAAAGTAGATTAGCATCTATAAAACAACATGCAAATACTGAAAAGCATAAATCGAACTTGAACAAATATAAAGGACAGTCAAAGGTAAGCTTAACTTGTTTTTAGTTTTTAGTAAAATTAGAATTACTGGACCTAAAGTCCCTAAAGTCGAGAAGTTCGGAGGCACTTTATTTAGTGTATGATCATAATGTATAATTTATGTTTTTACTTGTTTACAGGTTGACACATTTTTCAAAGAGGCACCACTGAAAGACGAAGTCAAGAAAGCGGAGCTGAGTTTATGCGGTTTTCTTTCAGAACCTTCGATCAATAATAGCACTAGATATCGGGTCGGCGCAAAAAATACGTCTCGGTAAATATAAGCGCACTTGAGACGTGAGCTTTTATTTTGTTTAGTTGGCTTGAAACACAGCCAATATAAACACGTCTCACAATGCCGCAGTGTGTATTTAAAAGTTGCAAAAATAATCCCCGAAAAAGCAATATAGCGGCCGGAATATCTTACTTTCAATAAGTACATGAAGAATAAGTTATATTTTAATCTTTAAACTAACAAATAATACCAAATTTTGAACAAAATTACCGATTTTAAACCACCGCTACAAATGTTTGGCCAAGGCTCGCCAACATACGCACAAACTTTTGTTCAACAGAACAGTAAATGCATGGAGTAGATTTGTATTGTAATAATTAAAAAAAAAATTGTAACCAGATCTTCAAAATCGGTTGGTTAAAAATTGGTTTATGCTACTTTTGTGTCTGTTTGTTGGACTCTCATTAGATACTTAGCTTTCCTTTTTTATTTTAGCTTTCCTAGCAATCCATTTACGTGTGCAGAATAGATCTCGATTGTCGCCAGAGAAAGAAGAGATGACTTTTATAAGCCAGCTAAGAATTCGGTTATATATATGTTCGGATCACTTTGATAAATCGGATATATCCGGAAATACTAACCGACGTCGATTGATTAAAACAGCAGTTCCTAAATTACAGGTAGGTACATTCATTAATGACTATGGCGCCTTGGCTATGACTATTCTAATGTAAACGCGCGAAGTTAAAATAGTCGTGAAGTTTTCCAATTTTCTGCGCAATTTTCTTAATTTTTCTTTCCTTAAGAACCTTCTACAAAGTATTAAAAAACTTACAAAAAAAAAAAAGAATGAAATCGGTGAAGTCGTTCTCAAGTTTTGGCGTGACCAAGGTAAACAGGGATTCATTTTTATATGTATAATATCTGGATGACCGAGCTTTGCTCAGTATTTTTTGGTAAATTATGTTTAAAATAAAAAGTTTATGTTCAAGTTGATTATCGATAAAGTTGATCATTGAAAACACGAATAAAACGACATTTTATAAAAATGATTCCTAGCTAGATCGATTTATCGCCCCCGAAACCTCATGTATACCAAATTTCATGAAAATCGTTGGAGCCGTTTCCGAGATTCAGATTATATATATATATACAAGAACTGCTCGTTTAAATGTATAAGATATAGATTAAAGAGTCTTTTCAAAAACACAGATTCAACCCCCGTCAAATTTATTGACGTAAGGTACAGGTACATTACATATGTAAAAAAGAAACGGGAGATATCAAAAACAAATCAAAACGACAATTGTATAACAAACTCAACTTATTTAGAGGAAATTAATTCAGGTACGCAGAATGGAAAAATTGATTTGTGATTTATTAATTGTACTAAATATTTTTTTACTAGCTCTGCCCTGCGGTTTCACCCACGTAAACCAGGATAAAAAGTAGCCTATGTGTTAATCCAGGGTATAAGCTATCTCCGTTTGAGCGTGAAGAAATAACAAACATACAAACACACACACACACAGACACACACCCTCACAAACTTTCACCATTATAATACTAGTGTGATAACTTCTAAATCGCGTACATAAGTAGACGCACTCATTTCTATATAGGTACGGGTTGATTACAATGAGCCAACCCGCAGAGAATTCATAGCAATGTCTTAATAAAAAATCTATTGTACTAATTTAGTCCTACTACTTTTTTAAATCGGTCAAAAATATTTGCTACCATAAATTAAACGAACCTTAGCCTAAAAAAAAATATTATTATTCTGCTACTCTACGTCTTTCAATTCTTACTGTGTTCTGAGCATTGAAATGTAATACCAAGAACTACGTCTAGTTTCAAAATAGAGTAAGCACTAAATTGTCAACAAAATGTTTTTAACCTTATTGCTTAAGTTTTAAGTTTAAATTTAGAATAAATATTTTTGTACTTATTATAAAAATGACTATTTATTTTCAAGCGACATTTAAAATTTATTGCTTTTACCTTTCTCCGATGACAGAAGGACTTAAATATAAATATTTTGCAATCGTAATTAAACTTTATGCTAGAGTTTTAAGGTTTATAATGAACTGAAGTTGTTAATAATATAAAACTTTTTTCTATATTTCGTAGTAAGAAATGTAAATGTCTATGTGTGTGTAAACGTGGCCACTTTAGCGACGTATTTTTGTTCCTAATCCTGTATCTAGTGCTATTATTGATCGAAGTTCAGAACACAACATCTTTTTTAGAGCTATGGACCATCTTAGTGATGTTCTAGTGAAATGTTTTCCTGACTCCGAAATTGCAAAAGAATTTTCCTGCAAGAGAACCAAAGCAGCAGCTATTAATTACCTAAGGTACCTGAGGTAAATAAGGCCCAGGGGGTAATAAGGCCCACATTTCAAATTTCGCGGAAAATCATTTCTATGACACTTCACTGTTTACGCACGCGTGCACAATGTCGGTGTGAATGTTTCCGTATTGGTCCGCAGTCGCTAGCGCCACCATCGTGCCAGTGACGTGCGATGCGTTGATGAAGTGACTGGCTACTGTGCAATTTTATAATTTTACATACCAAAAAAACTGTAAGTATTTTACGTTTCATTCAATAATTGACTAACAACGCTGTATTTATTATCGTAAGTATGTCTTGTACAATACAATGGATATGGGTTTTCCTAGCCAGAGAAAGATTTTTTAGGTTTATTAGGTTCTTTTGTAAAAAACGTGGCATGAGGTTAATAAGGCCCATTATAACGGTACTTAGGCCTTATTGGCATCTTAATATTTGAGTATCATGTTGGATTTTTTTGTGTTCTAGGTCAACGTACTATGTGAATTTTACTGACAATATATGTGTAACATTGTTACAGATTTTGATTAAAATGCCTCCAAAGAGAGCTCAGTGGACCGAAGACAATTTACGGGCCGCTTTGGCAGCAATAGAATTAATAAATAAAGGAAAATGATTAAATAAGTAAAAAACAACAATTTACTTTTATTTTAACTTATTTCTAGGTAAATTTAGGACGAATTACTGTAAAAATAAAGCATTTTTTTTATGGGCTTTAATGTACTACCGTATTATAATAAGGCCCATGAGAAGGGTTTTTAAAAAGTGTATTTTCTTATTAAAAAATATGCTTTTCTTAATTGTTTTACACCATTTATTACAGCAATATGTACAAGCTATATAAACAATATGTTTTTGACATCCTATACGCATTATACTCAGATTTAAAGCAATTTTTTCTTAGGTGGGCCTTAATTGCCACCGGTACCTTATAACGTTTTAGGACCCAAATTTGAAAAAGTTATGATTGAAGATATACTTCGCACTGTATCTCTGTCAGATAAACCAGTATATTCAATTGTAATCGATGAAAGTACAGATGTCACCACAATCAAAGTGTTGGCGATAGTAATCAAATACTTCTCTGAAACCAAATTGTAAAGTACAAACCAAATTCCTTGATTTAGTTGATTTAAGTGGTGAGACTGCAGATCATTTATTTGATGCTTTGTCATCAAAGTTATCCGAGTTAAGTTTAGATATAAAAGATATGATGGGGTTCGCTGCTGATACTACGAATGTGATGTTTGATCAACACTCTGGCATTGTTACAAAAATTAAAGAAGTGAACCCAAAGTGCTTATTCATAAAATGTGTTTGTCATTCTGCAGCATTATGTGTTAGTCATGCTTGCAAAATACTACCTACAAATTTAGAACAGATAGTAAAAGAAGTATATGGATATTTTTCTCAAAGCAGCAAGCGTCAAAGAGAATTTGTTGAGTTCTAAAATTTCACTGACACTGAAAAACATAGACTACTGCGTCATTATGATATAAGATGGCTATCGCTTCATGCTTGTGTTAATAGAATACTTGAGCAATGGAGGGCACTGCAGTTGTTTTTTCAAGACCAATATTTGAGTGATCGCATTATGTCATCAGAATTTTTGTATCATTCTTTTAATAATGATATAAACAAAATAAACTTTTACTTTTTAGACTACATTTTGCCGATTGTAAACAAATTTAATATAATTTTTCAAAGCGACTACACGTGCATTGAAAGATAACTATATATTAGTCAGAGAGATTATATGATGATGCTTCTAGTAGGTATGTACTTGTCGATTTTGGGTTGCTATATGAAAACTAATTATGTAAAAAGCACGGACAACGTATTTACATTAGACCCAAAATCTAGTGTTAGTTATTTGCCATTGAATAATATGTACTTAGGGATTCAAGTGGGTCAAGAATTAATTAAACATAGAGGAAACATAAAAATGAAATAACAAATTGCTGATTTTTTCAGAAAGTGCCAATCTTTTTTAATTGAATTGACCACGCAATTGAAATCACGTTTGCCTTTTGAAGATCCAATTTTATACTCAATACTTTATTTGCATTCCACAGTGTAAAAACTTAGGTCGTAGCTAAGAGACTAAAAAACCTTATCCTTAAAATGCACCTATATAAATCCTTGAGAAGACATAGCCTACACTTCAACTTAGTTCCGAGCATATAATAATTGCAATAATTACTAAAAAATAATGCAGTAATCGACTTGTGCTAAGACATAATGCAGTAATACGCGCAAGTGCTGCATTTAGTTTTAGTATCCTGTGACTCGGAAACGACCTGATACTAAACCGAAATGCAGTAATTCGTATTATAATTGCTTATATTACTAAATTAAATGAAGGAAAATTATCTTGTTAAAGCTTGATTTTTTTCCGAATTTTTAGATATGACCAGTAAAATACGAACATCTTGATCAGATGATATGAAATATGTTTTTTGCGTTTATCTCGTAACCGCCATTTTGCGATTACTGCATTCTTAGTTATGACGGCAGCGCGCTGTTAAAATGGCGGGAAAGCAACAGTGTGCATTCACAGATTGAGTTTATTTGAAATAAAAAATAAAACAATTTATTCGGTAATTTAAAAACTTGGCTGCATGCTCTAGTCTTTGCCAACATTTTCACGCAGCCACGGCAGAAAATAATCCTCGCGCCATTTTTCTCAAATTTTCTTTTCTTTGTACTTGTATTATGAATATCTAAAAATGACAACTTTCAATAATGAAGATGAGCAATATATTACTTCAACTCCACCGGATATACTAACAGAAGCGCGAACCGCATGCGACAGCTTGCTGCCGTCCATATCCAAGGACAGATACATAACCACGTATGAAAATTTATTTTTTCCGTTTCCTCGCAAATGTGTTAAAAAACGTCGTACGATATACGTGCGTATTGGTTATAACATGCTCGGCTCAATTACGCCCTCGCCTTCGGCTCGGGCTGAAATTCCGCCTCGCATGTTATTACCATCATAACGCACTAATATCGTAATGTACTATTTTTTTGTGGTTGGGAAATCATCATATGACGTCTCCCGCTCTGGGCGGAGCGGGAGGGCGTGTCAGACTTTCACTGACTAAAACCCACCCGTGTTCCTTCAATTGCCCATATGCCAGGGCCACGGTAACTATTTCGAACCGATTTCGTGACCTTGGTATTGCCTAAACGGTTATAGTAACGCAAAAATCAAGTATTACAAAATTGATCCCGTTTAAAAATTGAAAAATAAGTCAGCGATAGCATATGTCTGTCTTTTAAGGTTGACTCATTAAAACGTTTTCAATTGTAATCCAATCTAAATATTATAAAGCTGAAGAGTTTGTTTGGTTGAACGTACTAATTTCAGGAACTACGTTTAGTGATGAATAGCCCAATTATCTAGGAAGGCTATGGACTATAAAAAATCACGCTAGGACCATTAGGAGCCGAACAAAAAAAAAATGTCACGTATACGATGACCTCGCACGGGCCGACTGGGAGGGTCGGGGGAGCAAAAAATTTAACGCGGTCGAAGTCGCGGGCACAAGCTAGTCCATAAATATTTGTAAACATTGTATGATTAATTACCTATTGTCAAAAATTTCGACTTTATGTAAGGAAGAAAAGCAATTAAATAGGTATAAAGTGACTTTAACAAATACAACTCTGTCTTTTTTACTTCGTGTTTTGATCATCTAAATTAAAGAAATTACTAAGGGAGCCGAGTGCCCAGCTTAGCACACTAAGCTCGTTTCACAATGTATTATTAAACTGCACAAAACTAGGTATTAAAACACACCCTCCTGTTTTAATAACGCTCATTATGCAACTGTTGCAAGCTGTCTTTATCGATCGATCCGGAGTCGATCACTGGTCACCTTAACGTTCAAAACAGTTTTTTGAATAACTTTACAAGGCGGGTCCATAGGTTTAAATGGTCTAAAATAAATAAATAAACTGTTTATTACCACAAAATACAAACCCCGGCAAATAAAGCTATACATTACCAGTATAAGCTGACTTCCCACTGTACGAAAAGCCTAAATAATGCGAAATCAGCTTAAACTGGAAATATATAGCCTGTTAAGTAGCCGTGTGTACAAGTTCGTTGCACTGTTTACCGATTAAAGTTCTTAATTTAGCATAAATGGTAGATTAGTACCTACATATAATAGATTCAACCCTGTCTCCTAAACTGGGCTAGGCCTGTATCTTAGGGGGCAGTGCCCGGCTATAAGGTATGCTTAAATTATGTTATTGTGGCAGACGATAGCTGATTATTGTAAACGATGAACGTGTACCGATCTAGCAACACTGAGCAAGGTTTTATTTTCCTTGTTAACAACTGAGCCTATGTCAAGTAGCAACCCTGTCAAATGTCATCTGTCATTGTATGTCGTTCTTAGAATAGAAACCTCTTTAAGTCGTTCCATTCACTAACGTATCGTCGACTGTCGTTCATTTTTAGCCAGCATTGCCAGCTTGTAGGGATTTTCCCAAACTACGTGGAATATGTACTTACATTGGGGATATAATGGAGATTGACATTATGTGCGGATTTGACATTATTGTGTGGATTTGACATTATGTGCGGATTTGATATCTCTTCGTTAAATTATAACAAGAATTCATACTTCAATCGTTTGATGGCAAATGACTGAATAAAATTTTATGAAAACCGAAACATACAAATTGTGATATCCTTTTAAACGTGATACTGCCGTTTTCGAACGTATCGGAGCGAAAATTTTGTATCCTTTGGGAAAAGCGACAAAGTAGCATATTAAATTAAAATTTTCTTACGTTTTTGCAATCAGAAGGTCAGGCTGTATTTTAAACAAAATTTGGTGCGCGTTCTTAACATGCGTGTATTTACAGAACTATAGGTAATCTTTAAAAACATCAATACAACCCTCTAAGTTTATTTCATCCCATAGGATGTCTTTATAGTTTTTCCATGGGCTTAAATGAATATATGAGAAAGATATTTGTTACGGTCAAGAATTATATTTTAATGGCTTATGTTTAACTTACCACCAGATATAGTATTATACAACATTAGTTTTTGTTTATGCGAAACCCGAAACACGGGTCTAGTATTACATAAAAGTAAAGAATCTATGAAAAAATTTCAAAACTGTATCATTAATAATCACAAAGTTATAAGCTTGTTACGGTACCTGATTGTCCTCGCAAAAACATATGCAGCCTACCGGAGGGCACCACGCCAGCCGCGCGCGCGGCTCTCACTCTCACTCATTGAAAATAATTTGCCACAGTGATTGTTTATGTATTAGTTGGTGATAAACATTTTCCATCACGCTTGCAGGCTTTGGACTGTCGTAATGGTCAAGTGTAGGTAGATATTATTATGTAATTTATTCGTAAATGCAGTAAAATGTAATCAATGCCATTTGTTGCACCTTATGTCAACAACTTAAAGTTCAAAATGGATGAAAATTGTTAAACATCGCATTACTGAACCACAGCAGGATGTAAACAAATAATAAATTTGTACCCTTGACTATCTTTGCGTGTTTAAAAATGTTAATCATCACTATCTACAATAATTGGCGTAATCACTATTCACTCAAACAAACTGAAGCAACTGTTAAATAAGGGCCCGTCTTTCTCATAAGCACTGACGCACTGCCACACCACCACAAACAGCGAGTGTACGGACGTTTGAGTACGAGAGAGACATGATAATTTTAAAATCTAAACAAAACACTTTAGCCAGGGCTCACGGCGGTCGCGCGCTCGCGATACGTATGCATCGATCGATGGCATTTGGGCGACTGAGGAGCGCCGTCGCCGCCCCGCAGCAGTGCGTACACGCCGCCTAGCCCGCGCTATGACCTGTCGTGAACTCGTGATCCCTGTGCAAACAGATGATTGCGGATACTAACTTTTAAGCGTAATTAAATATTTTTGGGACAAAATATAACATGGTGTAAAAATTATTGGAATCGATTCAGTTACTGATTCTGAACAAACTATATTCAGGTTTCGCATATACTAAAAATAATGTTGTATAATAGACAAAAATAGTCAATGATCACCAAAATTAAACCCGCATTTTAATGTAAAATTATAACCAAAGTTTTAACATCTCACTATCCTATTTAAGCAAAATGACTCCAAATAAATCATTGTTAATCCAAAAGTAGTAAATGATCACCAAAATTAAACCAGCATTTCAATGTAAAATTATAACCAAAGTTTTTACATCTTGCTATCCTATTTAAGCAAACTGACTTCAAAAAAATTATTATTAACCCAAACATAGTTAATGAACACCAAATTATTAAGAGTGTACTACGTGAGCTCGACAAATGGATGTACGAATAACACGTGTGCGACAAAACTGTACTGCGACTGCAACTCACCATAGTTCGAAAACACGCTTCTGCGACACTAGTCACTAGTCGTTTCTAGCACTCGCCGGCCGCTGCCGCGGCACCGCTCGCTTCGCTTGCTCGGCTCATGCGTAGGAGGTCACAGTTTTAACCTAACCTAACCTAGTGTTCTATGTGAGCTGGAGTGTGTCGCACAAGCGTGCATTCGAACTATTGTGAGTCGCAGTACAGTTTTGTCGCACAAGTTATGATTTAGTGATCATTTACTACATTTGGTGTTCGAATACAATTTGAAGTGCAGTTGTGACTAAAATAGCTATTACTATTGTAATTTTAGACTTTATTTTTCTGGTGTCAAGTATATATTTTTGGTTAAAGAACTAAGGGTATCAAAGCATTTTATGGTGGTCATTATATTTAATCCCTATTTTAATCAAAATACAACCTGACACAGAGCTGCAAATTGAAAAAAACATAAGAACATTTGAATTACGCGGGCTATTTTAGAGCATCCTCATCCATCCGTGAAGATTTTCACATAAAAAAATACAGCAAAATATCCGTTTTAAAAGGTTAAAAATAATATATTTTTTAATAGTTAGTAGTAGTTTCATTTTTAATTTTATTGTCATGCGTTTATAGTAAATTAGCAGCTCTTTCTCTTCTCAAATTTGGGAAATTCGATAAATTGGTGTTGGCAACACTTTATCTTGCGGAGCTGTCGAGGAGATATTTCTTTCTTAGATCGGTTTGTTTGTTTTCTCTTGCTTGTTGCCTGTCGTGCATTGTGGTAGCATCTTATTTTAAATATATTATTCTATGTGCGGTAGACTGGTTGCCGAGTCTCGCTCACCTGTCATTGTGAATTACCAACTACTTCATTTATCAGTACTTGTTGTTGAGTTGACGCGTTTGTAGCTAGTAAAGTAATAACTTGCAAGAATTAAAAATAAAAGCTATCAGAGCTATCAGAGAGAGAGTGGAAAACATGGCTGGAGTAGTTGATTCGGTTCCGGTCAACAAATTTAAGTTGAATAATGGAACTGAGATGCCTTCTATCGGTTGTAAGTATGATTTTAGAACTTTTAGTAAAAAAAAAAAAAAACACTTGTAACTTGAATGGCATTTAAGCTATAATTTCATTCCTTTTGCAGCGTGCCTACAATTTACGGCCTCCATGCCTTATCAGAGCGTGAGAGGTTCTGAGGATTATTTAATTTTATATTTGTTTGTTCCATCTGAATGCTTTTTTAATCCAGCCCTTTTTTTTGGATGGTAAACCATCGAATGACTTCTCCCGCTCTGGGCGGAGCGGGAGAGCGTGTCAGACTTACTGACTAAAACCCACCCATGCTCCTTCAGTTACCCATATGCCAGGGCCACGGTATCTCGTTAGAACAATCTTGCGACCCTGGCAGGCATTAGTCCTAGCAGACCCCTTATTTTTTCTAATAGTTAGGAATTGTAATAGATATAGAAAGTTCTGGATAGTGTGACAGGAGATATCCTTCCAATGGCCTTATGAATATGTAAAAACTATTAAAATTATATTTCGCTAGAATCAATTATTTCAATATTATGAACAATAATTTAAATGCCAATAGTTAAACAAGAAACAGTGGTGGCCCAGTAGTATAGGCCTCGACTTATAGAGTTGTAGGAAATGGGTTCGAAAAAGGCGCTTTACTTTGTGTAAATAATTTTGTCACCACTGCTCTTGAAATGGTGAAAGAAAACATTGTGAGAAAACTGGCATGTCCTGGAAACAAAAATTCAAAAGCATGTGACATCTACCAAACTGAATTGGGTCCGCGTGGTGGATTATGGCCCACTCCCTCTTACTGTGAGAAGGCCTATGTCCTAGCAGTGGCAAAAATATATGCGGATTGTGAAGAAGCACATCAATAGAATTAAATTTTGAGACTAATCTGAGGACTATCAGGAAGTTTGCTGGCTGATTGTCTACTTTAAAAGTATTTACTGCAAGAAATGGCACTGAACAAACTGAAGTTCAGGTGAGAATGGAGGGAAAACAAATTGATCTAATCCTTGGACCCGCACTCTGTTATGACTTGAGGCTGCTGGTTGTGGGTACACCAATTTATAACAAGCTATTTATTATAGTTTCTAGTTATCTTAATGTGTGCTAGGTATGCAGCAGTCGTTACCTTGTAAATTAGGCCCTATAAGCTTAAAGGTATTCTCTTGCCGTTGGCCTTTTGCAATGTAAACCTCTTGCTTTATTACGAATGCAAAATAAAGCACAATAGTTATTCCAGCCCGAGAAAATAACTAGAATATTTCCATTCACAATGTTGTAATAGTAGATACACACATAAATCTGACATATTGTTTATGGTGGATATCTTTTTGTAGTGGGAACCTTCCGTGTTCACGATCCAGATGAAATTATGGAAATAGTAGACCACGCTCTGTCAGCAGGATATCGTCTGTTTGGTAAGTTTTACTAAACTTTAGGCCCTGTATTCACTGAGAAACAAAAGCTGAGCAACATTTCCAGGAACATTATTAAACAATTGGGTGAATATGTATGTTGAGCAATGGTTTCTCAACTTAGTTTCCCGTGAATATGCAGTTTCAAGAGAAATTACACCTTTTGGACCTTGTCAAACCTGTCACTAATAACTATCATTGTGATGGCTGATGCATCAAGTTATAGAATATATATATATATCAATATATATATATATCAATAGTTGTCGATGCAGCACTCAGTTAAGTGAAACAGTAAATTATGAGCAACTTTCAGACATTAATGTATCCTACAAGACCTGCTTCATGTTTTGCCCATAGAGAAAATATTTGCTCTTCTCTGTGTTTGAGCTCTGAGACAAAATTTGTCATATGTCAGTTGAGGTGTCAAAAAAAAAAACAAACAAACACACATACACTTAGATGAGCCTTGGTGACTATCAGTGGTCAGCCAAATAAGAATCCATACCAAAAGGTGAACATTGTCTCTAAGTGCATTTACTGTACGGATTTATAGCATATTTTATTAAAATTAAATAGATACTGCTGCCGTCTACCGAAATGAACCACATTTGAAGGAGGCCTTCCGAAGACTACTCCCACGACACGACTTGGAACGTGATGATATTTTCATTACAACAAAACTCTGTAAGTGCAGTGTACAATTTTTGTGTAAAGATTTTAGTAGCAATCTATACAAAGTCACAAATAAAAGTATTTGCAATTTCCATATTGTTTGCGGACACAACAGACATTCCATATATTAAGTGGAGCAGTGTTACAATGTAGTCTAGATTGTTCTATTAAATCCATACCAAGACTTTTGTTTTGATATTTTTTAAATTAGTATTATTATGCTTAACTTTTTTGAGTGTTTTTATTTTTGCACGTCTTTAAATATCTTAATAATTACAGCACCTAATGATCATGGAAAGCCAGACGTTGTGAAGCGAGCCTACAGTAATTCAATTATGAATTTGGGCCTGGAATATGCAGACTTGTATTTGATCCATTTCCCTGGAACACGGAGAATTCCTAATGAGGATAAAAAAAATACTGAGATTCGTCATGCTACTTGGGAAAGCATGGTTAAATTATATGATGAAGGCCTTGTCAATGCCATTGGTGTGTCCAATTTCACCAATTATCACCTAGAGCTGCTTATGAAAAGGAATCATGGTGTAGTACCAGCTGTAAATCAGGTAGATATACTTTATTTAATATGTATACCATACCATAATTTCATAACAAATAGGGAGCTGGCGAGCATTTCGGTATATGATTTGCACACGTTTCACGTCGAGGTGGGTTGCAGTTTAAATCATTACGAATTGATTTGGTCTAATCAATTAAGGTCCTATGTCGCTGCGTTTTTGCGTTACAGCGGATTGAAATTGCTAAAAAAGACGGGGTATTAAATCATTTGCACATCTATGCCTCTGGAGTTCATGGTCACAATCATTTTGGAAACGAAGAAAATCGAAGAGGCAGACATTCAGGACTCTGCATTATCATGGGACGAAGTAGTAAAAATGTTTAAAAAAAACCGGCCAAGTGCGAGTCGGACTCGCGCACCGAGGGTTCCGTACAAACCTGTAGGTATCCTCGGTTTATGTATAAGGTTTATGCTTATGAAATGAAATGTTTTTTTTTTAATTTTTATATTTGAGTTGATTGAATGAAAGGTAAATTGCGATTTACGATTTATGACGTACTAGCTTTTGCCAGCGGCTTCGCCCGCGTGGAGGTCGGAAATTATCCCGCGGGAACATACTACCGGGATAAAAAGTAGCCTATGTCCTTTCTCAGGCTCTAAACTATCTGTGTACCAAATTTCATTTAAATCGGTTCAGTAGTTTTAGCAGGAAAGCGAGACAGACAGACAGACAGACAGACAGAGTTACTTTTGCATTTATAATATTAGCATGGATAGTATGGATAGTATGGATTAAAAAAAAACTACTTACTGGATCTCGTTCAAACCAATTTTCGGTGGAAGTTTACATGGTTATGTACATCATATATTTTTTTGAGTTTTATCATTCTCTTATTTTAGAAGTTACGGGGGGAGGGGGGGGGGACACTCATTTTACCACTTTGGAAGCGTCTCTCGCGCAAACTATTCAGTTTAGAAAAAAATGATACTAGAAACCTCAATACCATTTTTGAAGACCTATTCATAGATACCCCACACGTATGGATTTGATGAAAAATTTTTTTTTGGGTTTCAGTTCTAAGTATGGGGAACCCCAAAATGTGTTATTTTTTTTCTATTTTAGTGTAAAAATCTTGATGCGGTTCACAGAATACATCTACTTACCAAGTTTCAACAGCGTAGCTCTTATAGTTTCGGAGAAAAGTGGCTGTGACATTTGCACGCGGTTCTCATTGCGCCCATTCGATTCACTATGACTGTGGATTCGAAAAAACATGTGGCAGACACTTTGCTCACTGATTTTCAGCTGTATAACTGTGTGAAATTCACGGAATCAAGGGACAGCGGGTATTGCATGGGATTATTGTTATTCTTTGGGACCGTTCAAGTATTACGTAAGCACATTTATTACAATTTTTTACTCCCCCGTCCCCCTTGTCAGCAAAAGTAAGCAAAGCTCTAACCCCCCCCCCCCCTCCCATGCTTACGTAAACATTGTTATATACATTTGTCTTTTAATGTACTCTGTTTTTTTATTGCTTTATGAGCAGCAGTTATAATTCTAGAAATAAGAAAATGGATTTAGGATAGGGGATTTTAACGCGTATAATATTCATTTTAAATACGTCAAACCGTCAATCGTAGCGAAAGGAAACGATAGGTTGACGGAAGAAATTTTGTCAAGTGAATAGAGCGCCGTCATTTCCCTACTCGATTCTAAGCGAGTAGAGAAAAATGCGTTTCATTTTCAAACATAGATAATGTGTGGGTTGCTATATGTGTAAAAAAGTAAATAACTACTGCTCACGTAATCACCATCTAGACCCCCCCACCCCCCATGTCATCAAAAATAAGCAAATCAAAGACGCCCCGCCCCCCTATAGTGCTTACGTAATACTTGAACGGCCCCTTTATAGTTTTTCAACCGACGAAAAAAAAACGGAGGAGGTCCTCAATTGGACGCGTATTATATTTATATATATATTTTTTATGTATGACCACGCATAACTTTTTACATAGTAGTCCGATTGTGATAATTCTTTTTTAAATGGAAAGGTTATACTCCGAAGGTGGTCCCATATAAATTTGAAAAACGACGAACCCTAAGGGTCGGAAAACAGGGGATGTTTGATTGTTCACACACTGATTGTAATGTATAACCACACATAACTTTATACAGAGTAATCCGCCATAAAAATGTTAAACCGCCGAAAAACATAAAAAGCAAAAACTTTTTAACAAAAAATTAAACCGCCGAAAAAACTGAAAAGCATAAAATAAAAAACCTTAAAATTATGAGCCGGCGCTTTGAGTGATCTTTGTTCATTGATTTTTCAGCGCCGACTCAAAATTTTAAGGTTTATTATTTTATGCTTTTCAGTTTTTTCGGCGGTTTAATTTTTTGTTAAAAAGTTTTTATTTTAAATTTTTTGTGGCTTTAATGTACTAATAATACTTGGCAAAGTATACCCTGTCCAACAAAAAAAGAATTAACAAAATCGGACTACTCTGTATAAAGTTATGCGTGGTTATACATTACAATCAGTGAGTGAACAATCAATCATCCCCTGTTTTCCGACCCTTAGGGTTCGATTTTGTTTTCCAAATTTATATGGGACCACCTTGGGAGTATACCCTTTCCAACAGAAGAAGAATTGTCACAATCGGACCACTATGTAAAAAGTTATGCGTGGTCATAAATAAAAAAAAAATATACGCGTCAAATTGAGAACCTCCTCCGTTTTTTTTAGTCGGTTGAAAAATAATAAATCTTAAAATTTTGAGGCGGCGCTGAAAAATCAATGAACAAAGATCACTCAAAGCGTCGACTCATAATTTTAAGGTTTATTATTTTTCTAATATTTTTTTTTGATATTATCTTCTAAACTCACGGTAACGATTAAAGTTCTAGAGCTGAAATATATGCAATCATATTTTTTCTCAACGCCAACCAGAAACGAAATGCGCTTTGCGCTTGGAACTTTAATATACGCTCTATACATTTAGTTTCACAATACGGAAAAGGTCGGAACTGAGTTATACCGTTCTCACTCATATTCCCAAATAAAAGAGAGACACCACGAAAGGAACTATGGGGATATTTTATACCTGCTTGGTTTGGCGCGAGCGTCGGGTTGAAAAAAAAAATCTAATGGTCTGTCTTTGGAATATCAGAGGCCTGAACGTCTGCCTCATCGATTTTCTTGGTTTTCATAAGGAATTCAAACATCAGTCCAAGAGGCAGACGTGTGCGCATAATATAGCACACCTCTTTTTAGGGTTCCGTTGCCAAATGGCAAAAAACGGAACCCTTATAGATTCGTCATGTCTGTCTGTCTGTCTGTCCGTCCGTATGTCACAGCCATTTTATTCCGAAACTATAAGAGCTATGCTGTTGAAACTTGGTAAGTAGGTGTATTCTGTGAACCGCATTAAGATTTTCACACTAAAATAGAAAAAAAACAATAAATTTTGGGGTTCCCCATACATAGAACTGAAACTCAAAAATGTTTTTTTTTCATCAAACCCATACGTGTGGGGTATCTATGAATAGGTCTTCAAAAATGGTAATGAGGTTTCTAATATCATTTTTTTCTAAACTGAATAGTTTGCGCGAGAGACACTTCCAAAGTGGTAAAATGTGTGTGTCCCCCCCCCGTAACTTCTAAAATAAGAGAATGACAAAACTAAAAAAAATATATGATGTACATTACCATGTAAACTACCAACGAAAATTGGTTTGAACGAGATCGAGTGAGTAGTTTTTTTTTAAAACGTCATAAATCGTAAACCGCAATTTACCTTACATTCAATCAACTGAAATATAAAAATTAAAAAATGTATATATTTTTAAACCGAAAATACCTACAGGTTTGTACGGAACCCTCGGTGCGCGAGTCCGACTCGCACTTGGCCGGTTTTTTTTTTTTACATTTTTGGAGCACTGTCAATAGACAACGCAGAGGCAACATGTTGGCAGACTATTTTTTCGTGGTTCTTCTCATTGTTTTTAATCGAACAATTCTAATCTGCCAAGTGTGCACTTCATATACAGTTTTTTTTTTATCATAAAAATATTTAATACTACAAAAGTCAGAGCTCTGGGTGTCTGCCTTTTCGATTCTTTGTGTTTCCAGGTTGACTATGATCATCAGCCCCAGAGGCAGACGTGTGCGCATAATATAGCACACCTTTTTTTTAAACATTTTTGAAACGCTGTAAATTTACAGCCAGCGTCACCGTGGTGGCAGACGAGGTCCTTGATGTTTTTTAGGATATAATTATCACTATTAATAACGTCTGCCTTGTGTGCTGATCATATCGCAATTTTGTTCGCCAGCTCCCTAACTAAAAGATCATTTTCTAATTTGTCTTGTTTTTCAAAGGTGGAATGGCACCCTTTCTACTACCAAACGGAATTACTGAACTATTGTAAGGCAAACGATATAATACTACAAGCATATTGTTCACTTGGAGGAACATCTATTAACGATGACAGGTTACTAACGCATCACTCAGTAACACAAATTGCTGGAAAACTTGGCGTAACCAATGCTCAACTTTTGTTAAAGTGGGCACTACAACAAGATATTGCTATCATACCTAAGTCAACAAACCCTAAGCATATAAAAGAAAATATTTCTCTGAATTTCGAGATTTCTGCTGAAGATATGGGGATACTAAGCAATCTTTCAGATGACAAAGTTAAGTATGCATGGGATCCCAGCGCCGTGGTTTAGGATGCACATTCTAGGCGCACTCGATCTAAGAAAGGTGTTAAGAAGAAGCACAAATAAGTTGCAACTGTTAGTCTTCATTTAATTTCAATGTCACGGTTGTGGGATGTAGCAGAGTATCGGTTGTGAGAAGATATATTGTGTAGAGGTAGTGGCATTAGTTTGTACAATTTATTTTATACGGGCTGAAAATCGTAACAGTAATAGTTTTTCCTTAGTGCATTTAAAGATCTGAGCGTCGAGCGCCGGATCTGCTGTTAATAATGGGAAATTCAAAAGTTGTAAAGAATAAATTTGAAATAGTTATTTCATACCGCGACAAAGCCCTGTTTTGTCAACGACACCAATGGATCACACCAGTGTGGTGTCGATCACATTTTTTTTTGGTTACCACCACCATAAAGAAGTTTTAATACAAAACTTATGCATTTATCGATATCAATTAGATGTCTGTATACCCAGCAGGACCCTACGTTTAATCCGATTGAAAGTTAAATGTTAACGTGCGTAGTATTTCGTACCTTCCGAATCGTATAAGTAAAAAAATTGTACCTTAATTGTTACAGCGCACAGTGTTTGATTTCACTCAAAAAATTTCCCTATGCTGTTTATCGCATAAATCGATCAAGAAATGCATTTTAAACGCAAGAGTAGAACACCAACTTGCGTATTTCAAATACTTTTTTTTATAACAAATAATTTATATTTCGTGACCTTCACCTAGAAAAAAGACTAAATAAATTCTATAAGCGTATCTGATTAAGATATTTTTTATTGATTAATATAGTTTTATAAAGGATCTTTAGGCGCATATTTTACAGTTTTTATTTTTGGGGCATCACCTCTGGTTACCGTGTTATAAATTTTTATTCAGTTTTTTATTTTTTTTCTCCAAAAAACCTCAAAAGTGCGACTTGTGACCGGCACTGAAAGATTGCTCTTAATAAGGTCTGTCATTGATAAAAAAGTCACGTTGCGCTATTGCGGCGTTTATGAGTTATCGAATTTCAAAATATAGTGTTAGGGTTGTCACTCAACTTGACCTTTCATTTTAGTCAGAATTAATCTAAATGTTTCTCTTAGTTACAAAACTGTATATTATTTACACATAAAATATATCTTATACATAAATTCTTTCCCACATATATATACCTCTAGGTACATACTTACAAAAAATAGGTGGTGAATTTTTTAGAGATCTGAATCTGAAGTCATTTTTTGTTTTTTTTTTTTAAATCTTTATTAGTTTTTTTTTCGATGAAGGTTCACATGTAGCTTGGGAAGGGGTCCACCCTCGTCAGGCTTATGCTGAAACCCCATGCTCATACATGTGAACTAGAGGAACGGGGGCGAGGCACCATGGAGCCGTTACAGACCCATAGTGCCACTTTGCCTCAGCAGGGGCTTACCCAACCTGCTGAGGGATGTCCATCCGGGCCCCAACCGGAGGACTTACTGCAAGGGGGGCATGAGGGCGCCAACCCTCATGTTGGTACACGAGTGGCGAACGATGCTGTGGACCGCGCCACAGCCGGTACTTCTCAAACTCCGGAAGTAACCGCGAATATGCAAGGAGGTTGTACGCGATTTAATATTTTTGAGTGCTTTTACGCAGAAAGTAAAAAATATAAAAAGAACGGGTCACCTGAAGACCTAACACCATCTGACTTGTCGACCGTACTTTTCAGAGAAATGGGTCAACAACTCAAAGATCTCTCGCTTAGCGAACAGGATAGACTTTTAAGAGAAGTTGTTTACCCATTTCTTGGAAAAGCCATGACTTTTTATAAAAAATGCAACCGGAACAAAAAGAGGTTCAGGGACAAGCACACCGGTTTCTTGAACAAACTGTTCATTGACGATATACCAGTAGAATTTAAAAGGCTTGCTGCGGACTTTGCGACATCCAGTGAGATGTGCAGTAATGCACTACCTCAGAAATCCGCCATACTGGATGTCACACAGTCCGCAGCAAAGCTCTGTAATTCGACCGGCACGTCAACATTGTTGGGATCTTCTAAACCAACCAATGATCCCAGTATAACATATAAACAAGACCTCAAAATTAGAAAACGGATCATGGAGTCCCTACAAGGTCAACCACAACCGAAAGTAATAAAATCTTTTGCGTCGACAGTTACTTCAGAAGATGGAAGCAAAATAACCCCAGAAGCTTCAAAAGATTTAGAAGAGGTAATAAAACTTTGTCTGACATCACCAAAGGAACCATCCGTAGTTTTGAAAAAAGTTTCTACGGTTTCAAATCCTTATACACCGGAGGAAGCTTTAGGTTTCATTGTTGACAGGAAACTGAGTGTGGAGACTTATAAATTTTTGAGACAGGATTTGAAGAGTCGAGGCTATCCCGCTTTCCCCCCCTATCATGAAGTATTAAATGCAAGAAAAGCATGTTACCCAGCAGAAGAGATCTAGACACGCGGCAGCGTGTCAAGCCAAGTTCAAGTAACAGAACTGGCGAGCAGCACCGTGTGTAATATTACATGAACCATTTGGAGCCACTTTTGACCTCCTCATAACTCAAAAATGCTTTCATATAAACGTGTCAAATTTGGCTGATATAGTGAGACTTGCAAGATACAAATGTGCTCCAAATTTCATAAACATATCTCAAACGGTTATTTATAGGTGTTTCAGAAACAGAAGCGTCAGTTTCGCTTCCAGGACTTCTTACACACACTCTTCAACGAATTGTTCGCAGTTGTGATGACAGTTTTGTCGAATATTGTAACAGAACAGGCAAGCAAGAAGTCTCGTATTGCTTGGCTCAATCCTACACCCCAATCATATAGATTTTGTCGGCCGCTCCACATTCAGTACAAAAAAGAAACCGCTGATATTATTCTTGAGGAAAAAACTTTAATAGAATAACAAATTAAAAGTTTGACTCCTATTACGATACAAACCTCAGAAGGGCATCGTGTTACATTTATTGTTTGTGACTTAACTTAAAAGTTTTACAGGAGCATTACTCATTAAATAATCGTGATTTTAAAATTATTCTAAGGTATTTTTAAGGTACTAATACACTGCTAAACGGGACTATATAATATTTGTCTATAGACCTTCAAACAGCGGAGGGTCCTGCTGGAATATAAATGAAGATTAGGCTGTAACAATTAAGGTACAATTTTTTTTATTTATACGATTCGGAAGGTACTAAATACTACGCACGTTAACATTTAACTTTCAATCTGATTAAACGTAGGGTCCTGCTGGATATACAGACATATCCATTAGGTATTTATCATACGAATATTTAAAAACATATTTAAAACAAGCTTTTCCAGAAGTTACCTTGAGACGTGTAGCTTAACCTAGCGAACCTGCGACACAACGCCACACATAAACGAAATGGTCACCCATCCAAAGGCTGACCTTGAGAAGTGTAGCTTAACCTAGCAAACCTGCGACACAAGGCAAACCAAAAACTAAATGGTCACCCATCCATGGGCTGACCTTGAGAAGTGTAGCTGAACCTAGCGAACCTGTGACACAAGGCAAAACAAAAAAATACTTTGTAAAGATAATATTTATAAAGCATACTTTACGAAAAGAAATAAATATGGTATAATCAAAAATAACATATTAATTATATGATAATATGTTAATTATCACATCAAAATAAATCGCATCGATATTGGATCTTTGTTGCTTAAGTCCACTAATTTTCAGTATGGACCCACTGTGCGTCTCCACGCTCGCCACGCCAAAATTTAGGTTTACCCTCGCCGATAGATGATTCACATAAATAAAAATGTTATTGTGTAGTAAAACAATGTAAACGACACCCCAGTGGTGTGGTCCAGTGTTGTCGTTGACAATACACGAATATTATTGAAATAGCGTATCAGGGCTAAATTCGAAACAACTTGTAGTAGTGCAAAGTGGTCAAAGTAACGTTTACCAAAATTTTGATGTAACACAAATGTGCATATTTTTTAGATAGTTTACGTTTTCTGACCCAAGAATCAATCATGTCCTTTTGTAAATCAAAATTATTTAATATCGAGCAATAGTTCTGCTGAAAAAAATCTTGTACTGAAAAGGAACTGTGTGAATATCAAAGGTTTTGCAATTATTGTTAAAACAGAAAAAAAGTCCTATTTAAAAAAATAGTGTGGTTTGTCCTTGAACAAAAAGGTTTTAATGAAAACAAGTTTGCCTGAATGCGAGACACGTGTAACAGACACTAAGTGGATAAATATCAGAAGGAACTGTGCATTTTGAAATGTCGACTAAAGTGAAAGGAGTGGTGCGTCACAATTATAATATTATGTTGACTGAATATATAAGGTGTATCTATTCATACACGAAATATTTTAAGAGGTACACCTGTAGGTGGTAAAGAAACTACAGCAACGAAAAAAAAAATTTTCTAAATGTATTTTTTTCATAATGTAATATTTAAAAATTATTTGACGCACAAAAGAAATACTGGCTCCTTCTTATTTTTTACGGCCCGAGACACCGCGGCCATGCTCGTGCCGTCCGGTCGCCGCCCTCACAGCGTCAGGCGGGCCATTCATAGAATTTGGAGTAAATGTTTTATGCTAAACGTCTCAAGCAATTTGAAAATTATAATAATTACGAAAATGTAAAAACGCCTGGATATTTTTTTTCTTCTTGCTTCTATATATTTCGTGTATGAATAGATACACCTTATATAAGAACATTTTAAGTTAGTTTCTGCACGCCACTGCTTCCGCGGGAAACTTGTTTAACATAAACATCACAGGGCACTCTACAATAGATTCCCATTAGTGAAGTAATCTTCGGAATTGGATCAGTAAATCCGAAGATTATCACCTGTATACAAACTCTCAATTACATTTCTTTATAAAATTAGTATAGGTTGTAATGTATTGTACTTAATGTATTGTACTTGAGTATTGCAGTGTTTCTATTGTACATTATTTTATGAGATTGCTTTCAATGGAAGTGTGCATCGTAAAAAATACAATGTACACTTTATCAAATCAAATAGATTTATGTAAATAGATAATTATAAGATAGTCGTAGCTATAGTTTGTGATGTTGGCTAAAGTTGTGTGCTGTACTTAGAAAGCTGACTAAGAAAGCTTGGGTTAACAGAAACCCATATCGGTATTTATTCTGCACCTCGATTACGACTTTGCCGGAGTGGATTTCATATTCTCCCTTACGAAATTCAACACCTGCTCCACCCCCATTGAAAGATTTTTCGATAATATATGTTTATGCATTCCATACTCTAGCGTTTGCCAGCGGCTTCGGTCGCGTGATGGTCAGATTATCCCACGGAAACATACTATAGTAAAATAAAAACTGGAACGTACTACCAAGATAAAAAGTATCATTTGTCCTAATCCAGGTCATGGCCTACCTGCCTCTCAAATTTCATCCAAATAATTTGATGAACCTTTCTTACCCGTGGATCATTAGGCAATTATTTGCAGACACATTTAAGAAGGCAGATTAAGTCTAAAGAGGTAAAACAGTTTAAAAGAAACGTACGCAGTTTATTAGAAAATAAATTGAAATGTAGATTTAGAATTCAGCTCAGATATCTTACAGAATGCAAAAATGGTTCTTTAAATTCCCAAATATTTGTTTTAAATACGGATATTCCTCCCAAAATTGTTTATTATTTGAGAAACTCGCTTGAATCTTTAAAAACTTTGCGCGAATACTACCCATTTCAATAAATAATTAAGATCGTAATAATTGAATTTGACAAATACTTAATATTGGTGGAATAGGGGTGTTGGAATTTGTAGCACATAATACATACTATGCACGTGAACGAAGTCGCGGGCGTAATCTTAGTCAGTCTTTAACATGAAAATCATAAAATATTTTTCTGTTAATATAAGGCGACTAATACGTAGTAAGGAGTAGATTTCCCCATAATTTGACTTGTGTGTACATGATCACAATCTGTGAATGTATGAGTATTACAAACTGGGGTTATCGTAGAGAATGAATAAATGAACTTAATCTCGATGCCGTATAAAGTTGTAAATTTCCTAAATGTGGCGTGTGTGCTCCATACTAGCACTTAAATACTGTGCGAGTGCTATAACAAAGTAGGTACAGAGAGATAATGAACAAACTGAGATAATCCAATGCCGATTCGGTGAGGGGCGACTAAAGTTGCATATTATAATTAGTATTTTACGAGTAGTTTACCTCGTGTACCCCATCTTAGCACTTACGTCTAATACATTAGGGACATTTTAGGATAGGTCAAATTAAGATAAAATTGTCATTTGTGTTGATACTACTTATAGGGTACGTCTTATTTATAAGGTAATCTCACGTCTTATCGATATCACTTTTCTTTTGCTCTCTATTAATAATATGTATGCATGATAGTATGTTCTATGGAAGGACCACTAAAGAATGAGCTTATGAAAAGTACGGAGGTGCAGGTATCTCATGTACTGACTGAGGTTTAAATATTGTCTAATGAATTCCAAAATCTATAAGTGACGTTCGCATTATTTTGTCCTTCAGATGATAGTGGTGTTAATTTTCTAGGCCGGAAAAAATATTTCACTTTTTGTTACTAATTTAATACTTTTATTTGTTACAAATATCTATCATAATTAAGTTATAACTTAATCTTATTGCACAAATATTTGTGCAAGCGATTGTTTACTTAAGTTTGATTTGGCGTTGTATGCGACTTGATACTGATGAACTGTGGTTTTCTAAAAGTAAAGAACTCGGTGTTCTTTGAAAATTTTGTTTGGGAGCTCTTGCTTATTAAGAATAATATACTATAATTTGAAGAACAAAACCTAATGAGTGCAACATACTCAAAGTTTTTTTGGCCAATACAAAATCTTGGCCTATTATTATATGACAATTAATTAACACAAAAACCTTTTTTGATTGTTTATGATATTATCTTTATACTAAGTAAATTAGGTGTTTTAGTGTGTTTTGCTAAATACATATTGTTATAAAACTCCAAATTATATAAATGTCTATATTCATAAATATAAGATGTTGTGATAATTGCACCGCTATTTGGTTAAAACTAAGCGGTGCTATCGAATATTGTATGATATGATATACTCATATATATATATATATATATATATATATGTGTTGCAGTCAAAACTCTTAACCAGTCAAAAGTACTTTTGACTAAGTGATTCCGTCAAAAGTGGTTTTGACTGGTTGTATCAGTCAAAAGCACTATGCTTTTGACTGACGCTTTATTGCAGTTAAAACTACTATTGACGAAGAGCGTCAGACAAAAGTACTTTTAACCGCAAATTTTCAGTTAAAACCACTTTTGACCAACCTGTTCAGTCAAAACTATTTTTGACTGATTTTGCTAGTCAATAGTACTTTTGACTGGTTTAGAGTTTTGACTGCAACATAAATATATTATGTACTTACCTAGTTGATATTTTGTTCTAAAAGATAATAGATACCTTTAATGATTTACTCACTAACATGTATTTATCACATTAATAAATAAATTTAAATTTATTCGATCGTTTTCTTGTCTACTTTCATAGTTATAATAATAACAGTCCGTACAGGTAAATAAATAAAACCGATGAAGGAAAAGTATACGTACAGGGTGTTCAGCTGAACTGTGGGACTCTCTATAAACACAGATCCAAGACTGGTGGAGACATATTCCGCTATTGCAAATACTAGTTTCTCCTCTTTAAGGCACTTTATTATCATTAATTTTTCAAATGGAGTCAACTTCTTGTTCCAATCTGTATCCAGGGGCATTACATTTCTTTTATCGACGTGGATGTCCTGGAAGCATTTAATAAATGTTATGAAGGTAAAAGTAAAGAAATGATTTTTCACGATTTTGGAGGCTCAAGTTTTCTATAAAATGTTCGTCAGAATTCGAGATATAGTCAAAGTACAAAATATTTACTTGGTGGGCGCTTTTATAATTCCTAAAGTGACGAAGTTATCGTAGATGTCCACGGCGCACAGTGGACTGTAAAACAAGCTTCCCTTTCGTAGGATTGTCGAAAAATAAAAAGGTTTGTTTTGACATTTCCAAGTATACAGTTTTGTTGACAACATCAATACTTCGTATATTACTAGTAGTCATGGATTTTTTTTTTCGATTCCTCACCATGGAATATGAGTTTATACATTTCAAATGTATGAAAATGGAATTTGATATCCTCATAACTTTTTTTAGTCTTGCAATGTAAAGCTGAAAATTTTAGGCGTTATTACCGAGTCTATAATGAAGCCATGTGAGTATTTTTTAGTCTTGCAATGTTAAGCTGAAAATTTTAGGCGTTATTACCGAGTCTATAATGAAGCCATGTGAGTATTGACCTTGACCCCGAAGGCGCCCGTTCGAAAGATATTAGCTATTTAAAAATCCACATTTCAGCGATATTGTTTTCTTCATAGTTTTTTTTTTGTCTTGCCTGGTTAAGCTGAAACTTCTAGATATTGTTACCGAGTCTGTAATAAAGCCACGTAATCTTTGATCTTGACCCTAAACCACCCCGTTCAAAAGATATGAATTATTTAAAAATGCATATAAATTGGGCGATATTAGTTATCTCATAACTTTTTTCGGTCTTACAATGTAAAGCTGAAAATTTTAGATATTGTTACCGAGTCTGTAATGAAGTCATGTGACTTTTGACCTTGACCCCAAACGCGCCCGTTCAAAAGATATGAAGTATTTGAAAATGCATATAAATTGGGTGATATTATTATCCTCATATTTTTTTTTGTTCTTGCATTGTAAAGCTGAAAATTTTAGATATTGTTACCGAGTCTGTAATGAAGCCATGTGACTTTTGACCATGACCCCGAACGCGCCCGTTTGAAAGATATTAATTAATTTAAAATTCATGCAATGTACCTCAAAAAGTCAGTTTCCTAATTTGTTTCTGCCCAGTATTGATACCAACAAACCCGTATAACTTTAACCTTGACAAAAAGCCAAACGTATGAATTTATGAAATATCAATATTTTGAAGATTTGGTCGTGGTGAAAATGGTTGGTGAAACCTTTATTGTATAGAATAACAAAGAATTCTGTAATTACCTAGGTAAGTACATATCATAAAATTCGCAGAAAAATGGGAACTGCACGTAAGTAGGTCTCCATTACTTGACAAACAAACTAATCGCCCTAATTAGCAAAACCAAAATATTTGAGCACACCTGTGGTATAACAATGGGAACCAAGTGCAGGTAGCGACTGTTGTAAGTTAGGCAGTCAAATTAGACAATATATGATATGTACTTACCTAGGTAATTACAGAATTCTTTGTTATTCTATACAATAAAGGTTTCACCAACCACTTTCACCATGACCAAATCTTCAAAATATTGATATTTCATAAATTCATACGTTTGGCTTTTTGTCAAGGTTAAAGTTATACGGGTTTGTTGGTATCAATACTGGGCAGAAACAAATTAGGAAACTGACTTTTTGAGGTACATTGCATGAATTTTAAATTAATTAATATCTTTCAAACGGGCGCGTTCGGGGTCAAGGTCAAAAGTCACATGGCTTCATTACAGACTCGGTAACAATATCTAAAATTTTCAGCTTTACAATGCAAGAACAAAAAAAAATATGAGGATAATAATATCACCCAATTTATATGCATTTTCAAATACTTCATATCTTTTGAACGGGCGCGTTTGGGGTCAAGGTCAAAAGTCACATGACTTCATTACAGACTCGGTAACAATATCTAAAATTTTCAGCTTTACATTGTAAGATCGAAAAAAGTTATGAGATAACTAATATCGCCCAATTTATATGCATTTTTAAATAATTCATATCTTTTGAACGGGGTGGTTTAGGGTCAAGATCAAAGATTACGTGGCTTTATTACAGACTCGGTAACAATATCTAGAAGTTTCAGCTTAACCAGGCAAGACAAAAAAAAACTATGAAGAAAACAATATCGCTTTTTTTTTTTTTTTTTTTTTTTTTTTTTTTTTCAGGATCGGAAATCATCAAATGACTTCTCCCGCTCTGGGCGGAGCGGGAGGGTGTGTCAGACTTTTACTGACTAAAACCCACCCGTGTTCCATCAGTTGCCCATGTGCCAGGGTCACGGTATCTCTTTCGAACAATCACGCGACCCCGGCAGGCATCGGTCCTAGTAGACCCCTACACTGCTGCTGACATCTCTTTGAGGCGCGCGTGGAACACTGCGCGCCGTCGACCCGAGCCTGGTCCTTACCGGGCGGCGAGCTACCCATTGCTCGCCACCCGCAAGCTCGCGCCTACGGTGGCCGGGAGTCCGCTATTGACTCCCGACGCCCGGGGCGTCTCCTCCTGCGGCGGCTAGGGACGTGAGGGCGCAGAGACTGCCACTCCCTCACGCGCCCCGCCTCCTCCTTCGCGAGCATTACTGCTTCGCAGAAGGAGGTGACGGCTTCCCATTCCCTCTCGCTCCGTACCATGGCTCGCACCAGGGCTGGACGCGAGAGGTCGCCGCCGCCGATCGCCTCCACGAGGACACGGCGGTGCTCCGCCCAGGCAGGGCACACCTCCACCGTATGCTCCACCGTGTCCTCCAGACGATCCTCGCAATGGAAACACCCGGACGTATCCTCCCGCTTTATCCTGAACAGGAACCCACCGAAGCACCCATGCCCGGTGAGAACCTGCGTCAGGCGGAAGGTGAGGACGCCGTGACGCCTCTCTATCCACTCCTCAAAGAGGGGACTTACCGCCGCAATAGTGGCGTGCCCAAAACAATATCGCTGAAATGTGGATTTTTAAATAGTTAATATCTTTCGAACGGGCGCCTTCGGGGTTAAGGTCAATACTCACATGGCTTCATTATAGACTCGGTAATAACGCCTAAAATTTTCAGCTTTACATTGCAAGACTAAAAAAAGTTATGAGGATATCAAATTCCATTTTCATACATTTGAAATGTATAAACTCATATTCCATGGTGAGGAATCGAAAAAAAAAATCCATGACTACTAGTAATATACGAAGTATTGATGTTGTCAACAAAACTGTATACTTGGAAATGTCAAAACAAACCTTTTTATTTTTCGACAATCCTACGAAAGGGAAGCTTGTTTTACAGTCCACTGTGCGGCGTCTCGATAACGATAACGGAAGTAAAATTTATGGAAATATATGAAGACGCTTTCAAATTTAAGTTTACAATAAAAAATATAAAGCGCACAATAGTACGAACTGTCCTGAGCTTCTGCTAATCATTATCCCACTCCTCATTACCCATACAGCCCGCGTATAATTCTACCACTGTGAAATTAGGTCCCAATTGCTGCACAGTGGTACACAGTTTATATTTCGATTGCATAAGATCAAAAGAGCGTTTGAGTGACTGACACTGGCTTGGCCATCATCAGGGATTTTACTTTTGATTACACAAAAAATTGTGCTAATTAGTCGAAATTAGTCGCCAAATACTAGAACTAGTCGGTCACTGGTTCAAAAGATTAAGAGTTTATTGGTGGACGATCTGGAGTCAGCTTACCCCAGCTCTGCCCATTTGAATCTCAAAAACTAGGGCTCCTAGCGAAGATCTGTTTTCTCCCAAATTTAGTTGCTAATTAGTCGCCAAATATCAGAATATTTCGGTCACTGGTTCTAAACTTATAAGCATTTCCAGGTGGCCGATCTGGAGAGAAGTCCCCCAGCTTGGTCACATTTATATCTCAAAAACTGCGGCACCTAGCGGAGATCTGTTTTTCGTCAAATTTAGTGGGTAATTAGTCGGAATTAGTCGCAAACTCACAGATTTATTTGGTATGTAATTGAAAAGATATTAAAGAATTCAATTTCTCTATACATTGGTACTAAACTAACTTTTGAAACATTGAACGAATGTTTCTGATATTTGGCCACTGATTTCGGCTAATTAGCGACTAATTTTATTGTGTAATCAAAATTAAAATTCCTGATGGCTAAGCCAGTGTCCGTCCATGAGCGTTATGTTTGTGAGTGGAATGCGATCATTTGGCTGTGTAAATCATTCGTTACTGTTTGATGCTTACTTTATGTCCCTCTCGAAATTATGTACAGACGCCAGCAGGTCAAGCCACCCCAATCTGTCAAATTTTACCAATCGAAAATTAACCTTCCACTATTGTGATATAAGGTTGAAATTATATTAAAGAAATTTGACAGATTGAGGTAAGTTGATGTGCTGGCGTCTGTACCTACCCGTGCGGACATTCTGAAAGCCTAGTTTCAGAGCGGCAAAATTGTATTACGCGAATTCTTTCAACTGCAATGGTTCCTCTGGTGTACTCGGACACTTAGGATCTGACGCAGATATAGCAGCAAGATGCTCGAGTCTTAAATGCAACATATAATTATGTGCGGCATGCGCGCGCATATGTTCCTTGCAGCCACGCGGGACGTAAAGCTGTTGCATGAGCATGCCCGAGCGTGTGCGAGTCGACACTTGCGAACAGATACCACGGCACTTTAGGAAAACCCCCTTACAAGGCAAAAAATCATCCAAGGAGGTTTTCAAATTGTTCATAATCCATTTTTTTAAGGAGTAGGTACCTTACGCAAGAATCAAACCTAAGCGGAGTATGGAATTTCCCAAATAGGTAAGTAGGTACCTACACATCTTTCTTGCCAGGCTGTTTCTACCTGTACCGTCCCTTCAAGGTCCTGTCGTGTTTTTAGGGTTCGGTAGCCAAATAGTAAAAACAGAACCCTTATAAAGTTATAACTTCGTCAAATCCGTTTGACCATTCGTCCTGATGACACTCAGCCATTTGTGTCCGTATGGATTAAGGAGCCATATCTCATATTTAAACGCGGGTAATACAAATATTTAGTAGTAAATAAGCCGATTTTGTAGGTCCGATCCCGGATTTTGTAGTAAAACCATAGTAAAACCCATAAAAAGATACAGGACGTTTCAGGTGGCTTCTCAATTCAGACGCGTCTGGATAGAGGAGCCACTTTAGAGCTCGAAAACTAGCCGATGGACATTTCTAAAAAGTTGGTAGAAGTTATAAGAAGTAATGGATTTGTGTGGCTGAATTTGAGATAGCTATAGTGCTTTGACAGTGCTTTTATCATAATCCAGAAAATTCCCCGCGTTGTTTTGTACTTTGTTTTTCACAATTTGTCGGCGTGATTAATATGTAGGTATACCAGTTGGCGTAGCTAGGGATTTAGTCTGGGGAGACCAGCCGTCCAGCTGAATTAACAACAGCGATTATGAGAGATCATAAATGACGTATAGTAATATCCATACATTATAAATGGGAAAGTGTGTGTGTCTGTTTGTCCGTCTTTCACGGCAAAACGGAGCGACGAATTGACGTGATTTTTAAGTGGAGATAGTTGAAGGGATGGAGAGTGACATAGGTTACTTTTTGTGTCTTTCTAACTCCCCACTTCCCTAAAATGGGGGGTGGAACGCGCTAATCTCAGGAAGTACTGGTTCGAATTGAAAAATTCTTTTTGAGTCGGGTAGCCTATTTATTGAGGAAGGCTATAGGCTATATAACATCACGCGACGATCAAAAGGAGTGGAGCAGCAACAAAAAAATGGACGAAAACTGGCAGGCTGCGATGCGACGGGAAGGGTCAGGGGAACTGCCGGGGTCGCGTGATTGTTCGAAAGAGATACCGTGACCCTGGCACATGGGCACATGGGCAACTGATGGAACACGGGTGGGTTTTAGTCAGTAAAAGTCTGACACGCCCTCCCGCTCCGCCCAGAGCGGGAGAAGTCATTTGATGATTTCCCATCCTGAAAAAAAAAAGGGTCAGGGGAAAAAAATATTTGACGCGGACGAAGTCGCGGGCAGAAGCTAGTAATAAATAAACCCACCAATAGTATTTCATGGAAAGTAAGATGCCAAGGCTTATCTAACATTTTCACTATTAAAAAGTTTTCGGATCTAAAGTTGAGCCAAGCCTGTACTAACCCTATGAAAGCTAACCATCTTTCTCCCAGACTGGAGCGGGCTGGGGCTGCATTAAAGCGGCTTCTGCCCAATCTGCGGCACGGCGGACAGAGCTCCGGCAGGATCTCATGGCGACATGGCGGATACGATTGTCGCAACCCAGCGTTGGGCACGCCACAATTGCGGCGGTAAGTCCCCTCTGAGGAGTGATAGAGAGGCGCCACGGTGTCCTCATCTTTCGCCTGTCGCAGGTTCTCACCGGGCATGGGTGCTTCGGTGGGTTCCTGTTCAGGATAAAGCGGGAGGAAACGCCTGGGTGTTTCCATTGTGAGGATCGTCTGGAGGACACGGTGGAGCATACGGTGGAAGTGTGCCCTACCTGGGCAGAGCACCGCCGTGTCCTCGTGGAGGCGATCGGCGGCGGCGACCTCTCGCGTCGGGCCCTGGTGCGAGCCATGGTACGGGGCGAGAGGGCATAGGAAGCCGTCACCTCCTTCTGCGAAGCAGCAATGCTCGCGAAGGAGGAGGCGAGGCGCATGACGGAGTGGCATTCACTGCGCCCTCACGTCCCTAGCCGCCGCAGGAGGAGACGACCCGGGCGTTGGGAGTCGATTGCGGACTTCGGCCACCGTAGGCGCGAGCTTGCGGGCGGCGAGCAATGGGTAGCTCGCCACCCGGTAAGGACCAAGCTCGGGTCGACGGCGCGTAGTGTTCCACGCGCGCCTCAAAGAGATGTCAGCAGCACTGAAGGGTTCTGCTAGGACCGATTCCTGCCGGGGTCGCGTGATTGTTCGAGAGAGATACCGTGACCCTGGCACATGGGCAACTGAAGGAACACGGGTGGGTTTTAGTCAGTAGAAGTCTGACACGCCCTCCCGCTCCGCCCAGAGCGGGAGAAGTCATTTGATAAAATCTTAGTCAAATTATACAGCTTGGGGGTTTCGGGGCCGTCGCAAAGCGATACCTATGGAACTAGAAATTAAGTCACTGTATGGTCTTTAATGTAATGGAATAGACCAAGCCATATATTTTTACGAAGATGTAAGATGGGCTTGGCTCTATATGAGATCTGATAACTTTTTAACAGTGAAAGCGTTATTTAAGTCTGCATGAAATGTTTTCGATGGGATATGATTTTTCATTTGTAGCGTGCTCTATTTTATTAATGCTGAAAAAAAAAAAAAACTGGAAATGTATGTACTGAACGTAAGAAGTGTCCTAGAGATTTGAGGAGTGAGTCAATCAGTGACGAAATCTATGTTTTTAGGTCCAACTAAGAAAATATAATTGTTCTCTAGAGCAGGTTTTTTTGGTAGTCACAACTGTGCCACGCCTGGGCAAAGGATTCTCCATCGTCCGTCCATATTTTGCGAATCCGCGAGATGGCGGGACGCGCTGTATAGGTTCCGTCAAAACTGGAAGGAGGTATTTTTACCGCGGGAAAATATCTTTTCAGGTGGGCAAAGAAGTTTGTAAAAGGCCCTAAGCAATCTTATACCTGTGCCAAATAACAGCTTTCTACTGTACTATTACTAAGACTCTCTGAGCTAAGTCGTGGATAGATAGACGGACGCACATCATCATTTCAGCCGCAAGACGTCCACTGCTGGACTTAGGCCTCCCCCAATTTGAGGGGCTTTGGCATAATCGCCACGCTTGGCAGGCGGGTTGGCGATCGCAGTATGGTGGTAAAATGCATAGAGAACGCTGCTGCCCATTCTCTAGTAAATCCCTTAGTCGTCTTTTACGACACCCATGGGAAGAAATGGGGTGGTGTTATTCTTTACGTCCGGCACCACACGGTACGGCGGACGCACATGGCGAAACTATTTAAGGGTTCCTTATTGGCAAACCTTAAAGCGATTATCATTTTCGGTCACTGAATAGACACACACACCACAGTGTGTCTATTGCTCTTAATTATTTTTTGTCAGTTGCGGTCGATCTCCTAGTAATATTATCAATGTTTCAATCACACTGTAGACGGTCGATGTTCGCATCAATGGTTATCTACGATAATATTGACAATTTCGGTCTGGTGGGACCGAAATTGTCAATATTTTATCTTTTGATAAGACGTTTGCTTTTTCTGCTACTGAGTTTTTTATGGAATCCCGAAGACTCAGATCTAATTTGACCAATCAGATGCAATTGTAAGCCCTATCTACATTTAAAGTGAGTAGTGACGAATCTATTGCCGGACTAATTTCGGAAAGTGATGGAACCGCCCTAACACTTGAAAATGTGCATCCTAATTATATGTATCAATTCTGGCGGCGTTTTCAAACTAACAAAAATATATACCTATAGATTGTGACAGAACAATCTTAAGGGCACCAAATCGTATTGATTGTGACGTCCAATCAACTGCGTAATAAGTACTTCTTATTTCCCCAAATAAACATAGATTTCCGCGGGCGAATTTTGTCCGAGCATGCTCGCGCAATTGCCGCTCAGACGGGCAGACCCTAAACGACTTTTTTTGCCGACTAGCGATAGAGCTACAAAAAATGTAGCTCTATCTTAAAAAAAACACTTACCAAACTGTATTTTCCAAGTGTAATAGGAATTTTCTTTAAACAATCTTCAGGTAGTCCCTCGAAATTTTCGTCAGTTTCATTCAGGTGATTAGCGGCTAGCCACATTAGTTCGGTCATCGCTTCAACTGGAGGTTTCTTAGGTGGCACCTGGTATTATTAAATTGTTTTTATTTTTCTTTTATTTTAAGAGACTTTACGACCTTACACACGGGCCGGACCCAAGTGTGTAAGGGGGAATTTATATTGAAAAGGTAGATGATAGGGTGGACTTTAACTGTTGAAGCTACCTATAGGAAATTGTTGTTAGGAGGCTGTCTTTCCTTTTGAACGGTTGATAACTGTATCTCAGATTTCAGAGAAATTGTACAAGGTCACAATAAGTAATTCATCATCACCATTCTACTGCCCTAATCCTAATTTATTTGAAGTCGACGCAACGTGTCTTTTTCCTCCACACTTTTCCATTAGTCGTCATTTCGGTAGTCACCCCCTTTCTATCTATATCTTCATCCACACAGTCCATCCATCGCTTCTTTGGTCTTCTACTCTTATAGCCAAAGACATTCATACTCAAAACGTTCCTCACGACATGTTCCTCATTCCTCCGTATCACGTGCCCGTGCCATGACAGCCGATTTCCACACAACTTTTCAGTCATCGGTGTCAATTTCAGAGTTCCTCTTATGATGGTACTCACTTCTTATTCTATCCATTCGTGTAACACCACACATCCTCTTAACATTTCCATATCAGCTGCATGCAATTGCCTTTCATTAATCCCTTTTGAAGTCCAACATTCTGACCCCTTATAGGGACAATTAGGTACTCAAAAACTAAGTCAGTATCCTAAGAACGTTTCCCGGTAGCTACAATGATTGTAGATTGGTAGTCAGCCTCCAAAACATGACAAGGACAAGAATTCATTTGATTGTAAACATAACATAAATAAACATAAATGAACTCATATTAATATTAATTATTATTACCGACCCCCATGCAACTCAAGTGGTGTCGGTCTCTCCGCTATTATGATTACTGTCATTAAATCAGATTTAATAAGTAGGTATTTATAACAGTTGCGTGGCAAAAGCACACAGAACACACACATAGCCTTAAACCAGACAAACAAACGGTAGAAGTAATGTTACTCAGAGAATTTGGTTTAAAACGATCTTTGGAAACTCCACTCCTAAGCGCTTTTTATACAACCGAAGTCGCCAGCCACTGCTAATAAGAGATAAAAAAGAGAACAGCGCCACCGTATGCACCAAAATTTCCAGAACAAAAAAACAACATATTTTGTACTTACCACTGATGTACCGGCGGGTCCTCGTAGAACAAAATTCCACTGGTCTGGGGTAACGATGCCGGCATCCAAGAAAATTGCCATGTTCAGAAGAAAACTGAAAACCAGCTTGTGCCGTTCAAATAGTCCCCTGGACACGTTCCGGTATACAGAGAGAGTGATTTCACGACGTAGGATATCCAGCCTGGTTTCCAGTACGTCACTTTTTTCGCTCTTTTCTATGACTTGATTGAAGACCTGCAATGATAAGCTGGAGGTACCTGTCGCGCGGCAGTAAAAGCATGTAGTGGTGCACACATGGCACTGAACACCTCACAGACAAATAGTGACATAGTCTTTGAAGCGCTCGCTTACTCTTACCTTTTACAAGAAGTACCTATCTATCGAATTATCTTGGACTCAGCTACTTGCAATGTAGTATTGGGGTTTGAAAATTCAACAAGAGCATTGAGGAAGCCAATGTCTAGGATAGACGTTCCTAAAATCCTTCGGAATTGGTGCCTTAACTAAATAATTCAAACACGCAGTCACTATATTTTTTTGAACGCTGTGTTGTTTATTGTCTAGGTCAATAATTTGTTTCATATACACTGCCGACGGAAAGTTTCCGGACAAGATGAAAATTTATTAAAACAATTATTAAAAGTAATATAAATCAAGTTAAAATAAGTTTTATTTTAAAAATATTAAAACATAACATTCTACGATTAAAACCATCCAAATTTAATATCTCTTTCATTTTATCATCATCATCATCATCATTTCAGCCGAAAGACGTCCACTGCTGGACATAGGCCTCCCCCAAGCACCACCACCTCGACCTGTTCTGTGCCTCTCGCATCCAACGCATTCCTGCGGCCTTCACCAGATCATCGGTCCATCTTGTGGGAGGCCTTCCAACGCTACGTCTTCCAGTACGCGGTCGCCACTCCAGAACTTTCCGACTCCATCGGCCATCTGTTCTGCGAGCAATATGCCCTGCCCACTGCCACTTAAGTTAGGCAATTCTTCGGGCTATGTCGGTAACCTTGGTTTTCCTACGGATCTCATCATTTCTGATTCGATCACGTAGGGAAACTCCAAGCATAGCCCTCTCCATTGCTCTTTGGGTGACTTTGAGCCTTCTTATGAGGCCCATTGTGAGCGACCACGTCTCAGTACCATATGTCATCACTGGCAACACACACTGGTCAAAGACTTTTGTGTTCATTTTATACTGCTACACTTTCTTTTCATCAAAGAAACCACCTCTGACCGCCACTAATTTTTTTACTACTCGCGGCATTCTTTCCATAAGTTTTTTTCCATAAGTCTTCGAAGTACCAGGTGGGCATAACTTGGTAGGAGCTCGCCTAAAATGGGTGTGTGGTAGCTAGAAAACGCTTTATGTTTTGAAAGTACTAGGTTGGCATAATTTGGTAGGAGCTCACCTATCATGGGTGTGTGGTAGCTAGAAAACGCTTTATGCCTTCAAAGTACCAGTTTGTCATAACTTGGTCTAACATGGGTATATGGTACTTGGTGCTCTTTGCTTTGTGTTGGTGGGATCTGATAAGTTAACACAACATTTATTGATTCTGAGGCGGTACGAAGTTCGCTGGGTCAGCTAGTAAATTAATAAAAATAAAAATAAAATATTTTGACTACAAGATTGCTGGAAGTAATGCCACAAAACATGAAAATTCACTTACCGTCAAAGTAATATAATTATTATTTATTTATTATTAGCCGTTGCTGTCCCACTGCTGGGCGAAGGCCTCCCTACTCTTTCCACGTCTCTAAGTAATATAATTATTTGGAAATAATTAAATCACTGCTAGAGATCGAAAAAATGCAAAAACGAATCAAATTTTTATAAGAAATAGAAAAAAGAAAATTAAAATGTTCACTTCGTTGCATGCCATAAGTACGTACTAAATTTTACGGCTGACGATTTTATTTTGTTTTTCACAAACAGTGCGCAGGGACAGGGACGAATGTCAAAGACATGATCGTACACACTTTGTAAACTAACATAGCATTTTTGTTATAGATCAAGCTAATGTGTTTATTTATCACATTTCAGTTAAAAGGTAAACAAGAAGCTTGTCCGTAAACTTTCCGTCGGCAGTGTATGTAACATATCAACACTTCTTTATCAGTAGTTTTGGTTCATTACCTAAAAGTCTAACATCAAAAGTACCTATGATAATTCTATTATTGACTATTAATGTCCGGCTGAGCAGGCTTAATCAAATCAAATTAAACAAGGCTACGAACAGCACTTTGCGTACAAAAATATATAGGATAGTCTCCCAAAACTCCCGCCCTTCACCACTTCCTAGTGCTTTAGCTGGGAAGAAGTAGTGGCACAACAAACACTGTAGCAACACAGCTGTCTGTTTAGTTAGATAAACTTGACTCTATACAATAGTAGGTAGGCAAAGTAATTAATAATATTGTTACGTGACACAGAACATTAAAGTAAATCATTTGCTATATCATGACAGTATAGGTACCAACCAATAAAATAATAATACTCAAACAAGAAAATAAACCATTTAAAAACGTAAATAAAGCAAAATATTAGGAGTTAAAGTATGAAATTGTCGATTTATACTGCAAAATTAAAACTCGTTTTTTCAAAGATGTAAGATGCATATTTAATTAATTAAAATATTTATCCTCATTTATCCATACATTTCTGTAATCTAATCGGAAGTTCATTTATGCCTTTGCGATAGAACTCTGAGGATCTAGATCCTACAAACTGTGTGAAAGCATTTGGTGCTGCCTCCTGGAAAGATTTTTTTTACCACGAGGAAATTGTCCACATCACGAAGAGAATGGTAGTCTGTTGGAGCAAGGTCTGGCGAGTAGGGAGGATGACAAATGGCTTCTAACTGCAGCTCTTGTAGAGTTACAAATAGACTACAGGCCGATGTCAAAAAATGGATGGGTCATATGAACCACCAGGTGACGTATACAGGACGATATAAGAGCATAAAATAATAAGATTCAGCACAATGCCGTCACTTGTAAGCTATCCAACTGAGTGCTGGTGAGAATTCAAAAGTGCAGGTAGAGTGAGTACATTTTGGTCATATATTTTTGTACGGCATTTTTACCATGGATAGAGCCATGAAAAATAATAAGAAAGCGCGCAGTGTCGTAAAAAAATGGTGCGCCACGAAGTCGGTATTTTTTTTTTTGATTTTATGACAATTTTCAGGGTAAATTTGGTCATTTCATTCTGTACGGCATCGGTTTCATACTGTTTCAATACAGCTTCTAATCCATTATTCCGTAACGCCGCGCCGTACAAAATCATGCGACAAGGGGAAAAAAACTCGGGTTGCAACCCCCTCTCTTTCCGTGGTCCGGGGGGTGATTTGAAACAACATAAAATTAATTGATTTTGAAAGTATTTTATGTATTGATAATATTTTTTTACATGCCGTACATTTTCGTTGGTCCAAAGGTTTGTAGGGTTCAAAGTGTTCCGACACAGATATTCTCGTCATATTATTAGGTAATATGAAACAAATCCTAGTAAAATGTGGGCGAGAATCAGTTCAATGTCGATCGCAAAATATGGATGCAACTCGGAACCGGTAATCACGTGAAAAACATTGACGTTTGTGCTGTGTACAGAGACTTGGGCGAAAAGCTCTGTTCTTCGTTGGCTGCATTCCATGCTTTTACGGGATGCGACTTCAATTCCGCATTTTATAGGAAGGGTAAAAACAGACCATTAAAAGTATTGGAGAAATCTGGGAAGTTTCAAGACGCATTTATTGAAATATACTTTTAATAAATATACATAATACTTTTGTTGCAAATCTACTACTCATGGAAAAAACTTTCAATGTTCTGCAAGAATATGTATGCGTTTTATACAACGTAAAAGCAAGAAAAACAGTCAACGAAGCAAGGTGTATCATATTCGATAGGATTTATACACCGAAAAGCTGTAATGAATGAATGCTTTCAAAAAGACAACTATGAAATTGGAAACAATGTCGTTTCCCCCTTGTTTCCGGGAGTTAAAACAACATATGAAGAGAAGTACCTACATAGCATGAGTTAAAAACATATTGGAATTAATTAGTACCTAAGCTAGATATTAAATTAAGATAGTAGGTATTTAAGTGTAATTGTACTTACTTACCTAATTAATAATGTACACAAGTAATCTGTGGAAACTTTGTGGATTGTACATTTACCCATTCGTTTTCCCATATTTTATTGTAACAGTTATTGTACAATTGTTTGTTTTTCCCAAATAAATAAAATAAATAAAATAAAATAAAATAGCACAGATTTGGTGTAATGCCTACAAACAAATACTGTCGACCTTGTTACCAATAAGCTATGGATGGATTTTCAATGACGGTCGGTACGATTTCAACTGGTTCCACGGCGAGGAATGCCCCCAAAAAGTCTGTGACATAATGGAACCAGATGAGGAATCAGGCGAAGAAATTGATGACGTCATAGGTAAATAAATAAATCTTTACATCTTTAATCTGTACGTAAGACTTTGATTTTGACAAAAACTTATTCATGTTTCAGAAAATGATAGAGAAGACAATTCGGACGTCGATGAAGACGTTGATTCCGATAACAACTCAGCGGCTGATTCCGATACTGAATAATTTACATAAAAACCTTATTTTTTCTAAAAAATAGTTGTTTTATTTATTCACATCTTTACAATGAAACAAATCAATTATATACATGTATCAAATCAATAATGTTTGAAGTATATATTAAACCAAAAAGTATACAAAACTGTTGATACTGGGATTTACAGTTTCAATTCTTGGTTATTATTTACACACCCTTTCACTTCAGTTAGACGTCATAATGATTTTATCATATTATCAATTGTTATCTTCAAAAATATGTTAATACCGTACAGTATCAGATGGCCATAAAGCAACACCCTTAAAATGGTAGCGTCATTTTCATCAGCCTAAAAGATATGGTCTGCATTAAAATGTACGGCATCATTTTTTCCTAATTTATGTATCTTAGTGCTATTCAAAACAAGGGCAAAATGTAGAAAATTGCTAAATTTTAGTAATCTATGAATATTTAAACTTTTACAATAATTTGAAAAAAATCAGTTTTTGTATTTCTCTATAATTTTTTTTGAACAGTTTCTTTTGAACGGCAATACTATATAACAATTGTATTTTACAATATCATGTTAAAAAAAAGTTGCCGTACAGAGTCAAATGATTTTACAGCTTTTTTAAATCAAATATACCATGAAATTAAGATAATTATTAATAAACATTAAAATGAACAATATTTTTTTGACGGCATTATTTTTAATAGTACTTTTGAGTGTTAGATAATGTTTTGAAACCGAAGCCGTACTTTTTCAAATCACCCCCCGGACCACGGAAAGAGAGGGGGTTGCAACCCTCGTTTTTTGCCCCTTGTCGCATGATTTTTGTACGGCGTTACAGAATAATGGATTAGAAGCTGTATTGAAACAGTATGAAACTGATGCCGTACAGGATGAAATGACCAAATTTACCCTGGAAATTGTCAGAAAAAAAAAATACCGACTTCGTGGCGCACCATTTTTTTAAGGCACTGCGCGCTTTCTTATTATTTTTCATGGCTCTATCGATGGTAAAAATGCCGTACGAAAATATATGACCAAAATGTACTCAATCTACCTGCACTTTTGAATTCTCACCAGCACTCAATTGGACAGCTTACAAGTGACGGCATAGTGCTGAATCTTATTATTTTATGCCCTTATATCGTCCTATATACGTCACCTGGTGGTTCATATGACCCATCCATTTTTTGACATGGGCCTGTAGTCTAAAAGGTGTCTGGTGTCTTGCTTTATCATGGAGCAATAATGGTGAAGATCGATTCACGAGTCGGGACTGTTTCACAACCAGTAACGCCATCATTGTTCGAAGTTCGGCACAGTAAATATCTGTTGATATTGCTTTACCAGAGCTGAGAAAGCTATAGCAAATGAAGAGACCACCAAACAGTCACCATTATTTTTCGCTTACGCTTATCGTAAAGGAACCACTTTTACACATGTCACAATTTGATCTAATATTCCATCATTTCTGTACCGATTCAACAAAGCAGCGCAAGTTTCAACACGCGTTTCCTTCTGCAGATCAGTCAAATCATGAGGCATTCATTTTTCACAAAATTTAAACTCGTCTTTTGCCAAGATGTAATGTTTTGCTAATATAAAAAAAATATTTATCGTAGCAAAACAATACATCTTGGCAAAAGACGAGTTTTAATTTTGTAGTATAAATCGTCAATTTCTTACTTTATACCCCTAAAACAAAAATAAAAACCTCCAGGCATAAGGGTGTGACAGCTTACATATGCAATGCACAATGCTGGATTATGTTCACGTAGCTGTTACGACCCGAGTTACAAGTCGAGGCCACAAATTACACACCTACTAGGACCATCGACGTAAAATAAATAAACAGGTAGGTAATTATTAACAACAATAACAAAATGACAAAATGGACTGCCTCGTTGGTCTAGTGGTAGCATGCGCTACTGCTGAGCATGAGGTCCTGGGTTCGATTCCCATGTCGGACAAGTGTTATTGGGTTTTTCCATCTGGAATTTCTCTGTAGCAGCCCGGAGTCTGGATTGGTGCCCGGTGGATGGCAATAGGCTCGCCCCCTATTACATATGGGACTTAAACATAACAGGCGAAATGTGGGTGTACTAAAAGGTACACCTCTGCCTAACCCTTCGGGGAAACAAGGCGTGATGTTATGTTATGTTAATAACAAAATCTGAACAGAGTGCATCTCAGAGCGTCGGAAATCGAACAGTGTATTTTACTGTTCGATTTACAACTCTCGGAAGCGCGTTTTAGATTCAGTCCGTGATAAAATCCCGCCGCATTATATTACGTCCGCATGTACGACGACTAAGGGCGCATGACGAATTTATTACCGATTCCTCAGGCAAGAATCATAATTTCAGCCGAAAGACGTTCACTGCTGGACATAGGCCTGCCCCAAAAGGGAGTTTGCCATAATCGCACGCTTAGCAGGCAGGTCGGCGATCGCAGTATGGTGGTAAATTGCAAAGAAAACGCTGCTGCCCATTCTCTAGAAAGTCCCTTCGTCGTCTTTTACGCAAGATCTGATCAATTGTCCCTTTCGTCCACTTTCGTAACTGAATTTTTGTAACCAGCTACGAACATGGAATTTTCTTCCTGTTTGATAACTGGCTACGAAAACAGAATTATTTTTCTCTTTTTGTAACTGGTTTTCGTAACCAACTTGGAATTATTTTTCTCTGTTCGTAACTGGTTACCAATACAATAGAATTGCATTATTTTTAGTAACTAAAAAGTCTGTTATATAAAACACAATGACAAAGAAATATTTTTTTGTTTTAATCGTCACTTGAAATACATGTAGACATATATACTTTTACGGTAAAAAAAACAAAACTCTAATTAACAATAAAAATAATAATTTTATTAACATTTAAGTAATAATTTTTCGTTTTCTGGAAACTTATATGGAGAAATCCTAAACTAAACCTTATATGGAGGAATTATTTCCAAACAGTGCGCAACAGTTATAATATTATTTTCGTAGCCAGTTATCAAACAGGAAGAAAATTCCATGTTCGTAGCTGGTTACGAAAATTCAGTTACGAAAGTGGACGAAAGGCAATTGTCGAGGTCGCTAGCTAACCACATATTGCAATACAAATCATCATGAAAAAAACATTGCAGCGAGTAGATCATGTCAATAACTAATGAAACTCCATAGTACAGGCGAGTTCGCGTCACGATTCTGTAGACGCAGCTTAGGTATTCAAATCACAGGACCTGCTCGTTACGGGTGACAGCCTTCGATAACAAATAAGAAATTGATAAACTGCCTACTAACCTGGTTGAAGTACTTCAGTGAGAACTGGTACATGGGGTCGATGTCTGCTAGTTGCGCCACAGCAAAGTACAGGACGGCCCCCCGGGTGGCTACCGTGCGGTACTTCTCACGAGCTGCCGATATGTTCAACTCCGTCGCTTCTGTTTCTTCTAGACGAGCGTTTATTATTTCTGAAGTTTCCTACAGGCAATCAAACCCATTTAATTATTTTCGTTATCGGCATTATTGTTCTTTAATCTTCTAAGCTCGTCCTGGGCGTGATCAGGTCGGTATTGATTTGCTCATTTTTTTTTTAGTTTAGGTGGAATTGGCTGACTTCACCTTCAATCAACCTCCCTTTAGGCGTCATCTGAGTATTAACGTGTATATTTATTCTGTGTAAAACTTTCCTTCTTTTGTCATATCATCATTCACATAACAAATTCATTAATTCTTTGATTTCCCTAAAATATTATTAGATTATTTAGGAAGGTATTAGAATATCTCCCTAAATGTTTTTAATCAAGCTTAAGCTTTTCTCCCATATCATACGAAACAAACTTTATATAAAACCTTTGCTTTGCGTATCCTTACTTTACTCTCGTTAAGCGTTTCTATCAGCTCTTCGTCATCCAGAATGTTTCCAGTTGAAGCGTATAGCAATCTGAGGATTTTGTCTTCAATCTCAAGAAGAGTTGCTTTGTCGGCGTTGATACGAACTATAAGCTCAGTTCGCGAAATCTCTAGATCTGGGCGTTCCAATCTTACGACGTCGCTAAGAACAGAAAATTTGAGTTAAAACATCATCATGAATTTCGACTACAATTTAATCAGACTAGAAAATCATATTGGCTTTCTATAACCTTTCTTTTTTCATATTGTTTCATAGGATTTATTTCCATGCAAATTATATCCCTGAGGTGTGGTAATTTCTGAAGGGGCAATTTCCGCAACTTATCTATGTTGCTGCAGGAAAACGTTGTCATGTGTAAGTGGGTGATTCTTTGAAACACAGTTTTGAAAATATTTTCATTGAAGAACATAAGAAAGTAATCTCCAATTGAAAATATCCTTTGCAGGTGTTCAGGCCGCCGGGCACTAGGGGCCGTTTTTTGTTTGTGCTCGTCATTATTTGGGCCAAGCGTGGCGATTATGGCAACCCCCCCCCACAGTATAAAATGCATAGAGAAAGCTGCTGCCCATTCTCTAGTTTGTCCCTTAGTCCCCTCTTACGACACCCACGGGAGGAAATGGGATGATGCTATTCTTTACGTCCGGCACCACACGATAGTGAAGAAAGCTGGGCTACGCATACTAAAATCCACGATACAATAGGTAGGCTGCCTACCTATTGTATCGTGTAATAATCGAATTCATTAGGTACCTACGCAAAGAGACCTCACCATTTAAGTCACGTGACTAAGTGCCACTGTACCCATCCTATGTGAAAAAGACTAAACGGGGAAATCCCGCAGCCCGCGATAACCAATGTAGGGTGTTGCCAACTTTGCAACGCACGCTTTACGCGGGAAAAAAAATTGCTTTTTGTGACTACTGCCATTTCTAAAAAACAAAAAAATTGGGAAGTTTTTATTAATTTTTGCTTACGCACGTCGGGGGCCCCCGTGGCCCGGGCCCCGTATAATTGATACGGCAGATACGGCGGTAGCTACGCCCCTGGGTAGGCAGAATGTTGCCCTGAGCAAAGTATACCCATAAACATATAGCTACAACGTCTGCGAATGCAAATAGAAATAGCTACAAGTATTGATCGGTAACGTTATCGGTAGCTGCTACAGTTAGTTAGCAGCCCTATGAGACTTAGTGAATAATTTACTGAGAGGCTTGTTAAACGGGTATGAAAATAACTTTTTATTAATAAATAAAAGATCAACTAACGCCAATAACTGATCCTCGAGGCCAGACAGAGTCACAGTGAAGTTGACCAGGGTCACTTGAATGCAGATTTCCGGCAGATAATGAGGGTTCGCCAGTTTTGTAGTGAGGTACAAACGGAAGTTCGTGTCGTACTCTATATCGCTGTCCCCCAAGTGGATGAGTAGTCTGCCTGCCTGTTGATTTATGATTTATTAACCTATTTTCATTGATAATTCGTTTTAACTAGAAGAAGCACGAAGCTGTGACTATACAGAATAAATGTGTCGCAATTTCAAAGGTGTAGTGCGGGCGTGAATAAAAAGAAACTACATAAGACTTCAGTATTTCGAGTTTTTGCTATAGAGTTACCTGCATAAAAGTTTGCTTTAGAAGGACCGGCGCTAATGTGGCCTCAAGGGTCTCCCCAAGGTCTTCGATGAGCATTGGCCAACCAAGTCGAATACAATTCTCCAGGATCCGCAGGTAGCTCGTATCGATGAGTTTTGTTATCATGAGACCATTTTCTTTCTCCATGTTTCGTATCCATCTGTTAGCCTGCGAATTTAAAACTTATTTAATACTAGGACTTAGTATTATTGCTATAATTTATCAACAAATAAAAATCCATACTAATATTATAAATGGGAAAGGGTGTGTGTCTATTTGTCCGTCTTTCACGGCAAAACGGAGTGACGAATTGACGTGATATTTTAAGGGGAGATCGTTGAAGGGATGGAGAGTGATATAGGTAGGTTACTTTTTTTAAATTTGGCTGCGGTGAGTTTAGAAAAGCCGTGCTTTTCCCATGGACAATTGTATGTAGCATGTTCGCGTGTGTCCAATGCACAGAATCTTTACATTCTATCCCCAAATGGAAAGACATATAATATCGTCTACAGTAGTGTATTAAAACAACATTCTGTTCCGAGTTTTCTTCTGTGTTCTAAATCAGGAAAGGGGAACCGTGTTACCCCGAATTTAGCGCGAGCGAAGCCGCGGGCAAAAGCTAGTATAAAATATTATTATCTTAGTTGCTACGGTAATAGCCTTGTATACAGTCGCCAATTACAGGCAACCAGCAATTTTAGAAATAGGTGAATGCTATCACGGATAATATAATTTAACTGTAGGCTCTACAATTCCGTAGGTCCTGGCATAGGCAACTGAAGGAATACGGGTGAGTTTTAGTCAGTAAAAGTCTGACACGCTCTTCCGCACCCTGAGCAGGAGACGTCATTTGATGATTTACAAACCACAAAAAAGGCTCTTCAATTTTGAAATGATGGTATAATTAATAGTTACACATAATACAGATAAATCCAATATCTATGTGTATACAGGGTGGCAGGGACATCAACGCGCCAAGTGTAACCATGAATCCGGCACAGAAATGCTTCGTCCGTAATAAAAAAAAAAACTGAGTTTGAAAAATAAAAAAACATACTTATTAATAGAAAACCGAAATAAACAGTAAAAAAAAAAAAATAATTTCTACATGAAATCTTTTTAATCTAAAAAGATCGAAGGGTGCTTGATATTAATTGATGTGATTATTTTATAGACACATACTGATTAAAGTCATTATAAAATACCTCACAAATCACTCCACGCTTTTTTACATTAAAATGATTTCATTTATTTATCACTCTATCCGTATTTTTATTTATTTTTTCTTTCGGTTTTCTATTTATTATTTATTTATCACTTTATCCTTATTTTAATTTTATTTTCTATTTTATAGTTCGGCTAATGGTTCTTGATAAGTGTGCAAAATTTCAAATGTGATGCCTTGTAGTGCATAGAAATGTGAAATTCGATTTCGAATTACATAGATAAATATGTAGATACAGGCGAAGCTATTAAAAGAGTGTTAAAAAGCAGCTGTCTCATACAAAAGTGCAATATCTACGCGATCATAATGAAGTTGCTACTTCAGACGTGTGCTAGAGCAGGAAGTGCATATTATGTGCTGTCCTTTGTCTTTACACTAATGTGAGTTCTTAAAGTAGGACTATACGTTTATGACCTGTTCCTGCGGGTCGATAGTTAGAGGCCACCGCCCTGCCCGTGTTACCAGGATGCCGTTCTCCGTAGAAATAGAATCGCGTGGCAGCCCTTGCGAATTCCAGGTCCGAACCGTGTACGCGTCAGCCATTACGTCGATCAAACTGATGACAAAAGATTTACATTAAACATTAGGATAACTTTGTTTGTACGTCGTACCTACTTGGTTTGTGGCTAAGAAATCTGCCAGTGATTTGGAACAAAAAAAAAAAACAAAGAAGCTTCAAAAAAGATTATTAGGAAATCTTCGGTAGGTGCGCCGAATATAGACCGGGAGCTGGTGACAGGTAACGTTCCACGATTTTGTCGTGCATGCCTTTTTAAGGCTTGATAACTAACCCTAAAATATCAATGATAGTCTTGTTGGAATGCTGCTGAAAGCTTGTTGGAATTCTTCATTGGCAGAATACAGTTCCCACGGTTTTCTTTTTCCCTTGCGGTAAAATGCAGGGTTGAAGTCGCACTCTGTTAAGGCATGGAAAGCCGGTAAGCCTGAGGATTTTTTGCTTCCCAGTACATCATACACTTTATTCATGTTAATATAACGACGATTGTTTCCGACGCCAAATAATGTCCAGACCTTCAGTGACGCTGGTAGTTTTTCCATATTTGCAAGGACGATGACGAGGATATCCGTGTCAGAGCATTTGATCACTACTTGGGTTGTTTTTCTTCTTGAAGTTAACAAGTTGATTTTTTTTTACAATTTTTCATCAAAGAATTGAGAAAATAAATCTAAACCGTGACCATCTTTTTTTGTTTATTTAAACAATTTTCATAAAACTACATGCATGCCATTTCGCATTTCAGCTTAAAATAGTATCTACTAACAAAATACAAAGCGGCATGCAGGAAGAAGTCACGGCATTTTTCTGATTTTTTTTTCTATTGAGAAATTGATGTTTATTAAATTTTTTCACAATTTTTGTATGTTCGGCTATAGCTACATGCATGCCATTTACATTCATGACTTGCAATAATGTAAATTAATGAAATATAAAACGGCATGCAAAAATAAGTCACCTAAATTTGCACAGTGTTTTTTGCAAGTTTTATTATTATTTATAATACGATGAGCTTATTCAACACGCATGCCATTTGAATTAGATAATTATTATGTTACAAAATTAATATTCATTTTCATTAGGAGTAATTTGGAATCACGGAAAATCTGTGTTTAAATTTTACAGAGTTATCCGGAAATTTACCACCGTTGGTCATGCGAGGGGTGCATGCCAATTTTTCCAGAGTATGTTTATTACAAAAACTTCCATTCTTTATATCGGCATGCAATTTCAAAACACGGAATTGCTCTTTAATTTTGTTCAGGTTTTCAGAATCCTATGATCATCTTGGGCCGCTGCGGAGTGCATGCCATCAATTACAGCTTTAATTTGTTAAAACTTCCGTATATAACAATGGCATGTAGTATACTATCACGGAAAAACACGGATATCCGCTACACAATGAAAAGCACTTTTCCTTATGAAGAGGACGCGCGGGGTGGCTAAAACCCCGACTATCATTGATATTTTAGGGTTAGTTATCAAGCCTTAAAAAGGTATGCACGACAAAATCGTGGAACGTCACCTGTCACCAGCTCCCGGTCTAATAGGGATTTGTGGATGGTTAAGGGTAGTTAGGTTTACTCGGAATTTCATGGGACATTGGTTTCGAAATCAAGGACTATTTGCAGTAAGCCATACGTCAGTGGTAGCAAATACAATATAATGCTGGCATGCTAGACCAGCTCGAGGTCTAAGTGTTAGCTATGATCGATGAAGCCTCTATAAATTTCATTTTTCGTTTTCATTTTATTAAACATTCACATATTTTACACAAGTAACATGCCATATGAGATTCTAAGCAGCAGACAACTTAATTTAGATTTATCAGCGGGTCCCAAACTAGGCACAGCCTGTATCTTGGTGACCCAAACAATGCACTGAGTTAATCATTTAAGAAGTTCTGCTAGCGCAAGATGAGAATTGATAATTTCGTAGTAACATTCATAATAAAATTGAATAAAATAAAATCAAAATAAAATCAAAATTAAATTCATAATCATAAAAAAAAAACAAAAGCCTGAGTAAAAAGAAACTACATAGAATAGGCAGTACAAAAAACAGGTGGGTGAAATGTGTGTGTATTTGGGTGTGTTAAGAGTGTAGTGATATTGTAGGCGAAGCTCAATAAAACAAGCTATAGTTAGTATTTATGTTTCTTTATTGTTGTGGGCGACGCCCTATGAGACTAGCTAACTTTTAACATTAATATCTCCTCGCTATTGTATTCGGTAACTCCGGTATAGCCTCTGTAAAATACCTAAACAAATACCCATACTGTTCTTTAATAAAAGTAGTAGATTTCCATGAAGATACTTAAGTAAATACCGATGTACGTTTATAATCAGCTGTATTACCATTGTCTTGACCTGTAACAATAACCTGTTGGAATCTAATTAGTCTGTAATGCCTGTGTTATGTTTGTATAAAACTAATTAGCTTATAGTTACCTAACTCATTTATTGTAAAGCACTAATTAGCTGTGAGTAGGTATGAATATACCTAAAATACCTTATGTAGTTCGTACACGATTTTGAAAGTAGCGTATGTCCAATAGGACGAGCCACATTGTTAATCCAATAAGAAAGCAGAAACCTTGAACTCGCTTACACGTGTTTTGAAATTCTCGACAAGTCGAAACCTGTACCTTAGGGAAAGTCCATTTTTCTCGCTCTCAATTGGCGGAGCGGCTAATCAAAGTAAAGAAATGTATACGCTACTTGCGGTAGGCAACAAAAGTTATAAAAGGGCCGAGCGTCTATTTTTGGATTTAGTATTTTTACAAGTTTACACGAATCATCAAGTTACCACGTAGTGTTTGTGAAGTAAGTGGCTCCGCTGTCCACTGCTTAGTCGCGATGTACCCTATATCTAGTTAGCCAGTCTTCAAGTGTAATATAGCTAGGATTTAATTATGTGTACTGCTTATTCTGACTGTATTTTATATTGTGTGCTGTGTACTCTTTTACAACCATTTTTAGTGATTTCTGTGTAATTTTATGTGTGCCAAATATACTCAATTATTACGACATTCTGACTGGTTTAATTTCACTCTTTCGTCAAGGGAACACCGTCACCCCCGCCTACAACACCTGACTCCCGTTTTATTAACATTTTGGTCCTTCGAGCCGGATCAGGTTCAATTAGAATAGAGTGAACCAGTCAGAATCATGAGTCACAGAAGTGAAATCACCACACGCAGCAAGTTACGAAGACTGGCGGAAGAAATGGGTACGCGACAAGCAGAGGACATCGTCTCTGACTCAGGCTTACCATCCGAAAGGGCTCCAGGTTCTCCGTCCGTAGCACCGACATTGGCATCGACGTCCGCTCGCAATATTCCGCTCACCGGTGGCCGATTAATTGACCACAGTAAATTGACGTCAGAGAGAGCGCACGGGGGGCAGGCAGCGCCCAAGGGTCGCCACACCTCGCCGCGCAGCAAAATATCGTCAAGAAATAGCCACAGGAGCGTCGATTACCTTAAAAAACGGATCGAGTACGAAGCGGAGCGCGAATTAGTGCAGTTGAAAGAGAACCTGGTCAAAGACAAGGAAAACCTCGTCAAGAAAAGGATGGAAGCGGAAATAGCTGAGATAGAGGCGGCCGCTGAAAGCGATGATTCACAGTCAGATGTGAGTACGACACAGCGCGTCGAAGAGTGGGTGAAAACCACGCCCCAAGTCCCCCAATTGATAGAAGTATTGGGGACGCCGGCTGTGTCAGGCGCACCTATTGAAATGGCTGCGCCCCGTGAAACATCTGACCCCCGTGAACAAACCGTAAGTAGGGTGAATCTTGTGAATAACCACCGTGGGTCGTCAGTGCCGTGTGATCTAGACCAGTCCCGAGTACCTAGGACATCCGCGTCTGTACCGTTACCTAACATAACGGCACCAATCCAGGTACATGCCAGTAACGTCAGATGGAGTAAGGTTCCAGTTACCCAGCCGTTATACCGCCTTTACCACTCCGGTCGCAAGTGTACCTCGAGTAGCCACACTCGAGTCGGATACACGGCGGCAGATGCAGTACGGAGCGGATGAAAGAGAAAGGCGGAGAGAATCGTCAGGGGACAGAGACCGTAAGATAGACAGACTGGCAGAGGCTATCACGAACATGGCACGACCACCACGACCGGTACCAAGACAGGCATATGAATTGCCCTACTTTAAAGGTGACCCAGCCGACTGGATATCATATCGGAACATGTACTGGGAAACATCACAGTTATACAATTTCAAGGCGCACGAAAACTTAGCACGATTAAAAACCTCGTTACAAGGCGACGCAAAGGTATCAGTAGATGACTTACTACGATCGTCAACTGATCCGTCCGAGATAATGCGCGCGCTAGAGGATGAGTACGGTCACCCGACCCTAGTGCTACAGTACGCCATACAAAAGGTCAAAGAATTACCTAGAGTAACGGAAAGTGGACGCGAACTAAGGAAATTCTCATCAACGGTCCGAAATTGTGTTTCGTTACTCAAAAATATTCGTGCGGATGGATATATAAATAATCCACAGCTGGTGAGTGACCTGCTGAGCAAGCTGACCCCTGTACAGCGCGCGCAATACGGTGACTTCGCAATGGGCCTGGACAACACACAGGGGGTGGACCTAAGAGTGTCTCCAAATCTAGAAATATTATCACATTTTCTAATACACTTGACACGCTCAACGTCGTACTACACTCAGGCGAGTATGTTTGAGCCCGGTCCATCGAAGCCCCCTGCCAAGCAACAGCAGAAGTATGGCGGCGCCGTTCAGTCTCGGCCAGCCAACGCCGCGCGCTCGGCCGCGAGCAGGCCTCCGTTGACGCAACGAGTGAACACGCAGAGCGACGAGTCTGCCGCTCCTGAAGAATGCGTTATATGTCAACGAAAGCACAACATAGAAGAGTGTGACCAGTTCAAAAAGCTTACCGTTCAACAGCGTTGGGACACGATAAAGGAGAAGAACACATGCTTCAAATGTCTCGTGAGTAAACATCCCAAGAGGTTTTGCCGTGCGAGTAGATGCAAGAAGTGCGGGTTCGGACATCACCTGCTGTTACACGCGGATAAGCAGCCGAAAGAAAAGGTGGCTACGCCGCCAGAAAGTAAGACGGAAAGCGTCACAAATATAGGCGAGTGGCGAGCTACGGCACTACTGAAAATTATGCCAGTAACGGTCAGCGATGGAAACAGTGACGATAATCAGTGTTACGCACTACTGGACGATGGTGCGACCGTGTCACTCATCGACAGCTCGCTCGCCACAGACTTAGTGGGCCCATGTGTTCCTCTCTCCTTAAAAACCGCGGGTGGCTACGGAGTAACAGACTCAACGTCGCGAGTGGTACAAGTGCGCGTAAAAGGACCTAACGGTCAGTGCCATGACATTACGTGTCGGACAATAGTGGACATTAACCTACCAACGCAAACAGTGTCCGCCACAGTGATCGACGACAACGCGCACCTACGCGACTTGGGTTGCGTAGAGATGAGGGGAGCCAAACCGCTGCTGCTTCTCGGACAGGACAACTGGGAGCTGCTCGTCAGTCAGGACATCCGCCAAGGAAAATCCGGTAAGCCAGTTGCCTCACTCACTAAGTTAGGTTGGGTCATACATGGACCATTTAATATTAATAACAATAATAATAGTAAAGAATGTGTTAGTTGCATGACCGTTTCCCTTCCTGATTTACATAATCTAGTTAAATCACAGTTTGAGCTAGAAGCGATAGGTATTTCAGAGAATTTACGTAAACATAAAGATGTCGAAAGGGCATTAGCCGTGTTAGACAGCACTAGCCATCGTATCCCTGACCAGTCACAATGGGAGGTCGGTTTGTTGTGGAAACATGACAATATTCAGTTACCTGATAATTATAATCAGGCCAGGCAAAGGCTGTACGGCATAGAGAAACGTATGCGTAAAGACACTAGTTTCGCTGAGCAATATTCAGCTCAGATAGGTAGGTTAGTAGACGAAGGTTACGCGCGTAAAGTAGACGGTAACATAGACAGCTCGCCGGTTTGGTACTTACCGCATTTCGGAGTCGTTAACCCGAACAAACCGGGCAAGCTACGTCTCGTGTTCGACGCAGCCGCTACGTCTCATGGGACGTGTTTAAATGATAATCTGCTAACCGGACCTGACTTACTGAATTCTTTGCTAGGTATTTTAATTAAGTTCAGGATAGGCCCCGTCGCGTTTTCAGGGGATATCGCTGATATGTTCTTACGAGTAAAAATAAGGGCAGAAGATCAAGGCGCGCAATTATTTTTATGGAGAGGCGCGGATCACCATAAAGAACCAGATACATACGCGATAAATTCCATGATATTTGGTGCAGCCTCGTCCCCTACTACGGCAATATATATACTCAACAAAAATGCCGATGATTTCATTGATGTTTATCCCGAAGCTGTGGAAGCCATTAAATCTAGGCACTATATGGACGACTATCTAGATAGTGCTTGGACCGAGGAGAAGGCTAACACGTTAATAGAGGAAGTGACACGAATACATGCATCCGGTGGATTCATTATCCGGGGGTGGGTCACTAACTCATCGGAGCTAAGGGAAAGGCTGAAAATAGAAATGCCTGATAAGGTAGCCCTTGAGAAGGGAACAGGCTCAGTAGAGAGGACCCTAGGTTTAATATGGTCACCTAAAGACGACGAGTTAGGTTTTGATCTGTCATTTAAGAGACTACCACCGGAAATTATAAATGGTAGCTTAGTGCCCACTAAAAGACAATTTCTTAGTATGATAATGTCGATTTACGACCCGCTAGGTTTCCTATACCCGTGTGTAATTCAATCACGCATATTAATGCAACGAATATGGAAGTCGGGAATACAATGGGACGAACCCTTAAAAGAAAAGGACGCCAAAGTATGGTTTAATTGGCTCCATAATTTATACCGCTTAAACGAATTAAAAATACCGCGGTGGTACGGGTTAAAACTCGATAATTTAGAATTACACGCGTTCGGGGACGCCAGCGAGCTTGCTTACGCCGCAGTAGTATACCTAGTGGGCTCTAACTCTGAAGGAAAGAGGGAATCGGTTATGTTACTAGGGAAAGCGCGAGTAGCTCCACAAAAAGTAGTATCCATTCCCAGGCTAGAGTTACAAGCAGCCGTGTTAGCCTGTCGTATAGCGGACACTGCCCACAAAGAGTTAGGTATACGAATCGAAAAGAAATTCCTTTGGACCGACAGCAAGACTGTATTAAAATGGATAAACTCCGATGCACAGGAATTTCAACGATTCGTCTCGCACAGACTAGCCGAAATAGATAGGCTGTCAGACAGAGGCAACTGGCGCTGGGTACCTTCACAGGATAACTCAGCTGATAAGGCCACCAGGTTGTGTTGGCCCGATGACCACGCAGAGTGGCTCTCAGGCCCCTCGTTTCTATGTGACCCACAGGAGCTGTGGCCTGCGTGTCCCGAGGCTGAGGCGTCGGAAGCGGACCTTGAGCGCATCCAGCGGGTCCACGCCGCGGCAGCACCGGCGGCACCACTCCTAGAGTACGAGCGCTACTCATCGTGGACGCGCATTCAGCGCGTCATGGCGCGCGTGCTCATCTTCAGCGGCCGATGTCGCAAACGTCGGTCGACTACGGAGCTGTGTCAGCGAGACCTAGAAGATGCTCACAACAGCCTGTTGAGGCTGTGTCAAGAAGAAAGCTTCCAAAGCGAGCGGGCCACCATCCTAAAAGGCCTGCCCGTTCCCAGCAGCAGCAGCATCAAGGCTCTCGACCCCATGATAGCCGACGACGGGTTGCTACGAGTGAGAGGGCGCCTGAGTGCCTGTGAGGTGCTCACGTTCGGCGAGCGGCACCCTATTATCCTGGAGGGCCGCCATCCTCTGACAAGAAAGCTCATCGCTCATTACCATGCGATGGCTCTGCACGCCAACCACGAGACCGTCGTCAACAATCTACGGGAAAAGTACTGGGTCACTAAAATCAGAACCTCAGTAAAGACAGTGGTTGCCAACTGCCAACTCTGTCGCGTCTGCCGAGCCAAGCCCGCGCCACCGAAGATGGGTGACCTGCCGCTCGCAAGGCTGGAACCATCCAGACGAGCCTTTGTGCGAGTGGGGGTGGACTACTTCGGCCCGATGGAGGTCGCAATCGGGCGACGGCGCGAGAAGAGGTGGGGTGCCCTATTCACCTGCCTCACTACACGCGCCGTCCACCTTGAGTTGGCCGCTTCCCTAAGCGCCGACTCCGCCATACTAGCCTTGCGGCGCCTCATAGCGCGCCGCGGGCAACCAGCACATCTGTACTCTGACCAGGGTACCAACTTCATCGGGGCCAATACCGAGCTTCGAGCCGCCCTGAAAGACCTCAACCAAGGTCAGATAAGGGCCGAGGCCATTCACCGTGGCATCGAATGGCACTTCAATCCCCCGGCGGCCCCACACATGGGTGGCTGCTGGGAGCGCCTGGTGAGATCCGTGAAGAACGCACTTCGCAGTACGCTCAAGGAGCGTGTCCCTCGTGAGGAGGTCCTCTACACCCTCCTCACCGAAGCCGAGCTGATCGTAAACAGCCGGCCACTGAGCTACGTGAACGACGACCACGACCAGCCCGTGGTCCTGACGCCGAACCATCTACTCCTGGGCACTGCGTCCGGGAGTACTCCGTTTGCATCGAGCGACGCCGACGACATCGACTCTCGCCGGCAGTGGCGGCGCGTGAACGCGCTCGCCGACATGTTCTGGCGGCGCTGGCTGCGAGAGTACCTGCCTACGCTCCAACGTCGGGAAAAGTGGTCAAACAATTTGCCGAACGTACGTATCAGTGACGTAGTAGTGATAGTGGACAATAATAGACCGCGAAGTGCGTGGACCAAAGGTCTCATCAAAGCTGTGTATCATGGACACGATGGTATTATCCGTGTAGTAGATGTTAAGACTGTAAATGGGGTCCTACGTCGACCCGTAGCGAAGATTATTGTGCTTCCCACAGACCAAGAATTGTAAGTCGGTTGAACCCTGTTACAGGGGGTGGAATGTAGGCGAAGCTCAATAAAACAAGCTATAGTTAGTATTTATGTTTCTTTATTGTTGTGGGCGACGCCCTATGAGACTAGCTAACTTTTAACATTAATATCTCCTCGCTATTGTATTCGGTAACTCCGGTATAGCCTCTGTAAAATACCTAAACAAATACCCATACTGTTCTTTAATAAAAGTAGTAGATTTCCATGAAGATACTTAAGTAAATACCGATGTACGTTTATAATCAGCTGTATTACCATTGTCTTGACCTTTTGAATTCTCATTAACCTGCAATTACCTGTAACAATAACCTGTTGGAATCTAATTAGTCTGTAATGCCTGTGTTATGTTTGTATAAAACTAATTAGCTTATAGTTACCTAACTCATTTATTGTAAAGCACTAATTAGCTGTGAGTAGGTATGAATATACCTAAAATACCTTATGTAGTTCGTACACGATTTTGAAAGTAGCGTATGTCCAATAGGACGAGCCACATTGTTAATCCAATAAGAAAGCAGAAACCTTGAACTCGCTTACACGTGTTTTGAAATTCTCGACAAGTCGAAACCTGTACCTTAGGGAAAGTCCATTTTTCTCGCTCTCAATTGGCGGAGCGGCTAATCAAAGTAAAGAAATGTATACGCTACTTGCGGTAGGCAACAAAAGTTATAAAAGGGCCGAGCGTCTATTTTTGGATTTAGTATTTTTACAAGTTTACACGAATCATCAAGTTACCACGTAGTGTTTGTGAAGTAAGTGGCTCCGCTGTCCACTGCTTAGTCGCGATGTACCCTATATCTAGTTAGCCAGTCTTCAAGTGTAATATAGCTAGGATTTAATTATGTGTACTGCTTATTCTGACTGTATTTTATATTGTGTGCTGTGTACTCTTTTACAACCATTTTTAGTGATTTCTGTGTAATTTTATGTGTGCCAAATATACTCAATTATTACGACATTCTGACTGGTTTAATTTCACTCTTTCGTCAAGGGAACACCGTCACCCCCGCCTACAACACCTGACTCCCGTTTTATTAACAGATATAAATTAGCGTAAGATAAAAAGTATATTCTCTGTTTCGTCATATGTCCGGCTCAGCAACCAAGGTACGGTAATAATATATATACAGTATTCTATCTTCATACAAATGCTCGGAACGTCAAGTCATACCTACGCGTCTCGAGTCTGGTACACTCCGAGTACATTCGCAGTCGCGTACGCACCGCTTTGACAAACGGACGGCGGGCGGTGTTATTGATGGTTTTGATGTAAGCAGTTAGCGTGCGATTTATGAATATTTGATAATAATCAGTGCAAGATGATTACTATGGTAGTATTTTTTTTTTTATTGCTTGGAAACTCCGAAAGGAAAGACTAGATTTTTTTAATACACCTACTAGTACGAGATTTGTTTCTTTTTTAAAAGGTAGGTATTTCGCTTTCTCCACCAAGTAAAATACATGGATTATTTAATAAGTAAGTGGATACGGTGAAAAAAGTGACACGAGTGACCTACCTAGGCTCGTTGTAGTAGCAGATAGTTTGGGGTGCACGATCTTTTGATTTGAATCGATCTTTCGGATCGTAAATCATTGAATCGATACACGATCTAGATCGCAGGATTTGAGTCGATCCAGCAAAGATCGTATCGTAATTAAAAATATGTAAATAAAAGTTGACATAATTTGCATTTTCCACCCTTGTCACTTTTAATAAAAAACGGTCCAAACATTCGATTTTTTACATAATAATATAATATTTACCAATCAAAGAAACTCAAATAGGTACCTAGATGAAGTTAAAATACTTTATGCGGGCAGCCCTACCCCGTTTACGGCGTGATTACGTACCGCGCGTGCTGTAGGTAATTATTTTAAGGATAGGGCCGAGTCAAAATACTGTATTGATATTATTACCGTGACCAAGGTTTAAGTTTAGTTTTGACCTCAGTGCAGTTTTTTGGTATGGTAAAATTTTTGCTTATAACATTGAACACTCGAATGGGTAAAGACGACGAAAACCGGGTCGCGTAGAGGGTTTTTGTTTTTGGAAGTGGGATTCTTTCAGCTGTTTTCCTATCTTTCTTACTTCCACTTGGTCGATTATTGTTGAGTTTTAAAACGTTTATAAGTGCCCTTAGGATGAACAGTTGACGTACGCGTAAAACTCCAGATTCCTTATACAGTTCGTCCGTAGATAAACCCGGCGCGCCGGGGCCTTCCCAGAAGTACCTTAGAACGGCCCGCTGGGCCCGTTCCAGTTCAAGCATGCAGGTCTTGGCGGCGCTGCCCCAAATACTTACACAGTATTGCAGAGCAGATTGCTATAGGTAGATGTAAGCCTGAATACGTATCTTTTTAGGAGCACTGGCTCTTGTTTTTCAACGTAAATGAATTTCCGAGTCTTTTTTGCTAGTGCATGAATTTGTGCTTTGAAGGACAGGTTCTGATCTATTATTACAGTGGCAATAAAACATCTCTGTAATTAATTTAATAGTTAATTAATTATTTAATTGAGTTAATTTAATATATTACTTTATCTTGAAAACTAAGTTGATGTAAAAGTCATATTGTTCGTGAGTTACAAGATTGGTTTACTTACACCATGCAAAAGTGTACGAAAGTATAAATATTTTTTTCAATTTCGCGAAGTCTTACAATTCACGACTGAAAATCTGCCGAATGTTGCGTCAGCAGACTTTACAATTCTCACTTTGGGATAGTCCATGGAATGCGTTGGATGCGAGAGGCACAGAACAGGTCGAGGTGGCGGTGCTTGGGGGAGGCCTATGTCCAGCAGTGGACGTCTTTCGGCTGAAATGATGATGATGATAGTCCCTGGGACAGGCAAAGATGCAGTTAGTTCTCAATATATTTTTTTCTATCGTGGATTGCGCTCCATCTATTAAATACTGCAATTAAGGCAGTTCAAATATTAACAATGAAATTTTCTTCTTCCATTTACGCATTTATTTATCAAAAGTGCAATACAAAAAAAACATATATATGAAATATTAATATTTTGTTCAATATTCGGATCGTGAATCTATAACATTTAATATAGGCCCCGGATTTGTCCAGGCTACCCTATATTTTAAACAATAATTACAAACGTTACCATCACCAAATACCAGATGATGGTGGATATTTTCATTTCCGTATCTCCTACGCAAATAGGGTGGCATCTAAGGGTGCTGGTACCTTGGTAATGAGAGCGTTGCATAGCAACAATAACCTGTTTGCGTGACGTAAAATTGTAGCGCGGCGATCGAGCTATATAGGTACCTGGGAAGTTAGATATAGATACACGTAGATATAGATATGCTAGCTCATTTCAAATAGCGGTCCTTAAATTGGCCACACCGTAAACGAGATCTAAGTACTTAACTGATATTTGATCTATTGCCTCAAAGAGGTTGCTAGCTTGTAGCAACTGATATGTCGTTACCCGTAAACTCTAAGTTATGTTTCGGTTGAAAGCGGGTTTTAAAACTTGCAGATTTTACGCCACTTGATTGAAAGTTTGGTAGAGTTAGACTTCTCCATGTTAAGTATGTGGAGTCTACTCGAATAGAATTCATATTCATTGATACAAAATGTGATCTTAAAATAATCATAGCTTTGATAATAATATCGAGTAGTTCGGTAAATCTGTTTTGAATATTTTGTGAACGAAACTTTTAGGTACTTAATAAGATAAATAAATATGTGCTCAAGTAACTTAGTGACATATCCTTATTTTACTAAGTTTACCTTATACTTGTGCCATTACCTACAAGGATTGTAATAATATAATTTCGTAGCCATCGACATACTAACTCAGGGACACGAACACCACAATCCAGGAAAATGAATGAAATAATAATGCCATTGACAGCACTTTAGACGTGAACGGGTTCAGGGCCTATTAAATTGAAAATTAACGTGGTTCGATAGGATATTTTTCAATTATCGTGAGTGTAGAGATATCGTGGTACGATATTTATCGGCACGTAGAAAAAGAAGGCATACTCACTCAAAACTTTCGGAAGCCGGTATCTCCAGCTCCTTGCATTGTTCAATCCACTTGACGACCAGCGCGCGCCTGTAGTGGGAGGGGAAGGCCCCGAAGTACGCGATGCAGCCGGAAGCTATTATGATGTCCCCAGTCGTACAATGTAACGCCTCGGTCGCGGCCTGCGACGTGCACGTTGATAAGATTTCACAAGTAAATAAATAAATTCTTTATTTCACCACAAGCTATGACATTAAATATCTATAAAACTAAAAACATTTAAGGCTTATTACTAGGTCACATTAATTAAATCCTCTGACTCCTAAACTAGGTGTAGGCCTGTGACTTAGGAGTCAGTATTGTGATATTCCATAGTAAAATTGTAAGATGTACCTAATTAATGATCATAAATCACGATGTGAGTATAAACATAGGTAACTATGTACCTATGTACATGCTTAATGTATTCCAATTATAAAATAGTAACGAAGTCAAAACTGAATTGAATGTTTTTGAATATATGTATGTTACTAGCTTTTGCCAGCAGCTTGGAGGTCGGAAAATACCCCGCGGGAACGTACTATATACCGGGATAAAAAGTAGCTTATGTGTTAATCCAGGTTATAAACTAACTGTGTTCCAAATTTCATCCAAATCCTTTCAGTAGTTTTTGCGTGAAAGAGTCACATACATACAAACTTTCGCATTTATAATATTAGTAGGATTGTTGTGGAGAGGTCTGGATTCGGATGTAGGGATGGTCTGGATTTGCGGTAAAACGGCTGAACGGATTAGAATTAGATTTGGCACTTGGATTAACACAAAAATGTACTTTTGATCTCTGTTCCCGTGAAATATTTTTCGACATCTACGCGACTGAAGTCGCGAGCATAAGTTACACATAACTGTTGCACATACTACAAAATCACAAGGTACAGTGTTGGACGGGGACTTACAAAATCGACAAATGATTAACTAGTTCTAATTGAAGTTAATAATTTTGTCTGACTCTAGTTTGTGCTTCAAACTATTATGTAGATTAATAATATTAGTTATAGTTTTATGTGAAGACGATGAACCTAAGATAAAATTTAAGCAATGATATGGCATGACATGGTGCTCTTATTTTTTCAAATATTGCAATCGTAAACGATTATTCTTAACATTTTACCAAAGTCAGTTTTCCAGTTACCTTGACGCTGTCTTCCCAGCGAGTCTGCTCATCAGCCAGCGCTTGCGTGAGGCGCCCGGCGCGGGACAGGCGCGCCGCAGCCAAGTCTACATCAGCTTGTAACTTGTTGCGCTCATCTTCAACAACCTATATTAATCATTTAGATCTTTACTAAATATACAAAAAAAAAATCACGCTCGCCCCGTTTTCCATGAGAGCATCACACTACTCATACGGAAATTAAAAAAAACCTACCTTGCCGCTCCATATATTTTGTATAAGCATAAGCTATAGGTACCTATGACACTAAAATGCTTCTAAACGTTTTCTTACTCATAATTATTTTGATATTTGGTACTTTCATGGAAATTAACGTTAGAATTCTGCTATGATTGGTAGATTGAACTACGGACAGCCAATCTAATAACCTACTTGACATAGCTTGGCTTTCAGAATGATGTTTGAATGTATCAATAAATAAACATGATCGAGAAAAGTTCTTAAACTTCCACGTAACGGTCCAGATACTTACATATTAAAACCTTAAAAACTTTGTTCCTCTTTTTACGAAAAACATTACAGAGCAATATGAAATTTCGCACAGTTAAAGTTACGTGTAAATGAAGTGCAGAAAGCTTATAATCTAATATATAAAATTCTCGTGTCACAGTTTTCGTTGCCCTACTCCTCCGAAACGGCTTGACCGATTTTGATGACATTTTTTGTGCTTATCCGGTATCTATGAGAATCGGCCAACATCTATTTTTCATCCCCCTAAATGTTAGGGGTAGTCCACCCCTAAATTTTTATTTTTATTTTTTAGACAAAATTTTTAATTTCTATTTTTTTATGATACAACATACAAAAATACATACAATTCTCAATTTTCACCCTTCTACGATCAACCCTTATTTTTTAATAGCCATTTTAGTAATTTAATCATTTTTCCTCTCCGGTCGAAAACTGATCAATCGTCATTTAATTAGTTATCCCCGCCTAGGAAATTATTTATATGGCAAAACAACGTTTGCCGGGTCAGCTAGTATATAATATAAAAATAATAGTAATGTCTATGTAATGCAGATATAAATGAATTATGGTCGAATTTCGACCACTGGGCGATCAGTAGTTGTCTATATTTTATGTTATAGGTAGGTACATCAAAAGTACGTATATCTTAAAAAAGTACAAATAATTAAGTCGAGGTTCAAAACATTCAGGAATGAATATTAAGTAAAGATACATTATATGAACGTTTGCGTCAATAGGGTCCATCTAGCAATTAGTCACCCTCATTGGCTTGGGGTGGTACTGCGTCAATTTATCTCTTAGTGTGCAACGTAGGGTACTGCCACGTTGCATCTCACTTAGGCATAAAATATTCAAACTTGTGTGACGAAGACAGATAGCGTTATTGATCACGAGCCCTGGCCAGCGCCCTAATAACGTAACACACTTTCAATTACAATGCGAACATTTTTGATGGAGATTCCTATCCATTGCTTAATATTTCGAAAGGTTTGTCTGCTACTACGTAAATAACGCAATAAATGTTACTGACGAAATGAAAGCCATTGCCACTGTTAGTGTGTTACGTAGTTACACTGCAGTTCTGAGCCCCGCCCCGGCCCGATCGGTCGCTAACTACAATGTAATTTGCAATATTAAAATATAAGAAGTAGGAATTATTTAAACACAACATACTTTGAGTTCATCCAACATCTTGGCGAGCTGGGCCTCGAGGGCCTCCACCTCTTTCTGTTTGGCCCTGAGCACCGCCATTACATTTTTCAGTATAGCCGCTGCCTCTTTATGCCTAAGTAACGAAACATTTTACATATTATTGACGACATTTTGTTTAACCTACACAAAATGATGATGTTGCTTTCATAAAGATCGCTCTGCATCTAAAAGAAACTTATCTGGTTACCTAACTAGGTTTTCTCGTTAATTTTTGTCAAAAAATATTGCCACGTATTCGCGCACGGTGCAACTTTCAAGATCAACAAGTTGTATGGGTAACTGAACCAAATCAAATGGACTCTAATTCTATTTGACTTGGTTCAGTTACCCATCCAACTTTTTTACAAGTAAGTATTTGTATTATCTAAGTTTAATAGTTGATATCCCTGAATAAACTGAAACACAAAGAAACCTACGTCATGACAATTTTCTTAAATCAAAAGTCTTTATCTAGACGGACGGCGGTGGGCGGATGCGGCGGCGGCGGCGCGCCTGATTACCAGTGCAGTGCGACGCAGAGCCCGAATAACACGTGGTACCTCGCGCAATTGGAAAGATTTTGACCCGACCGGACCGTGTGTCATCATGAGTGCACAACGTGTGAACGAGTTGCTCACGTATGTTCAATCTGAATTAGAATTAGTTCCAACGGAAAAAGCTATAGAAAATTGTTTGAAATTTTTTACGGCAGGCGATATAGCAGACGCGAGATCTATGCTTTACGAATCACTTAATCTGGACATGGGTAATTTTAATACCGTTGGTAGAAAAACGAATTTGCTGGACATATTTGACCGCTTCCGCAGTACGCCAAAGAATCGGCAGCCTACGTTTGTTGCGCGAGATTGGTTTCCGCGAGGAACTTCATCACAACAGATGTTAGAACTTTCCAACAAGCTAGCAAAATGCACAACTAGTCCGGATCCCTCTGATTTTGCTGCGATGGATATGCTCAGGCGTGGAGGCGAGATGGGTAGCCACCGCTATTTACAGAGGTCGCCCTTTACTTCGACCGCTGCATTACCACAGCCACAGCTAAAGTTGGCCGAATCGAAAATGGTTCCAAGTCATTATGCTCCAACTCGCGCCGTTCAACACGAATTATTAGATGATGCGCACAAGCGAATGGGAGCAAATATCTGGCAACAGTTGCCGGGTCCTCAGCCTCGCCTGCACCGCGGTAACCATGGCCGCACCTACCATGAAGCCAGGAGCCGTGTCCGCGAATTCTATGCTGCCACCAGGCTCCGCGGCCGCAAGTACTACGGTCGGACGCGCCGCAACGAAGGTTCCGGTGACTTCTTCCGGTAGGCCTATGAATGTAACTTACCTTATTGTGTATGTGTAGGTACTTTAGGTCCTATTGGTGTTTTAATATGATATTTATCGATGTTTTGTAATCTGGATTATAATGTAAATAATTTAATATCATAAGAACCTATTATCTACTACGATTGATGTACATATCTTATTGACGGCCTAAAATTTTAATTTCTTCTTTTTAGTCAAGTTATGATAACCTGGTACTTCGAAGGCATAAGGCGTCATCTAGCTGATAAATACTCAGATTAGGTGAGCTCCTATCGACTAATGACAACCTGGTATGTACTTCGAAGGCAGAGAGAGTTTTCTAGCTGACACTTTTCTATGTTTGGTGTAGGCAAAATACGCGCTCAAACGTAGTTCTGGACACCAGCCCGTTCTACCTATTACCTAAGGTTCTACCAACTTAAGACAATCTGGGACTTCAAAGGCATAAACGGTTTTCTAGATGACACACCTATGTTAAGCGAGATGAGAATGTTAGAGGGAAGTGGTGTGTTACACGAATGTATAGAATGAGGAGTACATTCCAGGGTCTGAAAGTGGCACCGAAAACGGAAAATTTGTGTGGAAATCGGTTATCGTGGCACGGGCACGTGATACGGAGGAATGAGGAAAATGTAGTGAGGAAATACTGGTGTGTAAATGTCAATGACTATAATGATTGTGTATGATGATATGTTTAGAAAGGGTGCGACAAACGAGATGACGACTAGTAGAAAGAGTTTGGAAGAATAAAAAAAAACTAGTTGCGCTGACCTCAAATAAATTACGATTAGGGCAGAGGAATGATGATATACCCACCCTCCTATGTTAGGTTAGGTTAGGATCTCTATCTATCGATTTATCACCAACTAGTACTTCTAAGGCATAAAGCATTTTCCAGCTGACGCTCGTATGTTTGGTAAGCTTCTACAAAGTTTCGACAACCTCGTACTTCGAAGGCATAAAGCGTTTTCTAGCTGACACACACACGTTTGGTAATCTAGTACCAATTTATGAGCACATGGTACTTCGAAGGCATAAACAGTTTTCTAGCTGACACACTCCTGTGTTTTGTATGCTCCTACCAAGTTATGACAACTTCAAAGGCATCAGGTATTTCTTGGCTGACACACCTGCCTATTTTTAAGTGAGGTCAACTGGGCCAACTGGTAGTTTGTTACTCAATCAGTCAAAAACTGCTGAATGGATTGGGGTGAAATTTGGCTCACAGTTAGCGCATAACCTGGATTAACACATAATACTTTGTATCCCGGTAGTATGTTCCTGGGGGATAATTTCCAACATCTACACGGGCGGATCCGCTGGTAAAAAGGTGGATTCATATAAACTCGTTCGATTTTGTTAATGATTGAATATCTCTATACCTAAGGCTCCTATGCTGCCCGCATAGGAGCCTTAGGATAAACCATGAAAACCTATATTCGATCAACCATATTTTGCGGTTTTTTACTATTTGGTGTATTTTGAGTACATCAGAAACACATAATATTCTCATATACTTTGAAGCCGAAAAAGTAGCATGAATAATGATTATAATCCTACTATATTATATACTATAATCTTCATATATCTATAGTAATATTATAAAGCTGAAGGATTTGTTTGGTTGAACGCGCTAATCTCAGGAACTACTGATCTGAATTGAAAATTTCTTTTTGTGTTGAGTAGCCTTTTTACTGAGGAAGGCTATATGCTATATAACATCACGCTACGTTCAAAAGGAGCGAAGCAGCAAAGAAAAATTGTCGAAAACTGGCAGACATTTCAATGCGACGGGATCGGCCAGGGGAGCAAAAAATTTGACGCGGACGAAGTTTCGGGCAGAAGCTAGTATATTATAAATGTGAAAATTTGTATGCGTGGATGTTAAGATGTTTGGATGTTTGTTACGCAAAAACGGGTGTACACACGCATAATTTGGATTATCTGGACCAACAGATAGGATACTGTTTCGTCCCAGTGATGTCAGAAATCATTTATAGGGGGCGTGCCCCTTGACATCATTACTGACATCCGCGGGGGGCAAAAGGTAGTTCATTAATATAAGTAGCTAATAACTGAGTAAATAAGGACCTTAGTACTAGATTTTTTTTCAAAACGATTGAAGTAATAGGTAGAACGGGCTGGTGTCCGCAACTCCACGTCTGTGCACGTATTTTGCGTGCGTATTTAGAATTCCTAAATGTCATACATATCTAATTTATAACACAAATAACACACAAAAATAATATTGACATAACTAGTACGGGGTTCACACTGAAAGTTTTTAGAATAGACCAATAAGAAAAGCAGCTGATGAAAAAGGAGGTGGGTAAACTTTAGAACATTTTTCGCCCATCATAGTCATAAAAATTCAAAGTATTTATTGACATCATGTTATTTTGTTTATGTGAAGTTTGGGTATCGACCTTTACGTGTACATATTCTAAAATAGTAACAAAAAAAAAATTGCAAGTCATATAAAAAAAAAATCATCAAACTTGTCAACTAAAATATCAACTTCTAACTTTGTTATTTTAAGCACTTTTTCTAACTTTCATTCAAAAATAAACTGTTCAGCGCTTTATACACCAAAACAAATTAATGCTAGTTAAAAAGCCTATTTACTGTAGTATTTGAGAGAATAAAAAATATTTTGGTGCATAAAGCGCTTAACAGTTTATTTTGTAATGAAAGTTAAAAAAGTGCTTAAAATAACAAAACTTCAACGAACTGGTCAAGTTTGATAAAAAAAAAAATATATGACTTGCTATTTTTTAACCGATTTCAAAAAAGGAGGAGGTTATCAATTCGACTGTATATTTTTTTTTAATGTTTGTTACCTCATAACTTTTGACTGGGTGAACCGATTTTGATGATTCTTTTTTTATCTGAAAGCTGGTGCTTCTCGAATGGTCCCATTTTAATTTGGTTCCATTCGGACAATGGGGTCCATGTGAAAACCATATACGTCTTAAATTTGCATTAAGTATTTGTGCGACAAATGAACGAATAACGCGATTAGATTAGTGCGGAGTATCTACAGTAACTAAAAAGTTTAAAATAAAAACGTTTACAAAAAAAAAAAACCGACTTCCTTAAAAAAAACACTACAAAGTCAAAAATAACTTTAATTTCGGAAGTCGGTGGTATAAACCCTTAAATACAGATCCTAAGACACCGACTTTCGAAATTAAAGTTATTTTTGACTTTGTAGTGTTTTTTTTAAGGAACTCAGTTGTTTTTTTTTGTAAAAGTTTTTTTTCTTACTATTTTAGAATAGATGTAAAGGTCGATACCTAAACTTCACATAAACACAATAACATGATGTCAATAAATACTTTGAATTTTTATGACTATGATGGGCGAAAAATGTTCTAAAGTTTACCCACCTCCTTTATTTAAATTTCGAACTAGGAACTCTGTGTCATGAATTCATATGTCATTAATTGTTTTTACAAATAAGCATCAATTTCAAAAGTGTCTGTCATGCGTCGTAACGGATTTGAGTAGAGAAAATTTTCGCTCAATGATTTATTACGACTTTCGTTGCGATGTTGCTTATCAAAATATTACGATAGACTTCGATGAGCACGGTGCCTAGAAAGGAACAGAGAATACTTCGAAAAGCAATAACAATATTAATTAACAGGCCTCTACATCATTCAGTTACTTAATTTTCTAAAAACTTTCAGTGTGACCCACAGCCAACAAAATGGAGCTTTGTCTGACTCCTGCGCTACGTATAACTGTGTTGCAGGAGCCAGTGTCCTCCTGTAATAATAAGCCACAAATGACTGATAACGTTAGTAATATTAAGCTATTGACTTGTATATTTAATTATTTATAATAGGAAATCAGTTTCAATCTAGCCTAGGTATATCGCAGGGTTACAGTTAAAAATATATTGTAATTAAATCCTTTTAAAGGTATATTTTGGTATTGATGATGAATTAATTGCTTGTAATATTATTCAGATTTATAATAACATACCTAATATGTGTGTAATATGCCATAATAATGTACCTATCTAATATTTCTGTGACTTCTTTTACCCTATATGGGACTTCTGTATTAATTCTTAATACTGTTGTGACTATTGCTTTAACTATAATAACTAAGTATGTTATGTAGGTGTTTCACACTAATTAAAATGATCGTTCTGCATTCCAGGTGTTGTTTATTTATGTATGTTTGTATGTTTCAAAACGCCGGCATATGCACTAAGTATGTGTTATAAGGTGGGTGGGATATAAATACGCTGTTGCCCGTAGGAGCTCGCAGGAGCTACCCACAACGAATTGGGAGTAAGTACCTGGGTGAAATGGAAAACTTATCGGACGTACTTGATTATCTTAGGCTCCACTTCTCTGAATACTTTGGCATACATATCGATGGCCTTCACCCACAGCACCATGGATCGGCACACCTAAAACATAATCCGTTATGAATTCCTAAAGGGTTAAGAAATAAAGGCATAGAAACTATGGGTAATCCTCTAATGTAAGTAGAAAAAAAAATGGTCATCAAATCAAATCATTTATTTTTGCAAATATGGGCAATTAGTACATGGTGTTGTTTTTTTTTACATAGTAAAGTCCTCCATATTTTACCGTCACATGGGAATGCAAATAAAATTCATTTGTGAAATACAATTAAATTACAAAATACAATATATACTTATTCAGATAAATGTCAAATCAAAAAAAAAATATAAATATCAAAATTGGTTAAATAATTGTCATGTATAAGTTACAAAAAAATTATATAATAATTTCGGACTGGTAACTAGTAAAATTATTACAATGATGTCAAAAAATAATAATAAGCACATATGTCAATCAGAATAAAAGTATGTCAATCGGGATAATTGGTAGCATCTATAACAATAATAAAATAGGTCAGCGATTCATCATTAAGGAAGTCGTCAATTTTATAATAACATTTCTCAATAATATAATCTTTAATATTTCATTTAGTGCCCTTTTAAATTTTATTTCAGTCATATTTTTTATTACATTACGTACTTTATTATAAAAATACGCGGGGCAGTGCCAAAAAAACTTTTCTGCACTAGCGCGGTTTTACATTTCACATGACATACTTGGTTTAAATATTGAGTCCGTATTGGATTTCTTCTGACCTCCGACAGTTTTTTAAAATAATTTTGGATTGTTTTTTACAAACAAAGCTGTTTCCAAAATGTATAAGGACGGAAAGGTTAAAATTTTTAAAGATTTAAAATAGGGAAGACAGCTATCTGTTGTTTTTAGACCTAATATTGACCACATACATCTTTTTTGCATTCTAAATACCAGTTCCTAGTCATACAGGGTGATACAGTAAATATAGGTCCTTTAGACAACGGCTTGGCTACTTGTGATGTTATTAAGTTAGTCTGTTTTAACTTAACTTTCTAGTTTAAAAATCTATTGGGTTGTGTAATAACCACAACCTAAGATCACAAAATATTAAGCTTAGCCCATTCTAGATTCAGGTTTTCTTTTAGACGAGTTCGTAAAAAGGTGACATTTAATACCTTTCCATTTGTATCAGAACCCGATGGTGGATTCGTGTAGAAGACATGATTTATGGTCATTCAATTGTTTTTTTTTAAATTAGGTAGTCTTACTTTCTGTACTCCCACAGTAGGGTAGGGCGCCCCAAGATTGCGCGGGAGTTAAAACTGCGCAAACTTGGTAAGTCGAAACCCTAATGACATTTGCGACTAACTGCAGCCGTGTTTTGGTGCGCTAGCGTGGGGCGCAATCTTACCTTGCATGTATTTGTAAAAAGCATTCATTCACGTTTGTCCTAATACTAGTTGCATTACAATTGTATTATTATTTTCATACAGACAGAAACTCTTCCCGATCCTTCACCTATTCCATCCTGTAGCTATATACAACATGATTCTAATATCATTAAAATAACAGATATATCTCCATTTCCTAAATCTATACTAATATTATAAAGCTGAAGAAAGTTTGTTTGTTTGTTTGATTGAACGCGCTAATTTCAGGAACGACTGGTCCGAATTGAAAAATTCTTTTTGTGTTGGGTAGCCTATTTATCGGTTATAGGCTATATAACATCACGCTACAACTAAGAGGACGGGAGCAGTAATGAAAAATGTTGCAAAAACGGGGAAAATCGCACGGGTAGGCGATTCGACGCGACGGGAAGGGTCGGGGGAATAAGAAATTTAATGCGGACGAAGTCGCGGGCAGAAGCTAGTCAGACATAAGACAAGTGGGAAATAATAAGAGGAAGCACAAAAAGTCGGAAATACTAAGCAGTTCACCCTATAAACTACAACTTGAAAAGAAGAATGAAGAAAAAAATATACCAAAAAAAGATTAAGAAAGATAGTAAGACCACAAAAAAACCTGCAAAAATACCAGCAAAGCAGCCCAAAACTAAAAAGAAAACTTGAGAGGTGTCAAGGGACACCCGGATGGAAAGAAGTTCCTTTCCAGGATTCAGTATTGTTTTTTTTTGTTATTATTTATTACTAGCTTTTGCCAGCGGCTTCGCCCTCGTGGAGGTTGGAAATTATCGCGCGGGAACATACTACCGGGATAAAAAGTATGCCCTTTCTCAGGCTCTAAACTATCTGTGTACCAAATTTCATTTAAATCGGTTCAGTAATTTTAGCAGCAAACCGAGACAAACAGACAAACAGATAGACCGACAGATAGACAGAGTTACTTTTGCATTTATAATATTAGTGTGGATGTATAAAAAACCTGTATATTTTTTAAGTCTGTTAAAAAGTGTCGTTACAACTTTTTCTCTTAATTCCGTCTAGCCCCCTTTCGCAACGCGCCATAAGGAACTTCGTTCCAATGTTCATGTGTCGGTTGCAACGAAATGTACAAGGAACCGATTACTGAGGACTGGATTGGTTGTTCCGATCGTGGAGAATAGTGGCATGAATATACTACAGCGTATATTGACATTGGTACTTTCATATGTGATATTTGTTTGTCAAAATAATTTTGCAATTTGATATTGTGACTAAAAAGCCTTTGATGGATATGCGTAATCTTACCAACCTTGATGCACAATTTTACCCCCATGTGACATAAGACTGCGCATTTCCCATTTTTTCTTTTTTCTTTTATAAACTAAAAAAATGGTGCTAAAGTTTTGATTAAGCATAACGTTAAGTAACTTCAATAACGTGTTCATTAAACTTAATAAAGATGATTATGAAAATTTGTGTTTTTGTTGATTTATAGCCAATCTAATATTAAGCGCGCAATCTTGGGCACCCCTACCCTACAAACTCCGTAATTTCAGCCGTTTCCTACTCCGTATTACTAACGGATAGAGTGGTTCGATTTTCGAATTTAAGAATGGATGACAATATGATTTTCACTTCAGTAGCTCAAACATGTAGGTTTTGCTGCCTGAAATCAGTGAGCAAAATGCGATTTTGCTAACTGAGTGAGACAAAGTAACTTTTAATTTTTGTTTTCAGAATGCCGCGAATATCTTATTCAGCCTTGGGTTAATCATACAATTCGAAAGATTTACACTCTATCTCTTTCCCGCCATTAGAAAGAGAGAGAGAGACAAAGACCAGCCCTTTCGAAGTTCCGATTTTGAATTCGACCTGAAAGACAAACACGTTCGGAAATTTGTACTAACTTAAGAAATTTTGGAAAAAGATAATTATGTGTTTTAATGTAATTTATTGAATTTTTAACTTATTGTTGTATTTAAACGAAAATAAGTATTTACTGCAAATGAAACTGATATTTAACCTGTAAATATTTATTTTTAGTTTCAATAATGTTATTAAATATTTTGAATAATAAAATATCATGGGTGCTATTTCCGAACACGCCTTAATTGAAATAAAAGAGCGGGAATAAAATTTCGTAGCTGGCGTAAAGAGTTGAATAAGTTTAAAAAATATTAAAATAATCGTAAAATATGAGTGAAACTAGCGACGAGAACAGTATTTTAACACCGGAAGAGTTAAAACAACAAGTTATTAATGCAGAATTAAGTTTCCTACCTGAGAAGTCTTGCGAGAAATATCTGAAAGCATACCATGTCTTCAATGAATGGCGACTTACAAAGGGCGCAAGCAGTTTTTCGGAGACGGTGTTGCTATGTTATTTTTTAGATTTATCACAGACGAGGCGATCATCTACAATGTGGAGTATTTACTCAATGTTGAAAGCTACTTTAAAAACAAAACATAACGTGCATATTGAAACATACGCAAAACTCGTATCTTTTCTAAAAATAATGTCAGTTGGGCATAAGGCTAAAAAGTCCAAAATTTTGACGGCCCTTAACATAAGAAAAATTTCTTAATGAAGTTCCGGACTGCAATTTTCTTGCCGCTAAAGTAAGTGGTACCTATGAATCTATGTTGTTAGTTATTAAAATTTGTGTGTAGACTGATTTGTATAAAGTTTACTGCCTACTACTAATTTTTGGAGGCGCAATGAATCCTAGTCGGGCTTAGCAATACTGTTAAAATATTTAATAAGATATGTAAAAGATGTTGTAAATGTTAAATTATGCATATTAATTACGTAATATTTTCATTACAGGTTGTACTGATCATAGGAATTAGTGGAGCGTGTCGCAATAACGAGCTATTACAGCTAATAGTTAATAATATCGAAAAGCATTCAGATAAATTACTGTTAGTAAAATTGATAAATACGAAGACGAACCTTGACAGGTCTTTTGTCGTACGCGAAGAATTTGTAACTATTGTAGAAAAGTACCAACATTTACGTCCAGCCAATATAAAAACCGACCGATTTTTCATACAATACCATAATAATAAATGCTTGAGCATTTATTATTATGGTATTGTATGAAAAATCGGTCGGTTTACTTTAATACCATAATAATAAATGCTCAAGACAGCCTATGGGAGTAAATAAAATAGGTGCTATACCGCGAGAAATTGCCACTTTCTTAAAACTGGAAGAGCCTCAGCTATACACGGGTTACTGCTTTCGGAGAACTTCGGCAACACTCTTGGCTGATTCTGGAGCCGATCTCACCACTTTAAAACGTCACGGCGGGTGGAAGTCCAATATGGTAGCAGAAGGCTATATTGAAGACTCAATAGAAAATAAGTCGAAAAACTGTAAGCGTATAGTGGAAACAATAAGTTTGAACCTCGGATCCTTGGTTTCACCCACGCCCATCTACTTCCAACGACGCACAGTCAGCAAGCCGATCAGAGTCACCAACGTTCACCGTTGTTCCTTCTCAATCCGCCACCGAAACAGAAACCTTAACCCCAGATAATCAAACTAAACTCAATGCAACAATAACGTTGCCAAATAAATCTGTTACTTTTAATTTGCAGAATTGCAGTAATTTTACTTTTAGCATGTTCCATTTTATTGAATTGGTACATCTACCTACAATGTTAAATATCTGGATGACCAAGCTTTGCTCTGTATTTTTTTGTAAATTGTGTTTAAAATAATAAGTTTATGTTCAACTTGAATTATCGATAAAATTGGTCATTGAAAACACAAATAAAACGACATTTTATAAAAATGAATCCTAGCTAGATCGATTTATCGCCCCCAAAACCCCCTGTATACTAAATTTCATGAAAATCGTTGGAGCCGTTTCCGAGATTCAGATTATATATATATATATATAAAATTGCTCGTTTACAGACATAAGATAAGATTATTTTGATTCACAATAAATATTTATTTCAATCTATTCCTGTTTATTATTTTATCTCATAAAGTGTTCTCGCTGCTGAAGTGAAAATTTATGTGTGTTACACGAGAGCAAAGTTTTTTGCATCTCGTGCCTTTGCATCCCTCGCCACACTCAGGATTCAAAATCAGCACTCGCAGCAAAAAACGACTTTGCTCTCTTGTTGCACAAATAACTATTGACAGCTGTTCCAATGCCTGATGTGTTTGTGTCTGTTCGAAAAAAAATGAATTTGACAGTTGCTTCGACGAATTAACTACTTTCGGATGGGCCCGTATCTTCGTTGACAGACTTAGAGAGTAGACCCCTGGGTTCGATTCCCAGAACGGGCGTAGTGTTATAGGGTACACTAAATTAGGAATTTATAAAAAGCAGTGTTTTGAATGTATGCCACGCTTATGGGAAACGCTCGTCCTGTATTACAAGGGCATTAAACGTAACAATTTAAATGTGGCTCTATGAGACCTAGGCATTTTAGGCTGGTGCATAGGCGTCATAGACCCACATTTCACTGGGTCGAGGACAACAAGCGTAATATAGTTACCTTAGAAACTTTAATGACGGTGTCTGGATTAAAGTCCTTATGAACGAGGTATACTTTCAGCTTCTTCAGTGTCGCCTCCGGTATGTGATCTTTGTCATAATCTGCAAGCCTGTTGAGGAAGTTCACATCTGCCAGCAGTTTCTTTGTGGAATCCCAGTCGGGCCTGTAACATAACGGAAGTGTAAGTAGACACAGTGCAATGAATAAAAGAAGACCATAATAAGGTAACGGGATAATCCGTAGTTCCTGCTTACCCCAATGCGTGTGTTTATGTATTTACTTATTTAGGATCTCAAACAAAGGATACATAAAATATATGTTCAGTATAAATCAGAGTAATAAAAAGGTTATTTTATGTGGGTTCCTTAAATGACAGGAGACCACAGCTTGCACATAAGTATGTGTAAACACCGTCAAATAAATTATGAATTAGAGAAAAAAGAAAGGAATAACTAACAAGTCGAGATTGCGCATGTATGAAAGAGTTCGATTGCAAATACAGTTTGCGATGAGTAGGCCCTATTGTAGGTACAACTAGCATTGGATGTCAATCGACGGATATGATTATGGTTTAATGCATTTATTTCTCAAAAACAGAATACAATTTATTCACTTAGAATGAAAAATACAGTGGCATACAAATAAATGTTGAACCGTGGAACGAGTATCGGAACGGTATGTTTGAAGTTACAAGAAATCATTGTTAATTTATTATTGACTACACTTGTTGACATTAAAATATTTTATTTTATTTATTTACTTGATTTAGGTACACGGTTTAAGAAACCAATTACGTAAATCAAAGTAAGTATATGTAACAAGTTCAAACATAAGACATAAACTAATTACAATAGTTTTAATAATATTGTTTTCACAAAAGTATTTTATTATAACTATTGTAAAATAAACTTTGTAAAATACATAAGTAGTATAAAAAATAAGTTATTGTAATATATATGTATATTATTATGCTTTATTAAAAAGAACCAGGTTTCAGATAATTAATTACTGTTAGCCTATATGACAGTAAACAATTTTAATCTAACTTTTTTATTTTTACTCTTAATTATTATTATACTTAGAATAGGTTTGATTATACATAACATTAGTCCGTTCCACATTCTTCGAGTCAGATACAATGATAAAAACACTTTTTTTTGTTAGCCGTTGGTGTCCCACTGTTGGGCAAAAGCCTCCCTACTCTCTTTCCTCATCTCTCTGTGCAGAGCTGCCAAGGACCAATCTTTATTAAAAGAGTTCAGCTCATCCCGCCTTCTCCGTGTGGGCCTGCCGCGATGTCTCTTGCCATTAAGCGGGACCCGGGATATAAACAGTTTGTTAACGTGTTATTATTCTGTGTGTCATGGACCTATTTCTTTACTTTGGTCCTCGGCTAACTCGAAACATTTGTTCGTTTTAATCTTCGCACTATTTTTGTTTGGTCTAACAGCTAACAGCCAGATATATTACAGCTAACAAACTGGTCTACATGTTCACATGTCGGTGGAGAGGGTATTCATGGGCCTCAGATATTTTTGGATATCGATGACGGGTTCCATTTTCCGGTCACGATAGAGTGACTCAGTCGTCATTTCTGATATCCGAGGGCACATTAATAAAACTCCAGAGTGCCTGGGATATTGTGGACTGATTGATTATTGATGTTTGTCGGTTTAGTACAGCCCCGCAGTTGGATGCCAAATGTCCATATTGGCATAAGAATATGCTTAATTAGTAACATTTTGTTATAGATAGATAGGCAGGAATCCCGTCCAATCAACCAATTCCTGTTTTAAAAACATGTCTAGATCCTAACTTTTCTTTTTGCCGAGCGTTTTCCAACGCAGTTTTGACATTTGGCGTTGCTGAAATCAATGTGAAGGATTTATTCATTGAATTTGAATCTCCATTTTTGATCCCAGTCATGAACTTTATTTCCAGCGATTTGTACCTTATTAATTGCTTCCGTATGGCATGACCCAGCACCCATAATAGCAGTGTCGGCCGCGAAGGTTGTAATATAATTATTTTCCAGCTGCTCTGGTATATTGTAAGTGTATAACAGGCAGAGTACTGGACCCAGCACACTACATTGAGGCACACCAAATTTAATATTTTTTAACTTGAAATATTATATCTGTTAAGATATCGTCAAAATTATTGGACAGCGTTAATCTTCATCATCACCACTAGCCTATAGCAGTCTACTGCTGGACAAAAGCCTCTCCAATTTCACGCAATTCTTTTCTCGGCAACTGTCATTCAGCTGCTATCAGCCACCCCTGCGATAGTCGTCTCTCCACCTAGCTTGAGGGCGTCTCACCTTACGTTTGCCAACTCGCGGTCTCTACTAAAAAACGTGTCTACCACAACGGTTGTCAGTTCTACGGCTTAGGTAAATGGTCGGTCCATTGACACTTTAGCTTACTTATTCTGAGCGCTATGTCGACTACTACGGATCTCTGCCGGATCACCGCATTCCGGATCCTATCTCTCAAAGAGACTCCAAACTTAGCCTGTTCCATAGCTCGACCTTAAATGTATGGACCATCCGTAACGTGAGTGGACACGTTTCGGCTCCGTAGGTCATAACAGGCGGTCTTTAGGCTCTGCGGTAAACGCGACAAGAAAACTCGACGAAACTGGTCCCGGAGTAGTGTGTTCGTTGAACATAGCCTTGAATTTGTCCACCTTCATCTGGAGACCAATGCGTACAGAACAATCAGCTAGCCCGTCCAGCATCTGCTGCAAGTCATTAGTCTAGCCAATATGACGATGTCATCTGCAAATCCCAAGTGTATGATGTACACGCCGTTGATTTTAATGCCGCGTACTTCCAAGTTCAGCGTCTTAAACACATCCTCCAATACGTTAGAGAACAATTTCGGGGTAATGATGTCACTTTGTCTCACCACTGGACGCAGGGAGATATGTTCATTTCGCTGTTCTTGAGTTTTGACGGTCATTGTCACATTTTCATAAAGACATATCAGCACTTGGATGTATCAGTTGAGTTGGCATTGCTGCAGAGACACCAAAACAGACCAGGTCTCGATAGAGTAACGGCCTTCTTATAGTTCACAAACGCAAGACACAGGGGCCGGTTGCCGTTACGGCCTTCCGTATAATTTGAGGCACAGGGTAAAAGGGTCTATGGTGCTGTATCCTCCTTGAAACTCGGCCTGCTTCGGTAGGCTGAAACTCGTCGGGTATTTGTGATAGACGATACTTGACGACTCTGAATACAGCTTATATACAAGATTATTTTTAGTATATGCGAAACCTGAATATAGTTTGTTCAGAATCAGTAACTGAATCGATTCCAATAATTTTTACACCATGTTATATTTTGTACCAAAAATTTTTAATTACGCTTCCAAGTCGCGGGTCTTAGTGTTTTGTTTCGAATTTAAAATTATCATATCTTTCTCGTATTCAAACGTCAATTACACGGAGATGGTACGTACACTAGCTGTTTGTGGTGATCTACATATGTTTTTGCGTGGACAACCAGGTAACTTATCAAGCTTTTAACTTTGTGATTATTAATGATACAGTTTTGAAATTTTTTTCATAGATTCTTTACATAAAAATACTAGACCCGTGTTTCGGGTTTCGCATAAACAAAAATTAATGTTGTATATGTGGTTAAGGAGCGAAATGGTTCTTTAGTTCTTTAAAACATAAGAAAATCGTTACGTTCTTTTGCCATGCTTCTGGAGTTCTCCCTGAGAATACGACATCGTTTAAGAGCTTCCGAAACTCTTTCAGTATAGGACTTCCTCCCGCTTTCTGGAGGTCGGCCGTAATCGTCTTGACCTGAGGATTTTCATTTTTAAGTTGTTTAAGAGCCGTTTCGATTTCATCTTTGCTGGCTTCTGGCAGGCTAGGCTTTCCATGAAATAGCAAGATAAGGTAGCTCTAGTATCCACATTTTCTGGATCAGGTCCCGATGCATGCGATGCGTACTATTGGCCGTAGAAGTTTTCGAGTTCCGAAAGAATCTCCAGCTTCGAATCGAAGATATCCCCTAGACTTGGTCAAATTCGTCAGGTGACTTCTCCCAACTGATTGACGAATACTTTCGACATCATTTTTTTGTCAATTGCTACTTTTATAGAGCGTGTGTCCAAAGCATCGGAAGTCGCGCCATACCAAAGTCCTAATGTTTGACAACAACTTATAGCTTCCTTTCATCTATTCAGCCCAAAGACTATATAATCACTTGACTGCGCATACAGTGCCCCGACGCTCGAAAACTATTAGTATTTTGTCGCCTATGCACCGGTTACGGTTCTAGTAACCATTTTAGTTGTGACCAATTGTTAGACCTCTGTGCACGCTAAATTAATGCAAATAATATAACTTCGTCTGCAATTATAACGCATCAAAATGCCTTCATGCGCGGTGAAGTGGTGTGGGAAACATTCCAAAACTTCTAGTTACAAAGAGGATCGCATAACTTTTCATCGGTAAGTAAACAGTACGAAAAATTATTTTGATTTAATCAGATTATGATCCACCGTAGGGGTCTATTTAAAATGGTGGTTGGGTAAACCAGCACACTGTTGAGTCGCGCGCGTTGATGTCTTTTGGAAAAGTCTCGTTCTTTCATTAGACAATTCTAATGCATCTATCCCTTACTTTCCCTTTGTATTTTTATCGTAAAAATGAGTGCTGCTCTGAAAGTCTATATCGAAAATAAAAATAAAAATAAATGTAAGTTTTATTCAATTCACATACTGTGGCTTGTTTAGCTTCGTCTTGACAATCCGTTTGTAAACTGGCGCCAAAACTCACGTGGCCATAGTAACTTCTGCCTTGGGGATGATATTCGACACCGCTTCTACACCGAATATGATAGTGGCGTAAATTTTGTTCTTGGATTCTCTAGCTTTCATTTTATTAGTGATTGATTTTGATTAAATATGATTTCTTTGATTTTAACTGAGTATTTATTACAATTTTAAAATCCATTTTATCGATATCGACTATTTTCCCTTAATGAAGTAAAGCAGCCCTACAATGGGCATACCCACGCAACTTGACCTTGAACTGACCAATTGCAGTCGCGCGTTCTTCCTCGTCCCCCGGCCCGCAGTGGTGAGTCGTATGCTTAGAAGAAATCGACGTATACGCTCTCTAGTGGTTGTATTCTCTTTGATTCAGCCGAAAGACATGTCGATAAGACTGCTGGACATAGGCCTCTCTCAATTTGGGGGGATTTACCATAATCGCCACGCTTGACAGGCGGGATGGCGATCGCAGAATGGTGATAAGATGCACAGAGAACGCCCATTCTCTAGTAAGTCCCTTATTCGCCTTCTGCACACGGGAAGAAATAGAATGGTCCTATTCTTTACGTCCGGCAACCTACGGAACGACAGACTTCCCTTAGTTGAAGTTAATCTCGATCTCCAATGAGTGTTGTTAGCGTTAAAGTCACCGCCTAATATAAATCTTTTTCATAATGCCCTTTGTTTATCGATTGTCTTGGACAGTATGCGTGCCATATCTTGCGTGTCAAGCTTCTCGTATTTACACTGTCCGTAATTACAGATATTTTCTCTAATAATACGTACAAACTCGGGCCGTGTTGTTAGGGCGCAGCGAGTGATAAACATATAAATTCAATATTCTATTTAAAATTATGTCTGAAGTCATGAGGTCCTGCCTTTATTCTGTTAAAAGTTATTCAAGCAGACTTTTGCGATGGCACATACAGCCTACATTCAAAACAATGAATATCAGGACTAATATAAGTAGAGAAAATTAGTCAGCAGAGCCAGTATTAATTGCATTGGAGAAAAATAATACTACATTTAAGAATAATTTTGTGAAAAATCTTGGTCCTAAGTTAGGAAACGAAAAAGTTCTCTTTTTTAAAATGGACTCTGTGTTTTATTCTGAGAAATAGTGTTGCTGACAAGAATTAAATATTTAAAGTAATGTTATGTGTAAAATCCAAAGAGGTGTGAGATATTGCGATTTGATTCTATATTTTGGAGGTATGAGGAGCAGGGTGTAAAGTTTGCTCTTGTAAAAAAAGGGCGGATCCCTTGTTTTTTTAATTCATAACGTTATGTCCTCTAGAGGGCGACATATTCAATTTAATATCACATCATACACACAAGTAGGGGTCACAAAGCTGCATGTATTTTAGAAAATCGGTTTTTCAATTTTTATTTACTCACAAAACCGGTGTTCCGGTTTTTTCGATTATTTCTATGTTTTTTTAATTAAACCTATTTTTATGGTTCTTAAGACTTGTTTTCGTTGACAGTCGTTAATAAGCTTTATTGCTAAATCAGAGAACAGTAGAATAAAATGAAAAACTCCTTTTGAGTGTATAAACAAAAAAAAAACAACAACAATTATTGTTCCGTCCCGTTTGACTTGTTTAATCTGTGCGTCTAACGGAGCGCGCGTGTAACGAAGTGACAACTGTCACTTGTCAATTTGACGTGCTCTCTTTGGTTTTTATCTTAAAAAAGATGGTGGGTCCTATTGGCTTCCCGACCCCGTTTTGTTAAAGTAATCCGTTTGAACCGGTCGTTTTTGTGGACAATCTGTCGTGACCCAATTGTTTTGTGTGTAATAACCCCTTTTGACGAAATAGAACGGGTTTTAGTTTGAACTTTGGTTGAAATAGTTTGAGGTTAAGTGATAGTGATCGGGACCGCATGCCTTGGTAGCAGAGCCTCTTGGAGCCCCTTGTTGTCTGTCCTGGATTACTGACAGCGTTACTACACAATACAATATACACTCATTTACATACATAAATCCAGGTAGGCTCCAGAGCCAGTGTTCCAGAACCAGGTTCCTACCATCAGGTGAGTCTTTTGAATATTGTGTTAATCAGCTCCGCGCACGGCGGACAGTTCGCAGAGCCACTTCTTGTTCCACGGCCCTACCATCATCTTTCACTGCGCTATTTAAATCCTATGGTCGGGGCCCTGGCCTGGCGTCGAACATTCTTGGTAGTAGAACATGGTTGTTTTTGAAAGTTGACATTTGAAATTAACATTTTGAACATTAACATTGTTTTAAATTGGAATAAAGGTTTATTATTGTTGTACCATTGACATGGTTGTTTGTGAACATTGACATGTGAAATTAACATTTGAAATTGGCATTTTTTGGAATTGGATTGAATTTGAATTTTTGAATTGAATTTGAATTTTTGAACGTTGACATTGGTTTTGAATTAAAATGAAAGTTTGTTGTTGTCTATTGAATTGAAACCAATATGCTGTTATTTTTTGATTTGTTGACTAACAGTTTGGTAGTTTCATTTTTTGCTTGGATTTCCTTTGTTATTTATTGTTGAACCTTGATATTTGATTATTTTTTTGTTTGGTTTACCAAATTGTTCGTCACTACACAATACAATATACACTCATTTACATATATAAATCCAGGTAGGCTCCAGAGCCTGGTTTCCAGAACCAGGTTCCTACCATCAGGTGAGTCTTTTGAATATGGTATTAATCAGCTCCGCGCACGGCGGACAGTTCGCAGAGCCACTTCTTGTTCCAGGGTCCTACCATCATCTTCCACTGCGCTATTTAAATCCTATGGTCGGGGCCCTGGCCTGGCGTCGAACTAGTACTAGTAGCGTAGAACTAGTAGCGTAAATAGTATCTGAGAATCAACAAAACATCTGGCTTAAGCAACGATAAATTAAACTCCATTCTTATTTTTGTAATTCGACTGTAAATTTGATAGAATCCGCTGTGGGTAGAGTGGAAGGGCGTGTCAGACTTTAACTGACTAAAACCCACCCGTGTTTCTTCAGTTGCCTATGCCAGGGCCACCGCTCTTCCGAACAAATCCGCTACGCTGGCAGGCATCCGTCCTAACCGAGCCCTTCATTAATGCTGACATCTTTTTGAGGCGCTCGTAGAATACAACGCGCCGTGGACCGGAACTGGTCCTTATTGGGCGGCGAGCTACAAATTGCTCGCCACCCGCAAGCCCGCGTCTACGCAATGGACTCCCGACGCCCGGGGCGTCTCCTGCGGCGGCTAGGGGCGAGAGGGTGCATAGATTGCCTCTCCCTCACGCGCTCCGCCTCCTTCTTTGCGAGCATTACTGCCTCGCAGACGGAGGTGATGGCTGCCTTTGCACTCTCGCTTCGTACATGGCCTGGACTAGGGCCGGACGCGAGAGATCACCGCGGCCAATCGCGGCCAATCGCCTCCACGAGGCCACGGCGTTGCTCCGCCCAGGCAGGGCACACTTCCACCTTGTACTCTACCGTGATCTCCAGGCGATCCACACAGTGGTAACACCCGGACGTTTCCTCTCGCCCTATCCTGAATACGAACCTCGTGAAGCACACATGTCCATTGAGGTCTTGCGTAAGGCAGAATGTGAGGACGCCGTAGCGCCGCTCCAGCCACACCTTAAAGACAGGAAGCGGTAGACGTCGTACGTCCGTTGTTAGGTTGAGACTCAGACGCAGACTTTTCAATTGATTGATAGTATACCTCGGCAAAGATAGCACCAATGGTGTGATCAATATAATAATTGTAATTGAGACAATATGTGCAGCAATATGAGCAGTGGTGGCCCAGTGGTAACGAGCGCGACTTACAAGTAGTAGGTCGTAAGTTCAAACCCAAGCAGGCGCATTACTTTGTGTAAATTATTTCATCGCCACTGCTCTCAAAACGGTGAAGGAAAACGTCGTGAGGAAACCGGCATGTCTTAGAACCAAAAATTCGAAGACATATGACATCTACCAACCCGCACTGGGCCCGCGTGGTGGATTATGGCCCACTCCCTCTCACCGAGAGGAGGCCTGTGTCCCAGCAGTGTGAACAATATTTGAATTGAGACAATATGTGTACATTGTAAACGGGTCATATTGTTGGAAAAGTTATTATTTTAAAAGAAAACCGAAAAAATCGAAAACTCGGTTTTTGATAAACTGAAACCCGGTTTCTAAAAACAGTTTTAACCGGTTTTTTAAAATTATTCTCAAATCCAACACACAACCTATAACCAGCGGACGATCACGACGCTTCCAACGATATTACATTTGTCAAATTATGGTAGACTAGCTTTTGCCCGCGACTTCGTCCGCGTAAATCTCGGTTATCGCGGACGCACACGAAGTCGGGGAGTAAAAAGTAGCCTATGTCTTTTCTCAGACTCTAAACTATCTGTGTACCAAATTTCATTTAAATCGGTTCAGTAATTTTTGCAGGAAATCGAGACAGACAGACAGAGTTACTTTTGCATTTATAATATTAGTGTGGATTAGAAGTTATGAGGGAACTGACGATCATAAATAAATAAATACCCACATACGTACATACTTACCGGTCTTTTTGCTACGGTGAAGCAAAAATAACCATATTATATACTTCACCGTAGACGAGTAAAAAAGAAAAAAAATTGAATATGAATAGACTGTTGTTTGGCATCAAGTCTCTCACATTCTACGCTCGACGCTCGCCCTGGAAGGACGTTACGCTGCTGCTCCGCTGCGCGTATCCCCTCCACTGCCCGCCGCTCGATCGCCCGTCACTTGTGCTCCGTGCGCCACGCTGCGTAGTCGCCCTGACTACTCTCCGCTATTTTGCGATTTAAATTTATTTAAATCGCAAAATTCGGACTTCTTGTTTCTTCAGATTCAGTCTAAAACGTTACTGTCTTGTTCGCAAGACAGTGGTATTTCTGATTCGTCAGAATCGTCAAAAACGTGTGTTGTGTTGTGGCCCCTTCAGGGCAAATCCACAGTTTCGTGGTCACTCGGTGGATACCTTAACGGTGCCAACGAAGTCGAGTGGGTGCAGACCCAACGCACCCGCCTATCCCCTTCAGGGCTAGGCGAAAGTTGGACGCGTCCCAGATCGCTGGCCTTAGGGGCTTCCCTCGTCAGCCCTGGTGACAGTCTTCCCTTCACAGCCGCGTACTAGTGCCGCGGGTATATCTATACCCCACGCACTAGACTGGTCGGGTACCTTCAGTACCCATCGCATGACCGGTTAGGAACCCGTTTCGCACAATAAGATTGGCGACGGGATTCACTATTAGGGCTCACCTAGGTTCACCTCCCTGTCTACACCCGACAGGGAGTGTAACACTCACCCCCGGCAACCCACCGGGGATTAGGTTGATAGGTTTAGGGCTTTGGCGATAGGATCACTCTCATGAGTGATTAGGTCCCCCCCCCTATCTCCCCTCCGCCATGGAGAAACCCTTGGAGAAACTCGCGAAATTCGAGGCGCTCCTGACTGAACTTGCGAGTCAGTTCAGCATTGAACGTTCGGAGGTCGGGGCTGTGATCTCTGTTTTTCTTATTTTAATTAAGAAAAACAAGGATTTCGCAGCCGACTTCTCCGAACTGTACAGGGCTGAACAACTCGCAATTCCAGCCAGCCCGGGCATCGCTGACTTCAGCGATGCCCTCGAGGCCCCTAACGATGAACCGCCGTGTCAAATGGACACAGAGGATGTACCCATCCCCACTCCTTCCGATTCTGCCGCGCTCACTCCCCAGACGGACTCGCACTCCTCTTCGTCCTCGGACACAGAGGCGTACGAGCTCGTCTCCCACACAAAGGGCAAAGGGAGCAAGCGCAAGAAAAACAAGGCGAGCAGCTCAGCCCCGGCCGCTAAAATCATAGCGGCTGAGGACTCCGCTCCTCCATCTCACGCCCCCACCCCGCAGGTGACCTCCACCACCGCGAACCCCCCCCACCCCACTACGCAGGCGACCCCCGCCACCGCGACCGCGTCCATCCCCTCCACGCCGCCGGCGACCGCCGCCAACGCATCCCCCTCCCGTCCCTCGCCTTCAACCTCCGCAAAGGTTGCCGCGCCTCGCGCTAAAGGTAGCGCCCCGTCCGTACCCTCTGGCTCAACCACCGCCAGGAAACTCCCTCCACCGCCTCCTGTATTTATACAGGACAAGGCCAAGTGGACGGAGGTGTCCAAATGGTGCGTTGACCAAAGGGTCAACTATACTAGTGCCCGTGCCACCCAGCACGGCATTAAAGTATCGGTCGCCACGTCAGGCGATTATCGCGAACTGACCAGGCTCCTATCAGCAAGGAACGTGTCCTTCCACACGTATTCCTTGCCCGAGGAGCGACTGACCAGGGTGGTGATCCCCTGCGAAATCGCCACCAGCGATATAAAGGCAGACCTCGAAAGGCAGAACGTGCCTGTCTTAGAGGTCCACAGGATGCACAGATCAAGACAAGGCATTGCTTTTGATATGGTCCTGGTGGTGTGCCCTCCCACGGAGGGTCACCACCCCATTTTCAAAGTCAAGGCAGTCTGTAATCTGTCTGGCCTCATCATTGAAAAGCCCCGTAAGTCGGGCATCATTGGCCAATGCCATAGATGCCAACTGTACGGGCACTCAGCGTACAACTGCTACGCTACTCCCAGGTGCGTCAAGTGCCTGGGAGATCACGGTACAGCCGTCTGTACCCGGCCTAAAGACCGCACCCTTTGCACCGAGCCACCCAGTTGTGTGCTCTGCAAAGAGTCCGGTCATCCGGCAAATTACCGGGGCTGCCCGAAAGCCCCCAAGTCATCTTCCCATAAATTGGCGCAACGTTTCGACGCTCGCCAGACTAGGGAATCCCCCTCGGCCAAACTCCCCGTGAGACTGGCCCCACAGCGTCCCTCCCAATGGCCTCTCTTGAGTTCCCAGAAGGAATTTCCCGCACTGGCCTCCTCCAGGCCTAAGCCCGCTCCCATCCCTCCTTTAATGGACCCGCGTACCCGCGCCCCCGCGCTCCTTACACCCCCCGGTTTTCCCGCGACCGCAACCCCCGCCCGCGCCGCGGCCCCCCTCACTGCCCCTATGGCAGGACCAGCCCCAGTACAGAGGAAAGGTCAGGCTCCCCTTGATGCGTTTAACGTCATCGCCGGGAACTACAACACCTATAGCATGTTCCTCTCCCCGCGTGCCCAACAGATGGCCCAGGAACTAGTTGCCGCCGGCGGTAACTTGTTCCGCATACAATCAATCTATGCTGCGTATCCCGAGATCACGCAAGCAATCCATGTCATGAACTCCCAACGCCCCCATTATGGATAGTCGTGGAATAGTATCTAAACTAAAACCCCGTTCCCTAAAGCTAGGCTTCTTCAATGCCAATGGCATTCACGGCCAACGTGATGAGATCGCCACGTTCCTCCGCGACCATCACGTAGACATTTTACTCATACAAGAGTCGTTCCTAAAGCCTCACCAACGAGACCCTAAAATTGCAAACTATCGTTTAGTTCGCAACGACAGGTCACGTTGTCACAGAGGCGGCACCCTCATATACTATAGGAAGTCCCTGTACTGCATACCTATGGATCCCCCCCAACTCTCCCAATTAGAAGTTTCGGCCTGTCGGTTAGCACTGACAGGCCACCAGCCGATCACTATTGTGTCGGTTTACCTTCCTCCCCAACATGAGTCAGAGGACCCCCAACTCCTCGCTTATGACCTTTCCGAACTCTTCGGCATGAGTGACTCCGTTATCATAGCGGGCGATCTCAACGCCAAACATCCTGCCTGGAATAGCACCAGGACCTCAACTAGAGGTAGGCAACTTTTCAACCTCTGTTCTACCATGAACTTTGATGTCATCGCCCCGATGACTCCCACTCACTTCCCCTTCGATACCGATCAGTTACCCGACGTTCTTGATATAGCACTCCTTAAGAATATCAACTTAAGGTTGGATTCTATAGAGGCTATTCACGAACTCGACTCTGATCATCGACCAGTAGTCATGAACCTGGCCCCCCGATTAGGTATTCGCGACCCCTCTCAAACCCCCGCCACTAAAGTGATCACTGACTGGAAGAAAGTAAGCGAACGCTTACAATCTAACACGTCACATCACTTAGACTCTATCCCAGATCAGTTCGACTCTGTCGCCGACACAACGGCCGCGATCGACTCTCTCACAGAGCACGTACAATCGATCGTGAACGTAAGTTCACGGGAGGTTCCAGATACGGATGACCGTAAATGGAGGCTCCCCGATGATGTGCGTGATCTGCTGACAGAGAAGAACGCGGCCGTTCGTGCCTACAACAACTTTCCCTGTGACGCTAACAAAGCGCACATGCGTTACTTACAGCGTGCTGTAAGGACACGTGTGACTGAGCTGCATGACGCTAACTGGGACAAGATGGTGGGCGAACTAGAGCCGACTCATCTCGCATTCTGGGAACTTCAGAGGAAACTTAAATCCTCTGAGTTTTCCACTATGCCCCCCCTGACCCGCCCCGATGCGACCATTGCATTCGAGGATATCGACAGGGCTGAATGCCTAGCCGATAGCCTCGAAGCCCAATGCACACCCAGTTCGCAGCCAGTAGACCAAGCGTTTGTCGATAAGGTAAACGCGGAAGTCGAACGCAAAGCCTCACTCCCGCCCGTTGAAGACCCTGATGATCCCCTGCCCCCTGTCACACCTGACAAGGTGCACGAGATCATCAAGGGTCTGAAATCTCGTAAAGCCCCCGGATCAGACGGCATCACCAACAGAGTGATCAAGCTGTTCCCCGCTCACCTGATTATGCTCATGTGTACCATCTTCAATGTTGCCTTGAGTAATAATATTTTCCCCCAAGCGTGGAAGGAAGCCACCGTCATTGGCATCCCTAAGCCCGGTAAGCCCAAAACCGAGCCCACGAGTTACCGCCCCATTAGTTTGCTCAAAGTTCTCGGCAAAATCTATGAGAGACTTATTTATAAGCGACTCAGAGATTATGCCGAAACCAAGGGCCTCATCCCCAACGAGCAGTTTGGTTTTCGAACCCAACACTCGTGTGTCCATCAGGTACACCGTATCGTTGAACATATCAATGCTGGTTTTCAGCGTGGTATGTTCACGGGCGCTGTATACTTCGATATAGCGAAAGCGTTCGACAAAGTCTGGCACAACGGCTTATTATATAAGCTGTACCAACTCGGAGTGCCAGACCGTCTCGTGCTCATCTTACGAGACTTTCTTGCGAACAGTACCTTTCGCTATCGCATCGAAGGGGCACTTTCCTCCCCTCACCCGATCCGTGCAGGAGTCCCTCAAGGCTCTGTACTAGCCCCCCTCATTTTCACGCTGTTCACTAGCGATATCCCCAGATGTAAGAAGGCAAGGTTAGCTCTGTTCGCAGACGACACTGCCATCTTCTTCTCGGGATTTAGTGACACAGCGCTGGTTCGCTACCTCCAAACCGCAGTCGACGAGCTCGGCGAATGGTTCAGGAAGTGGCGAATCGAGGTCAATCCCGATAAAAGTCAGGCGGTCTTTTACACCCGACCGCGACGTAATCACCCCCCTCCCCGACCCATCTCAATGTTCGGCAAGCAGATCCCTTGGGCGAAGCAAGCCAAATATCTAGGTGTCATCCTCGACGAACACCTCACCTTTTCTGAGCACATTAAGCAGGCCCGCTCGCGGGCCGCTTTCGCTCTCGGTAGGCTCCATTGCGTCCTGAACAAGCGGAGTAAAATGTCTCTTCTGTGTAAAAAGCGGCTTTACACCGCTTGTATCAGGCCCATTATGACATACGCAAGCCCAGTCTGGGCACATGCTAAACCCCGATACATCCATAGGATGCAGACTCTCCAGAACCGTTTTCTCCGTCAAGCCACAGGCGCGCCTTGGTTTGTTCGGAATATCAATCTTCATTTAGATATGAAACTCCCGACTATCCATCAATACATGAAACGCGCTTCGAAGCGTTTCTTCGATAGGGCCGTAGCCCACCGCAACCCTCTGGTTGTGGCGGCAGCTACTTACACCCCCTCCCGTATCAGTAAAGTCCGCCGCTCGCGGCACGTTCTTACCGATCCTGATGACCCGATGATCCCACTACTCTCCTGCAGGAGAGTCGAAAAGAGACCAGTACAGCTAGATCAGCACACAGACACAAACCGTACCGACCTCGCCGCCGAGGTCCGTCGTCGCGACCCCGACTTAATAGTCCCTCCCGACCCTTGCAAGAGCCAGCCCGCAATGCTGCGCCGTTAGCTTTAAATTAGTCCCTAAATAATTTAACCCAGATCCAGCCAGTCCCTTGCTGTCCCCCTACCAGTGATTGCCTAAGCCGAGGTTCGTACCCCCCTCAGGGTAACCCTTAGAGCTTTCGCTTTAGTTTTTAGTATAATAAGCCCCGGCTGGAGGCCTAAAAAGGTAACTTTTTAGAACTCGCCGGGTCACAATCCGTTTAAGTAGTAAGAATCTTTTCAGGATTAACTGCGAGATGCCCCACAAAAAAAAAAACATCATGTCTCATAAGTCTGTAAGAATTCGTAGAACTAATTAGTTCGGCGAATCCTCACAGAATTATCAGAATTAAGAAATCTAGCTTAATTAAAAAAGACTTGGAATAGGTTTCATTAAGCTGTTGATTGATTCATTATTTTCATACTCACTTTGCACCAAGCAGTATGCAGACAGGCTCCATCACGAATCGCACGAGCACGGGAGGCTTCTGGAAGGCCTTCAGTTCGTTGATGTCCGCTTTGTTGAGGGCCTTCAGGGCAGCTGCGGCGGCGTCCATAGCGGGCATCGCGAGTGCCAAGTCCGCTTTCGCTTCGGCTGCTATTTCTCCTACTTCAGCTGCTTTTATCTAGGGTTAAAGAAGTCTATTGAAATAAAATAACCTAAGTCAGTTGTTATTTTAACTGACTTCAGAAAAGGAACAGGTCCGTAGGTATGTATTTTCTTCGTATGGTTATCGATGATTTCATAAATTGTGGATCTTGAAACTTCTCTTTTCATTTTATTACTTCAATAAACTGTATTCAATGCATGTTTTGTGTGTTGACAATGTTATAAAACTTCCTGGCATTGTTCTTTCCCTACCAAGTAGTGGTATACGAATCTGTGTGGGGTAGGTGCACAACAAAGAAACAAAAAGAATTTTTTTTTACAAAAAAAAAATACAACCAACTAAAAAAGCACTGTACTGAGACAAATCACTTTAATTCAACGTTTTTGCCACTTAATAACGAAATTAAAATTACTTATGGAAAATTACTTTTTTAATACTGAATCTACTTCTCAGAACATGTTCGAGTTTCGTTCTATACAGGAGTTTCGAATGAAACTCGAAAATCAATCAAGCGTACCTTGGCTGCGGTTTCGTCCTTCATGACCGCGGATTTGACTTTGTCAGCGGCTTTCTGTTCCACTTTCAGCCTGCTAACCAGAGCGATACTTTCCTCTGCTTTCTTCGCAAGGATGGGCTCCATTTCACGAACTTGCTGTTCCATCACTCCTACGACTTCGTACGTTTGGTATAGTTTCTGTGTACGTTGAAGGTTAAGGATATTAGTTTCTCTAGAAGTCATGGTGATATTGTACTTCTATCTACGTAGTCTATTTGATATAGGCAAGTTTGAACTTGCCTTGGACACTAATTCGAAGCAATATTTCGTTTTTAAAGTTATAGCAACGTTCAAAATATAACGGGTGTAAAAAATCAATAACGGAGCCGAGAGTTGTAAAGATTTTTTGTAGGCTTTTTTCTGGAGCCTTCAAGTTTCAGAAATCAAAGGTCAAAGTTCTAATTTAAGAAATTACGCTGCGCAATACCGGTAACAGCGAATTTTCTCACCAAAAAGAAAAAATAATCCAGCAATTATTTTTGCTTTAAGTTACTGAGTTTGATATACAGAATGTATAGGTGACGGCTTCGTACAGAGTCTGGTTATACACTGTAATCCGTATCTATCTATAGTAATATAAAAGCTGAAGAGTTTGTAGAGTGTGTACTCTTGATTTGAACAATTATTTTAGTGTAAGATAGCCCATTTATCGAGGAAGGCTACATGCTATAACATCACGCTAGGATCCTCAGAAGCCGAGCAAAAAGAAAAAAGTCACGAATACGAAGTACTTGTAGGGGTAGGCTATTCGATGCGACGGGGTGGGTCACGGAGCAAGAAATTAGACGCGGACTAGGTGGATAGAAGCTAGTATAATATAGTAAAGGTATGATTTGACTGTTACCATTATATTTAATTGTATGAATGGTTGAGGTAAAAATAAGATAAACAGCCTTCCCAAAAATCACGTATCCACCTTCCTCTATGTTATTGAAAACAAAATCCTTAATTGTATGTAGTTGTGCCCTACATGAGAAGTTTTTACCTACACATTATTTTGCTAAAGGTTACCAAGGCGCCCGTGACTCTTTTTCAAGGTCTTTATTTTCCCGAAAATTGAAAAGCGTTCCCCACGGAATCTGTTCCCTCTCTGTTTTGTTTCACCCTTCAATTAATTATCCATGTCTCGGTACCAATATTTGTGAGCAAATATAAGGTCAGGTGTAACGAGTTTTGTTGAAAACCACAGTAAAAGTCAATATGTATGGACTGTTATGATTAGTTGTGCATGAAAACGTTTTTTTTTTATAAGAACTTTCGAGAGAATCGAAACTTGAAGGTCAATAGTAAAGAATGTACTCGCTCTCGAAGTTTCAATTTATAGAAGGGGAACAGTTCTCCAAGTATTAGTCATAGATTGGATAATCTGCAATCGTTAACGCTAGTCGAAAACTAATCAAATGTATGGGAATGAAATCATCTCAACGTTAAGTCACGTGGTTAGAACAAACGAATAGAAAATTCGTAGCCAAGCTCACATCGCTAAAAATGATAGAATGAATTGATATCGTTCCTACAATGTTCAACGCTACATCCTTTGTTATAACGTCGTTTTTCTAAAGACATTGTAGAACGAGCGGCCGACTCAGGCGCGTCATCATGGCTACCAACTAATCGTTTTCTACAATTGCTGACACCGAGGCGTTACCGATTGGAGAACAGAATTCGACACGAAACGGTTGTAACTTGGCTAGGGGGGCAGTAGTAAAATTATTTTGTCATGGGATTTTCGGGAACAAAGGGCAGTGTTGGCTAGTGGGACTTGCCAGTTGACAATCATGAGAAATCATGGTTTTTTTAAAGTCAAAATGAAACCGGAAGCGTTCAAATCAATAATCGGTATCTGACTAATAATCTATTCTAAATAGTAGGTGTAGGTTGTTTTCGCTTCCCCTCCACATTTATTATGCGCGTCTGCGGTCCCTTCCACATTGAACCCATCTGCCTGCCTTCAAATCATGAGTAAATAGGTATCTTCTGGGCACGTTCTATCAAATACCTCATAGATCGCTTTCCAGAGGTGATTGGGGCTCAAAACAGGCCGATTCAAAACTAAAAAGGGCAGCATTTTGCGTTTTACAAGGGCTGATTTTTTTTTTTTAATAAAGAGGACATTGTTGTTTTAACTTACACCATTTTACGCAGCGTAAAGATTGACGACATTACCTCCAATCCGCAAGATATTCTGTCCCTGCCGCGGATAATTTGCTGTTGTTTCTTATCTAACAGCAACATGTACAGTTTCAACAAATCTAAGTAACTGCTTGGCGTTGTGTAGAAATAACGCCTCATCTCATGATACAATCGGTCGGTCATTACGTCCACATCCTATGAATAAACATAAACTCCAATAATTATTTATGTCGTAAGGTTTCAAATAAATGTTAAATTTTATTTAATAAATGTAATTGCTTTCAGACGGCCTATTCTCGTAATTAAAAACTTTCAAAATCTATTCGCGATCTCATCTCGGCGACAATCATGTGTCAAAAACTTGGTCAATAATGTATGTATGAAACTCGAGGTATTTTTGATAAATTGAAACAGATCAGACTGTTAACGTTCTTAAAATTACGAGAACTGCCAATTAGAGGTATTTGTAGATATTTAAATTATAAATGTAGACATAAGCATAGACTTTTAACTCATTTGCATCGTTCTAGGGGATTAAATATAGCTACTAATGAGTATAATCAGCTTTTAAAACGGTTTATAGTTGTACTTTTGCACGAAACGGCATATATATCATTTTTTCGATAGTATTTCCAACTTGTTGTTTTGATTCAATATAATTTCTATCTGCCAATGAATTGAATAAGTCAACTGGTATTTATTAGATTACACCAATCTGCATTTTTAGAATCTAACCTCTAATTAGAAGTTCTCAAAGGTATCTTAGTACAATTCTGACCTCAGAAAACTGCTCGCAAAAATCTTTTTTTAGTTTGGTTGCTAAGAATGATTTTTTGAAGCATTAGGTAAGTTTCAGTTACCTGATGCATGGTGACGCATATTGTAGATATTTGATCAATTATCGATTTCTTCCCGAGCGGCTGTAAACATTGTTTGGCTACAGAGAGCAAAGCCTCTGGTGGCCATTTTGTGAACCAGTCAATGGTGCAACAGTTTACCAGAGACGGGAACATTCGGCACCGACGTCTGCGAAACATAAAATGGGTTTATTTATTGTTTTAATCTCATTCGATTTACCAAATTTCGATGTTCCTTTTTTTTGTTGACAATTAACTTCTGACCAGTGCTGAACTACAATCAAACTGATTATACAGTATCAAGATATGGGGAATGGGAGCATAATTGTCAGTAAGTCAGTTGTCAGTTTTCATAAGTAAAGTGAAACGCCAAAACATTCTAGGCTAAACTATCTTTCAACAACTTAACGATACTAAACAAAAGTATAAAAATACTTTCATCGTTTCAGATTGATAAATTGTAGGCAAAATAGAATCGTGCCCTTTTAAAGAACACAGCGTCATTCAATTTACTGCATTGAAGGGTGCAGGAAGGACAGCCCTTGCACAGCGCAGCCGTGAGCCCCCCGCGCCCTTACAGCTGACCTCAATCAACAGTTATTGATCGATCGGCAACAAACCGGCGTGCACTTCTACCAGATATTACATATTTATGCCACCTGTACTAGTTTATTTTCACTTACGTTTTCTATGAACTCAAATCAACTAGTGCCCAACTGTAGCCCCAGTTGTGAGTTTTTTTGAACACCATCCCATTGCTTCCCGTGGGGGTCGTAAAAGGCGACTAAGGAACTTATTAGAGAATGGGCAACTAGTATTATCTATATATCTTACTAGCTGACCCAGCGAACTTCGTACCACCTCAGAATCAATAAATGTTGTGTTAACTTATCAGATCCCACCAACACAAAGCAAAGAGCACCAAGTACCATATACCCATGTTAGACCAAGTTATGACAAACTGGTACTTTGAAGGCAAAAAGCGTTTTCTAGCTACCACACACCCATTTTACGTGAGCTCCTACCAAGTTATGCCAACCTGGTACTTCGAAACATAAAGCGTTTTCTAGCTATCAAACACCCATGTTAGGTGACTTTGTATTCTTAAATAAGTGTCCTTAAATTTTCTAATTTTCCGCAATTTTTTATTTCGTAAGAACCTTCTCCTGACAATAACAAACACAACAAAAAAAAAAGTGAAATCGGTCCAGTCGTTCACGCGTGATGGCGTGACCAAGGGAAATAGGGATTCATTTTTATATATATAGATAATCATACTGCGATCGCCAACCCGCATGCCAAGCGTGGCGATTATGAAAGCCCTGCCCCCGTTGGCTGAGGCCTATGTTGAGCAGAGGACGTTTGTTGGCTGAAATGATGATGATGATGATGATTCCGACTTAACGCCTCGACCGCGTTCGTCGCTCCGACTGGCCCTTCACTATTTGGAGCACCGAACTCGGTCGATGCGTTGAGTAGAGTAGTTTAAGAGAAACTCACATTAGGGCCACTGAACGTTTTGGCAACGTTCCAAGGATGCGTACTGCATAGGGTGAAAGTGCAAGTTCAAGGTTTCACGTAAGCACAAGGCATATGTTATCGCAATCGAAACGATTTTAGATAGTTTTTAGCTACTTACTTATTAGATCTAACACGGAAAAGAAGCTTTCTAGAAGCTCGATTTAATGTTACAACTGAACTGTTGTTATTTGTTACGTTGTTGGCACATCATAGTAACTACTGCTTGCCATATTTCAGGCCTGCTAAAACTTAACTGCCGAGTGCATAAGTGTACAAATAGAAGGTGTTGGTTTACCTGAATGCCTCTCCCACGGGACTCATGCATATACAGAGGTGGAGCTTCCCTCGGACCCTGTTAATGAAGAAGTAGTAAACACCGTCCCGGTCCGCAGGGTTGATGTGGTGCTTTGCAGCTTCGTTGCGACAGCCGCTCTGCACAGCTTCATAGGTATCACCTTCGAACAGGTTCGGCACCTCACCTAAGTTAGCGATTAAGTATATTATTAGACAGCCAATGATAGCCTGTGTCATAGATACCATAATATGGAAACACAATACGACAATTACATATTAATTTAACAAAATACACGTTTTGTTTCGTTTACGATCATACTTCTGGTAATACACGCACGTCGGTTGCAGGTTCACCTGAACTTTCTAAAGAATATCACCAATTAGGTCACTATGTCCTTCTAGACTACGCTCTTAAGGGAACGCCGATACGGGATGACCTAGATCGAGGGCGTCCCGTATGGGACTTTCCTCTTATATCTGCATTGACAAAGTGAATTATACATACCTTTTATTAGTCGCCTTTATTCACTACTTATTATAAATAAATACGGATATTATAAATATGAATTACCTGAGTTGAGCATATTATTTATGTCTTCGAGGAATTCCTCCTTTGTAATCTGTGTATCAGTGAAGAGGAACACCGTATCCTCGTTATTGACTCCAGCTCGCATGTACATTTTCCGAAGATCCTCATGGAATTCTGGTGTATCGTAATTCCTTTTGATTTCCATTCCCATGCACCTGTGTCCGAAATATGGAAATAAAGGGGACGAAAATAGACGAAAGCCCAAGTAATCATGAGAATTACGAATGCAAGAGCGAGCGAAGCGAGCTCGTAAATTTTAACAAGCCGCCTAGGTTAGGTCCGGTCTTGTTTTATATTTTCAACAAAAATACAAGTTACATTGTCGATTTATGCCAAGAAAGCCCAGGAAATTTTGAGAATTATGAATGCAACAGCGAGCGTAGCGAGCTCGAAAATTTTCCACACGCTCGGATAGGTTAGATTTCTTTGATCGATCCAAAAGGAAATCTCAAGTATTGAGAGAATGTAGAATGCAAGAGAGAGAGAGAGCGAAGCGAGCCTGATAAATTTTAGCACCAGATAGGGTGCTACCAACCAAACCGGTTGGGTGGTATCACCAACAAGGTGTACAAACTCCTCCTTGCCCTTCATATTTGCTCATAAATAAACACCACATTCTTCGACGTTCCAATCCGCAGTAACGGTCCTTTTATCTTCTAGGACAATTGTTGCGAAATAGCCTGTCCGTTCCAAGAATAGGCAATCATCTTTTTCCCTTGACTTCTGGACTTCTTTACTTTTGCGGCAAATCTTCAAATTAAAACATCCATTGCGCTAATTGTCTTTAAGTTTCGGCTAGGTTACAATATATAAATAGCTTTCATCACCTGTAGCGATGTCATACACAGCATTCGAGTCACCTTCGTCATACTGTTCAAGCATCGAGCGGCACCAATCTAAACGACGGCGTTTTTGAACTTGCGGCAAATTATGATGTCATCTAGTACAAAGCTTTCTGATGTCTAAATGTTTATGTAGGTCTTTGTCCTCGACTCATACATACCAAGGCCTAAAGCTATGATGTCATCTAGTACAAAGCTTTCTGATGTCTAAATGTTTATGTAGGTCTTTGTCCTCGACTCATACCAATGCCTAGAGCTGCCCAAATCTGTTGATATATCACCCTTCTAACAGCTTCTATATTAGCCGCACAGCACTCACGTTACTCACGAATCATCGGTGAATATGCTTCGACTACGGTTAAGTTCATTAAACCAGGTGTAAACAGTGGCACGGGATGAGGCTTCGTCTTGAAATACACGTAGTGACAGGGTAGCTAAAGCGATCTATGAAGGATGGATATGTAGATTCGGATGTCCTAAAACTTTAACTAGCGATCAGGGTAGGCAGTTCGAGAGCGACATTTCGGCAGTTTGATGAACATGTTAGGCATTAAGAAAATCCGTGCGACAGCATACCATCCACAGGGGAATGGTATGGTAGAAAGAATGCATCGCTCCCTAAAGACAACAATAAATCGGGAGTCGATTGCGGAGTCCCGGCCACCGTAGGCGCGAGCTTGCGGGCGGCGAGCAATGGGTAGCTCGCCGCCCGGTAAGGACCAAGCTCGGGTCGACGACGGCGCGTAGTGTTCCACGCGCGCCTCAAAGAGATGTCAGCAGCGCTGAAGCGGTCTGCTAGAACCGATGCCTACCGGGGTCGCGTGATTGTTCGAAAGAAATACTGTGACCCTGGCACATGGGCAACTGATGGAACACGGGTGGGTTTTCGCGGGAGGGCGTGTCAGTAAAAGTCTGACACGCCCTCCCGCTCCTCCCAGAGCGGGAGAAGTCATTCGATGATTTCCCATCCAAAAAAAAAGACAACAATAAAGGCAAGGTTGTCAGGAAATAGGTCATGGGTCAACGAATTACCTACAGTATTGTTGGGACTTCGTGCAGTCTGCAAAAGTGACCACAATGTTAGTTCAGCAGAACTGGTTTTAGGACACACGTTGCGCTTGCCAGGCGATTTTTATCACGAGGCAGAAAAATCGCAAACAGGATGTTTACCAACATTCGTAAGCAAATTAAGAAATAATATCTGGTTGACCGAGCTTTGCTCGGTATTTTTGGTAAATTGCGTTTAAAATAGTAAGTTTATGTTCAAGTTAATTACCGATAAAGTTGGTCATTGAAAACACGAATGAAATGACATTTTCTAAAAATGATCCTAGCTAGATCGATTTATCACCCCCGAAACCCCCTGTATACTAAATTTCATGCAAATCGTTGGAGCCGTTTCCGAGATTCAGATCATATATATACAAGAATTGCTCGTTTAAAGATATAAGATAATAAATGACATGCGCCCAAAGTCACGAGCGGTAGCGACTTACGAAAAATATTCGTACACAGAGACTTGAACACACGTATTCATTAAAAACGACAATGTAAGGAAGCCATTGACACCATCGTATAGTGATCCATACCAAGTCATTAGCAGAAGCGAGAAGACTTTTAACATACAAAAAGACGACCGTCAGTCAACCGTGTCCATTGATAGATTAAAACCAGCATATATTATTAATGAGGATACGATAACAGAAAGCGTAGGAAATGATAGCAACAGTGAAACCCAAATACAGCAGTTTGAGCAAAACTCGCTACCACCTATGATTAAAACCACACGCTCAGGCCGAGTCATCAAGAAGCCGGTGCGATTTTTGCTCAACTAGCAAAGTGGTCTAGGTATACAGTAAATGTAAGAAATTCATGCACAATTCACTAATTACAGTGCCAGATCCAAGTAGAGAGCATACAGATTTATAGTAATGGGGAAATCACAAAATAACGAATATATTTCTATAGCCCAAGCCCCAGGTAGTAGCGGGACAACAATTAGAAAACAAACTGAATTATTTTGGGATAATACTTATAATTATCGCGTTTATACTGGGAATTTTGTTATGTTACGCAATAAATAGAGGCTGTATGGACCGAATGAGAGGGTGGTTGAGAAAGGAAATGACGACACTAGCTGGGACAGCGGCAATGCCAAACGCAGGAACCGCAGCTCAGGTTACGTGTAAACAGTGTACGACAAGGTAATTGTGCAGGAATCAATCAGTTTATATTGAGTGTTATTCAGAAAACAACAAGCGAACAATGTATTTGCTATCGCGAATCGTGTACGGTTACATTAATTTGGTATTTTAGACTATGATTGAATTGTATAACAGGTGTGATTATTTGTATTCTATTGTATTGGCGCTGTCATAACGGAAGTTGCCGGCCCTAGTGGCGTATTTGATTATTGCAGAGTCCGCTCTGCAATAATCAAATACGCCACTAAGGCTATGACTTGGTAGGTTATGACAGTTACCCTTAATCAAATGAAGCGTATGTAGTGTGTAAAAAAAAGCATAGTTTGTAAACATTGTTACTGATAATGGGCATGTTTTGTACGAACCATATTAAACCCAGTGTATTTTCAGAAAAAATATCTGTGTGATCTTTGTATCATTTTTTTTTTTGGAGAAACGGGGGTTGTGATGTAGCGACCCTGGCGATGCGATCGCTGAATTGCATTTTTGATATTGTACAGGAGCGCCCACGCGGGGCTCGCCAGTCGCATACATACCATCGCCCTGCCACGTCCTAATTTACTGTACTAATTATAACCAAGTTATTGTGAACCTTTATTAAATATTTATCAAATTCAGTATAAACTAAATTCGCATATCGTTTACCTGGACCCCATAAATAACACGCACAACAGGATCTACGAATCTGCGACTTTCACTGTTAGTGTTTTACAAATTGCTTCGGAATGTTGACGTAGTCATTTTTATTCTATGCTATGTCCGAGGAATCGAAACAGACACGGGGCAGCCACCTGCTATTCTTTCTTCCGCATTAATAGGATTAGCCGACCGTGGCATACCATAACCATTATGGACGACGCTAGAACCCTCCTACATGAGAGTAGTAAGCTCACTAGCACGCTTAAGGTCCATCGTCGCAGACCGCTATCCTTCCGTCTTCGCCGCCGAAGCCCGTCGCGACGTTCCAGTACATATCCGCCCTGACCTTTTCATTCCTTGCTGCCCTCTTCCAGCGTCGCCCTAAGCCGAGGCCCGTACCCCAAAGGCCGTGCCATTAGCGTGTAGTTGCTTTAGTTTTAAGCCCTGACTGGAGGCCTTAATTTATTATGGTAGCCACAGTCACGGCCGCGGTAGCTTTACAGAACACGTACTAGCAGTATTGACGGATTGTTCACGGGAAGTTTCGGTGATAGAAGACCATCGCTGGAAACTACCCGCTGTCGTGCAAGAACTGCTAACCGAGAAGAACGCAGCTATTCATGACTATGACTCATGCGCAAGTGACGTGAACAAAGCCTACATGCGTCTGTAAAGAAACGTATTGTGGAAAACCGTTGCGAGGGCTGGCAAAGGCTGCTAAATTCGAGCTCACCCATCAAGGGTTGATGGGTGAGCTCGAATTTAGCATCTTCATCTTCAGAGGAAATTTCGGTCCTCTGAAGAAGTTTCTATGTCTCCTCTCACCCACCCTAATAAGAGCTTCGCCTTTGACCCTCAAGATAAGGTTGAATGCCTAACTGACAGCCTAGAGTCCCAATGCACTCCCTATGCTTAACCGGTAGACCAAGCGCACTTTGCCAAAGTGTACACAGAATTCGAAGTAGGAAATCCGTCCCACCCTTTTATGACCCTGATGATCCTCTGCCTCCCGACACTCCAGCAAAGTGTACGACATCATTAAAGGGCTCCAAGATAGGAAAGTCCCTGGATCGGATGGTATCATTAATAAGGTGTACTAACTCCTCCTCGCTCCTCACATATTGCTCAAAACAGCCATCTACAATGGCGCACTGAGCTACAACTACTTCCTGCAAGCGTGGAAAGAAGCCACCGTCATCGGTATCCTCAAGCCACGCAAACCCAAGTCCGAGTCCTCCAGCTACCATCCCATCAGTCTCTTCAACGTTCTAGGCAAAATCTACGAGAGGCTTATTCATAAGCGTCTCAAAGACTATGACGAAGCTAAAACCCTTATCCCCAACGAACAGTTTAGTTTCCATACTCAACACTCGTGCGTCCAACAAACCCACCACATCGTAGCGCACATAAACGCTGGCCTCCAGCCTAATGCAATGACGGGCGCGTTGTTCTACGACATAAAGAAGCCTATTGACTAAATCTGGCACAATGGCTTATTGTAGAATCTTTACCAACTCGGTGTGCCTGACCGTTTCGTGCTATTACGAGACGTTTTGTCGAACCACACTTTTCGAAATCGTATCGAGGGTTTTGCTTTTCCCCTCACCCCATTCGAGCCGGAGTCTTGCAAGGGCCCCTGATATCCCCCATTATTTGCATGCTTTTAACCAGTGATATTCCGAAAAGTAAAAAGGCCCTACCCCTTTTTTTTTTCAGGATGGGAAATCATCAAATGACTTCTCCCGCTCTGGGCGGAGCGGGAGGGCGTGTCAGACTTTTACTGACTAAAACCCACCCGTGTTCCATCAGTTGCCCATGTGCCAGGGTCACGGTATCTCTTTCGAACAATCACGCGACCCCGGCAGGCATCGGTCCTAGTAGACCCCTACACTGCTGCTGACATCTCTTTGAAGCGCGCGTGGAACACTACGCGCCGTCGTCGACCCGAGCCTGGTCCTTACCGGGCGGCGAGCTACCCATTGCTCGCCACCCGCAAGCTCGCGCCTACGGTGGCCGGGACTCCGCTATCGACTCCCGACCGCCCGGGGCGTCCCTCCTGAGGCGGCTACGGACGTGAGGGCGCAGTGACTGCCACTCCCTCACGCGCCCCGCCTCCTCCTTCGCGAGCATTACTGCTTCGCAGAAGGAGGTGAGGGCTTCCCATTCCCTCTCGCTCCGTACCATGGCTCGCACCAGGGCCGGACGCGAAAGGTCGCCGCCGCCGATCGCCTCTACGAGGACACGGCGGTGCTCCGCCCAGGCAGGGCACACCTCCACCGTATGCTCAAGGCCCTACCCCTCAAATGATGAAATTTGGCTAGTTAACGTCCAGCGACGGTGACGTCATTTGTGATATGATAGGTGATATGAAGACTTCTCCATTTTTGCTTATTCTGGCTTTTTCACCTTAGTTATTTTAACGCCTAGATTTAACTAAGGACAAAAATCATGCTTGATAAAAAAATGCGAAAAGTCTTTATTATTATAAAGAAGGCAGTATAGTATGTTCCTCGATCGACACATGTGAAACAATATTATTTAATCGACCTAAATAGACATTTCTATTTCATTTCAATAGGTGAAAACATATTAAAAAGTACCTTAATTCCAAGACACTTTTGATGTGTGTACCAGCTGAACATTATTGTACTGGGCAGAAATTATTCACTTGAAGTAAGTCTTTACACAATCACACAGGATACGGCAACTTTTAAAAAGTTATTTTTTTGTTAATTACTCGAGTAATAGTTTGAGTTCCACCTGATTCTAGGGAATAATGCTACTGAGAGCTCAAATCACCTCAAATGTTCACAATGAGATTTTTACAGAATAAAGCGACTGGTATAGATAATACAGTGTTTTGTAGATATTCATGTTAATTACTTAACTATACATATAACTTTTTTCTTTGTAAATCTGCACTTTTTTAATAAAGTGTAATTCTAGAATAGAATATCCACAAAGCTCAATAACGTGACCGCGCGCGACAAACGTTAGGGCGAAAAAGAAAACGAGCTTAATTATTGGTCAAAATATTCCATCTCAAATTTTTCTGGTACTTTCCACTGGCCTTTCTTACAAAGTTGCAAACCACGCCCCATTGCGCCATATAAAAGCAAAGTTATTTAGAAAAAAGAATGTGGTAACAGGCGTTGAATTTTCCTTGACAAGTATAAAAATATATGAGACTAGCTTTTGCCAGTGGCTTCGTCCGCCGGGCGGTCGAAATTTATCCGGCGGAAACTTAGACATACCTCGTAGTCTCATAAAAATCTTTTCAGCTATTAAGGCGTGAAAAGGTTAATTGATTCTTCGATACTTTGATAGGTTGAATGATAAAATTCTTAAGAAGGAAATTGTCACCATTCTTAAGGAAAAGTACCACTATCCAGTACACTACACACCATTCTTCCAGTCCCATCTAATTTCTCATTCATGTCTACGAGCTGTTTTAAGAGTCATCACGAATCGTCTTGTGCGCAGGTTTGACGAGTCCCAGCCGAACATAATACTAAGTGGGCATAGCACATTCTGTCATGCAATGAACAGAAAAAAATAGTCCCATGGGTGACTAACATATTTCGGCTGCGACTGTACTTATGGATAAAAAGAAAGAAAAACAATCGGTCTTTATGTTGTAATATTGGGCCATCGGAGGCACGTGTTGCGGAGGACTTAGAAACGTTTCGTGAAAGGGGAAAGTTTTGATTGTGATTGTGGAAAATAACAGAAGGGGTAATTCGACATTGACACGGACATAATAAAAATCACAGCGAGATATTTTCGCACATTGGGTTTTCAATTCTCGGTGTTGAACCGAGCATTAAAAATCGAACAGAGAAGCGCAAGTGAGTCACAGCGCGTCAAAACACTCAATGTTTTAATTAATTTATCGACGTGGATGGTGAAAATATAAGGTACCATTAAAATCCAACTACTATAACAAAATTCTCATTTTGTCCAATACAACGTTGACTGGCCTGTTAGTCTAGTGGTTAGTGACCCTGACTGCTAAGACTGAGGTCGTGGGTTCGATTCCCACCCAGGACAAATATTGTGTGATGAGCACAATCATTTGTTCTGTGTCTGGGTGTAATTTATCTATAAAATATGTGTGTATTTAGAAATATATAAGTATATTTATCAGTTGTCTGGTTGCCATAGTACAGGCTCTGCCTAGTTTGGGATCGGATAACGTTGTGTTTGTTGACCTAAGATAAGATATTATTAACGTTCTGTACAAAAATGTTTCTGAAAAACTATACGTCGCTTCAGAACTACGTGTACCTGCAAACTATTCTCGAGAGTCGCCACGAACCATTTCACCAGGAGATTTGAGACAAGTGACCAGAACCGTCTTGGGTTTCGAAGAGGCTTCAGTACCGTGGACTACTCTACTGCACGACAATTGTACAGTAGACCAAAGAGTACATCAGCAGCTGTGCCAGGCATTTGTGTAATGTGAATTGGAGTGGTAGAAATATAGACAATTCTGGCGTCTCTGCAACCATGACCAGTTGACTGGCGCTATATTGAAGTGTTGAAATGTTTGTAGATACAGGATAAGGCTCCCAATGCGTAGGTACTTTCCCTAACTAGGTTCTGCCCGCGACTTCGTCAGCGTGAATTTTCCTGTTAACGTAAAAGATATCCTTTGGCACTCAGAAATAGAGTAGCTTTATAAAAGTGTAGGATTTTTGTATTCCGTAGTCACTTCCAGAGATAACCTCTTACAGAACAGACTAACGATTTAATTTTTTTTTAATATACTCGTTAGATTTGATTAGGAAACTTATTAGATTTACCTTTTAGCTCTACCCGTTACCCTTATTACAATACCTAGTGTTAGCGCCATCTATTTTTATTTTGTTAAACTATTACGCAAGATGTCAAGCTAGTCCTTTTCCGCCAGTCACATCGTGCACCTCGAAAACTTCTCCTTGACGAGTGTCGCCCTCTTTGTAGCTCGCTCGAGAAAGACATTATAACAGTCCAAATATCGATTCCGTCGTGATCGCATTTCCGCTGTGTTTTTTTTACCCGCTGTACCCTTTTATCGCAGAACGATATAATTTGACTATTATAAGTTCATAGCAGTCCCGCTGTTTCTTAGTGGTGTTATTTTGTGGCTTCAACGGTTGAACTGAAGTGCTGTGTAGTGCCTCTGGACTTTGCCGACACGTGGTGAGCCGAACTCTGAAGACTCCGGAGCGGAGGTGCTGGTAGATCGAGCGGCTTCACGAGGAGGTAGGTGCACGATTCCCTCACCCCTGACCCTAGGCGCGACACTTGCGTTCATCAGTTTTTCTGTCCGCGTCGAAGGTACCTAATTCGCCTTCCGTCGGAGCCCCACCATTATTGTGGTCCTTCGAACCGTATTGATACAGTTTCCGCCCCTTTTAGGTCACCTAATAGGAGATTTAGTGTTAAAACCCGCCGTTTTTAGGTTTTCGTTAGCCTAGAAAACGTACCTCCGCCATTACTTTCGCTGCGTACCGCGAAGCTATTTATTTCATTTTGTTACCGCTTAACACTAAATACTTATTTTCCCGCTGTCTTACTAATATTTCATCTTATTATTCGCTGTAATATTCATATTCTCAGTGGTATTCGCGAAATAAGGTTATATTTCGATAATTTTCGCTGAGATTTGGTAGATACCTACCATAACTGACGTCGGTCTACCTACAAGTCGGTGCGTGCCGTCGAGCCGCGCTCGGCACTCGCCACGCACGATTCTCGAAGTACCCACTTGTGGCTGGTTACTTTTATATTATTCGCAAATTCACAAATAAATTATTTTGTATACTTTTTAATTTAAAATTCTCATTTCATAATGAAGAAAGCTATTAAGTCTAATAGTACGGAGTTTTCATTGTTGGCGTTGGAAGCCAAACGGAATGCTTTATTCGAGTGTTTACAGTCTGCCTACGATTTATCTAAAGACATAGGCACGGGAAATGATGCGAAAGAGGCTTTTCTGGACGCTAGCTCAAACATTGACGCTATTCGTTCCGAATTTCATGAAGTTATGGATCAGTATAATAACTGTCTACTGACAGCTGATCCCACCGCGCGCGCTGATTACAAGGCGCTGGTTTCGTTTGAACAGTTATATAGTCGCTTAAAACGTTTGGTTGCTTCTACCAATGCAGACGTCGTTCCGTCCATCTTAGAGAAAAAATCTTCTATCATTAAGTTACCGCCGTTTGAATTAATGAGTTTTAACGGTGACATTCGTTCATGGCCATTGTTTTACTCAAATTATAAATCCGCTGTTCATGATAATCCATCTCTCTCGGATCATCAAAAATTACATTATTTACAGGGCAAATTGACCGGTAAAGCGCTAGCCGCATGCGCCGGCATTGTACCTACCGCTGAGAATTACGAACTCATTTTCAATACGCTAGTGAATAGGTATGAAGACAAACGCACACTAGCGGCCACTTATTTAAAACAGATCATAGATTTTAAACCGTTAACTTCCGTTACTTCCGATAATTTTGACATTTTTAATGATAAGTTTGTTAACGCCGTCCGTGCCTTACAACACTTAAAAATTCCAGATTTATTGAATTTAATTTTCGTACAAATAGCTATTACCAAGTTAGACAGTGAAACTGTTCGTAACTTTGAAAACAGTCAGGATCAATCTGATATTCCTTTGTTTGATGATTTAGTCGATTTCGTTAATAAACAGAGTAAAATATTGTATCGCACTCACGCTTTAACAGCCGGCGCGCAAGTACATAAATCCGCAAACTCAGCTGATCGCTCCCGCAGTTCTAATGATAGTAAAAAACCGCAGTCCTCCCCGCGTAATAACACGTATGTAAGCACGGTCGAATCTGATTCAACAGATAAATGTTTGTGTACTAATGTCACACATCAACACTTATTTAAATGTCCTGATTTTCATAAATCAACTCCGTATGCACGCTTACAGGTTGTTAGGAAAATTAACGGTTGCGTTAATTGTTTAAGTATTAAACATAAAATATCGAGTTGTCAATCCGCATCTGGCTGTAGAACGTGTAAACAACGTCACCATTCACTATTACATTTTACTCGGGATTCAAACCCACGGACCGCGGAAGCGGCGAGTTTCACTATACCTACGCCGCAGCGCGAGGCACCCGATCCGGTGACGTCAACGCAAGCGAACGTTGCTGTCGTCCCTTTCGCACCCGTGCCCGCGTCCGAGCCGGTGCGCTCCGCCACGCAGCCTGATGTAGCTTTGTGTTCGATGTCCGTTGACGCTCCGCGTTCTGTTTCCTCTAATGCCGCTTGCAGCGAGACGCCGCAATGTAATTCGCATACTACTGTTTTACTCGTGACTGCGCAAGTCGTGGCGTACGATAATACTGGACGTGAACATTTAATAAGAATTTTACTTGATTCCGCTTCGCAAAGTCACTTCATTACTAGGGAATGTTGTGAACGTTTACGTTTACGTCAAAACAATACACGGTCTACGACTGTAAGAGGTTTTGGAGGCACAGAGAGGACGTCGTTCGGGACAGTAAATTTACGTATATTTTGACGCTTTAATAAAAAATATCTGGTTGACCGAGCTTTGCTCGGTATTTTTTGGTAAATTGTGTTTAAAATTATAAGTTTATGTTCAAGTTGATTATCGATAAAGTGGTCATTGAAAACACGAATAAAACGACGTTTTATAAAAATGAATCCTAGCTAGATCGATTTATCGCCCCCGAAACCCCCTGTATACTAAATTTCATGAGCCGTTTCCGAGATTCAGATTATATATACATATATATACAAGAATTGCTCGTTTAAAGGTATAAGATATCCGATTTGATATTGACTCGTTAGTAGTTGATCAAATTACGGACAACTTACCTTCCGCTTTTGTTGATATTAAGGCCCTACCTTACTCGAATAAACTTCAGTTCGCTGATGATAGTTTCGCTATTCCAAGTAAAATTGATATTTTAATTGGAGCATCGCTGTTTCCGCATTTACTTTTGCCTGACGTGGTTCCTGGTGGCCCGTCAGTGCCCGCCGCTGTCAATAGGTGTTAGGCTACGTACTCATGGGGGTCGTACCTACATTCAGTAACTGCCCAGCATGTGTCACATCGTGCTGCGCCATAGTCCCTTCGCCTATGGATAACAATTTGATTTCCCGCTTCTGGGAACTTGAAGAAGTTCCTGGCCCGCCCGTTCAGCATCCTGCTGATGCTGAATGTGAATATTTTTATCGTTCAACTACGCAACGGGACCCAGTTACTGGTCGCTATACCGTGGGTCTACCGTTTGATAAGGATGTGTTCACACTGGGTGACTCATTCAATATCGCTCGTATACGTTTTTTATGCTTAGAGAGGAAGCTTGAAGCTTCACCTGAGCTACGCGCCGCTTATGACGAAGTTTTAAATGATTACCTTTCTAAAGGATATATCTCGCCCGTCTCAGTTCTTCCGCATGAAACTGCAGATGTGTACCCTACTTATATAATCCCACATCATGGGGTTCTCCGCCCAGAAAAGTCTTCGTCTAGGTTGCGTCCCGTGCTGGATGGCAGCTGCAAAACATCGTCCGGTGATTTCGTTAAATGATTTGCTGCACAGTGGGCCCAACCTACATGGTAATTTATTCAAAATTATTTTAAATTTTCGTCTACACTCTGTAGCGATGACCGCTGATTGTAAACAGATGTTTTTACAAATTATGATTCGCGAATCTGATCGACGTTATCAGAGAATTCTTTATCGTTTTAATCCTAACGACCCGCTTCGCTTATATGAATTTAGTAGAGTTTGTTTTGGCTCAAAGTCCAGTCCTTACCACGCTCTGCGCACTGTGCAGCAACTCATCGCTGACGATGGCGCTGAGCTGGCGGTCGCCTCCTCGTGCCTGTATATGGATGATGTTGCATTTTCTGTCAATACCGAAGACGAGGCGATGGACACCGCTAAAGATTTAATTGCTCTTTTTAAGGGCGCTCAATGGGACCTTGTGAAGTGGAACAGTAATTCAAAGTCTGTTCTTAATGAACTTCCCGCCTCTCATAAGGTGACGACTGAGGTTGAATTTGACAAAACCGCTGACCATAAAATCTTGGGTCTTCGCTGGTCTATAGACCAAGATATTTTTTATTTTAAAATCAACCCGCCAAGTTCGAATACCGCGTGCACTAAGCGCACCATACTGTCAACCGTCGCGAGACTGTGGGATATCATGGGATTCGTCGCTCCTTCTATTTTAGTAGCTAAACTTCTTATTAAGCAGTTGTGGCAGTTGAAGGTGGATTGGGACGTCCCAGCTCCTACTTATATTGTCAAGGCATGGCAACAATTTACTTCAGAGTTACCAGCCCTAAACGAAATTAAAATACCGTGTTGTTTAGAAGTGAAGAACGACTGTGAATTGACATTGGTCGGGTTCGCTGACGCCAGTGGCGAAGCTTATGGTGGCGTAGTATACCTACACGTTGGCTCTGCCTCCGGCAATATTGTCCGCATTTTATGTTCCAAGTCAAAGATCGCGCCTTCTTCGCCCATTACGATTGCTCGTATGGAACTTTGTGCAGCACTTTTGCTGTCAAAATTGCTTCGGACTGTTCTTGAGACTTATGACAACCGTTTTGCAATTAAAATTTACGCCTTTACCGATTCAAAAGTCGCACTCTATTGGATTAAAGGTTCACCGCATCGTTGGCAAACGTTCGTTGCCAATCGAGTTATTAAAATTACTGATAATATTTCCGCAGATAACTTTTATCACGTTGCAGGGGTTGAGAACCCGGCAGACTGTCTGTCACGTGGTGTCTCTCCTGCTAAGTTAAAAGACCACCCTCTGTGGTCCCAAGGCCCCCCTGGCTAACGTTACATCCGTCGTAGTGGCCTATTACTGAAGGTACGGAACCGCTCACGTTGGACGAGATACCTGAACGAAAGAAACTCGTTCACGCTGTTTTAACTCCCGCTGACGATTCTTATGTTTATGCTACTCTTTGCCGCCTTTCGTCATGGAGTAAAATACTCCGTACGATTGTTTACATTTATAGATTCGCTAATTTGTTACCACGTCGCGATTCCGTACATATAACCGCAGCTGATTTGAGTTTTGCAGAAAACAAATTGCTGAAACTTATCCAAAATAAACGTTTCAATAAAGAAATTTTAAATTTAAAACTGAACACGCAGGTTTCATCATCTCTGAATAAATTAAGACCGTTTTTACATAACGATTTAATCAGAGTTGGTGGACGTCTCACCCAAGTTACTCACAGCAGCACCCGGTACTTCTGCCAAGCCATGACTTTTTTGTTAACTTATTAATTGAATCATAAGAAATATTTACACGCTGGGCCTGAACAGCTCATGTCACTATTACGGCAGAAACACTGGATACTGTCTGATCGTCGTGCTATTCGTAAGGTAGTTCACGATTGTAATATTTGTTTCCGCGCTCGATCGCGTCCCGTCTTCCCCCTCATGGCTGACTTGCCGGACTGTCGGACACGTCAGGTTATTAAGCCGTTTACTCACACGGGCTGTGATTACGCAGGTCCTATATCTTACACTCCCATTCGCCGTCAGGGTGCAAAGGCTTTGAAAGCATATTTTTGCGTGTTCACTTGTCTCACAACTCGCGCGCTACATATTGAAGTAGCCACTGATCTTAGCACCGCCAGTTTTTTAGCTGCACTTAAACGGTTCTTGTCTCGCAGGGGCCCTGTCCAAGTAATGCACTCGGACAGAGGCACTAATTTTGTAGGCACTAATTCTTATTTACGCGACTTATATAAATTTCTTAATAATGTCGAGTTCCGCTCTCGCTTCGAAGAAGAGCTTGCTGAAAACCGTATCACATGGAAGTTTAACTGTCCGGCCGCCCCACATTTTGGCGGATGTTGGGAGAGTATGGTGAAGGTCGTCAAGACGCACCTTTTCAAGGTCATCGGTCAACAGCTTCTCTCTTACGAAGAGCTAGTTACAGTGCTCGTTCAGATCGAGTGTTTGTTAAACTCTCGGCATCTTACGGTCCTGAGTGCCGATCCCGCAGAACCTACCGCGTTAACGCCAGGTCATTTTTTGCATACCGCTCCTTTACTCTCATTGCCCGCGCCTGAAGTAGAATCAGATAATCTCAACTTGCTTCAGAGACATTCTCTGCTTGATAAATTAGTGCAATCTTTTTGGAAGAGATGGAGAATGGAATATTTACATAGTTTACAAACCCGAGAGAAATGGAATACTCCGTCTGTGCCAATCAAGCCTGGCACGGTTGTTGTTATTATAACTGACAATTCACCTCCTTTATCGTGGCCATTAGCGATAGTAGAGAAGATTCTTCCTTCCAACGATGGTATAACGCGTGTAGTTTCTGTAAGAACAGCTAAAGGTACATACGTGCGTCCGGTCGTACGTTTGTGCCCATTACCTACGCAATAAGATTGTTATTTTTTTTGTAACCACAGTAGTTTAAGTGCTAGCAGTTAGTTAGTTTAAGATTGTCGCAGTTTATCTTATATAAATCGCAGTTTCAATATTATATTTTCGCAGTTCTTTATTACACTTTATGATTGGGTTTAAAGGTGACCCTTTAAAAGGGGGAGGAAATGTTAGCGCCTTCTATTTTTATTGTGTTAAACTATTACGCAAGATGTCAAGCTAGTCCTTTTCCGCCAATCACATCGTGCACCTCGAAAACTTCTCCTTGACGAGTGTCGCCCTCTTTGTGGCTCGCTCGAGAAAGACATTATAACAGTCCAAATATGGATTCCGTCGTGATCGCATTTCCGCTGTGTTTTTTTTACCCGCTGTACCCTTTTATCGCAGAACGATATAATTTGACTATTATAAGTTCATAGCAGTCCCGCTGTTTCTTAGTGGTGTTATTTTGTGGCTTCGACGGTTGAACTGAAGTGCTGTGTAGTGCCTCTGGACCAGTCTTTCCCAACGTGGGCGATAACGCCCCCTTGTGGGCGCTGCAGGCCTAAAGGGGGGCGGTAAGAGACCCAGAAAAAAAGGGGGCTTTGTGTAGGGCTTTGGGGTCGATTTATAATTTCATCTACCTAGCTAGGAAGACTCTTAGACACCGACAAGACAAAAAGGGGGGCGTTAAAAATAATTTATTCTTAAAGTGGGCAGTAGACAAAAAAAGGTTGGGAACCCCTGCTCTGGACTTTGCCGACACGTGGTGAGCCGAACTGTGAAGACTCCGGAGCAGAGCTGCTGGTAGATCGAGCGGCTTCACGAGGAGGTAGGTGTACGATTCCCTCACCCCTGACCCTAGGCGCGAGCGCGACACTTGCGTTCATCAGTTTTTCTGTCCGCGTACGAGGTACCTAATTCGCCTTCCGTCGGAGCCCCACCACCTAGTGTATATGATCGTTACGCGTCCTGTCGACCGTGGCGGCCCGTAACGAACCATCGGGGCCCTAATTACCTTGATACAGGTGTGCAAGTGATTGCAGTAGGATATATTTAGCACCAGTAAAGGAAATACCCAGGGCTGCCAGTAAAAAAAAAAATGGGATGTACGGTTTTATATCTGTAACTATACGAAATCAGATCGTATTATACATAACCAGTATATAAATCGATATTTCTTATATTACGTTTCATTTCACAGATGCGTGATGAAAAACCGATTTATCTTAATTATTTAATACGACAAACATACCGACCTGTACTTTTATGGCTTCGTTTTTGTCATTTCACTTTTGATATCTGGTATGATCCACAGTTACTTTTTAGTACTGGTTTGTAGCAGTATATAATCCCATTATTAATGTACCTATTTCTTTTTAGTAAGCAGCAAACAGAACGAACAAGTTTAAGAAAACAAGTTATTATTATGCGAAGGCGCCAAGACAGAAGACACAAGAAAAAAAAATGTGTCAATGACAACTTTGAAAAACATAAACTCCACAGACTACCGAAACCAATGAGATACTAAAGTCACACAACACGACACTATCGTAGTAGTCAAGATAGCAATATTTTATTTTATATCCATCGTTGTTCATCGTATTCGTATACACAACAGCCAACCTCGAAAAAACTAGAGGCATAACATATAACGTCTCATTTCATACCGCCATTTTTGTATCCAATTATACGGAATGATTATACATACATCTTTTGTATCCAATTATACGATCTGGCAGCCCTGGAAATACCCGACGTTGCCTATCTTTTAAGTGTAATGAATTGTGTTTATTTTACGTTAAAGATCCTAAATAAATAAAGAGACTGGATGCAAACCTTATCAAAATACCTAACATTCGATTCTGACTGAATTAAGTTTTCGATTTTCAGCAATTTTGGTTATTGGCGTAAAAGTTTATTAAACATACCTGGCCGTGACTGAAAAAGACATGAAGTGCCGGAAAATCTATACGTTTAATTCATTTATTCAGAGAAAATCGATAGTAACAACATCTAAAACACGAAAATGCTGAAAAAAATTTCTATAGCATATCTGAAATATGGAATTATTAGATTGTATATATTTATGCATGTACATAGGTATTTAAGAAAAAATATAAAGTTTATGACTTGTTTTTGACTTAGGTTTAAACGGTTAAATACACTGCTTGTTATACTTTTAGTTTTACCAATCGACACCCAAAACATATTTTTTTATATTTCGATTTTCCGACAAAAATGCAAACCCGGCCAGATTTCGTATTCGGTGACGGTCGAAAGAAATCCCATCGTTGGTATGACGCTACTTAACACCAAATTTGAAAACCTATGGCATTGAATGAAATTCGGCTTACTTACGCAGTGCTGCTTGATTTGTACTTTGGTAGGTCGGCACCTATTTCTTACATAACCATAATTATGAATAAAGGGGTGAGATTTGCTAAGGTATAAACAGTAGTAGTTAGGTACTCTATTTATAAGCGATAACAATACAAGAAAAATGTAAAGGAAAACATAAAAATGTGCTTTCGTTATATGTTATGCCTCTAGTTTTTTCGAGGTTGGCCCTCGAAAAAACTAGAGGCATAACATATAACGTCTCATTTCATACCGCCATTTTTGTATCCAATTATACGGAATGATTATACATACATCTTTTGTATCCAATTATACGATCTGGCAGCCCTGGAAATACCCGACGTTGCCTATCTTTTAAGTGTAATGAATTGTGTTTATTTTACGTTAAAGATCCTAAATAAATAAAGAGACTGGATGCAAACCTTATCAAAATACCTAACATTCGATTCTGACTGAATTAAGTTTTCGATTTTAAGCAATTTTGGTTATTGGCGTAAAAGTTTATTAAACATACCTGGCCGTGACTGAAAAAGACATGAAGTGCCGGAAAATCTATACGTTTAATTCATTTATTCAGAGAAAATCGATAGTAACAACATCTAAAACACGAAAATGCTGAAAAAAATTTCTATAGCATATCTGAAATATGGAATTATTAGATTGTATATATTTATGCATGTACATAGGTATTTAAGAAAAAATATAAAGTTTATGACTTGTTTTTGACTTAGGTTTAAACGGTTAAATACACTGCTTGTTATACTTTTAGTTTTACCAATCGACACCCAAAACATATTTTTTTATATTTCGATTTTCCGACAAAAATGCAAACCCGGCCAGATTTCGTATTCGGTGACGCACAGTGGAACGAATGTATGGGAGCGGTTGGACGTAGACATGTCCGAAAAATAAGAGTAAAATTATGACAAACTAATGATGCCATCTTATTCGATTACTTAATGCCTTCATAAATTGTGGTGATGAATTTCTTCATAACTCCCATATTTCGGGAGTAATTTGAGAAAATGTGAAATTTTACTATGAAAATGAGTGTATCGAGCTCTCTCCCTCCTGATTCCGGGCTTGTTTCAAGTAGCGGTCTCTAATATCGTAATGCTATTACTAAGAGCTATATTTAATACTAAGACACATAGTGCGCCAAATGTGCACTTTCTGGGATAAAAGGAAATGAAAATTTAAAAAAAAAAACGTTTTTTCCCCATTTGTATTTACTTTAAACCGCAGACAGACTTATTAAGAGGTCTATAAATATATTATATATATACAGAAATATATATTAACAAAAATATTCACAAGAACTGATGAGAGTATGACTTTTAAGTAAGTTGATAATAAATTACCTAGTTTCATTAAAAGTACAATAAATAATTAAGATGTAAGCTCTAATTTACTAAGTTACACATTTTAAAACAATAACATCATTTAATTATCTTCGTCATCATCATCATCATCAATTAATTCAAATTCAGAATCGATGTCCGCTAAATCATTTATGTTAACAAATTCGATATCACTTTTCTCAGAATCCGTAAGCTCATAAAATTCCTTAAAAGAAGATTTTTTTACAAACTTATTTCCTTTTGGACGGATACTTGTAACAAGTGGATCAGAAGACAGTAAAAGATTGTGCATAATATCTTCATTGCATGAGATACTGCTATGCTTTCGAGAATGCCCCTCTCTATATTTTCTAAAATCTTTATTTCTAGCCTCAGATGCCTCTTCGGATAGAAAACCAATGGGCACAATTGACATGTTCTGAACTATGTCTGGCCCATGCATTAAAATTTTATGAAGTGAAGAAGGCATATAATACCATGGGTATAACTCCACGTAAAGCTTAGCAGTATCAAAGCAGAACTCTCGGAATTTAGTTACGTTGATCTTCTCTCCTGATGAAATACACTGCAAGATCACACAGATTTTTCTTAAAAGCATAGCATCTATTCCGGTCAGTTCAGCAGATTTAGTGTAGTTTTCAAAAAATCTCCTTGCCGAGTTGCCATTGTTGGTGGATCCACTGCCTTGTTTCACAACATCGGTAAGTAAGCCCGTTTCTCTTCTTACAGCCTCTTGAACTCTTTTCTTCCTGTCATCAACTTGCCTTTTTGCTATATCACCCCTTACTTGCCATGATTTTATGTCTAATTTGTAGGAAATGTGTAATAAGCATTCCATTGAGCGAATCCAAGCGTGAAGGGTGCTTAAGCTATATTTATACATGTCCTCGTTTGCGTGTTTATCTTTGATTAACTCTAAATTATTCATTTCTTTAGGACAAGCCTTGCATATGTCACACACTGAAGCTGCTGTATTGGATATAATGGAATGAATTTTACCATCAATCATTGTCAACAGCAGTTGGTGTTTGACACTAATTCCATCAGTGATGGTGGATGGAGTTAAGGCTTCAATCTCTGCTTCGATTTCAGCCATCTCTCTCTGCACATTTTCTTTGGTTTCCTTTATAAACTTAAACAATATTGGCCGGCAAAATGAAGTGGAAGATGGTCGCTCGTTTTCCCAAATTGTTACACCTTTTGAGACGAGCCGCAGTGGTACAAGACTAATCATAAAATTACTAGCAAGATCGATTTGCTCATCTTCACTCGTCCTTTGATGATAAATGCTTTGGCTAGATGATCCGTCAAAACCCCATTTGCTGGTCAATACGAGCTGTTGATTGGGATCAACAGGGGTTTCTAACGACCTAATAAGTCTTCTTGAGGTTAAATCCATCAAGGCTTGTAATTTGATTTTTGCAGAGCTCTCTGTAACTGTGAGATCTTCTTTGGCCGGATAGCACTTAATTTTTTCTTTAACCAACATGTAGTAACTCGGGTATTGAAGAGCTCCTTCTTGAGTGTTGAAATCCCGAAGAGTGTTATAGCGCCATTTCGATAAGTTCATCGATACATAAAGAGCCAATGCCTTCAAAGGGGATATTTCCCGTACCTGAATTGATTTACCTTCAATGAAGGCTTTGATTTTTGAGGCCTCTTCTGGATTCTCCGTCAAGTATTTCATAACATAAGCTGTATCGCTTTGTCCTGCCTTTTGAAGCGCCCTTTCGGCCGAAAACATAATTTCAGCGCTGCTACTGCTGCATGAAAGACTATCTTCAATGCGTTTTCTTTTTTGCCGGTTACTAAGGTCCTCAAAAGATTTACGAGGACTAGGATGTGTACAAGTTGAAGCATCAGATTTAGCAGGAGAAATTATGGGCTCGATGACGTCACTTATATTTTCTGTAGAAGGTTCCATATTTTCATTCTGTAATTCCGGCCATTGAATTGCAGCCTGTAGCCAAATCTCATGTTTCTTCCGAAACTTATCTGTGCTTCTTCCAGACTGTGTCCATTTTGCATAAATGCGGTAGCAAAATCGACGACACCAGTCTTTTAAACTTGTTTCAGCACTTTCACATAACTGAACACAACTGTTATCTTTTAAAACACTGAACAAATAGTTAAAGTCGCGTAAATCTTTATGTGCGCGTGCGCATAAAGCAACGTGAATATCAAGATTTGTATTAAAATTTGAAAAATACATTGCGAGATTAGCTTGGATACAACGAGGTGTAAATCAACACTGATTTTAAAGTTACTAATAGTGACCTATTTATATAAAATCCAGGTATCCCAGGTATCCTTTGTTAAATATTGCAAGGTAATTAGTTATTGTGATAATTAGTAAATGATGCATGCTAAATTAGTGTATTAAGAGCCATTTAGTAATTAAATAATAGCAATGTTCTTATCAGTAATCATTAGTGCATCAGTTTTATATGTAAACCTTAAGTCCCTAATTATATATCCTAATTAGCTTATATCTTCTCTAATTGGCTGCTCAGAAATGTTATTGTAATAAGGTAAACCTTTAGAAAAACGGTTTTAATCAACAAAATAAACAAAAAATAAAAAAATTGTGTTATAAAATAAACATCACTCTTTATCCCAGAAAGTGCACATTTGGCGCACTATGTGTCTTAGTATTAAATATAGCTCTTAGTATTAGCATTATGATATTAGAGACCGCTACTTGAAACAAGCCCGGAATCAGGAGGGAGAGAGCTCGATACACTCATTTTCATAGTAAAATTTCACATTTTCTCAAATTACTCCCGAAATATGGGAGTTATGAAGAAATTCATCACCACAAGTTATGAAGGCATTAAGTAATCGAATAAGATGGCATCATTAGTTTGGCATAATTTTACTCTTTTTTTTCGGACATGTCTACGTCCAACCGCTCCCATACATTCGTTCCACTGTGTGACGGTCGAAAGAAATCCCATCGTTGGTATGACGCTACTTAACACCAAATTTGAAAACCTATGGCATTGAATGAAATTCGGCTTACTTACGCAGTGCTGCTTGATTTGTACTTTGGTAGGTCGGCACCTATTTCTTACATAACCATAATTATGAATAAAGGGGTGAGATTTGCTAAGGTATAAACAGTAGTAGTTAGGTACTCTATTTATAAGCGATAACAATACAAGAAAAATGTAAAGGAAAACATAAAAATGTGCTTTCTTAACGAATTACTTTGTGGCATATTGTATTTTACGTATTTTTCAAAAGGAAAAAATATTAATCAATCATTTTAATGATGGTCTGGGTCCTGTCTGATTTTAAAATGGTCTGTAGACCGCTACGGTAATGTTCCTACTATTAATAAAGGGTGGATTGACGCGACTTTGTTTTATACTATGTAATAAAGATTCAAGAAGCGTGGCCAAGCTCGGTCGATCGAATAATGCAGAGTTTTGTCAGTGACAGTCTGATAACGGGTAATGGGTGGGCATTTTGGGGGACTGTCTTTTGTATTTTTGACGTTTGAAAAATGCTGATCCTCAGCCTAATTTGAATTAAAAAAAAATTGCGTGATAGCAGCAATTTGTGACCGAAGCCATAGCTTTATTTGCGACAATGTTAACTTAGTACCTCGTGTAATACCGTAGATTAGCGTAGCATGGAAATAAGCCATCAAACGCGCCTGTACAAACTGTATAGGCGGTCTAGTGATAGACGGTTCCGCATCGCAGCTTCAAACCTACCGACTCCCCAACGATCCCAACGGACGAGCGACGACAGGCCACAGGCCAGCTGATCTATTCTGTTAACATCTCACCGTGATTACTGGGGTGAAGTGAGCTTAAAGTGAGCTGTCATTAGTGTTAATCCCTAGCATGAAATGTTATGACAGCTCACTTTTAGGTCACTTCACCCACGTTATCACGGTAAGATTTTTACGGAATAGTACTGCAGATCCATGACGCCTTATTGATTGTGACGGTTTTGAGGGTCCGACGGCCTGGCTTGGTGCGATCTGCATGTGAGAAACATGGTCGTGGGACTGCAGCATAAGCAGCATTTATGGCTGACACCATGTGGCTGGAGGCTTTTATTTAGGTTTTGTTTACGTTCTTTTATGCATCAGTATTTTAAATGTTTTTGTTGGTATTGGTGGACGTATGGCAACAATTGAAATTCAAATTTTGTGTTTCGAAATGTTTATTACTTTGCATACTATTCTATAAAATCAAATTCTTCTAACTTAACAGACAGGTGTACTGCTGGGGAGTTTGAAGCGCTGCAAACAGCTGCTTCATAAAAAGTGTTATACGTACGTAAGGTCAAGTTGTCGGGAACAACCAATGGTAAGTTCGAAGGATGCCAATAGTGACATCAAAACGAAAACCCAAGAAAGCGGTTTAGCGGTAAACCAGTCCCTGTATTTTAAGATTTTTACATGGAGATATAAGACAATGAAAAAACTCACTAAATCCTCTTTAAATGTGCATTACAACATCAAATCCCTTTAAATGTGCATGACATCAAATAACTTGTTGCTTATTAATAATGTGAAAAAAATATGTCAAATGTTTGGCGGTGTTCGGCTTCATAGAAAGAGCTAAAAATGCAATTCATTATTTTTAAGTGTCTATTATTGTTCGTATCCTAAATACAGGGTGAAAATGAAATATTTTGCATACCTCGAACTGTGAGGATGGGTGAGGAGAATGAGGACCTCATGAACCAAAGAATTTTCTTCAAAAATCACAAATTCCTGTATGTGATTTATTATGAAATCGATAATAGACGGTGAAGATTTATATGAAAAGTTTTATTTCAGCTAGCACCACCCGACCAACGGCGTCTAACGTGGAGTCGTGTGTGGGTAATGGACTTTTTAGGTCAAAATGGAAATACAAAATTGCGGACCCAAATTTTTCATAATTTTTACCATTGGTTTTGTTATCATGTTTTTGATGGTACTGAAGCAGATAGTTTGGCCAAAAATAAAGTTGAGTCTTCTAAAAATATAGTGCATGACGTAATATTTGGAATTGAAGAAAATGCCTAAGAAACTTTGGCCCTGACCGCGGTAATCCGGACGCGTGGGGCGTTTCATATTTTTTTAATTACCGGTGAAAAATGTCAACGCATGGGTTCCAGAATCATATACTACAAACATAGTAAGCGGTTTTGGGCGCAAATCTCCTGACATCCTGTTTATTTCTGAGTGGGATAAGTAGATTCTGTTGGGGAATGTGCAGACCAAAATACTGCCCTGGTAATCGAGAGGGCAGTAAGTCGTAGGTTGGCCACCTTCGACTTACTGCCCTCTCGATTACTAGGGCAGAATAGCCCTTAAGGTGACGAACATATTTTGTATGTGACTTTACTTGCACTCGTTGATGTGTCCGGCGAGGGTGGCGACGCTCCTGCGGCCGGAGCCTCCCGGGCCCACCATGAGGCTGTGGCCGCGCTCTGCTCGCAGCACTCTGGCTGTCCGCACTATGTGCTCTACAGCATCTTGGAACAGCACCAGATGCATCTCCGCGCGCGCCGTTGAATTGTACTCTTCTAAGTATTCCTGAGCAATTTTTAGTTCACATTTAAAATGTGAATCGCAAGATTGAGTTTTTTAAATTCTGTCCACAAATTATATAAACACAAAAAATAAACTTAATATTGTATGATGAAACCAGACTTTCTTAAAAGATACGACAGAATAATTGTTCTTTACTTAACTTTTACTACACTATGATACTGATGTTCTGATAAAGAGTTCGTGTCTCCTGGACAAAGAGTCAACGAAAATTGTTGTTTTATAAAAGATCACCAGCACACTTTTACCGTCTCGATTAAAATATGTTCTCCCAATATTTGCTTGGAAGTAAAAATTATAAGTAACCAGGGTCGTCAGACATAGCTAAAGTTTAGTAAAAAACCGATGAATGTTTTCAATCAAAATTTTAAATGAAAATCAACTGTTTCTGTTTATCAATTCAATTAAGTTTTTATTCGAAAACATTCATCGGTTTCTTACGAAACTTCAATTATATCCGACGACACTGGTTACTTTACTCTATTGTTGACCGTTCCTAATACAAATACAAACGTGCAAACAATAATCAATCACTTGCCTTCACAACCACCATAAGCTTAGCTAAATCTGGTATCTCAGCATAGTTTCTGTTTTCTTTCGGAATAGCGGAGTTTATGAAATCACCAAACAGCAGAAGAGGTGGTTGTAAAATTATCGGGTCGTCAGGAATCTCTAGTATTGGTTGTTGGAAGTTTTTCTCACAGACCGTTTTCATAAGGTGGAAGAAGTAACTCTTATCTTGGACGTTAATCAGACGATCGTGGAACACACGAAGGCACTCATGATAAAATAACCTGAAAACCGCAAACACTTTACAGGGCTACCCTATCTTTAGAATCAAATAAGTTATACAGGTCAATAAGCTCTCGATATGCAACAAACAAAGACTGCAATTATGCAGTTTTTTAAGAACCTGAAAAGATATCAATACCTGAGCATTCCTTGCGGAGCCCTCACGTACGCGGCATCGGCTTGCAAGACTCCTTGCATACACTTGGACAAGTCTCTTAGATTGAACACATAGTGCGACCTGGCTGGCGTCGGCAGCAACTCGGCGCAAATCTTTATATACACATCTACGGCTGCATCCACAATGGGACCCCCGAGGATTGAGACTTCAGTCACGAAGTCCTCCATGTGACCTTTCAGAATTGCCTGATTGATGGTACAAGATAATGAAAAGGAATACTGAAGTTTGTTTATGGAATATGGTAGTAGAGAGGAGCGCTGCTGCGTAGAACATCTTTGATGCGCTGCTCTTGGTCAGTACTAACTGTTTTTAAGGTAGGTTTTGCGCCAAAAGGCATAATGACTATAGACTACTATTTTTTATTAAAGCAACTTAAGGAGTACAATTTTTTCTTATGTTAGTTACTCACCTTAAATATGGTCTTCATAGCCTCAGAATTAGGTGCAGAAATGTAGAACATCGCAAAATGTCTGACGAACCGTCCGGACAGTGGGTTACGACCACCGCCAGGCGGGGCACATGAGCACGCCAACACCACGTCGAGAATGTCCTTCCAGTACAGTTTTTCGCGGTCGTAGAGACCGCCGAAGTCTAAGAATTGTCTGTTTGTCGGTCCGAAAAATGTATGACGTAAGTTAAATTAATAATAATATTTATAATGCTTAGATTCAAAAGAGATAAAAATCTCTCAACCACATGTTTTTCTCTTCCAGTTTGTTATGGAATGGAAAGGTTCAATATATATGAATCTTTTATTCTAACTTCTAACGCTATAAGTAGACACATCAAAAGAATAAAAGTGGTTTTAAGTAATATTTTTACTGCTTTAAATGAAGATAAGTTTTACCTCAACAGTTCTATAGTCGGTTGTGCGCCATATATGTCCAGGCGAGGCATATTCACGTCATCGATGAATATAACCACTTTCTTTCCTAATGGAGCTCCGATGGCCCTGCGCGGTCTCTTGTCTAAACGTAACTCTATCACCGCCTAGGCAAGGAAGATGCATTATCGATATTAAACCCAAAATGAACGATGGCACAGTGGGTGACCGCCGCGACTTCCGAGTTGCAGGTCGATGGCTCGAACAAAGGCAAGCGGTTTACTTTTACCACTGCTATCAAAATAGTGAATGAAAAAATCTATTGAAGACGGGTGGGGTTTATAACCCCTATCTATCAGATTAAAATTATGAGAGTGGTGATGAAATAAACTACTCAAAGTGCCTCCCGGGACTCGAAAATTGAACTCACGACTTTCAACTCGTAAGTCGGACGTCCATTGCACTTTAATAGCGGTCTATGATAGTCAATTAACAGTTAGCAAACGTGGTGCTCAATACAAACTCTTCTTCGATTGAAAATAACCCTTCGTTCCACAAAAGGCCAAATAACAGGCCGACAATAATATTAAGCAAAAATTGCATACCTGTGTTCGGCCGCTGCTGGTTTGGGCGGAAAAGTTCAATATGAACGGTACGTAATAACCACCCAAAGCCATTTTGTTCAGCATTTCTATCGCAATTACCGTTTTACCGACACCTGAAAGAAAGGTATTAATAGGAACAATTTTATTTGCAAACTCGCAAAAACGGCCGCCCTACATGTAAAGTGCGATAGGTTGAGTTTGTTTATCTTGTTTAATGTTACTAACAGATATGGAAGACACTTCAGATTTACATAATTAAAAGCTAATGTTAATAAGACAAATTAAAATTTGATCAATAAAATGCGTTCGGTGTCTTCTAGCGATAGAACAATTGGGTAGAACCCCATCGTCAGAATAGAAAGAGTCTTTCTTTTTATTCGAGACCGGTACATTCTACCATTGCACGACCTTATTAGGTAAGAAACGATGCAAGATCTTTTTCTTGTACCGTTGTAGTTAATATTAAAAATGTACCTGTGTTTCCTGTAAACATTACGGGTTTGCCACAGCCCAGCAGTTTTTCAAACAAATATCCGTATCGAACGGTGTCTATAGTTGGTACGAGGGTCTCAAAGAAAGGCTTTGCGGAGTCGTACAAGAACTCAGGAATTATTTCTGCCCACACTTTTAGTCTGCGCTGCTTCGTATCCATGTACATATCGAAGAAATTGAAGCCCATCGGCATGCTAGCAAAAGATAAAATGATTAAATATACACTTTAATATACCAAAAGCCCTCTTGTTAATTCATACATTGATACTAAATGTTCTACGGTCTATTAATCTCGACAGCCATAATTATGTTCGGCAGCATAGGTGTTTTATAATAACAGATTGAGTTAGACTTTCATTCATCTGGTGCAGATCCATGTTTGAGTTATTTAATTTGGTAAAAAACTATTTGGAAACAATTATTTCAAAATGTTCGAAAATAGATTTAAGGCATAACCACTTACAATTCTGCTTCCTCGAATTCCTCAAACTGTCTCTTGATGACCTCTTCAAAGAGTTTGCGTCCTTCTTCCAGGATGTTCCCGCCGATGCACCAAACGTAACAGAATATGAAGCAATGAGCGATGTACACTTTGACGAATGTCTTGTCTGGGAACCGATCACCTGGCTCCGAGAGCAGCGCTCCCAGGAGGTAGCAGACGGCAGACACTTTGCTTATGTCTACCTACATTAACATAACAACAACAAAGTATTTACATTTTCTGGTTTGTAATTCATGGCCATTAAGACACTGAAAATATTGTAAATTATGTTGCACGGCATTTTCCTTGTTTTATTATTTCGTCATAAAAAGACGTGTCATTATAAGATAGCGTCATAAGATTAAGACGCTTGCTGGACTAAATTAGATATTGAGTAGGAATGGAGAAAGTGGCAAAGAAAAATGTTAAGCAAAGTGGCTGGGACAGACTGGATGCGGAAGGTGGAGGATAGGGTTTGGTGGCGCAACATGGGAGTGGCCTATGTCCAGCAGTGGACTGCGATAAGCTGAGTTCCTTTAGTAGGTATGGAAGAAAGTCGTCCAAAATATTTACCTGAGTGATCCCAAAGCGGCATTTGTTATTTACGTGATTGAATCCAATGTCTAACAATTTGAACAGTTCGTGGACGAATTCGGAATTTTCCAAAGTGAAGAGATTTCTGTCCGCTGCATCATCTATCCAGGAGCGCACCATCGGCATGTAGCCCATCTCGTTTGGGTCCACGTACACCATACCGCAACGGGAAACCGTGGCTGGTGAAGCTTGAGCTAAATCCGCCACCTAGATAATAGCGATTCCAAGTAGCAGTTGAATCTAGTTGCTTGTATAAAGATGTATGTTCCCAGTACGGACAAGTCGGAATGGTTCGGTACCGAACGTATTTTCTGTACGATACAAAAAATAAATGGAAAGTTGAAAACGGTACCGATAACACTTTTTCATACCGTGCAAAACGACAAATCGGGTCTGGTACATCTGTATCATTATGCAAGCACCTTCTACCAATGAGAGTGTGCCTTTTGAAATTTATTCCATTATTCTAAATTACTGAAGGTGATCGAATTTCTAGTAGCCAATGCCACAGGTATTTTTTTTGCCAGCCTTGCCTTTCTGTGTTGCTATCTAATAAACAATTTAATCTAGCAACCAAAGGCACACTCAGAGGCGGTGATCCATGAACATTTTAAACTTCTGTTTGAAAATTAGTGCAAGGTGCGTATTTGATTAATGCTCCGTTATCTGTATCGATACAGATAACGGGGCATTATCCAAATATGCACCTTGTACTAATTTGGATTGGATCTAAATCGACAATATGCTATAAAAAGGTTAAAGGTACCTCAAACAGCATGTGCACGTAAGGTGTTAGCTTGATTCTTTCAGAGTTGGACAGACATAACATCTTGTTGTCATCTAGGACGGTGTTCATATTCTCAATCCACACGGCGTCCACAGGGCCGTCGCAGATCAACCACTGGTGGTCTTGTCTCTCGCACTAAATAGTTACACATTGTATTAAATTGATGACAAAGGAACAGGGGGGTAATTTCGTAGCTGACTGACAGTACGTAGGCTTTCATTTTGACAGTTCAACAACATTCATTGCGTTATTTACGTTGTTGAGCAGACACATTTTTCAAACTTACGAAGCAATGAATTAGCAGTATACTTGAAAATGATTCCGGTTGAGATGTAGGGCCTTTGGACCAATAATAGATACTGTAATTGTGTTGAGAGTGAAGCTGATTTCAGACTACGCTATAATATAATAGCATATAGTAAATAGCTCATAGCGCAACAATATCGCGCTCCATACATTGTTATGGGCACGTGCACATTGTACTGTACTATATATTATTTGAGTTCATGCTATGCTATATCGCGCGCCGTCCTCTTCGTCCTCCGTCACCCCCGGCCGTCCCGCAAACGAAACGAGCGCCATTATCGCGATATTATCGCAAGCTCACGGAGGGGTGACGGAGGACGAAGAGGACGGCGCGCGATATAGCATAGCATGAACTCAAATAATATATAGTACAGTACAATGTGCACGTGCCCATAACAATGTGAACGTCATGCTATATAGTATAGCATTAGGTTCTTCTTTGCTATACTTTATAGCACAATAGTATAGCGTAGTCTGAAATCAGCTTTATACGAAATGTTTAATATTTTTTAACGTATATAAGTACTGTAAAAATCAAAGTAACCTTTGTTGTACAGGCTGGCGAATTGGCGATAACTAGCTTTAATTACATTTGTCAAGTCAACTGTCAAGTTAATTGAGAAGGAGAACTGTAGAAAAAACATTAGGTGTAGGATTGCATTGAAAGCCTAAGGAAGATTCGTAGAATGATCTTGGAACAATTCGACCACACAATTCCACAGTTCTATGGAATACATCATCATCATCATTTCAGCCGTATGACGTCCACTGCTGGACTTAGGCCTCCCCCAATTTGGGGGGCTTTGCCATAATCGCCACGCTTGGTAGGCGGGTATGGAATACGCTTCCTCTGAATATCAGGATGGCAACCAGTCGGTTATGGTTTAAAGTGAAGGCACGTGAGCGTGAGTCATAAGAAGTTGGCAGAATCATCCCAGCGCTGATTCGCTGGATTCGTTTTCTCCTCTACCTATCGTTATTTCTCCAGACAATGTTTATTTTCGTTATATATATGTATGTATGTATTTGTTCGTATTATTTTCCGAATTATCTATCCCTATATTGCACCTGCCATGTTTTGTCTCTGCATCACCCTAAGGTTGACTGGTAGAAAATGCCTCAGGCATTAAGTCCGCCTTTGTACAGTATTTTTTACTTATGCATAAAGTTTTAATAAATAAATAAACAATTGCCGTTTATCCCTCAACAAACGTGTTACTAACGGAAATAATATAGATATGTACTTGACTTTTAAGTTTTTAAAGCTAATCTCAACAGTTACAAGCTAATAATTTGCTTTGAGAATTGGTTGAGTTGCATATTGAAGGAACTTTCCGTCGCGTCCATCCAATTTGGGGCCCATTTGTATCTCAGTTCATTTATCGGCGACGCCGACATCCTGTGCCGACAAATACAAATAGTTTATTTTCTTTAACAAAATTTGTACAACAAAGCTAGTGGTAGGAGTGTCCTTTTAAGCAAACAATTGCCTGTGTTAGGACACTCCTCTTCCGCAACTTAGATAATAGTAATGTACATACAAAATCCGGTGAACCGACGTCTTTTGTACCTACCGAACTTGGGCCTACTTTCTCACGTTATGTTTCTGTTGAGATAACACTTACTTGCACAGCAGTACGTAAACAGAGTGGCAAAATTCCGTCGTGCCATTCAAGCGTTGCCAGATCGACTTCACCATACAATTCCCCGATATTGAGGCTCTTCGGGTTCATTATGTACTTCTGCACTGGCTGATTTTGTGAACCTGGTACATCCATTTCATGAAGCCTTGTGTAAGTATCGCCTAACACCTTTAAATTATAAGTGTGGATTATGCATTTCTTCTTCAATTGGGACAAATCTCTAGGAATAAATAAATATTCGTGTCTTACATTTAAGACTACAGTCTTGCCGCCACCGGTCGGCCCGACTAACATGACGCCCCATCGTACAATCATAGTCTCATGCAGCTGGATCACTTTACGTATTTGACACTCTTCGATTTGAAGTTTCCTCTCAAGAATCACTATTCCTGTAAAATGGTATTACGATATAACTATTTATTTGTTTTATTTAACCCGCGTTTACATTTTTGGACAAGTTGTTACAATAAGGTGGAAACAATAGTTAACAATACATATCTGAAAAAACTTCAACATATAACGTGTGTAATAAAACACATACCGACGCCGTGTGTCACTTGTACTCGTTAATTTTTTTGGTGATATTTATGGTCAAAATATCAACTTTTACTAACGTTTTGTTTACAACAACAAGTCTTAATATTTTTTGAATATCCCCACCACTCCTGTTCCTCCCGTTGCATGTACCCATAAATACAATAATTTGCATGTGTCACAATGCACACTAACGAAAACAGCAAATTTTTGCACCAAACATAAAAGTCAACAGCAATTGTTTTTGTGCAATATTATTTAGTTTGAATTATTTAGAATGCGCAGTTGACGGCTATGTAATGGGTCTTTTTACACCCTGTAAAATACCTATATGATTTATTTATACCAAGACTTTCATACCTACAGGATGTAAATGCGGGATTCTGTGAGTTCAGACAGCTTTTTCACATACAATCTCAGGCTGTTTAACCCCAAAATTGACAAACCTATCCAAATACGAAACAGAAATTATATTTTAACGCAACTTGGCACATTTTGTTAGACTACATTTAGTACATACTGATGACTTCATCCATGATGCCATAGTCCCTCTCAGGGAGTTCAACGCCGGGGAACAGATCCGACAGAATGCCAGCGAATAGTACCGCGTCAGCAGCCAGGAACTTTGGCAGGTTGCTGTCATTGAGAGCACACAACAGAGTCATCTCCTCGTGTTGGTCTGGACTCGCCCGCTTCAGGGCACCAGCCATCACCTAAATACATTTAATACATTCAAATGAATAAAACTCATTTTAAGTAATGAGAGCAAATGAAGTGTAATAAAAACCATTTGTAGTATTATAAAATTGTAAAAGTTCTGATCATAGTAAGTATTTATATTAAATATAAGTAGCACTACTCACGAATGAAAACTCAAAGAAAGGATTCAGCTACTTTATTGGAAAAGATCACAAAGCATAAGAAAGTTTTAAAAAATACATTACCAGTACACTCTTTACGGCTCTCATGCCAAAATCATAATGATCCTGTTTCGAAAGCTGTTCACTAGACAACTTGTACATTTGCACCATCTTTTTAGCTAAGCCCTTTGAAGATTCGAACCCTTCGGAGTAAAGGATGACTTCAGCAATTAACGCTTTAAAAGAACATTTATAATGTTAAATTAATCGTTTAGCTACAGAAAAACCGGAAGAATCATTGGCCTGCTCGCTCTCACCATAATCCGGTACCATCATAGATATAGGACGGAATAAAGCCTTCAGGTTATCAGGCAGTTCAGTTCGGCCAGCGTAACCAGGATTCATTGTAATAAAAGCAGCACAACTGCGCACCAATTTGATCTCACGCCCTTCAAACATGAACCTGATAAAATCGATGAATTAGTATCAATGGGAAAAAAGCGCAATTTTTGTTAGTCGCAAAATTTAATTTCATATGAGGCTGCTGAAGGTTTAAAACGGATAATCAAGAATCTACCTTGTACCTATTATGGAAGCTAGCTAAGTAAGCTGATATTCGTATTCTTATAGGAAATATTTAACTGATCCCTTAAAACTTATTGTCATTCTAATAATGTTTTTTCTTTTTTAAATTAATAATCCAGTTTAAAGTTATTGCGTTTCTGTTAATGATGCACATATTTTTTAATAATTGACCCACTTTTTATTATACATATATGTATTATATACACATTTTGGCCTTTTCTTATTCTAGTATTCAGCGGCATCTGGTTAGACTGGAAGTCGACCGTAACGTATTTGGATGGTTTTCTGGCCTTTCCTCACAGTTGGTCGCCTATATGTATCTAAGCTAGCGCTTCATTCAAGTTACTCGAAGCTACATGGCTATTTAGTATTTCTGAACTCCAAAATAAAAATAAGTTCAGGCTTATCAAGTAGAGAGTTTAATAACTTTTACAAAAGCAAAATTGAAAATATTTGAGGTTCGATTAAATACATACGTATTTATATTAAAAAACCTAGTGTAAAACCAAAATAATGTAAGAATACCTGCTCAGCCTCGCGACCTTTGCATTTCTGATAGTGATGAGTTGTTGTGCGATTACGGACAACACCTCAATGTCGATTCGATTGAACTCGTCGAAGCAACACCACGCTCCAGACGTTGCGAGGCCCGAGAAGAAACGTCCCATCATCTTGTAGTCCAACCCTGATAACATGAGTACCTAGTAATGATAGATTCTACCCATATTCTATTTTATTTTGGTTTAAAATAGTAGGTGTTGTTTAATTTACTTTCAACAAAGGAGTAGGTTCTAAATTCGATACAATCATAATTACAATAGTTTTGACATAAATTCTTAACCGAAACTTAAATCAAACCTAATCACGTAACATTTAGGGCACGCCACAATTGCGGCGGTAAGTCCCCTCTTTGAGGAGTGGATAGAGAGGCGCCACGGCGTCCTCACCTTCCGCCTGACGCAGGTTCTCACCGGGCATGGGTGCTTCGGTGGGTTCCTGTTCAGGATAAAGCGGGAGGATACGTCCGGGTGTTTCCATTGCGAGGATCGTCTGGAGGACACGGTGGAGCATACGGTGGAGGTGTGCCCTGCCTGGGCGGAGCGCCGCTGTGTCCTCGTGGAGGCGATCGGCGGCGGCGACCTCTCGCGTCCGGCCCTGGTGCGAGCCATGGTACGGAGCGAGAGGGAGTGGGAAGCCGTCACCTCCTTCTGCGAAGCAGTAATGCTCGCGAAGGAGGAGGCGGGGCGCGTGAGGGAGTGGCAGTCTCTGCGCCCTCACGTCCCTAGCCGCCGCAGGAGGAGACGCCCCGGGCGTCGGGAGTCGATTGCGGACTCCCGGCCACCGTAGGCGTGAGCTTGCGGGTGGCGAGCAATGGGTAGCTCGCCGCCCGGTAAGGACCAAGCTCGGGTCGACGGCGCGCAGTGTTCCACGCGCGCCTCAAAGAGATGTCAGCAGCAGCGTAGGGGTATAATAGGACCGATGCCTGCCGGGGTCGCGTGATTGTTCGAAAGAGATACCGTGACCCTGGCACATGGGCAACTGATGGAACACGGGTGGGTTTTAGTCAGTAAAAGTCTGACACGCCCTCCCGCTCCGCCCAGAGCGGGAGAAGTCATTTGATGATTTCCCATCCTGAAAAAAAAAAAAAAAAAACCTAATCAAAGCGACTGCGTTAGATTTTTAATCATATACTATACAAGCACGCAGCATAAATCCATTTTTGATCAAGTCGGTTTTTACTTTTTCCATACATACCTTCAGAGCAGTTGAACACGACGCACTGTATCGCCAAAGACTTGGCCATGTCTTTGGTAGTCTCAGTTTTGCCAGTGCCTGCTGGGCCGGCTGGTGCTCCTCCCAAATCTAGCTGTAAGGCTCCCATCAGGCACAAGTAGCAGCGATCCGTCAGTGGCGTTATTACGAGTACACCTTTAATATAAAATTTATAATCGGTTAAAGCTAAAGCCAAAATCATTGGGAAAATAGTTGTACAACATTTAAGTAACAAGTTTATGAGTAGAGAAAAAAAAACTGGCGAAAACGATTGTTTTCAGTGTAAAAGTAAGTTACTACAAACCTGCAGCACCCAAATACTCATGACCATACACGTACATGGCACTTGACATTCTCGCTACACAATTGTCGACATCTTCCTCCCAATAGTAACGGATCATCTTCAACCATTCGAAGTCGGTTCTGGAAAAGTCATTAAATCCAATGAACGGTTTAATATTATACAAATAAGTATACGAAAGTCAAAAGGTCTTTGTTCAGTAATTCGTACACATGTTTCTTGTTGACAATCTTGTAATATCGGTGGTTGAGAATAAATTCGACACCGAGCAGCCGTTTTCGTAAAAACGTTTGGTCACAGTTGTAACCTTTAAGAGTGAGAGGAGTTCCCTAAACAATCCTTAGTCAATACTACCAATTTGCCAACTTTCACGCCACGTTAATGAAATGTGGTTAAGTACATTTCTAATCAAGCTAAGTTTCGCTAGGCGCGAGTTTAGCAAGCCTGCAGGCGCCACGACTGAGCAGAGCGCATCTATTCAAATAATGAGCGAGCGAAGAGAGTTGCTAATAACATGGGGATATTTCATTAAAAATAAAAAAATAAGATACACAATAACTTAACCCAAGGTATGATACATTTACCAATAAAAGTCAGTCTTTGGCGAGCGAAAACTAAACGCAAGCGTAAGTGCGTAGGGTGCGGACGTATTTATTGTACGCTCGTTCTTAAAGGTACTCCGAAATTATTCATTACGATGTCTATGAACTGTCGAGTTTGTGGTGTTGACGTGCCAGATGGACGTTATATGAAGTGCTCCAACCAACAATGCGAGAAAGTGTACGACTTAACATGCCTAGGATTGACACAAGAAGACTACAATGGTTTCTCTAAGAAACACTGGGTTTGTCCGGAGTGCGTTTGTTCCAAACGTCAACCCAAGCGGAATGAAATGGACACCCCGATCCGGAGTACCCACGACATGACGACCTACGAGAAAAGTGCCATCTTAAACACTCAACGAGGAAGCCCTTCAAAAACATCAGGCGAATCGATCGTCGAGTGTGATCATGACAGTATTTTATTATCAGAGTTTAGACAGTTCAGATTGGAAGTATTGGAGCGTTTGGACATGCAAGCAAAGGTTATTCAACATCTTCAAGAGGTATGTTATTCCACAAAAACTGAATTAGAAGAACTTAAGACAGATATAAAGATATTCCAAGAAAAGTGTGTCCAAAAAGAGTTATTGCTAACTCGCAACCAGCCATGTGAACGTATTGATTGTGTATCAGAAAGTTTGAAATCACATGTTGAGTTGACCAATTCAGTCGAAACCCAAACTTCATTCCCCGATGTGGCTCATAGTGATTGCAACGTAAACATAACAAACACTACTATCTTCCAGAGCCCAACGCGTGAGGCTACGAAATCGGCGCCAGTGAGTCTACCAGATGCAGAGTCTCAAAGTATTAGTCAACCTCTTATAGTTTCGATGGTCGTGTTGAATGGAAAAGAAAAAGAAAATAATGAAAATCATGAGTGGATCATGGTGCGTAAGAAGAAGGGAAGTTTGCAAAAGAAATATGTTAAAAAGAGAAAAAATACGGATTTGGCGGATATACAAGCTACAGAAAGGATGAAGCAACTTCATGTTTGGCGATTATCTACAGAAACAACAACTGAAACACTCACATCGCATGTTAAATGGCTGTGTGGGTCCGATGTTTATGTTAAGATCGAAAAGATAAAACATAAAACCGAAAGGGACTACGCATCTTTTATCATCACGGTAACTGAGTCAGTGTACGAAAAGTTATGTCAACCAGATAAGTGGCCCGTCAATGCTGAATATTGCGAATGGAAATGTTTTCCAAAATCTAAAAGCATTTCAAATAAACAAAAACAAAACTTTAAGTTTTATTATTAAAACGCTAGAGTTCGTCGGACAAAGTTGAGCAGGTTTTGTAAAAGTGTAGAATCATAAAGGGCTGTTTTTTTTCTATTTGAAATAAATAATAAATAGATAAAATGTTTTTATTTATTTTTGAGATGACAAAAAAGTGTTTCTTGTTTGGAGACACCATTTAAACAAACAGTGCCTGTGTTAGGAGGCAGCATAATTTTAATCTATTGAAACAAATCCGACGGTACTTAAAATATCAAAAAAAAAAAACAAGTATTTTAGTGATTGTATGTAAGTGTCTCTAAGAGTGAATGCGAATGTGTGCGAAAGTGTACACGAGATTGTTTATGAGAGTGCATCTGTGAGTGTATCTGATACTTTACGTGTTCCAGAAATGTTTCCATTTCATCATTTAAGTAAATTTTTATCCTACTGATTATTGTTTCCTTCCATTCATATTTTTTTGTGTATAAGTAAATATGTCTGTTTACTTTGTTGTTTAGTTACTGTTTACTAAATAGCCTACAAGTAAACATGGTTTTAGTCTCTGGACCTTGTGCAACAATGTTACTCCTCTTTTTGCGTAACAACTTTGGATCATATGACAGGGATTTTTTGCTTTTTTTAAGACTATTCGGATAATGTACCGTTTTCTTATCGAAAGTAGCGCATTCATTTTATAAAGTGTTTAGAAATAATTCTTTTATTTTTAAAGTAAATTATCTAAATCAGAGCTCGTTGGGACCGCTACATGTGTATAAATTTAGTTTTCGCTACATTTGGGGACGTCCAAATAGGGATTCAATAGAACCAGACAGACTGCACCAAAACGATAGATCTCATTAAGAACATTTCTTAGGGGGTCTCGTTTACTGGTAATATTTTTTTGAACAATTTGTGGAAGCATTTTAAAGATCCAGCTTAATCTCCTAATCCTATTCGCGACCTGTTCTAGATGTGGATACCAGGATAACCGCTGAGCGACTAGCACGGCTAGATATTTAGTTTGAGTTATTTTTTTAATGCATGAATAATTACAGTATCTGCTATTGGTAGCTCCATATGTGTGTATTCTTAGATTGAGATCCACACTTACTTCACACTTGGATGATTACTTTTGTTAATACTTAAGCAAATGTAATTACTGAAACATGATGATATAACGATTTTATACTGGACGCAGAGATCGTACTACCGGGCTATCAAATGATATCTATAAGCGAATATGTAACTGGGCGGACGGGTGCAAGCAAGATGATGCGTTTCTCGTGGCCACACACGGGTTCCAGCTTCGATAAGTGAATACGCCGGCGGTGACGTCAAAATTGATAACTGCTCGTTTGTAGTTTATGCGACGGTACATATCAAAGGTAGATTCTTGGTTTTGTATTGCGTTATTAATTTCTTATTTATATACCACCAAATGAGTACATGTGTTTTTAGAAAAATAGATCAATTTGTGTGTTAGTTACAGGAATGTTTTTGTGTTACGTGATTTAAATCTCAATTCAAGGAATGAAAATATTAAAAACTATTTTGAATACTTTGTGTCTTTTTGCGAATTCGTTCAGTTTAATAAAATACCTAACTGCAATGGAGGACAATTGGACTTATCTCCCGCCACTCGCGATAACCCTGCAAATCAGAGCAAGTGCTATGTACTCTCCACCTCCGGCCGCCGTGACCTTGTCTCCACACCGTCAGGTCAAATCAAACAGCAGTGGAATTTTTACACAGCGGATTTTTATTTGTATCCTCTCCTTATTGGCTTCCGCTGATTGGAATTAGATTTATAGTTAGTATAGTTTATCGATGAATGAAATACAATGCAAACAGAGTGTGATCACATGGCTTCTATCCATAACGTATGATGGAACTGAAAAGCTGTTTAACGTACTTGCATAACTTCTTTGTACCTTACAAGGTAAATTAAAATATTATTAATCTATAATTATTTTCATATAAACGCGTAAGTCATTCATTCATACATTCACTCACTGATTAATCACGAAATCTCAATACCTACTGGAGCAACGAAGATGAAATTTGACACAGAGGTCAATTATGAGTAGGATTTTAATAAACTCCTCTCGAAAAGGGGTGAAATACGGTAGATGTTTGTATGAAAGTCCATCGGCTTCGAAGGTAGGTTCATTACATTACATTTTATTATTTAGGCATAAGGTTGGAAACTTACGCAACGTATCAGTGTTGTTGGAAGGTTTCAACCCTTAAGGGGATGAAAATGGTGATACAATTTTGTATTTAATTTGTTCATTCTCAAAATTTTATTTACAAATAAAAATGATGTACTAAGATATACTAGGTATCCCTACTAATATTATAAATGTGAAAATTTGTGAGAATGGATGGATAGATGTCTGTCAATCTTTTATGCAAAAACCACTGAACGGATTTGGATGGAATTTGGCACACAGATAGTTATTAACTGAATTAACACATAGGGACTTTGTATCCCGGTAGTACGTTCCAGCGGGATAATATTTATTTTTAGTTTGACGTGAAAACGTCTTATCGCTTGATTTACTGGTAGTAAGTTCTATATTTCTGACCAATAAAACATGTCAGATTTCAGTCGCTAATATCTACGAGGCTGGTTTTAACACGCTTTTATTAGCTTCAAAAGTATGTTATTATATTTGTATGTTATTATGTTTAGTATGTGCCTATGTAACGGAAACTTTGACCCCCTTCAAAACGTCGGATTAACTCGAAAGGCATTCTTATCAAGGATCGATGACCATGCAATGATTTTATAAATTTGTGCCATTGTCCTTGCCAAGGTTACCAGGATAGCCAAAAAAACAACTGTCTTCGAAAACTACGCCTAAATACGTCAAAAAATATATCTATAACTTAGGAAAGAAAAACACGCTTTAATAGATAACCAAACTACTAATTAGTTTGGTTTTCTATGGAAGCGTGTTTTTTAGTTGTTTTTTTTTATCTGTTACTAATACCACAGTAATGGTTGAGCGTTGAAAGGATAGGTCATAAGTGTATCAATTTTGAAGTCAGAAATTGTTCGCGCGTGTCGTTACATAGCGAGTACCTACGGCCATATGTTCGCTATCCTCTATTTTTCACTAAATGTCGTCAGAATTACAATTCAAATAGCGTTTTTAGATCTAACGAGAATTTTGGTAGCGGTTAGCGTGTTTAGCAAAATAATTTCAACTGTCGTAAACCAAGTGTTTAGGTATATAACTTTTTATGAATAAGACCGTAAATCTATAGCAATATTGCTCATTCCCCACAACAAATAGCATGTTATTTTATAGTTTTTATAGTTTATAGCAGGGATGGTGAATCTATAATATCTACGTGCCTTTTTTTACCAAAATAACATTAAATATGGTCATGACTTGCCATCTAATAATCTTGACTTAATAAATATTGGAAAAAACTGTATTACGCACTACTTTTTATCTGCATATAAGTATTTATACTGTCACAATTATATATTTACCAATAACCACTAAACTTAACATTACCAGTTTTATAAAAAAAAGTTAAAAAAAACTAAAAAACACGCTTCCATAGAAAACCAAACCAAAAAGTAGAAAATAATGGAAAAAAAGCGTGGGGTGTTTTTGAGGTATTTTTAATTGATATCAAGCACCCCACGCTTTTTTCCATTATTTTCTACTTTTTTGTGTGGAAGCGTATTTTTTAGTTTTTTTTTTTAACTATTATTTATTTTCAATTTTGTAGGGTGTTTAGGATTTTGAGACGTATGTCAGCGTAGTTTGTGATGTATGTCAGCGTAGTTTTTGAAGACAGTTTTTTTGCTGTCCTGGCAAGGATAATGGCACAAATTTATGAAACTATTGCATTGTCATTGACAGATGTGCAAAGTGAATGAAATCTGGTCGTTTAAAGTACGTCAAAATCGCGCTATAAGGAGTCGGTTACAAACAAACAAACATACAACATACAAGTGAAGCTAATATAAAGCGTGTAAAATAGTGGAAGTTTTGCGAAAAAAATAGATGAATTACAAATATGATTGCTTCGATAGATGTGGTGCCCAAATTATTCTGTTACATGCCACTAATGGTTGCCATCCCTTTTATAGAGTGACCAGACTTATACGGAACATCTTTACAAATTTTGAACAAAATCTATATAGTATTATTTGCGAAATGCAAACATTTGGAAAATATACATTCTGACACAGACAAAAATTCCAAAAACTAAATTTTCGGCATTAGAATAGTTTCCAAACCGGACGTATGTTTTTAATAGGTTGAACGCAAATAGATTTTTTCAAAAATATTCAATGTACTGTTGTGACTTCGCTAAGATTTTATTATTGTAAGTATAGCTGTATTATCTCAAAATTGATTAATTTAGCATATTTGTAAAATCCATACTATATCCATACTATAATATTATAAATGGGAAAGTGTGTGTGTCTGTTTGTCCGTCTTTCACGGAAAAACGGAGCGACGAATTGACGTGATTTTTTTTATGTGGAGATAGTTGAAGGGATGGAAAGTGACATAGGCTACCTTTTGTCTCTTTCGCCCCCTCCCCCCAATTCCCTAAAATGGGGGGTGGAACGCCCTAATCTCAGGAACTACTGTTTCGAATTAAAAAAATCTTTTTGTGTCGGGTAGCCTATTTATCGAGGAAGGCTATAGGCTATATAACATCACGCTACTATCAATAGGAGCTGAACAGCAACAAAAAAATGGACGAAAACTGGCAGGCTGTGATGCGACGGGAAGGGTCAGGGGAGCAAATATTTGACGTGGACGAAGTCGCGGGCAGAAGCTAGTTGTATATATTTTACTATTAGATTGTATATTATAAATATAAGATTTACTAATCAGCATCATCATTTCAGCCGAAAGACGTCCACTGCTGGACATAGGCCTCCCCCAAGCTCCGCCATTTCGACCGGTTTAGTGTTTCCCTCTTTCAGCGGATTCCTGCGGCCTTCACAAGGTCATAGGTCTACCTTGTGGGAGGCCTTCCAACTCTACGTCTTCCAGTACGCGGAAGACGTAGAAACAAGTATAAAAATAATAAGCATAAAAATAGCAAGTTTCAAGAAACAAAAACAGTGTTTTTGTAGTTACAGTCAGCGTCAAAAATAACGGGACTAACTGACTGTTCAAAAACTAATAAAACTAAACTATTGTGGCGACATGACAATTAGTCCAGTCATTATAGTAAGTTCACCTCGGAATTCGAGATACCCAGCTGTAAGTCTGTAAACTTGTATATTGACACCCTAAAAGTTGTCTCAAAACCTACATATGGTAGGGTGTAAGCAACTATTAAATTTCAAGGTCAAAGGTCACAAAAATCGGTTTTTTGCGCTTTTTTTGGAAATATCTCATTTCCTATGGGTTTTTTGCTATTTGTATTTATTATGCATATTGTAGAATACAAAATTCTCTACAAATTTTGTTTAGAATTTTTTTTTATACGGTGAACCATTTTCGAGATAGAGGGCTGAGAGCGCGCGGTCACAGCAGGTCAACCGGTGCCTCCGGTCGAAAACGCGCCATATATAGTTGATGAACTATCGATAAATCAATGATTATAAATATTTGTCAATTTTTATTAACTATTATATTATATTTTATCATTTTTTTCCTAACTTATCCACTTTTTATTCAGTATTAATTTATTTAACGACACTTACCTGCCCATGTAATTGCAGAATTGTTAATGAAAATATAGGAATTATATTTGAATTTTAACCTAATTAATATTAATAAGTTCTTACATGATGAAAAAAAAAAAACAAATAAATGATGAATTAATCTTTTTATTAAAAAATATCATTTAATACATTTATTTTTATTGAAAGTAAAAAAATGGAATAAAGGGTACAAAAACTACAATTTATAATTTTAATCATCTTCTTCCTCTTCATCGTCGCCTTCTGGCTGCTGGTAAATTTCAAACTGGTCTTCATTATCGTCTTCAACGACATTTGTCTCAAGTTCTTCCATGATTTCGGGGTCAAAGGTTCTATCTTCGTTAATGTCGCAAATGAAGAAAATGATAAAATATAATATGATGATGATTTGAGTGATAATGTAGACATTGAAAGGGAACGCAGGTCGCTGGCTGTCCGTTGTAATATGCCAGCATATTACAACGGACAGCCAGTGACCTGCGTTTGCACGGTGTACAAATTCGGTTAAAATCACGCTTTTTAAAGCATATTGCGAATCATTTTACACCTGCAGCCTGTGGGTCAGTTATTCGCAGCGGGCATACAGCGACCTGCGTGTCCAATATAATAATGCACTCAGGGTACTGTTGGGGTTGCCATGGCGGTGCAGTGCGTCAGGGATGTTTGCTGAGGCGCGGGTTGATGGCTTTGCCGCCATCATTAGAAAAAGATGCGCCTCCCTACTCACTCGCGTTCGTGGCAGTACCAACACTATACTGGGTGTTTTTACTGATCGGTGGGAGTCCCCCATGCTGCAAAGGTGGGTGCGACTTCATGTCGTCATTTAATTTTGTTACCCAATACTAACATTAGTTTTTAAGAATATTGTTACTAACACACTATGGACTTTGTCTGAAAATAAATGTTTATAATTATAATATAATAGTTAATAAAAATTGACAAATATTTATAATCATTGATTTATCGATAGTTCATCAACTATATATGGCGCGTTTTCGACCGGAGGCACCGGTTGACCTGAAGTGATGCTGTGACCGCGCGCTCTCAGCCCTCTATCTCGAAAACGGTTCACCGTATAAAAAAAAATTCTAAACAAAATTTGTAGAGAATTTTGTATTCTACAATATTCATAATAAATACAAATAGCAAAAAACCCATAGGAAATGAGATATTTCCAAAAAAAGCGCAAAAAACCGATTTTTGTGACCTTTGACCTTGAAATTTAATAGTTGCTTACACCCTACCATATGTAGGTTTTGAGACAACTTTTAGGGTGTCAATATACAAGTATTTACAGACTTACAGCTGGGTATCTCGAATTCCGAGATTCTTACCTAATTTAAGCTTAAATGACTGGACTAAATCTAAGAAGTCCGATATGACAGCTATCAAAATACTCTATGTAGTGAGGGGAAAATAAAATCAGTTGCTTTAAAATCCAATTCTTGAGACTTATTGATTTAAAATAGTTAGTGTTTGCAATCGACTATTGTATTTAGATAGTTTAAAACTGATTTTTGAGGAATATCGTTTAATTACACGTACGAGTTCATAATATGTATTTAACAGTTATTACAAAATTGGGCAAGATTCAAAACGAAAACAAGACGTAAACTAAAACTCGACATACTACTTTCTTCCGGAAGGTTTATGTATTATGCAACAGTGGCGTTATAATATCAAAATATTCATATCAAATATCAAAATAAGGCTAAAATATATGTGATCATATTTTGTTTTTATATGTTTAAATATTTAATAATTATTCATTTATCTCTTTTTTTAAGTAATGTTTGTAAAAGTAACGATTTTTCATTATATCAATTTTATTCGGTCAAAAAACGGCTTTTAATGGTCACAACACTACGGCAACCAACCCGTAGATATAGCATTGTCAAAACTTCCTGTCGAAATATTAATCAACGATTAATTCATGTTTGTGAGTGCATTTTTTCAATACAAATTTGAACTTGAGGTTTACGAATGATAATGTAAACGCACCCATTACCGCCAGTTTAAGCGGAGTTCAGATTGATATCCAAAAAATAAGCACATTCTTAATATGTGGCTTCAATAAAAATATTTTTTCAAGTACTGAAATTATCGATTTTTTAGTTATGTATAAGAACAGATAATCAAAGAATTACTTAAAAAATAAAAAATGAAATAAAATAAAAAGGGTCGTGTCCCTATTACCGACTCAAAATATCGGGTGTGTGCCTAATACCGTTTATGTGACACCTAATACCGACCATTAAATAAATGGAACCGTTAAAGTTAAATAAAAATGCTCGTGTATATTGAACTGTTTATATAAATACTCCAACACAGTACAGAATGCTACCAACACTTAAAAATTATATCTATTCTTATAATAGTATATTCCTAACAGCGTTAAATCTGTAAAAAGTATCATATTTATACGAATTATGTATAACAAATTACCAAAGGCCAGCATTGATTATAACTACTATAATATATAACCAATGGGGGCATTTTGTATTATACAAGAGTAAATGGCATTGTAGAATCTTAGTAAAAATTTAACATAGTCATATAAAATGACAATAACATTTATGAGACGGTTTACCGTCCACTAGCGCCGCTAATTGAAAAAGTATCATAACTCGTAAATAGAATAAAAAATACAAAAAATGGTCTATTGAAACAGTAGAAAAGGTACTAAAGTAATTTTATAACACATTGTCAACATTGAAAATGTTGCTGTTTAGCTAAATCGTGCATTTGACTGTAAACCGCCTCTTAAGTTTAGTACTCATGTCAAATCAAAAATCAAATCTTGGATTAAGATTGACAAATGACACATATTAATAAAAGTAAAATGTGAAAAAAATATATACAAAATAGCATCATGTGACTCTGAATCAAATTTAAGAGTAACTATAATCTCAGCATTCACTACAAAATGTTATCAAAACTTAACGTTATTATATATTCTTAACAGCCTTCAATCAGTCTTAAAAAATATACTACTTAATATGAATTATTTGGAACACAAAGTGTAATATTAGTATATTATTTTACAAAATGTAATGTAGAAATATAAAATTAGAATAAAATCTTAATTCTAGCAGTCATGTCAAATCAAAATCAAATATTAGATTAATATTAAAAAATAAAACACATTTAAAAATAAAACAAATTAATAAAATTAACCTTTAGCAAAAAAAATAACATTAAAAAATAGATTCATCTGACTCTGAATCAAATCTACAATCATATCTCGCCCGCATAATGACCTTTGCTGGACGGTTTATTTCAGAATCATCTGATGAAGAAACATGATTACAGAGGTTCACATCTTGTGATGTAGCTGTATCTCGGTAAAGGCTAGCCTGATTAGATCGTGATGCAGACTCAAAACTTAGTTCCGCAAACGATTCCATATTATTGTGTCGCCTTTGAGGCATATGTCGAAATTTAAAATCATTTTCGGAATCAGTCGTATCTTCCTTTGAAGCATCCACCTTGATTATTTTACGTTTTGCCTTGTTTAGTAGTTTTGATTTTGGATTGCCTTGTTTGCTTAATTTATCTTTTTTTTTCTTCTCCAAATCTTCATTTCGTTTTCTTTTCTTTTCTTCTTTTTCCAATTTGTCTGCTTCAATTTTTTTTTGATAAGCCATAAATTCATCAGATATTGCAACAATTGGGGTAACTCTTTTACATACTCTCTTTTTCGTCGTGGCCTTATTCTCGGGAAAATATAATGCGTTCTTAAAAGGTGTTGAAATGTTCAGTTCTTTTGGAATATTTTTACTGATTGAAGTCGTAGTAGATTTAAGTGGAGTTTTACAATATTCTGATCTATTAATTATAGTACTATCGAGAGATTCAGAGCTCAAATTCACGCAAGTACTTTGGATTGATGATGTTGATGGTTTCGGAGTTGATGTTGATGTTTTCGGAGTTGATGTTGATGGTTTCGGAGTTGATGTTGATGGTGTCGGAGTTGATGTTGATGATTTCGGAGTTGACGTTGATGGTGTCGGAGTTGATTTTGCTAGTGCCGGAGTTGGTGTTGATGGTTTCGGAGTTGATGTTGATGGTTTCGGAGTTGATGTTGATGGTTTCAGAAGTGGTGTTGATGGTTTCGGAGATGATATTCTTAGATCTTGATCTGCAGAACCTGTAATATGACTAGTTACTAGACCTTGAGTGTTTTCAGGTAAAACATGATCTACTGGAAAAGTCAAAGTATCGTCTACAGTCAAATAAGATATTTCTTGGAAGACATTTTGTTCTGATGGTAAAATTAATGCTGGTGTCACTTCAAATGTTAATGTATCCAAATCTGTTCCATCGGAAAAATTGTTCACTAACGTCGTATCGCCAATTTCCAAATTACGTCCTTCATCGTCATCATTGCTTTTAATATTCTTCCAATATTCAAACAGCTTCTTGTAGCTGATGTCGCCTATCCATACATTTCCTGAACTTTGAAATTCTTGAAGGACAGTAGGTGACAAACGGTCTTCAAAAAGTTGCTTAAAGGTTTTCATTTGATTAGTACGTTGGCATTGACTGTGAATAGAGCTGGCTGTAGTACGGTCACTACCCTTAGCAGTATCGCTATTAGTGTCGTTGGTTGCGTTCCGAATTTCAGGTAGAAGTTTACTGTAATTAACATTATTTGGGTCGAAAGGATATATTCCACATGACCGAAAGCCGTTTACAATAGTTTGCTCTGTTAAACAAGAATCGAGGCAGATTTTGACTTGTGGCGCAAAATCTGTTCGCTTTAATTTTGCAAAGTTATTTTTTATTCGGAAATCACTTACAACTGTCTTCCAAGTACCTTTTACAGGTCGAAATACTGCAACATCCAAAGGCTGGAGTACGTGAGTAGAATTAGGTAATAGAGCTACAAGTATTATACCATTTTCTTTACAAAATAAAGATAAAGGTAGAGATATATGTGATGTGTGGCCATCTAGAAATAACACAACTGGAAGTGATATTGCATTAGTAACTAGCCAAGGATAGAAACAGTTCGTTATATATTCGTAAAAAGCACCCATATTCATCCATCCAGATTCGGTGTTACCAACAGCCCAGCCAGATGGCACAGTCGGTACAAGGTTTTTAGGCATACGCTTGTAGGGGTATAAAACCATAGGTGGTGCTACTTTGCCGTCAGCAGCAACATTAACCAATACAGTTAAGCACTCTTTTTCATCATTGGCCACTCAAGTATATACTTTTTTGCTGCCTCGTTGCACAATGACTTGTTTTGCCTTAGGACACAAAAAGAATCCAGTTTCGTCGCAATTAAAGATTCTTGCTGGATCATCTAGTACTTCAATTAAATTATTTTGTTCAAAATATTGACGCACACGACCAAACCATAATCTTATAGACTCTTCTTTCACTTCGTTTCTGTGTGTTGGCAAATTCTGCGCAACCCTTTTCGAAATTGTGGGATCTCTTTTCAAAAAATTTTGAAACCAGTGTCGACCGGGTACTCCGTCTTTAAATGGGTACGGGCGCTTTAATGTTTCCACTAATTTTGAGACCGTTTCCAGTAGCTGGTCTTTTGTTACAGGAAAACCTAATCTTCCCAAAAAATGAATCCAGTCTATTAACTGACGTTCTTCGTCCTTGGTGAAAACGGTCTGAACACCACAGTTTTCATTAGAATACTTGTTATCTCTCTTGTCACGAAGAGTTGTTCTGGGAATCCCAAACTTCTTCGAGGTTTCATAGATACTTGCTCCATTAGTGATAGCCATCAGTGCAGCGTCAAGTTGATTAACTGTATATTGTTTACGTTTTAGTCGATCCATGTTTCTGAAACAAAATTTATTTACTAAGTCTAGGATACGAAGGAAACTGATAGCAAATAGTAATTAAAATTACCATATGACTTCCACATATAAATGTTAGCTAAGTATTACTATAATATAATAAAACTTATGTTATTTTAAATCTGTATGTTTATTACGGAATACTATAATGTCTATTAAATAACTTTATGTTTAGTCACTTGAAAATAAATACCAAATAAAAAAACATGTAGTATGGGGTCCGTCGTAAATGTACAAGTAGATCGGTAATAGGTTTTCTTAAAGGAAATCATATAACCTATTACCGACCCAAGGGAATGTGTATGAATTGTGTAAATACATGTGGTTTTTGTACATGAATATGATTTTAAATGGTGCGGTTACTATAAATATTTAATAATAATGATATTTCAACTATAAAAATACACTATTTAAAAATTATACCTCCTTTATTCATCAAAATATTTACTTAAGAACAAAGTTAGTGTATACGGCTACTAAAGCTCTTGAATATATGGCGTTAATAGCTCAAATATAAGTTAACATACTAAGGAACTGAGTTAGTATAGCCTCCTGCCTATTAATTTATGCATTTTAACAAAAATAATGGCACACAAAAGATACGACAAGTACTTATCAGCGACATGGGTCGACAATAGGAATAAAATTGTGATTTTTGTTCCTATTACCGCCTATTTTTAATATTGAATTTTAAGCAAAATAAAATAGTATCTCATTAAAATGAATCATTATTTGTGTTCCTGAAAGTATCAAAAATGCATCAAAAGAACTAGAAGTTACACTAAAATGCTTGACGATATAATCTTCTGCTAAAAACGAAACAAGAGTACTTACGCCATCGGGAATGCCACACTATGGAAAATGCACTGAGGTTGGCGTCCACGGACGAACTGAGCAATTATTATTTAAATCGTTGAGTTACGCACACAAATAAGAGATGAACATTTGCAATACAAATACATCTACATTTTTTTTAAAGCAACCAATTGTGTAGCTTTAACATAAAAATGATAGTTTTCTGAATAGGGCGGTAATGAGCGCGGATTTTAACGGGTCGTTATTAGGTGCGTTTACGTTACTCTTTGTTATAGAGTATGGGTAACATAGTAATTATTTAGGATTATGAATTTGATTTTTCAATTTCTTACCTATACGTTCATACAAAGTTATCGCGGCATGTCAAATGAGAGTGATAGTGATGAGTTTTATATTAAATCTATTAAAAATGACGAAGTGTGCAGTGCCGGGATGCAAATAAAATGGTTATCATTTGTTCCCAAAAGATAAAAATAGGAAAAGGTTGTGGGCAAAACAAAAAAAAAAAAACGGCCAGAATTGGCGAAATCGCAATCTCCATATTTACGATTATGTGGACATCATTTTTCAGAAAATGATTATAAAACTGTGAAATCGTCTACAGGTGAGTAGGTATATTCTTATATTTTGTCTTTGTTCAAATCTTTCACCAATGTCATAATGTAACATGATTGCGTAAATTGCAGGTTTCAATTTAGAGCGCCGAAGTTTGAGGAAGAATGCGATACCATCTATTTTCCCTTGGTCAAAGGTTCTACCGCCTTACGCAACTGCTAGGGAAGAGAGACTGCGTAATAGAAACCTAAAAAAACAACTATTCGCACCAAACTTCTTAGGTTTTAGTGATACCGGAACTCTGGATAGTGAAATTTCAAATATAAATGAACAGCAGTGTGCAAGTTACAGCGATAGTAAAATCCAGAATATTAACAATAAATCGTCACAAACCTCTGCTCTGTTGAGATTATTTGCTACAGAAGAACTACTTTTTGATGACACATCTATACTGGACTTGAAACGTACAAAAAAAAACTTGAGAGGTGTCAAGGGACACCCGGATGGAACGAAGTTCCTTTCGATTAATTGCATTTATTATTTATTGTCTGTATAAAATCTCTACTTACCTAACTCCATCAGCAATATCCGGAACTAATGCAGAAACACTGTCAGGATTCATTTTGTTATTATTTTAAATTATTTATTATGTACCAAAAACCTGTATACACTCAAAAAAAAAAATCGTCGCGACACCACACTGTTCAATGCGAAATAGAAAGACGAAACGAAAATATCTGGCTTGCTTTCTATGAGAAAGAGAGAGAAAGAGAGAGACAGACAGAGAAACACACGCACGCCGCACGGCTTACAACTATAGCAAAAAGTATCGTTACAACTTTTGGTCTTAATTTTTTCCGTCTAGCCCCCTTTCGCAACGCGCGATTAGGAACTTCGTTCCAAAATTAAATTTGTTGTGGATACTTTATACCCTATGGCCTATAATCTGTGTTATAAATCAGGAAATGTGATATCTTTAAGGGGGGAAGACAAATTTCTATTAACAATAATAAAATTGAGACGTAACTATTGTAATTGCGAACTATCACAAATATTTGGTGTCAGTCAAACTGTAATATCTAATATATTTGTAACCTGGGTAAATTTTATGTATGATACTTGGTCATTAATTGAAGACATGAGTGGATGAAGGTGATATGTCGCATTCTCAGATTTTCGCTGTTCTATGCATGAATGATGGTGTTATGTGCACACAAACAATTTTAAACCTTAAAACTACCACCTTTGTGGCTATTTTAGAAATTCACTACTTTATGAAGGTGTCATGTACACAATTTTTTTAAAATCAATATTGTATGAATGTGGTATGGGCACTTAACATTTTTATAGATACCTAAAAAGTAAAAAGTTAACTTTCTGCAGTGGATGAAAGAGCTATGTATGTGGCATTGCACTGCACTTTCAGTGAATGAAAGTGTTATGTGCTGCACATATCACTTTCACTTAAATGGATATTTTAAAATCATAAACCACTTTCCCGAAGTGGGACATTTATATTTGGATTCGGATCGAGATTTTGGGAGAATCGAAAAAGTGCTTCGAAAAAATTATACAATCTATGCACCTGAACAATACCGAACCATTATAAGCACAACTTCACGAAACAATATAGGTAGTTATTGATATGACTGACCATTTCAGGAAAATAAACGATTCGCAAATGAATTTAAATTTGAATAACAGAGAAAAAAAATACAAATAATGGAAAAAATAGTTTTAGGGATGGCGTGAAATGGATCAGAATTGATGAATACGGTTCATATTTATACAAAGAGTCGAACGACGAAATGATACCATTCCAGAAAGTGGACATTTAAAAATACGGCCAATTGCGAGTCGGACTCGCGTACCGAGGGTTCCGTACAAACCTGTAGGTATTCTCGGTTTATGCTTAAGGTTTATGTTTATGAAATTATATGTTTTTTTTTAAATTTTAATATTTGAGTTGATTGAATGAACGGTAAATTGCGATTTACGATTTATGAAGTACTAAAAGAAAACTACTAACTAGATCTCGTTCAAACCAATTTTCGGTGGAAGTTTACATGGTTATGTACATCATATATTTCTTTTAGTTTTATCTATCTTTTATTTTAGAATTTACGGGGGGGGGGGGACATTTTACTATTTTGGAAGGGTCTCTCGCGCAAACTATTCAGTTTAGAAAAAAATGATATTAGAAACCTCGATACCATTTTTAAAGACCTATTCATAGATAGGTTTGATGAAAAAAAAGCGGAAGGAGTTATGTTCAGTTTTTCTTAAAATAAAGTACTAAAAATACATTTTGTTCTTTAATTTCTCTCCTATTTTAAAAATACTAAACGGTTGGCGCCGCCAGACACCTTTATTGGATAAATACATTTAAGGCGTTTTGAAGTAACCTAAAATGTTTAAGCGAAACTTTGAACTCAATTTTCTCGAAATTAGAATTTTGCGACATATCACCTTCATCCACTTACGTCTTCAATTGACTTATGGCCTACCCAAGAGTTAGTCCAATACTATACCCCAGAAAACTTTGAGAATTTTGAAAAGACAAGAATAATCATTGATTCCACAGAAGTGCCAATATGTAAGCCAACAAACCCTCTATCACAACAGGCCACATTTAGCAACTATAAAAACAAAAATACAATCAAATTTCTGATTGGTGCTACTCCAGGTGGTCTGATTTCGTTTTGTTTAGATGGTTATGGTGGTGCAACAAGTGATCGGCAATTAATCGAAAGATCACCATTAACTAAGCTTTGTCAGGCAGGAGATATAATTATGGCTGATAAAGGGTTTAGGGTAAACGTCAGATAGGTAAACGTCGCACAGGTAAACGTTAATACAAAAATATTTCGTATGAACCGCTCTGAACCATAGAATGTAAATAGATCATACGCGTGGCGCCCTCTATCATGAAATCTTCCTCATTAATAAGAAAAAGTTCTTGTCAGAGTGACAGCTGTCGTGTACTGTCTTCATTCTGAAATATTCTTCGTGCCACTGAGTTACTATTAAAATTTGAGACTTGTTTAAATTATTTCGAGCTGTCTAATCGTCCCGATATTATTGACGCTGTGTACTTTATAAAATTCATGAGAACTTACGATTTCTGAACGTGTTTTTCCACCATTTGTGTAATAGTATCTCTTGCATGTACATCTATAGTGATGAGGGCGCAAAGAACCTTTCTGAACAACGGAACTATATCGGCTCGTGTAAGTGCCGCCAAGTCATTCAGATCAGATATGCACTTCTTCTCATATTCCATCAGCCCGGTGTCAATGCGAAGAGGGATTGCCAGATCGAATATTTCATGCACACCTTTGGCCCACATGATTTGGGATACCGACAGAATTATCTGTTAATGATACAACATTTTTATATCACATTTTGTAAGTAAGGAGTACTCTAAAATACAAAGTATCTAATATATTATCATCTTTTACTTGATTAGGATGCAGCTTAACCCATTCCACTCGTGGGCGTGCTAAAAAATCCTTTAGCGCCTGCTTCATGCATCTCTTAACCGATGCGAACATTGCTTCCTCCACTTTTCCAAGCCAGTCTTCGACGTTACCACGTGCTTTAAGACCCTGTCATATTAGAAACAGGTAAGAAAAGTATAACACATAAATAATAAATATAACACATTTTTTTCGCTGCTTAAATACTTGTAAAGGATATTAGTATTTCATCATCAGCCTATATTGTTCCCACTGCTGGTACACAGGCCTTCTCTCGGTGAGAGGGAGTGGGCCATAATCCACCACGCGGGCCCAGTGCGAGTTGGTAGATGTCACATGTCTTCGAATTTTTGGTTCTAGGGCATGCCGGTTACCTCACGATGTTTTCCTTCACCGTTTTGAGAGCAGTGGTGATGAAATAATTTACACAAAGTAATACGCCTGCTTGGGTTTGAACTCACGACCTACTTACTACTCGTAAGTCGCGGCCGTTACCACTGGGCCACCACTGCTCTCATTATTAGTCCTCTCCTTATTAGTATTTGAAGTAGTTCAATACCACGAAAACAGAAGTAGTAAATACTTTGTAAAAGTTTTTAAACATTTGTACCTAAACATATCGACGGTTGAAAGGCTATTTGATCTAAGCGACATTTGCTAAAAGTTGCAGGAGAGTGATTAAAAGTTAAAAAAAAAATCATTCTAAAAGAACTAATGAGTGGATTTTGGTAAATATAATACAGATTTTCCAAAATCCACTCACTAGTTCTTTTATGATTTTTTTATCCGAAAAATAAAATTTTGCATCACTCTCCTGCAACTTTCAGCAAATGTCGCTTAGATCAAATAGCTTTTCAACCGTCGATATTATATTAACAGGGTAAGTCAAAGAATATTAAAAAAGTCGAATAAAATTGGCGACTTGTTCTTACGTAATTTTTAGGTAGCACCATCTGCGCGATTCGCTATACTAATGATATGAATATAGCAGGAGATAAAAGATGCAAACCAGTAGCAATATCAAGCCTTCAACAATTTGGAACAGCTTTGTTCCACATTAGAATCCATTTCTGATATGGGTAAGCTTGCAAACTCTGTTGATTTGAGAAATACACACAACACATCGATATAATTGTTACCTTTCCTAAATTAACTCGTTCTCCTTCAGGTGACAGCATGGCAACGATATCAGTGGTCAGGTCCTCAGGCTTTGCTGTCTTGGCCAGTTTGGCTTGTAGCTGATCTCTCGTTAGGAACGACATCTCTCGTTCCACCAGATTACCCTCTTCAGTTATTTCCATCTCAGATTCAGGCAGTTTCACGCCAAATTCTAACTTAGCAATGGCATCGAAACATTTGCGCAAATGTGGCTGTACCGCATGAGGGTTTCGTGTCTGAATGCATTATTGTCATTACTTAATACATAGTTAAACAAAAAAACACAAGGACAAATAAACAGAGCAATTTATTTAGACTGTCTTTATCGGTTTTCCATAGATTAGAAGGCACTATAAACTATTAGCTCTTATGACTCAACCAAACAACAAAATTGACACTACATCCACCACCAAATTATGACAACGTAAAAGTGTTACCTGGGCCAATATCTCCAAAAGTTCATCATTGGATAAAAAGAAGAATCTTGGGAATGCAACTCGTTTTGTTTCTAGATAGGCTTCTAAACACTTCATGATTTGATCGAGCATTTCATTATTTCTTACAAATTCTTCGTAAAGCTTGGGCTGAGTCGCTGCTGGCATCGCCAAAGGTACCTAAGTAAAAGTATCATCATCATTTCAGCCGAAAGACGTCCACTGCTGGACATAGGCCTCCCACAAGCTCCGCCGCTTCGACCAGTTTTGTGCTTCCCGCATCCAGCGGATTCCTGCAACCTTCACAAGGTCATCGGTCCACCTTGTTGGAGGCTTTCCAACTCTACGTCTTCCGGATCGCGGTCGCCACTCCAGAACCTTTTGGCCCCATCGGCCATCTGTTCTGCGAGCAATGTGCCCTGCCCACTCCCACTTCAGTTTAGCAATTCTTCGGGCTATGTCGGTTACCTTGGTTCTCCGCGGATGTCTTCATTTCTGATTCGATCGCGTAGTGAAACTCCAAGTAAAAGTATGTAATAAGTTATTACTAATAAAATAAACACAGGCCTACTGTGAAGTCTTGTGCAAATTAATGCCAGTGCAGAACTGAAAATGTTTATGTGCATATAATTAAATAGTTTTTACTAATATTATGGTTCCTATAGGTTATATCCTAGAGAAACAATAACTGAAATTGATGGCATGTGCTCCTTAAAGACCTTTGAAGTATAGCTATACAATATTTTTTTTGTATCTTGAGCATCTATGTTATTTTCTGAACTAGACAGTGTACGTATACTGTACACGTTTAAGCAATGACCAATTTGGTCCGTGTCCTGATCATGTTTAATTAAGAATTCGCGTTATTAATTTTTGAAAAACTTTTACAGGAAGGTTTAATTTATATTTAATCTTTATCTTATGAATCTGTAATACCAGAACCAATATACACGTTACCTTTGCTAGTTTACGCATGATATCCTTCCATGATTTGTCCACAATGCTGAACAGTCTTGTTTCATTGGGCAACTGCCTTTGAATGTCAGGTGCGCTAAATATGACCTCCAAATAGATCCAAGTTTGTTGGCAAGTATGCCATTCTTCCTGTAAAGAGTAGACATTGATTATCTGTATTTCTTAAACTTCACATACATATATCAAAATTATGGTAATCTTTATTGTACCATTGATAAGCTTGTCAAAATAAAAGTGATGTTATGAAATGCATATGATACATTGTCAAACATTTTCCTTAATGGCTACCACGTTGATCTAGTGCTCGCAAGTGATATTGCAGAGCACGAGGGCCTAAGTTCGATTTCCAGGTCCGGCAAAGTGTAATTAGGGTTTTCTATGTAGATTTTTTTTTCAGTAGCTGCCCGGGTGCTGGATTTGTGCCCGGTTGATAGCAATAGGATCGCCCCTTTTACATGGGATTTAAAAAAACTGGTGAAATGTGGGTGGTTGCTGGCGGTTTGCCTTGTTTGCCTGGCTTTTTCTGTAGCAAAAGCCAGGCAAACAAGGCTAGATGGTATGTCATGTTGTTATTTTCCTTAATTTACCGTATTACTAATTTAGTACTCGTTTATCGTGTTTACCGTCAGCATCGAAATGAAAATTTCTTTACGTCTGTACCATAATGGAAACTAAAAACACAATTGCTTTGGATGTGAGTGTTACTTGAGGCATGGATTTCCAAGAAGATGATTGTATTTCATACTTCTTTTTGTTTATATTAACGTGCTACGGCATACAGGAATTCTAAAGTATTTAAAAATTATAGTTCAAGTTTACGTAGACCTACAGAATATTCAAATATTTTTCCCTCCTGCTTCAAATTGGAGGTATTAGGCATTGCATTAAAAGGTGTATTTCAGAAAAAAAAAATGCGTAAGGCTTTGTCCCGTGGTAGATCCTCTATGACTGCATAAGCTCACGCGTAGGACGTAGGACGAGCGTAAGTCTGCGTTTGCGGAGGTTTGCGCGTAGCACGGTCTACGAAAGCGTAGGCTCAAGCGGTGCTCGGTCTACGATTGTGTAGGCTTGCGCGTAGTATTGTCTACGACTGCGTAGGCTTGCATGTAGCACGGTCTACTACTACGTAGGCTCGCGCGTAGCACAGTCTACGAACCATGCGCTTTTACAAGAATATTTATCTTTTTAGGCTCTATCGTTAAATGATCTTATAAAGTTTAGACTAAACGAATTTAGAGCTAGAACTAAAATAAGAGCAATGAGTGTCGATGTTTGTTGAACTCTCTAGGCAACTGTTCGCATACTCATACGCCGTTTACATGAAGCGAGCGACCATTCTTAGATAATTCCACAGAATTTCCTCAAATAAGATAGAAGGGAAAGAATGTTTATTGAACTACTTAAAACTGATGGGTAGTGCATTCAGAAATATATAAAAAAATAATCAGAATACTGTTACCAAAGTTTTAGAGAATAGGTCCAAGTTTCTCGCCCATTCCTCCACCCTGCCCTTGATTGGTCCGCAGTTGCGGGAGCTGAGTATTGTGCTGATAAAAATGTTAGCCTCGTCCACACAAGTCTGGATTTCCTCTAGTCCGCCTAGGACATACACATCTTTCGCATCTTTATGCAATACCACGGGGAATTCTAGAGATGCCCACATTTCTTCCACCTATGAAAGAGATTTAATTCTTAGTTTATTTCGCACTGACTCTGCGAACCGTTAAAATGTCTCGTTTTAAAATAAATTAGTAGTACCGCTTCGTCCTCCTGCGATATTACTTCGTAATGTTCTTTTTACTCGGCTCCTCAGGGTCGAAGCTTGATACTAAAGAGCTCATAGTTTTATACCTTCCTCCCTTTACCTTCCTCAAGGATTAAAATTAGGATACATAATTCTTGTGAAGGTGATAAAAATTTTAACTGTACCTAAGTACAAAAAAACACATTATTTTGTTTTTTGACGGTTTTAAATAGTCCGAAGTAAACGCCGTAAGAGGGTGAAGGAAAAATTGTCCCAAATACTGTACACACTTATGCACTTATGTACGTACAGTGTACTTATACTGTACACTGTACGTACTTATGCGAAGCGATGAGTGGCAAATAATATGGTTAAATGACTAATCGGCGACTTCTGTTAAAATAGCTAAGGTAATTATGACAATGCTGAGTCCCACAAATTTAAATTGACAACGCTGCATTGCAATAGCATTGGCTTTCTTCACTCACTTATGTAATGCTTGAATCTGAACTGTTACAACACGTTCGTTCGGACGTAAAAATATCGCTGCTGTATTTTGTCTGGGAAGCACTCTGTTGGAAAGCCAACAGAGTGCTTCCCAGCGCTTCGGAAAATACACTGTCCGATTTGTGATTCTCGGCGCTAAACAGACCGTTGAAGATCCAGTGCAGGAGAAAATCAAGCCGCGATATTGTTACTTCCGTATTAATTTTGTACCCGTACTTGTTTTTACACGCTTTATATTAGCTTCACTTGTATGTTTGTATGTTTTTTTGTTTGTAACTGATTCCTTATAGCGCGCTTTTGACCCACTTTAAACGACCAGGTTTCATTCAAACTTTGCACACTCGCCAAAGACCGATGACAATGCAATAATTTCATAAATTTGTGCCATTATCCTTGCCAGGGTTACCAGGACAGCAAAAAAACTGTCTTCGAAAACTAAGCTGACATACGTCACGAACTACGCTGACATACGTCTCAAAATTCGAAACACCCTAAAAAATAGAAAATAAATAATAGTTTTAAAAAAATGAAAAAGCGTGGGGTGCTTGATATCAATTAAAGATAACTCAAAAGCACCCCACGCTATTTCCATTATGTTCTACTTTTTAGATTGGTTTTCTATGAAAGCGTGTTTTTTAGTTTTTTTTAAACTATTATTTATTTTCTATTTTTTATTCTGAACTTCATCGGCTCTATATAGCTATTAATATTCTTAGGTTTTTAATTGTCAGCAGTAGTTTTGCATTTCTTGTGAGTGTCCTGAAAAACATTTCGTGTTACCTTCTTCAGTAAAGCTTCCAACCCCGCTTCAGAGCTGGCTTGTCCCGCGACCTCCATCAGCTCCTCAGCATGTTGGAAGGCGTGCAGTTCCTCGAAAACTTTGAGGGTTAGCTCTGTTTCAGGTGTGAAGCGTGTTTTCAAAATATCTTCAATTTTAACCCAGTGCCGAGGTTTCAGTGCTGGATTCCGGAGATATGACATTACAGGTAGCTAAAATATAAAATTACAAACTGTATTTTCAGAGCGTTGCCGCTTATATCTCTTATTTTTAACCGACGAGAAAAACGGAGGAGGTTTTTAAGTTGACGCGTACTTTTTTTATATACGACCACGCATAACTTTTTACAGAGTATTCCGATTGTGATAATTCTTTTTTAATTGGAAAGCGTTTGCCTCGCCATGTTTAATTAGTTGATTATAGCTATAAAAAAATATAAAATAAAAGCTTTTAACGAAAAAATTAAACCGTCGATAAAACGGAAAAGCAAAAAATTATAAACCATTTTTATTTAACCTTAGTAACTAAGTTCTTAAACTAATGTACTCGTAAGTATACCTAAGTAATTTTGAGTCGGCGCCTTGAGTGGTGTTTGTTCATTGGTTCTTTGGAGCCGACTGAAGATTTTAGTCATCTAATGATATTATAAGTACCTACTTCCAAATGATCTTTAATAAAATATAACTGACCTTTTCCTTGATAACGTCAATAGTCGCCTTACATTTTGGCACGATCTTGTTCGGAGGAATACCTTTGTCTAGTTGATTGAATATCTTGCCAAAGTTAATAGTTGTTGTCTGTATTTCATCGGGGTCTAATGTGTTAAATGGAGCTTCGAACCTGAAGAAACAAACTTTATTGTAGGTAGTTTATAAATAAAATATGATTTATTTTTATTTATTTTTGATAGTGCTTACCAGGAATTGAACAAGTCCATCCAATCCTTGGAAGAGTTCCAAAGTAACTGTCTGAGTCTAACGTCGTTTATCGCTTCGTCTAACTGTTCTAACCGCGCCGGTGGCATCTGGAAGGTAATTAAAAAAATATACGTTCTGTTTTTCAGAAAGTAGTAGATTTTATTTTTCCAGCTATATACTTATTTACCTTAAATATCTTTTGCCACTCTCGAATTTGCTTGTCCCTTGCGGAACAGGCATTAAGTTTCTCCTGCAACTCCTGCAAGGCCTCCAATACTTTCTCCATATCAGACTTTTCATCGTAAAACCACGGTTGCTACATTATGAAAAACATTAAAAAACTAAAGTTAAACTTCATATCTTGCAGATAAATATAGCAATTAGTACACAATATGGACCGATATATCTAAAAATCTATTTTAAGATCACTTCACAGGTCTAGTTCCTATTCAAATCACCGAAATGCCTTTATGATCGGTTTTCAGCTTCCAATACCTCGGGCCAATTGTCCAAAGGGATGGTGTAGTAGACCGACTGAAACGTTAATAATCGAATCAACTAGGCTTGATGAAATGACTGCAGGCTACACCCGACCCCTGCATTTTGTATATGTATCGCTACTTGGGCGCCGTCGCCATTCATTGACGTCACGCTGACGGTGAACAAATGCTGTAAGAACATTTCTGGGCCAAACGGAACAGAAAGAAGCAGATTTAGCGTACAAACTAAACATTTTTTAACTTGTTATTTCTAAACCTGGCCCTGGTGCTATGTGTAATAATAAATTACTAATAAAAATTCCAAGTAATCGGATGATAGCTATGTCGGAACTGCTGAGTAGATCATAAAACTTAAAATTATTTTAAGAATACTAAAATATGTCTATTCGATTAAAACTAGCGTATTTTCAGTGAGAGTGATAAGTTTACAGTTTTATCAAATAATTACCGCAACTTCGTCCCTTAGTTTGTTCACGTCGAGCATGAGTTCCATTATATCCTTGCCTATCTGGCTTGCGAACAGTCCCGATAGCTTGCTGCGAGTCTCGAGCTTTGCGTCCACATTAGTCCGAAGAGTTCCCAGAGCCACACTCAAACCTGACATAGTCATAATAATCATAAATAATACAAATAAGAAGCGTACAAAAGTATTTGGTTGAAAAGTGGACACAGGTAGAGCCATAAAAGGAACCTATGCAACTGGACTTTAATGCCAAGTCTGCTTTCACATTATTTACGCTTTATCCATACGTACCTAAAAAGTCAGTGAGGTCATCAGGTGAAATGGGTATGTTGAATTCTCCCATTAGATCGTAAAGCTCCCGAAGATATTCCAGCCTTTCTTCCAAGTACGCCACACGCGGTTCAAGTCCATTCATCAAAAAGTTGTATGCTACCAGTTCCGCAGCAGTTGCAGGTTCCTTAATTATATCTTCGTTAATGTTTTCCATACCCATTACAATTTCTTCAATGCAAGCGTGACCGATACTGCACATGATATAAATAATTTTATTAAGCAAACCTTCCTTGTTCGACGAAATTTCAAACCACAGGCACAGTCAGCATAACGTAATGTAGGTAAACATCGACAAGGATTAATTTGATTGTCTACAATCTTTATTTCATAATAATGAAGCCACAAACAATAATACACTTGGTGCGCTTTCATAATTTCTAACGTGATGATATCATCGTGAACTTCCACGGCATCACGATAACACACAGGGAGTAAATATACAGAATTATTTATAGGAAGGCGCTTTTAAATTCCCGTCCACGATAACGTAGGTAGCAATTTTTCACTACAAAGAAGCAAAACGGAGGTTTATGATATATTGATTGTGTGTACGTATGTGTGTACGTTCATCTGTTCCCTGATTACTTCTAAACTATCTAAAACTACTTATGGGTAGTTCTACAAACTAAGGAATTTTTGGCGGCGCAGCCAAAATATGATAAAAAATTTGTTAACCCTTTAACCGCCATGTCATAATTCGCGTGGAATGCATCTAGCGCCAGCAACCTTTAGGTACAATTGGCATAATGTTGTAAAATATAATTATCGATAAACAAACTAATGAAATAAATAAAACTTACTCATTTTTAATCAAAGGTTTATTTCTTTTCTTGTTTCAAACACGTTAATCAGTCTTCAAATATCTTATGGCTCGGCTACACGCTCCGTCTTGTCTGCGCAGTCCAGGCCTGTGCAGTCATGACTGTACAAAAATACTGAACATTCTGCGACTGCGCGAGCTACCGTCTTGCGTCCACACGCACTCGCTTACCTGCGCAAACTAGTTTGTGCAGACATGCTCGCAGGCAAGACGGAGCGTGTAGCCGGGCCATTACGTTAATCAGTCTTCAAACATACGTTAGGTAATTAGTCTTGATTGTTAATTCTTCATAAAAAATTAATATTCTGGAGATGGACACGGGTTGAAAGTCCCTTGATTTTCTGTTAAGTCTTCTGCACGAGCATTACGTATTAAATTTATGATGTCCATATACACTTATGACCGAACTTCTGGTTGAACAGACTCCATTTCATATGCTATCAGTGCACCAAAATGCTCGTTTCGAGGATCTTGCGGTCTCTGATTAAAAAATCTTAATTCGGGTAAATTTAATAGGGCCGTACAATCATTTTCTTTCGATTTCACATAACACGTGTAATATGACTCTGTCTGCGTCGATCCATCGGTGTATTTTTTTCTCTTTTCATATGTGTTTGGTTTGAGAATAGATGGTGATAGCGGAGGAGATTTTTCAGATGCTGACATGATGTACGTCCGCTCACTTCGAAAGCCAAATACGAATGACGTAACAAAATCAGCCAAATTATTACTGAGTAGATAGACATTTTAGGTCTGGACACATATTTTTTTTATTTATCGATAAAGTTTATGATTAAATTAAAACTCTTTTTGTTTATGGTATATTTTAAAGCATGGAACGATGCATAGTGTTACTTGACAAATTTCACACATGAAGCGAGACTCTTTCCGACGTCTTTCATGTAATTTTGTATGTTGGCATACAAAACAAGGTCTTGATTTTTTGCCTTTTGTATATTCTGGCATATGGTCAGCAAGATGTTGTGCTGACAATCGTAGTGCACTTGTGGATCGAGAAGTGGTCGGGAGCGAGTATTCCAACTCAGGCGCTTTATATTTTTCTATTAACTGCCTAATAACTCCTAATTGAAAATCGGCCAAGCTTGTATTTGTATGAATTATTTTAAAGAAGGCATGAGCATTAAGCATACATAGGTCAATGAGATGCAGCCCGAGCTTTTTATGCCATATTTTAGATTTCCTTATACATTGAACTGAATGTAACAACATATCTGTATTATCAACTGTCCCCTTTTTATTATTGTAATCTATGATTATTTCCGGTTTCATTACAGGCAGCCCAGTTAGTCTATTGTATTTATTTGTAGGTCCAAACACAGCCGTGTGACATGTAGAGAGCATATAAATGTCTCTTTTATCTTTATACTTCAGAGCCATCAGAGGTTTATTGTATAGCGCGTGAATTTCTCCTTTTTTTAAAGGTTTAAAATTTCCTGCACCAGCTTTCTTAAGTCGATTGAGCCGCACCGTGCCACATGCATATGTTTTTCGATTGTGTAAGTATTGATACAGTTTAGGACTACTGTACCAGTTGTCTGCATAAATTCGTCGGTTTTCATCGGTTAAGCCTTCTAAAAGTGTCGTAACCACGGCGCCGGTGATTCCTAAATTATTGGGATCCTCTATTTCAGTTCGTGATCCACAGTAAATTATAAAATCAATTATATATTTAGTCTTAACATCACATATTATAAATAGCTTAATACCAAAACGGTTTCTTTTATTTGGTATATATTGCTTAATTGAAATGTAACCTTTAAAAGGCATTATACTTTCGTCTATACACAGGTCTCGGTATGGCGTAAGAGAACTCCTGAAACTGTTTTTGATGTGTTGCAGCAGAGGTAGTATGTCTTTTAGAACGTGGGCAGAGTCCGTGTCTGGTAAAGCAAAACTAAGTAAACCTAGTATAGTAGTATACCTGTTCCTAGACATTGTCTTGGAAAATATTGGAGATTGTAATAAGGGGTCCGTAGCCCAGTGTTCCTCTATAGTCAGATGTTTGTTTCGTGTAAATAAAAATGTAACAGCCAGGAATACATACATTTCTGCAACAGAAATTTCTCGCCAATTCTGTAGCCTTGAAAAAACTCTTAAATCACAGCGACGTATAAATTTTTGATGTTGAGCATTAGTGAATTCTACTATTTTTAATATAATTTCTTCGCCTAGAAAATGTAAGAAACAGTCCAATTCTTTAGATTGAGAATTAACACCGTCTGATTGAATTCCTGCTATGTAGTCATTAAATTCACACAGTTGAGGTGTGAACGCTGTCTCACTCCAAGTAGTAGAAGATTCTTCCTGTTCCTGTAGCAATTTAAAATGAGATTAGTACTTATTATACACGAAATATATATGACAAACAAAACATTAAACTTATATAATCTATTCTATTATCCTGCGGACAAAAATGACAGCATAACATTTAAAAATGATATATGTCAAAATTTGATCTGTTTATTACGATTAATGTGTCGACTGTTAAAATATTGGGACACAAATAATATTAACAACAAATAAAATAACTAAATCAACTTTATTTTTTCTTTAAAACAAAATAAATACGGTAAATACACATATTATTATTATCTAGCTGTCTTTTTGACTGTAGGATAAATAAACAGACTAGAAAAACCAAAAAGTGATTTACCGATTCATTATCACTATCCGCCGTTGAACTGCCACTACTGCTAATATCATTAATTGATTGCTGTAATATATTTAATAGGTCTTCGTCGTCGTTTATCATTATCGACAACTTCTCGAAACTAGCTCAGAAATAATAATAATGAAGCACGTGTTATCACGGCGATGGCGCTAGCGCAACTGACGTTTATTCAAAATAAGACTTTAGTTGACCTTGAGCCAGGGCTTGAAAACGATACCAATTCACATTAAAAATAACGTTAAATAACGGTATTTCCATAGAGATACTTGCATATCGGTATGATTTGGTAGCGTTAATTAGGTAGCATAACATTTTAAGAACGTTAAAAATTGCGTTAAAAATTAACGGTATTTTTAATGTTATTGTGAAAATAGCGGTAACAAGTAAACGGTATATTTTGGTTATTTTATGCGACGTTGCCGTTTTCTCCAAGGCCGCGCGGGCGTGGCACGGCGGGTGGCGGCCGGCGGCGCGCGTTCCTCTGACGCGCTGTTGCCATTTCGTTTGTCGTCGTCTCAACTCTCACGGCCGTCGGACGCGCGTACAGGACACGCTTAGCGCTCGCGAATTATTACTTCCATTTAGATTAGCTACTACAGCTGATTTAATTTTTGTGTTTTGAGTAACGATAACGAAAAGTTCAACATGGGGCGTGAGAAAAAAAATGTCGTCTATAGATATTTTGAAATAAATGATGACAACACCTCAACTTATTTAGTGCCAGAGGGTAGAAAAAAATTAAAGGTAAGTTTTAAAATACTTTATTGTTATCTGTAGGTACTTATGTAGCTCAGTGCCGATTTTCTACCTATATGGCCGACTGCATGGCGATTATAACCATCTTATGTACCTACCTATATCTTGACCTCTTATTTTTATAAAACATCCCGCACTAAATCAGTTAAAGGTCCAAATGTTATTACCATGTGGTCGACTGTAATTAGATATAAATATGTAATAAAAAATTTCGTTTGAAGAATGAGATATTTTTATATTTCTATCTTCTTTTAAAACTTATTGTAATAAAATAATGTTATTTCACAGTCAACCACTTCTATTGGTGCGACTGTCGCTGTCGGTCGGCTACCTACTAAGTATACCTACCTAAACTACATCTTAGGGCCAAAACACATTTACACACATTACGACGTCCTTCGTTATAATTCTAAGATGACCGACGTCATCATTACCGTCGGCATTACCAATGACGTAAACAATGTAGTAGACAGCGTATCTGACACTGTGAATCAGGGGGAATGCCGGTTATTAGATCAGCTGGTAACCTTAACCCCCTTCCAAAGTTCGCGAAGGCTGGCGTCACAGTTGTACTCTCGTGAACTGCACTTCGGTATGACAGAAGAAGCGGTTGTATGTGCTTGTCCCAATCCTTTTGTCTGCTTGCTACAACTTTTGCCAGATATCTTTCCAACGTCTGATTAAATCTCTCCACCATTCCGTCAGATTGTGGGTGGTATGAAGTGGTTCTGGTTTTGTGAGTACCCATAACCCGACATGTTTCTTGAAACACTTGAGACTCAAAATTTCTTCCTTGATCGCTGTGGATTTCCAAGGGTACCCCAAACCGACAGAAGACTTCGTGCACTAATTTATCAGCGACTGTTGAAGCTTCTTGATTAGGGATGGCGAAGACTTCCGGCCACTTGGTGAACTAATCCATGACAACCATGAAATATTTATTTCCACTTTCACTTTCGGGGAATGGCCCAGCGACATCTAGTGCTATTCGTTCCCAGGATGAAATAGAGAAGTGGTTAAAACAGTGGCGAATAAAAGCAAACCAAACCAAGTCCACTCACGTGACCTTCACACTCCGAAAAGAAACCTGCCCGCCAGTAAAATTGTACAACGAAGACATCCCGCAAGCAGAACATGCTAAATACTTGGGTCTACACTTAGATCGGAGATTAACTTGGCAGAAGCACATCTGGACCAAGCGTAAGCAACTCGACAGCAAACTGCGCAGTTTATATTGGCTAACAGGTCGCCAATCCCACCTAAGCAACGAGAGCAAAATGTTGGTTTACAAAGCTATCATTAAGCCGATCTGGACGTATGGCATTCAACTTTGGGGCACAGCAAGCAAGAGCAACATCGACATCCTGGAGAGATTTCAGAGCAAAGCGCTAAGAAACATGTTTAATATACCCCAAAGTATAAGCAACAAATACATGTACCTAGACCTCAATATTCGAACGGTAAAGCAAGAAATAAGTCAGCATAGCCTGAGATACCAGAAAAGACTTGCACAGCATACAAACGAGCTAGCACTAGCATTGACAGGAGTAGGAGGACAGCAGCACACGAGGCTTAAGAGATGTGACATCCCCAGCCTTAGCGACAGATTCGCATAGAGAGATGAGTGCTTCACCACATAATTAGAAGCTCACTAATTTAAATTAACGTCATAACCAAACTCAATAGAGTTGGTCAACTCAGTGGCTTATTGTTCTAGGACAGATTGCCATGGTACAGAAAAGAACAAAAAAAAAAAAAAAGGAAATTCGTTCCCAGGGGGCGCCTACGTTGTACACTTTCAATGCACCCCTGCTGCGTGTGTGTGGTCCTTTTACCGCTGCACAACTGGTGCATCTGCGACACCAGTCCTCCACATCCTCTCGACAATGGATCCAGTAAAACCTTTCTCGGATCTTTAACAGAGTCCTTCTTACTCCCATATGACCACCTGAAGAACCATTGTGGTAGAGCCGTAGAACTTCTGGTACCTTCGTTTTTAGGACTACCATTTGCAGGTGACAGCTATTCCCTCGAGCATTTTCCCATTTTCGGCACAAGACACCATCCTGGTTCACCAAGCTCTCCCACTCTCTGCCCAATAACTTTTTGTGGTGGTACTCATCGCTGCAACATCACACCATTTGGGTTTGGGAGCATTAGCTTTAATCCACTCGAGAATTGGCCTAATATCTGGGTCACTCTGCTGGGCCAGGGCTTGAAAACGATACCAGTTCACATTAAAAATAACGTTAAATAACGGTATTTCCATAGAGATACTTGCATATCGGTATGATTTGGTAGCGTTAATTAGGTAGCATAACATTATAAGAACGTTAAAAATTGCGTTAAAAATTAACGGTATTTTTAATGTTATTGTGAAAATAGCGGTAACAAGTAAACGGTATATTTTGGTTATTTTATGCGACGTTGCCGTTTTCTCCAAGGCCGCGCGGGCGTGGCACGGCGTGTGGCGGCCGGCGGCGCGCGCTCCTCTGACGCGCTGTTGCCATTTCGTTTGTCGTCATCTCAACTCTCACGGCCGTCGGACGCGCGTACAGGACACGCTCAGCGCTCGCGAAATTACTTCCATTTAGATTAGCTACTACAGCTGATTTAATTTTTGTGTTTTGAGTAACGATAACGAAAAGTTCAACATGGGGCGTGAGAAAAAAAATTTCGTCTATAGATATTTTGAAATAAATGATGACAACACCTCAACTTGTTTAGTGCCAGAGTGTAGAAAAAAATTAAAGGTAAGTTTTAAAATACTTAATTGTTATCTGTAGGTACTTATGTAGCTCAGTGCCGATTTTCTACCTATATGGTCGACTTCATGGCGATTATAACCATCTTATGTACCTACCTATATCTTGACCTCTTATTTTTATAAAACATCCCGCACTAAATCAGTTAAAGGTCCAAATGTTATTACCATGTGGTCGACTGTAATTAGATATAAATATGTAATAAAAAAAGTCTTTTGAAGAATGAGATATTTTTATATTTCTATCTTCTTTTAAAACTTATTGTAATAAAATAATGTTATTTCACAGTCAACCACTTCAATTGGTGCGACTGTCGCCGTCGGTCGGCTACCTACTAAGTATACCTACCTAAACTACATCTTAGGGCCAAAACACATTTACACACATTACGACGTCCTTCGTTATAATTCTAAGATGACCGACGTCATCATTACCGTCGGCATTACCAATGACGTAAACAATGTAGTAGACAGCGTATCTGACACTGTGAATCAGGGGGAATGCCGGTTATTACATCAGCTGGTAACCTTAACCCCTTTCCAAAGTTCGCGAAGGCTGGCGTCACAGTTGTACTCTCGTGAACTGCACTTCGATATGACAGAAGAAGCGGTTGTATGTGCTTGTCCCAATCCTTTTGTCTGCTTGCTACAACTTTTGCCAGATATCTTTCCACCGTCTGATTTAATCTCTCCACCATTCCGTCAGATTGTGGGTGGTATGAAGTGGTTCTGGTTTTGTGAGTACCCATAACCCGACATGTTTCTTGAAACACTTGAGACTCAAAATTTCTTCCTTGATCGCTGTGGATTTCCAAGGGTACCCCAAACCGACAGAAGACTTCATGCACTAATTTATCAGCGACTGTTGAAGCTTCTTGATTAGGGATGGCGAAGACTTCCTGCCACTTGGTGAACTAATCCATGACAACCATGAAATATTTATTTCCACTTTCACTTTCGGGGAATGGCCCAGCGACATCTAGTGCTATTCGTTCCCAGGGGGCGCCTACGTTGTACACTTTCAATGCACCCTGCTGCGTGTGTGTGGTCCTTTTACCGCTGCACAACTGGTGCATCTGCGACACCAGTCCTCCACATTCTCTCGACAATGGATCCAGTAAAACCTTTCTCGGATCTTTAACAGAGTCCTTCTTACTTCCATATGACCACCTGAAGAACCATTGTGGTAGAGCCGTAGAACTTCTGGTACCTTCGTCTTTAGGACTACCATTTGCAGGTGACAGCTATTCCCTCGAGCATTTTCCCATTTTCGGCACAAGACACCATCCTGGTTCACCAAGCTCTCCCACTGTGCCCAATAACTTTTTGTGGTGGTACTCATCGCTGCAACATCACACCATTTGGGTTTGGGAGCATTAGCTTTAATCCACTCGAGAATTGGCCTAATATCTGGGTCACTCTGCTGGGCATGCCGTAGGGTTTCCTTCCACTCGTCACTAAGGTCCGTTCTTAACATCCTGACAGGTACTGTTTCCTTATCTTCTTGCCTGACACAATGCTTACAGTCTTCAGGACAAGGTCTTCTTGATAAAGCGTCCGCGTTACCGTGAGACTTCCCACTACGATGTTCAATTGCGAAGTCGTACTCTTGTAGCAGTTCAATCCATCTCGCCACTTGTCCTTCTGGATTCTTAAACTGCAAAAACCACTTTAATGCAAGCATGGTCAGTTCGCAGGTGGAATTTGCGTCCAAGCAAGGATTTGCTGAAATGCTGCAATGTCTTTACTACGGCGACGATTTTCTCAGGATCTGTTTGTACTCCTTCCTTCGAAACCACGTGCCCCAAAAAGCTTACTTGCTATCTGAAGAATGAGCATTTTTTTGGACTTAGCTTGAGATTGGCTCCTCGGATTTTTGATAGAACACGTTCCAAATTCTGAAGGTGGTCTTCGAATGTGCGGCCCACGATGATGATGTCATCTAAATAGACAAGGCAGGCGTCTCCAATTAGTCCCGTGAGAACGAGCTCCTTATTTATTAGCCTTTCGAAAGTTGCATGAGCATTGCACAATCCGAATGGCATGACGTTAAACTGCCATAGTCCCTTTCCCGTAGAAAATGCAGTTTTCTCCTTGTCTTTAGGGTCTATTTCCACTTGCCAGTAGCCACTTTTTAGATCTAACGTTGTAAACCACTTAATTCCTGACAGCGTGTCCAGTGTGTCGTCGATCCGGGGTAGTGGATAGCTGTCTTTCTTAGTAACGTCATTCAATCGACGATACTCTACACAAAAGCGCATACTGACATCTTTCTTTTTCACCAGGACCACAGGAGAACACCAAGGACTAGATGAAGGCTCTATAACTTCATCCTTTACCATTCCTTTAATCATGGTATCGACCTCCTTTTCTCTTGCCACTGGTAATGTTCTTGGTCGTTGTCGTATTGGTAACTCATTTCCGGTATTAATTTTGTGTTGAACTAATCCAGTCTTCCCTATGTCAGCATCATTTCTGGAGAATAAGTCTGCATACTGAAGTAGCATCTTCCTAGCCTTCTCTCTTTCTTCTTCTGATAAATCTTTATGACAGTCTTCTAAAAGATTTAACACGTTAAATCTTGCAGTTTGGGTATTATTTTAAGAAGGCTGATATTGACATTCACGCATCCAAGCTATTTCCCCACAGGAACCCATCAACGTACCCTTCTTGATTACTTGCTCCTTTTCACTTGGGTTCAGTATGCGTACGGCTGCAACGTCGATTGCCTTTACCAAGGTCCGCGCAATTTTCCATGGAAGGTTTTCATCCAATCCTTCAATGAGAATACATCGGTTTTTCTGCCCAGAATTATGTGGAAGACTAACTGGAAGTATTGTTTCTGATCGGGGAGAAAGAACAATTTTATTCAAGCAGTACACTTTCCCTGATGGTGCACCTTCCATGAAGACTTCTTCTGACCCACATTTGAGGACTCCTTGATTACCGTCCATCTCACAACAGTGCTGTCGCATGAAGTCCAAACCTAGGATGCAGTCGTCTACTATGTCGGCCATGATGACTTTATGTCGGTAGATTGTGTTACCCAGTTTTAACTTCACCTTTTTTCTCACCACGGACGGTTATGTGCTGACCGGTAGCTGTTACTAAATTTACGCCGTCATGCTTACCGAAGAAGTCCCCAAGAAAACGATTCGCTAGTTGGGAACTGACAACGTGCGAGAAGCTCCAGTATCCAATGTCAGCTTACATGGTCTTCCGTTCACTTCACCTTTTATGACTAGGGTGTTCCCATCATGGGCTTATGAGACCGAAATTCTTGGGGCTATTTTGACACCAGCCAGCACCCGCCCCGCAGTCCTGGCGTTTATTAGTTTTCCTGCTGCTGAGCGGTGATCTCAGCCGCTCTTCTTTCCTGGGTCTGGTCTTCGTTAGCTGTGCTTCGCTTCGGGCAACTTGACCGAAGGTGGCCTTTTTCTCCGCAAGTGTAGCATCTAGGGCTGTACCTAACACGGTCACGAACGGGTGACGCCGCAACCTCCCTGATGCGATGGGCTCGATGATCATGCCTCACTGCCTCCACCTTCAACGCATGAACCAAGGCGTCCTTGAGGGTCTCATAGTGCCCAAGTCTCACAGCAGCCCTTACTTCCAGGTCCCGTATGCCATCTATGAAGGTTTGAATTAGTATACCCTCGATGAGCGCGGGCGCAGTCTGGTACGCCTTTCGAACCAGCTTTTAGATTTCCAGGGCCCACTGCTGTAGGTTTTCACCACTGCGCTGCACACGATCCTTCAACTGGGCACGAAAAACGTGTTCCGGGTGCGCGTCACCATATCTGGCCTCTAACGCCTCAACGAGCTGCTCGTAGGTAACATTTTTGCTGAGAGCCTCTAACACAGTTAAGGCCTGGTCACGAAGGGCCAAAGTAAGCGCGGTCATGGCCTGGCCTGTTGTCCACCCATTTGCTTCCATGACAGCTTCAAATTGAATATTGTATGCCGACCAGGAAGATGTTCCATCGAAGGGTGGCACTTTAAACCCGCGCACGAAAGGTGCAGCAACTATCGAAGGCGTAGTCCGATCTCCAGCTTTCAGAACTCCAACCGCCTTTCTTATATCAGCGATCTGGACTTCGGCCTCGGAGATACGATTTTCATGTACCTGAACAGTCTCCTTCATGGCTTTGATGTCCTTACCAAATGTTGCGTGTAGATCTTTCAAAAGGAGAACCTGCTCCTCTTTATCACGCTGAAGCTGCTCTTGCAGGCAGCAGGTCTGTTCTTTCTGTTGGTGGGCCAGTTCTTCCTGTCGGCGAGTTTGCTCCTCTTTGTCCTGTTGCAGCTGTTCCTGAAGGCGGTGGGCCTGTTCTTCCTGTCGACGGGCCTGTTCTTCCTGCCGGCGAGCTTGCTCCTCTTTGTCCTACTGCAGCTGTTCCTGTAGGCAGCGGGCCTGTTCTTCCTGTCGGCGGGCCTGCTCCTGCAGCATCGCCATTAGCGCAGAAAAATCCATGGCTGGTGATGCTGTAGGAACACCAGACGCTTGGGAGACTGGCTCCATCGTTGGCTGATTACCCCCAGGTGTCTGTCTAGAAGTTCCTCCTCCTGCTGGCGCTGACTCCTGGTACGGATACCTTCCGTATCCTCTTTCGGTAAAACTGGCATAATTTATCCCTTACTTCTGACACCAAATGTTACGAGCTGGGGTTCGGGATAAATCAATTCAAACCAATTTACCAAAACACACAACACAGTTTAATTTAATAAACACAAATATCGCAACTACAAGAGACGTCACTTGGAATTACTTGTTTCGCTTGTACTGTATCACTCGAATCGTATTCGCTCGCTTCCGAAATCGAACTGCTTGTCGGCCCGACAATCCGCTATTTATATCCCGAGCAGAACATTCTCGAACTTTCGACACTGCCACAGCGTAGAAGCTTCTAGTAACTTCCATTGAACTGTTTAATCCCACTATTCGACAATAGATGGCAGTAGCGTATACGTACAATTTCGTGTAGTACTTGCTACTCGATAACAGATGGCGTTAGCGTGTCATTTCTAGTAGTTTCCAACACTGCCCCGTCCTTAGATGGAATTAGCGTGATGTTTCTAGACTTTTCGATTTACGTCACACTGCCCCTTTCTGAGACGGAGTTAGCATGATGCTTCTAGACTTACGATCTACGTAACAATATTATATGTCCCAAAAGTATAGTACAGCTGGAGACCTGAGATAAATAATTCCTAGTCTACATTCCGTCGGTTTAGGTAGTTAACTAAATGTAAACAATCTTGGCATGTCTTCTAATCTAAAGACTGGCTAAAAAATGTATCTAAAAATGTTTACAATTAGATATTTACCTAAATCAAAGTTAGGTAATAAACTAAATTTAAATCACTTTGAAAGCAACATTCACAAGAACAAGCACAACTCAGAATAGCAAAGAGAATTAAACACGCAAATAGTCGTACGGCACAGTCTTAGCGTCGCTGCTGTCTGACACTCTTGCGATTGAACGAGAGCGACGGTAACAAAACTAACTCATAACGATAAAATTTACGATAGCGTAGATTTTAACGTTACACATGTTTAACGATAAAATGTTCCAGACATAACGTTAAATATTGTAACGTTATTTATTAGATAACGATATCTGCATGAAAAGGCTGTAACGATACCATATTTTTAACGGTATTTCAAGCCCTGCTGGGCATGCCGTAGGGTTTCCTTCCACTCGTCACTAAGGTCCGTTCTTAACATCCTGACAGGTACTGTTTCCTTATCTTCTTGCCTGACACAATGCTTACAGTCTTCAGGACAAGGTCTTCTTGATAAAACGTCCGCGTTACCGTGAGACTTCCCACTACGATGTTCAATTGCGAAGCCGTACTCTTGTAGCAGTTCAATCCATCTCGCCACTTGTCCTTCTGGATTCTTAAACTGCAACAACCACTTTAATGCAAGCATGGTCAGTTCGCAGGTGGAATTTGCGTCCAAGCAAGTATTTGCTGAAATGCTGCAATGTCTTTACGACGATTTTCTCAGGATCTGTTTGTACTCCTTCCTTCGAAACCACGTGCCCCAAAAAGCTTACTTGCTGTCTGAAGAATGAGCATTTTTTTGGACTTAGCTTGAGATTGGCTCCTCGGATTTTTGATAGAACACGTTCCAAATTCTGAAGGTGGTCTTCGAATGTGCGGCCCACGATGATGATGTCATCTAAATAGACAAGGCAGGCGTCTCCAATTAGTCCCGTGAGAACTTTGTCCTACTGCAGCTGTTCCTGTAGGCGGCGGGCCTGTTCTTCCTGTCGGCGGGCCTGTTCCTGCAGCATCGCCATTAGCGCAGAAAGATCCATGGCTGGTGATGCTGTAGGAACACCAGACGCTGGTGAGACTGGCTCCATCGCTGGCTGATTACCCCCAGGTGTCTGTCTAGAAGTTCCTCCTCCTGCTGGCGCTGACTCCTGGTACGGATACCTTCCGTATCCTCCTTCGGTAAAACTGGCATAATTTATCCCTTACTTCTGACACCAAATGTTACGAGCTGGGGTTCGAGATAAATCAATTCAAACCAAATTACCAAAACACACAACACAGTTTAATTTAATAAACAAAAATATCGCAACTACAAGAAACGTCACTTGGAATCACTTGTTTCGCTTGTACTGTATCACTCGAATCGTATTCGCTCGCTTCCGAAATCGAACTGCTTGTCGGCCCGACAATCCGCTATTTATATCCCGAGCAGAACATTCTCGAACTTTCGACACTGCCACAGCGTAGAAGCTTCTAGTAACTTCCATTGAACTGTTTAATCCCACTATTCGACAATAGATGGCAGTAGCGTATACGTACAATTTCGTGTAGTACTTGCTACTCGATAACAGATGGCGTTAGCGTGTCATTTCTAGTAGTTTCCAACACTGCCCTTAGATGCCATTTATGCCATTTTACTGTCCTTAGATGGAATTAGCGTGATGTTTCTAGACTTTTCGATTTACGTCACACTGCCCCTTTCTGAGACGGAGTTAGCATGATGCTTCTAGACTTACGATCTACGTAACAATATTTTATGTCCCAAAAGTATAGTACAGCTGGAGACCTGAGATAAATAATTCCTAGTCTACATTCCGTCGGTTTAGGTAGTTAACTAAATGTAAACAATCTTAGCATGTCTTCTAATCTAAAGACTGGCTAAAAAATTTATCTAAAAATGTTTACAATTAGATATTTACCTAAATCAAAGTTAGGTAATAAACTAAATTTAAATCACTTTGAAAGCAACATTCACAAGAACAAGCACGACTCAGAATAGCAACGAGAATTAAACACGCAAATAGTCGTACGGCACAGTCTTAGCGTCGCTGCTGTCTGACTCTTGCGATTGAACGAGAGCGACGGTAACAAAACTAACTCATAACGATAAAATTTACGATAGCGTAGATTTTAACGTTACATATGTTTAACGATAAAATGTTCCAGATATAACGTTAAATATTGTAACGTTATTTATTAGATAACGATATCTGCATGAAAAGGCTGTAACGATACCATATTTTTAACGGTATTTCAAGCCCTGCCTTGAGCCGCACGTAAAATTACGGCGACGGCGTTCGCGGATCGTCTGCACTAGTGACGTACTGGCATAAGTCGGTAATTTATACTTCTTTGTTGATTTCTACATATTATATCACTTAAGCTTATTGGGTTTTGAATAAATAATTAAATCGTTAATAAACTATGAAATTTGAATGAATGTTTAGTTGATAGTTTGATAAAAAACACGATGTTTTTTATTAATTTAGCATCAGGAGTTTCATATGTGGTACAACACTAGTCTGCGTGAAATCACGGGTTCGGCGAAGTAGGTTGATATTTAGACGTATCACGAATTGAGAACTATTAATTATTTCATTTAATTAGCTAAAATATGTTTCTAGTACTGTTAAAAATAAAGTAATAACACGAAATATACTAAGATTTAGTAAGCAAATTCAACATCTATTGAACATTTTTTAAATGACAGGACTTTTACGTAATATTCCGACGTGGCGACTGAGGTATTATAGTTACAACACGTAATATTACGGCGATGGCGGTTAAAGGGTTAATAACATTTTTCTTTGGATAGAATACTATTAATTACAATTGTTTCTAGATGGTCACTAAAAATAATGAAGGTTCACAATTCTTTTCTGAACAAAATTACTGTTCAAAGGGTCGAATTCTCAGAATCCTGCAGTGTCACTCGTACAAATTTTAGTTCAAAGTGCGTCGTCATAAATTTACTTCTACATTAGGGTCTTAAAAGAATCCCAAATTAATAAGTTTACTATTTTTCCTGGCTAGGTAGAACAATTACTATAGTATTTCCTTAAAAAAATATTGAATAAATCTTGTTTACATTTTGTCCCCACGATTTTATATCAGTATCCTGTTCGCTGTTGAATTAGCAAATATTCACTAAACTATTTGTTGTACGTCTTTACCGTTCCGCTGAGTCGATAGTACCTACGAAAGAGACAAAAAATGTCATCTATCTATTCTCACCAAGCACGTTGTTTAGTCAGCCGAGTGCTTTCGGCGAGTGAAGTGGTGTCGTAATCAGTGGAGTTCACAGAATCCTGGTAAGATTTTTATTTACGAAATAAATAATGAATATGACTAATTTTAGCGTAATTATATGTAAGATGCTAGCGCATAGGCCTAGTTTACGTAAATTTTAGTTGAAAGCTATAAATTAGTGTGTTTATTTTATTCTTAAACAGAAAGTATCAGGAACCTGGCCTCAGGATCCTGTCCAATTGATACCCAGGATACTGAGAATCATCCAGGATCCTGATCAGATCTTATCAAAAATATTGTTTCTGTGCAATAATAGTATTTTTGTCACACATAAACATAAACTACAAATTAATAATTTAATAACTAATTTAACTTACTCTTGTAATTTGTTTATATACAGTTATTTAGTTTTGGTGGTGGTCTAGTAAAAGTATTCTTATAATTGTTTTGAAACGTCGGATTAAAAGTACCTATAAAATAAACAAACTTTTAATCGATCTTACAAATATTATATTTTGTTACACAGGAAAAATGGCGCCAAAAAAGAAACAGACCAAAGAAGAAATATTAGAAAAGAAAAGGATAGCTGAAAAAATTCGGTATGAAAAAATTAAGAACGACCCTCAGAGATTAGCGGCTGAAAAAGAAAAAAGAAAGCAAAAGTATAAAAAGCTGCGAGAATCTGGCAAAAAAAAACTAGTTTCTGAAATGTCGGCTCGTGAAAAAAGGCAAACTCGTAAAAGTTGGAGGGAATACTCACACAAATCCTACAAAAAGAAAAAGTTAATAACTAATATGATGAACCAATTTGTTAGAGAAAATACTCCGTCTAGTTTAGATGATGAACCTGTACGTCCTGAGTTCCGTGATCATGAACAACCTCAGCAAGTAAATTTTGAGATAAATGTTTCTCAAACATTATCGCCAAAGCCAAATTCAAGATTGGAATCAGCATGAGAACTGTCACAGAAGCAGCGTCACAAGAGAAACCAGTAAATGACAAAAAAATGCGCTAATAGTAAAATTGAAACAAAAACTTAGCAAATATAAAAAGAGATGCCAGAGATTGAAAAAACAAAAGAAACAACTGGAGCTTACGCCTAAAACCACAATGACCAAACTTGCGGAAGATCCAACGACACGGGCAGACGTCGTCAAAAAGGCTTTATTTGGTGATGTGTTCGAAAAGCAAATATCAGAAAATATGTCTAATCTGAAGACTCGTCAAGAGAAAAAGTTGAAAAAAAATTACTTTTGGGCCAGATTGTGAATGCAAATAAGGCTTGGAAGTTGAAAAACAAGGTTATAACTTATTAAAAGATGTGGAGTCAAGAAAAGCAAAAAAAAGGCTGCAATGAAACAAAAAAGATGCTTAAAAAAGATAGTTCAAACATTTTTGGAAGACGACAAGTACAGTAGATTGTGTGCAGGCAAGAAAGAATTTATAAGAAATAAAGCAACTAAACAAAAAATACAAAGACGCTACAGGTTAGACACATTAAAAATTCTCCATAAAGAATATTTGAAGGCAGATAATGTCACTATGAGCTACTCCATGTTTGCAAGGCTAACACCCGTCTGGATAGTCGATCCAAAATTATCAAACAGAGATACATGCTTGTGTACTGTTCACGCCAATTTCCAACATATTGTGACTGCTCTTTATAATGCAAAAATTATAAAAGTTCCAACATATCAAAATCTATTAAACGCAGTTTGCTGTAACAGATTCAATGAACAATGTCTAGAAAGAAAATGTGAAGCTTGCACTGGAAAATGTGTTCCTATGATCGATTTTAACGCAGACATGCCGATTAGTTACAATTACTGGATAGCATCAAAGGAAAGCATAATAGACATAAAAACTAAGAAAGAAAGACAAGTGTTAAAACAAAAAAGGGAAAGTGTCTCCACCACAGCTCAAGAACTTGTTTTGAAATTGAAGACGGATTTGAATACAATTTTTCAGCATGAAAGAAACATTGTTCACCAGTACCAAGTAATATCGGAAAAGAAGAAGTCCTTAACTGAACAAGAAGCCGTGGTGCATATGGATTTTTCAGAAAATTTTTGTACGAAATATAACGAAGAAATTCAATCTTTTCATTTTGGGGGATCTCGTACGCAGCTCTCACTTCACACTAGGGAATGCAGAACCGGTGCTGTTTTAAAGAACCGGGATTTTTGGGACTTTCTGGCTTAAGAACCGGGATTCCCGGTACTATCGATACTTTTGATACTTTAATAAGTCTTTGTAAGAGAGTTGAAAGTGTTGAAACGGAGAAAGTAAAAAAAAGACGAAATGACAGGGCAAAGTAAAAACATTTTAATCAAATCAAATAAAACGTTTTATTTCTTGTTTTATAGACACTAAATCAGTCTTATTTAGTATAATTTTACTGGTAATTACGCATATTATGCCAGCAACATTTTTTAACATTAAATGATTTTTATACCTAATCCGACATAATATATAACAGAAACATTTATTAAACATCTTTACCAAACAAATTAACTTGACTCTTATTGCAATTCTGCATAACCAAATTATAATTTAAAACTTACGTAACATCTACAAAAAAAGGAACCATGGAGTTTTAGCGTAGCGTATCTTAACAAACATTTTTTTAAATTTTAACCTTATATAATAATTCAACAATAGTTTGGAACAACTTCAATCGACAAATTCTTTAAATCAACTTGACTGTAATTATACATTTAAGAAAAAATAAAATAAAAATATAACTTTAAACTTAATATTTTTGCAAAACTTAAACACAGATATTCATCCTTACAATACTATAAATAAATATACCCAACCTATAAAATTATAAAAATTTGGAATACTTGCTCAGAGCCTCAAACCAATATTACATTGGTCTGATTCTTATAGTTACAATGGGGGCACTCAATAACCTAGGTTAGGTACCTGTTTATTTATTTTTTAGAGTATTTCTCTCCTGCCTATATAATGATCTTAAAAATATAAGAGCGTCCAAACTCTTATCACTTAAACGTGATCTTATTTTATTACAAAGGTACCCAGCTGAAGAAAAAACTCTTTCCGGCTCTACACTTGTCGGTGGAATTGCCGAAAGCACCGAAAGAACCGAGATTTGGTTTTGGAAATTCCGGTTCCTAAAACAACGCAAATTTCCGGGATTTCCCGGTACTTTCGGTTCCGGGATTTCCCGGGACTATTCACTACTTCACACAGTAGTTATGTATTTGAAGGGATCTACAAGATCGTATTGCACTGTATCGACGGATTTGAGTCACAATGTTTATGCTATTTGGGCCCACTTAAAACCAGTACTGGAAGAATTACCAAATCAAATAGAAACCATCCATTTTTTGAGTGACGGTCCAGTAACACAATATCGTAACAAAATAATGTTTTTCACGCTAGCATCTAAAATGACAGATCTGTGCCCTGGACTTGTAAATTGGACTTGGAATTACCACGAAGCGGGCCATGGTAAAGGTGCACCAGATGGTGTAGGCGCTGTGTGTAAAAGAACTGCCAATGATGTCGTAGCATGTGGAGGTGATGTTACTAACCTAACTGAGTTTTGCGGAGTCATTCAAAATCGCTGCCCTCGTGTGACACTTTTTATCGTCACTAAAAGTGAAATTGAAGATATGGAAAAACTGATTTCTAGCGATCAACAGAATTTAATACATTTTAAGGGGACACTCAAAGTCCATCAAGTACAGGGCAGTGCTTTTATGCCACAAAAACTACAAATGAAATCCCTTAGCTGTTTTTGTGACGAGGGTATTATGTGTAAACATCACCGGATGGGTTTACTAGAATACTCTACAGGATCACGGCAAATATTTAAAGACGTCTATGAAAGTGAGACGGAATCAAATGATCAGCCAGATGATATGAGTGTTGCAAGCGATCTTACTTTAAATTTGGAAAATCCAGAAGTTTTAGCTACCATGCCTGATTTGCAAATTGACCCGACTACTCTCTTCCCAGACCTATCACAGGAGCCATTAAGAGAAAAAAGAAATCAAAGAAAAGTTAAAATCCAAGAAATAAAAGTTGATATTGTCACCGAACAACCAAAAAAGGAAAAAGAAAAGATATCAAGGAAAGACAAAGTTATAGAAGCGGCTAAATACAAAAAAGAAGACTCAAGACAGAAAAAGAAATTTAATTCTAGAAAACAAACAGATAAAGAAAATAAATCAAAAAAGTACAGACAAATAAATACGAGTTCAGTGACTGCGAGTGCCTTATATGTGGTGTTCTCTACAGTGAAGATACGACAGGAAATGACTGGGTCCAGTGTCTAATATGTAATAATTGGGCACAAGATGGATGTATTAAGGTGAATCTACATTATTTACATGCCTTGGGTGTTTAGCTGATTCTGATTACAAAAAATAGTTTAAAAGAATTGAAACGAGGCTGTCAAAATAATTATTATTGTTACTAGATTTAAGTAAAAATATACTAGACTGAAGTGTTGTTTAATCACAATTTGTCACAAAAACTTCATATAAATAATAAAATATCTCTTAAAGGTCACCTTTAAGAGATATTTTATTATTGAGAGATAGATTATTATTATTCTTATGTTCAATAATCATTTGATGATTAATGTTCCTGTTGAAGGCTGTTTTAGGTATATAATTAGTATCTAAGCCAAGATTAAAACTACTTTTTGTTATTATAAAAGATACTTTGATTATTACAAATTAATGTTAAGAGGCAAATTTTTAAAACTTGTGAAATAAATGATTGATCTCGACTGATTTTTGTTGTTTTCCTCAGCTTCCTGGTGACACTCTCAGTTTCCTGTGGCTCGATTTTTTTTAAATGGCCATAAATCAAAAATTGTTAAATATTTTGACTGTTCCCTGTAGGGCAAGCTAAAAGTTACTGTACTCTAGCTATTAGACTGAATTCCGCCACCAGAATATATAAAAAAGTCGGGCCGAAATCAGACTCGAATTCTTCCTTAGTTTGTAGAACTACCCTTATAATAATATCTGTCCCGAGTAAATAAATCAGGTCAACCAAATCTATGTAACGTAAATTAACTTACTCAGGTGTTACATTTGCCACGACATCAAATAGTTTTCTCGGCTGTGGTCTAAACAGTTCCTGGAAGGGAAGTAGGCACAAGAACAATAGGCCTACGGGCTGGTAGCTCACTATGTCTTCCACAGATTCCATTTGTTTCACAAACTTGTCACACATCTGTCTAAACTTGAATACATCTCTTTCGTTTTTAATTAAGTTAATATCCATTGCACAAGACTCACGAAAGTTGTCTCTGAATGATTTGAAACGTTCCAAGAACGTCCACAAGTTTTGATAACCGAATTTAATTGAATAGGGAATGTACGCTATATCATCCAACATTTTTAAATCCTGGTTCATCAAGAAATATAGATTCGGTGCCTGTCCGGCGGACCATTCGACGGATTTGCCCATTATTGTGGGCTGCACAAATATTTGCAACGATTCATCGTTTAGAAAGTTGTGGAATGTGCGCACGTACTCCTCCCAGTATGCTGTTATTTTTTCAAAGTGCGTTGCGACAACTGCCTCACTCGGATTAAGTACCATTTCACCAGACTCTAATATGTACGCATCGACTTGGAACAAAGCCCACTGCAAAACGCGTACTTAATGATTAATAAATTATTGCTGCACTCAGAGACGTCACTTATAATAATTAATCAATAAATAGACAATAATAAAAATCGAATGCTGTCAGTTAAAAATATGGTAGATTGAGAATATTATTTTTGAGAAAACAAGTGCCAAAATGGTCAATTAAAGTAACTGGACGTAAACATAAGCAGCCTATATTGTTCCCACTGCTGGGACACAGACCTCCTCTCAATGAGAAGGAGTGGGCCATAATCCACCATGCGAGTCCAGTGCGGGTTGGTAGATGTCACAGGTCTTAATTTTTTTTATTCTTAGACGTATTGTTTTCCTCAGGATGTTTCCCCTTCACCGTTTTGAGAGCATGGTGGGAAACAATTTATACAAAGTAAAGCGCCTGTCAGGGTTCGAACCTAGGACCTAGAACTCGTAAGTCGAGGAAGATTGTACCGGGCTACCACTGCTCCTGCACTGTACACATACAAGTATATATATTTTAGTACCTTGCAAGTTTCCGATACACGTGGCAATTTTTCAACAACCGTTTCTACGTCGGTATCACACAGTTCATCCTGCGAGGGAGTGAACTCGATATGAGTACGAAGCATGTTCGTCATTATCGCATTGGACCTCTTTGTTAGTCGGTGTAACATGTAGTTGGTCATATAATCCGCCAACTTTATGAAACTGCAGACATATAACATTTGATTTTATTCTATACCTACCCCATATTATTACTTTGTCTGGTATGCTAATAAAAACAATATTTTTACCATGCTAATCTTTCGCAATACTTTCTCTTGTTCGCTTTCTCTGTGTAAGACATTCCCCCAGTAGGTTTGCCTCTAATCATTTGAAAGGGTGGTATATTTCTGTCATCATAGACAAACCCCTGTTGATAAAGAGCCGTGTGACATGACTGAGTGATCACATCCATGACCACGGTGCGATATTCAATCAACTTGTCTCTTACATATTCTATACGTTTCACCTGTAATATAAACATTAATCTACTTTCGTAATTTATTCACCGAATAGAATAAGAGTCGATTACTAAAACTGACGCCATTCAAAATCGAAACAATTTATTTAACATAAACGTACATGGGCACTTAGAAAACGTCAAAAGTAGGTCGACGGTTCCAATTGGTCGTTATCTATAGAGAGGAACCGGAAAGAAACTCTACGGTTATTCTTTTAAAACTACTTGAATTTTACAACGTTTTCAAATTACAATGTTAATACATATGGAAGGACAGTGTAGGCCTGTCATCAAGTACAAGGCCCCTAATGAAAATTGATTTACAGTCTACCAGGCCACAACGTTCTCACATTCACAGAATACAAAATTATCTATATAAACAAAATTTAAAAATCCTATTTATACCAAATGACGCAATTGCTATTACCACTAATAAATTAACGTAGCCTAACGAAAAACCATTAACGTACCTTTATAAATTATGTAGATAATAATGAACGAAATAAACTGCAGTAAAGAAAAAAAACCTCTAACCTGAGTGAGTTATTTTATAACAGGTGAATTTTGAGATTAGACTTCAGGGTAAAATTTGAGATTATAGGTAGTATTTAAGTAGAGCGAAATGGTCAATGGAGCGATTGACTTCGATATTTGTTTTTTGAAAAAGTATCTGCCTGGCGCACAAATCAAACCTCGCCAAAAAGCGCACTGTATTTTTAATATTATGTGTGAACTCATAGGTAGTGCCAGAACAACCAAATTTTTGATATTTTAAATTTAATTTGCCTAAGTACCTACTTTTACTGTACTACTAAACGTATCTACTTTTAGACAAGAGAGTACCTAGCTGGCTTAATACTAAGTCAACATGAAATTATTTATGTAGCTCTACTTTACCTGGTCTTCGATGAAATAGAAAAATGCAGTATCCATGTCTCTGCTTACATCAGCAAATGTTTTATTGTACATTTCACAACACATTGCTTGTATACTTAGCAAAGCCTTGCCTAAAATCGGCGTCAAAATGAAAAGGTTCTTGGCCAACCTGTTCCGAATTTTCGTATATTTTCTGAACATTATAGATTTCTTCCATACGTAAAACGCTTTCCAATATCTATATAATTTGAAGAACTTGATCTGGAAAGGTTACGCATTTATTCATTCAAGTCTTACGGGCGATACTCATTTGTTCGGGTCAGGCAAAACGATTCAGAATTTTTTGTTGAATAATAAAGCAATTACGGCCCGTGCCGATCGGCAAACTGTGTTCGGCATCTAACCTTACTAAGTCATGTTCGGGACGGGTCGGTACAATTCGAAGTATACCGTGCAGTTTGTCCAACTCAATTTTGCTGCTGTGTTGCATTTCTTAGATAACAGTCGAAAACATGATTATGTTCGGTGAGTATAAGAACTAGTTTAAATTTAAGTAGACACCCAATTGACATCAATTGACAAATAATAATGCATGCTGTGCTAGAAATTGGTACAAAGATACATGCAATAAGTATATTGGATTATCTCATATCATTGTATCAGTGTTTTCAATTGTTGGTGAGCCAAATAAATAAAATAAAACAGTTAATGTGCGAAGAGCAATTTCAAAATAAAGATATGCATATAAATAAAAACCAATTTGAACATTCTTACATCTGTAAGTTTAACAAATATGTTATACTCCTGTTCCCAAGCTGGTAGTTTTGTGAAGACCATCTCGTTGGAGTAGTGTGTCACTCCACATTGACTTATTGTAAAAAAATTACGTTTGTCGATGTGCTCGTACGGTACAACTCTGGAAAATCGATTAGGTCATGTATTAGATGGAACATAGGAATTAATGAACTATTCACCACCGTTGAGACGCTTTTGTGCCGAATCAAACATCAATTCATGTTATCAACCAGTCCTCTGAAGGCTGTTCACAAATTAAAAAATCGTCAATTTTGTCAGTCAGTTATAGATGAAAGCAATTCATCCGAAAGCTATTTGCTGTTAGGAGCAAGGCAAATCAGTAATTGAAAATGTGTCAATTTCGATACGATTACCTGTCGAATGGTTGTGAATGCAGGCTTCAATAAGCCGTAAGTATGGAGGTAGGTACATAATCCTGTTGTAGATGATAGGTCGATCGCAAAAAAGAGTTACTTTGACTTTGTTCACACATTTAACGTACATCATACCAGGAATCAAAGAGGACAAGTTTCTGATAATTAATAAATTGTCGCCGAGAAGTGACTGCACACTAGATTTTTATCGGTTTTTATTACGAGAATTACCTTCAGATAAAACTGTTGTAATTCTCTCCTTACATATATAGGTTACACTGAGGGTTTTGTCCGATATCAGATAAAAAAAAACATCATTTTGAATAAATATCACATGGTAATGTATTATCGGGATTAAAAACGAATCGTCGTACTTTATTCTTATATTGAGAAGGCACGGAATTGACAATAGTAGACTGGTATTCTCATTTTATTATTATTAACATGAGTAGGAAGGAAGGTAGGGTTATACTCACTTGAGGTAGTAAGGAGTAAAGTATACATTCTGAGGATGGACGGCGTAAATCATGTACAAGAAACCGACAGACGGGTTACTTCTCACGTGGTTGATGACGTCCGTCTGCGACGCCACCGGTGGCTTCACCTTCAGGGGGTCTGTGGTTGTAAAGTGTTCTAGGCTCGCACGGGACTCTCCAATTAAAATTTTCTTTTTCTTTTTAACAGCTAAATGAAACAATGAATTACAATTTTATTCTTGCCTACTTATATCATTTTATTCCGCTATGAGGACGCAAGTCAAAAGAAATATAGTGTAATAGGTGAGAATAACTGGCCAAGTGCGAGTCGCTCCTCACACAATGAAGGGTTACGTAGTTGGGATGAATATTTACGCAAGCACACTGTTGAATTGCTAAACTGCAAAACTTAAATTGTATTTCATAGTATTTGTCGTAATAGCTATGACAAACAAAGATATTTCTGTGACTATAACCTAACATATCCCATATCTCAAAAACTATTGACATAAATATCAAAGTCAATTAGAAACATAATTTTTTTCTTTCTCCTAGATCGTGTGTCCCATTTACTTGGAGTCCGCCTTCCTTGTCCTTCTTTTCGATCCACGATACAAACATCATATAATAATGTTTTTAATTATAGGTTCCAACAATACCCCACACGTACCTATTAAATGTATAATTCGGGGTGAGTTGTTAAGCAGTGCACAGTGTAGAATATTACCTTCTTTCCAATTATCATTGATATATGTATGTACTGCAAATAACTTCATCTCCAAACGTCGGTCATGACCAAATAATATAATAGTTCCGATTAGTGGCAACAATTCGTAACGAAACCCTAACAAACATGTTCGTGACTTACCTGGTTCTTCAATAGGTGCTAGTTGCCCTGGTTTTCTTTCTCTTTTGAACCTTTCCTCCTGCGCAGCCGCAAATCCCGTCTGTAAAGAGCACGTTAATAGTCTAAGTTCCTACAACCTTCGACAATGGCTAGGTTACGTTTTATTTAATAGTAGATTTGTTAGAAATCACGGCTACATATAAAGCTATACATTTCCAGTTTTAGTTGACTTCGAATTGTATAGGCCTTTCGTACGATGAGATATCAACATACACTGGAAATGTATAGCTTGATTTGTCGCCGTACGTACAATCAACCCAACAAAATATGTAGGTAATTAAACTTTCTTCCTAGAAGCGAATAACAAATAATAAAATGTGCGTACCAGAGGCTCAGGCTCCTTCTTCACATATTCAATTTTTTCTAGCAATTTTTTGTGCGGTATATGAAAAGGAATCTCCCGCGGTTTTCTGCAATTTAGAAACAATTAGGCTGTTGAAAGTCTCAAAAATATAGCAATCAAATAAGACTGGAGAGAGGTGAAGCGCAAGGCCGCCACCCCCGCCTTCATACTCGGAACAGCGTCGGGCGAAGTTTGGATTCTTCACAAGTCATTTCTCAGTAGCAGCCTGAATAGTTCAAAATGATCGATGTGATAGCATTATAAGTTTATTAATTAGTAGGTACATTTCGACAAGACTAAGGTCATGTACAAATTCTGTGTCTTACCGAGTCCTATCCGCATCGAAAGGTACTCGAAGTTGTATAGAAATCTATCTGAGACAACTCTTGCAGCTCCGCAGACACAGTTTCGAGAGAGAGGCTGGCTAAGTCTCCAATTGGGTTAGGCAGCGTTTAGGAGTTGTCTCGTTTCCCTATCCTAACGCAATGTTCGAAGATAAAGGTCTTCAACCAGTGCGTTCTGCACGTATGACATACGGTGGCTACAAGTGGATACTGGGAGTCGGGTTGAAACACAAGTTCAACGTATTTCATCGCACTGTGGGCTGTGCGTGAGTTTTTTTTAGAGGATAAGATAAGAAATAAAATTATTCGGAAAAGAACCGGAGTCACCGATATGCGTCATAGCTTGCATGGTTAGCGAGTCTAAGTGGCAGTAGGCCGGCAATGTTTGTTGAAGGACCGATAGCCGTTGGAGCAGAAGAATCCAGGAGTGTAAGCCACGTAACAACAAGCGTAATGTGGGACGCTCCCAGCTATGTAGGTGGACCGACGACCTTAATAAGATGGCTGGGACAGGCTGGATGCGGAATGCTGAGAACCAGGTGCTGTGGGGCAGCTTGGGATGTTCCAGCAGTGGACAGCACCAGGCATAGTTGAAATGAATAGCTAGGTACTTTATCAGTACATATATTGGGAGGTAGATACTTATTCATAGACTTATTCAACTGACTGGGGAACCAGAACGTATCTATCGTTTACCACTTTAGCACCTTACGTACGGTAACGTTTCATCATCATCATCATCAGCCTATAATGTTCCCACTGCTGGGACACAGGCCTCCTCTCGGTGAGAGGGAGGGGGCCATAATCCACCACGCGGGTCCAGTGCGGGTTGGTAGATGTCACATGTCTTCGAATTTTTGGTTCTAAGACATGCCGGTTTCCTCACGATGTTTTACTTCACCGTTTTGAGAGCAATGGTGATGAAATAATTTACACAAAGTAAAGCGCCTGCTTGGGTTTGAACTCACGACCTACTACTCGTAAGTCGCGGCCGTTACCACTGGGCCACCACTGCTCGATAACGTTTACTCACTGAGTACTTTAAATTATGTATTATCGATAAATAAACAGTTATAATAACGTAAAGTTACTTGCCTGGTGTAGTATGTAGGTACTGTCTTGATATTTTTCTGTAATATCTCTATCGCCGGCAATGTCGTAGAAACTGTTCTGCGACTCAAACGTTTCTCCATGTTTGCCGAAAATATATTCGTACATAAATATAAATGTTATTTTCTAGACAACTCACAACTATTTTGATTCAATCGATGATGACAGTCGTCAACAACACATTTTGTTTATTTCCATGGAAACCAGAATTAGAGACTGATATCGAAATACAACATTCAGACAAAGGCCCATGATGCCATGGAATCGGTAGTTGAACGACCCCTTGTGAAACCGAACTGTTTGGTATGTAATAATTTATGTATACTAAAGAATTGTTGCAATTGGTCTATTTATTTCTCAAAAATTTTACTGAAGGTAGGTAGTACTGAAATAGGTCTTTAATTAGAGGGGTCTGATGTACTACCAGATTTAAATAAAGGTATTATTTTACTATTCTTCATAAGGTCAGGAAACTCCCCACAGTCAATACAATTATTAAATATAAGAGCTAACGTAGGTGCTACAATGTCAATAATAGACTTGGCGACTTCTACAGAATTACCCGATAGATCTGGAGTCTTTTTTACATTTAAAGTGTGGAAGGTAAATGAAAATTTAAATATCGTTGTTAAAGTGTTATTGGGATTTGTGTCGGCAATGGACTCGCCCTCTATTATATGGGACTAAAACATAACCAATCGTGATCAGCTGTCCACAAGTTCTTAACACGAGTTCAGTCTGCTCCTGCCCCTCTTTTTTGTTTCGCATCCTGTACAGGCGTACTGCCGGCCGGATCAGATAGACCCGACACGATGTATGGTAAGCAGAGAGTGGTCAGTTAACGTGCCTAAAAAAAGTGACATATTGTTTCAATATGATATGAAGTTTAAGCCCCGCAGTCGACAGACAGACGGCATTATTAGCCAGTTAACGATATGGTTATTGCTAAATTATATGCGGAGCTAAATTCGATCTCGTAATTGACAATGCCCATTTTGTTAGGAGATTTGGGCCCCTAGAAAAAAAAGCGGGCAACGGTGGTTTTAAGTTGGTTTTGAAGAACAAAAATTACTTTTTCAGATCCCGAAATCAATTTTCAGTTTTTCACCCTAGTTTCAGAGAAAATTAATTTTTAAAGATGATGAAATTGAGAGTATAAAACATTATTTTTTTTAATATTTGAAATTAAAATAATAATATTGTTTATGTATTAATACAGATTCCAGAATGAAATAAAAACATTACATAGCATCTTCTGTTTCTAGATATTATTTTGGACTAACCACCCGATGCCAATGCTGACTGCATTAACTGCGCTGTGCTCTAACCACTTAGAAACAATTTTAATGAAATGAAATGTATTTGACAGATTAATCTGTCTACGAGTTATGCAAAATCGATGTAAGCGCGCCAAACAATCCTTCTGTAGAGCGCGTGGCGATTTCTTGACGCGCTAACAGCGATGTTATTGTGATTCGTGTTGAATCGAATCAAATCGATTATGTAGCACTTCTCTAATGTAAATGTTTGTGAGCAACCCTATGGTTACCATGGTGTGTTGATTCGTAATTCAATAAGTATGTAAAAAGCAAATGTCGGTTTGATATTCTAATATAAAATATTAAACCGAAGCGTATTCGATATACTTTCATCTTCCCTGCTTGCCGCTCCCAACTCCATCAAATGGTAGCAGAGCGTGGTTACAAGGAAAAATGAGCGCCACTGCCTCATACCGTATTGAAGCTCTCTCCAAAGAAAATTATGATACGTGGAGCGTGCAGGCTGAATCAGTTCTAATTAAAAATGGACTGTGGGGATACGCCAGTGGATCAATCACCGAGCCAAAAGAGGAAACAGCAAAAAGTAAGTTCCTTGAAAATGACTTGCTTGCTCGATCAGAGGTTATTACTGATCATCTCACCGTCAGAACTTAAACAAGTGCGGGGATGCAAGACATCCAACGAGCTATGGCTTAAATTAAAAGGAATTTACCAAAGCAAAGGCCCTGCTCGGAAAGCAAATTTGCTAAAACAGCTGATATTAAAAAAGGCTGATAAAGATGACGTCCGTGAACACTTAAATAATTTTATTGACATCGTGGACAAGCTAGCGGATATGGGCATTAGCTTGCATCCCGATCTACTAAGCATAATGATGCTTTACAGCCTTCCAGCTGCTTACGAGAATTTCCGTATAGCAGTGGAAACTCGTGATACCTTACCGTCTCCCGAAGAACTGAAAATAAAAATCGTTGAAGAGAGCGAGGCACGAAAAAATATTGACTGTAGTAAAGAAAATTATGAAGCCTTTTTCACAAAGAAAGGAAAATATTGCCAAAAGTGTAAAGTGGGCAACTGATGGAACACGGGTGGGTTTTAGTCAGTAAAAGTCTGACACGCCCTCCCGCTCCGCCCAGAGCGGGAGAAGTCATTTGATGATTTCCCATCCGGAAAAAAAAAAAAGAAAAAAAAAAAGGTATCTGAAGGGTACAAAAGATATCGGTTTAAATTTCAAGAAGACCGGAACTAAACTATATGGCATGGCTGATGCTGATTGGGGTTCATGTAAGATAGACAGAAAGTCCTTTTCCGGATATTGTTTTAAATTTGCTGGAGCTCCTATCAGCTGGGGATGTAGAAAACAAAGAAGCATTGCGCTATCCACAGCAGAAGCCGAATATGTCGCTCTTACAGAAGCTGTTAAAGAAGCAGCGTATCTACGAGCATTGTTCAATGAAATAAATATAAAACAAGAAAAGATACTAATTTTGAATGATAATCAAGCAGCAATAAAACTGTGTCAAAATCCAATAGTATCTTCGAAGTCGAAGCATATAGACCTTAAAATGCATTATATCAGAGACTGCATCAAAGAAGACTCGTGGAAGTCCAATATCAACCTACAGAAGATATGGAGGCGGATCTATTGACGAAAGGATTAACAGGTCCAAGACTTGCACGTTTAAGAACCAGTTTGGGAATACATTAGGAGTGAGAAGGAGTGTTGAATCGAATCAAATCGATTATGTAGCACTTCTCTAATGTAAATGTTTGTGAGCAACCCTATGGTTACCATGGTGTGTTGATTCGTAATTCAATAAGTATGTAAAAAGCAAATGTCGGTTTGATATTCTAATATAAAATATTAAACTGAAGCGTATTCGATATACTTTCATCTTCCCTGCTTGCCGCTCCCAACTCCATCAATTCGGAACGCGGGGTAGTAGGTGTGGCCATGTTAAGTATTTTGTTAATCGATTTACCAAATCGATTTGATAAAAGTAATATCATTTAATAATTGTGGTGTGACCGTTTTGTGGCTTTTGTTACTGTTGCACAAACAGCAAAATATCAACATAGGTATTTTGCTGTTTGTGCAACAGTAACAACAGTTTCTTTCTTTTTTTCTATTTACATAATTAAAGAGGTACTTTTGCATATGATTTATATTCTTTACTAAAAGTGAATAACAATTTCAAATCGAAGATAGAAGTGTAGTGAAATATAATTACGACACGCAGATGTGATGTTTGATGTAAATAATTTAATACAGCTATGGTCCAGTTTTGCCACCGACATTAGTAAATACGATTTGAGTTGGAGTACTATTTAATTATTCCTCAATTTATTCCTGTTTTCTACTACAAAATATGACTTAATTCCATAAAAAAAAACAGATTGTGCACTAAAAAATGCTTTATCGAGTTTTTAAAATACAATTACCGCAATAGAAATGGCAGGGTCTGTGTTAGCACGCTTTGCTCGTTCACTAGACCCCATCATCCCCTTCTAACGTAACCTACCAACTCTCTCAATAATTTTAAAAAGTCCATTATTTGGTACAGAATTAGTATTTTTAGTTTGATGCACAGTTTAAAATATCTCTTTTAATTACAAATATCTGGTTGACCGAGCTTTGCTCGGTATTTTTTGGTAAATTGTGTTTAAAATAATAAGTTTATGTTCAAGTTGATTATTGATAAAGTTGGTCATTGAAAACACGAATAAAACGAAATTTTATAAAAATGAATCCTAGCTAGATCGATTTATCGCCCCCGAAACCCCCTGTATACTAAATTTCATGAAAATCGTTGGAGCCGTTTCTGAGATTCAGATTATATATATATATATATACATATATACAAGAATTGCTCGTTTAAAGGTATAAGATTAGCTTTTCATTTGAATGGTGAGTTTTAATTTTAAGCTTATGTTTGTTCTTACAAGAGAAATGTGTAAGTTCCTACTTTATTTAGACCTTTTATCATAGGAAGCCAGTTTTAGTTAGCCATATCATGAAATGCAACTAATTTATGAAATGGCTAGTCACATCATAAAGTGATAAATTCTACGATCTGACCACGACATATATATTCTCAGATTATAATTCCTTCGTGTTTTAGTTTATTTACTACCTACTTCTGTTTTTTTTTATTTTAGCCCACCCGCTGCCTATTTTAATCCGCGCTTTGAATATACGTCTAATCAGTTCACATGAGACCTAGATTATGACCGGAGAAAAGCTATTGTAAACATATTCGGTACTTTTAGTCGGCGGAATAGTAATATATCGATATTTTCAATCGATTACTACTATTTCATTGACATAATCTGTGGTCTATCTTGGCAACATTCAGGTTAAGTTTTAATGGCAGAACCGTGAAACCTGCTAACTTTGCCAATGGTTGCCGAGTTTGCCATAGCCAACTAATGAGGGAAAAAGTCTAATTACATTTTAATAGTAGTTTTTTGTCACGTGTGAATGCCTTTATGCTAAAATTTATTAGTTAAATGGCAACAGCGAATGAGTTGTGGCAACCCAGCTTGCTTATGAGATGTCATTTTCGGCGGTTACTTGTTTTGAGTGTTGGTGGCGTAAAACTTTGTGCTCCGGAACTTTTATAAAAATAAACGAGAAAAGCATTTTCTACATAAGTAATTTTTTGATATTGTGTTAGCATAATAGTCTTTAACTAAATAAAAGCTGATTTACCGTGCTTAAAGCTACTTATAGTTCACAATTGGTGTTGGTAAATTCAACAACCCCAATCACAACGTCCGTGATGGTGACTATGCCATGTTTTGTTGGAGGTTAGGGCTGCCACAACTTTTCTTATGAATATTTTAATAAAATTTTCGTTATAAGTAACTAGTTATAGTATAAGTAGGTTACCCAGAAATATACAATAAAATACACAGTGCATGTACTTTAATGACGGTAACCGACGTGGCGTGCAATTTAAAAAGTTTTTTTTATTATGCGTCAATTTTAATTACCAAATTCACTTACATGAGATTTTTTAAACTTTTATGTTTTTGTGTGTAATAAATAAGTTATAAAGTTACGCAAATACTGTATAGCATTGCATTTTCACAATATTTTCAATATTTTTTTTTAAAATTTCCTTTTCTATTGGAAACATCATTTTTGATCGTGGATTCTTTAGAAGTGCTATATCAAGTACTTCGGCTAACTGATCGGGATCGAAAGGGAAGTGAGTGGGAGTCATCGGGGCGATGACGTCAAAGTTCATGGTAGAACAGAGGTTGAAAAGTTGCCTACCTCTAGTCGAGGTCCTGGTGCTATTCCAGGCAGGATGTTTGGCGTTGAGATCGCCCGCTATGATAACGGAGTCACTCATGCCGAAGAGTTCGGAAAGGTCATTAGCGAGGAGTCGGGGATCCTCTGACTGATGTTGGGGAGGAAGGTAAGCCGACACCATAGTGATCGGCTGGTGACCTGTCAGTGCTAACCGACAAGCCGAAACTTCTAATCGAGAGAGTTCGGGAGGGTCCATAGGTATGCAGTACAGGGACTTCCTATAGTATATGAGGGTGCCGCCTCTGTGACAACGTGACCTGTCGTTGCGAACTAAACGATAGTTTGCAATTTTCGGGTCACGTTGGTGAGGCTTTAAGAACGACTCTTGTATGAGTAAAATGTCTACGTGATGGTCGCGGACCAACGTGGCGATCTCATCACGTTGGCCGTGAATGCCATTGGCATTGAAGAAGCCTAGCTTTAGGGAACGGGGTTTTAGTTTAGTTACTATTCCTCGACTATCCATAAGGGCATTGGGAGTTCATGACGTGGAGGGCTTGCGTGATCTCGGGATACGCAGCATAAATTGATTGAATACGGAACATGTTGCCGCCGGCGGCAACTAGTTCCTGGGCCATCTGTTGGGCACGCGGGGAGAGGAACGTGCTGTAGGTATTAAAGGTCCCGGCGATGACGTTAAACGCATCTAGGGGAGCCTGACCTTCCTCTGAACTGATCCTGCCATAGGGGCCCCGGTAATTTGCCGGATGACCGGACACTTTGCAGAGCACACAACTGGGTGGCTCGGTGCAGAGGGTGCGGTCTTTTGGCCGGGTACAGTCGGCTGTACCGCGATCTCCCAGGCACTTGACGCACCTGGGAGTGGCGTAACAATTGTAGGCCGAATGCCTGTAAAGTTGGCATCTGTGGCACTGGCCAATGATGCCCGACTTACGGGGCTTTTCGATTTTAAGGAATGGCAGGTTACAGACTGCCTTGACCTTAAATATGATGTCCGTTTCCACCGCGCGGCCAACTCTTCAAATTTGATGAAATTTTGCCAGGAATTAGTCGTAATTTGTTACAAAACACACCTCTTTTCCTGAATTTGTTACAAAAAAAACTAAGACGCTACGACCAAAAACAGTTGGCCGCCAGAACCGCCACTTGCCGTAGTGATCGCCCGTGATTACACAGAAACTAAATAATGCAGATAGGCGAATGATACATCAAAAGAAAGGTATTAATTTGTTGTATTTGTTACAAAAATAAAAATCATCAAAACTTAAATATACAAAAAGTTATGCTATATTTAGTTTTCAGGTTAAGTGTAGGTACGTATCTCACCATAAAATCAAATTAATAGAGGCTAATGAGTATGGACAATTAGTTTCTAATTTGTTGCAGCAAATAAACAAGAAAAATACTAGAAAATGGGTTCAATATTTTTTTTACAGTCGATTTTAGTTGGTCGCGCGGACGGCAATATGCCTAAAATACAATGGCGTTTATTGCGTTATTATCAGTAGGTTCAAACTTAGTTCTAGTTACTACTTAGATTAGAACCGCCGTGAGTTTGTTTGAATGAATTATAAACGTAACCCGATGCGATGCGTGCGGCGCATGCGGGGTGGGGTCACGGGGATTCCCCGACTTTAAGGAACGAGAGTGCCAAAACAATTGAACAATCAGTCAATTGAAAGTAGGTGCAAGGTGCGCATTGATTTTTTATAATAAGATTAAGTTCTAGCTCTAAAAACAATATATAGTTTGTGTGTTAGTGATTGTTTTAACGTGTTTCCACGACGAGTGATAATGATAATACACAAAATAAAAATAAAAAAAATATCTGGTTATCAGAATTTAATAAGGAAAAGAAAACAAGAAGAAGAACGTGTTAAAAATACAACTAAAATAAGTAAATATTTTACGGCTCTCCCATCCACATCCAAAGAATCATTAGAGACAGAAACCAATCATTTTATCTATGAAGATCTAATTGTTAATTAATTGAAGGGACACGGCTGGAGACAGATATAAGATCAAGAAAGCGGCTCGTGATATCTAAAAAAAACCAGAAACTGTTAGCAGCGAAAACGCAGAAGACGACCAAGAAAACAACAACACGGAACATAGCGAACCCTTGACATAGAAAAGAGCCAAGCAAACGGTTAACCCCACCAAAAGATGCATCGGTGAAGCTCGACCTGGATCAACATGCCGGGGACGACGTGAAAAGATGCACAAATATCACCCTTCTCTCCACTAGTCCAATGCTTACTTAAGGCTGCATAGTCGGTAGGCTCGTAATCCTTTCCTATCCTATGGGCACGTCTTCCCTACCATTACAGCGCCCCCCGGTCTACTTCTTGATATGCAATGGCCTATGTAGCACCATGAATCATGAGGCTTCAAAGGCTAGTGCAAATCTTGGGGTTCATTCGATTAATCGAGTCTGGTCAAACCACGCTGGGATCGGTGCAATTCATTTCATTTCATTTCATGAAGATCTAATTGTTAATTAATAAGAAAAAGAAGATAAAATCTGATTCAAAAAACGCTTCAGGTACGTGCTTTTTATGTAATTTTCTATACAAATAAATATAACTTTAGTCTGTTTGTAATGTCAAAATTTTCTTTTTTAATTTCATTACAAGCCCTGCTCAGCTTGGGACTAGACGGCGGAGTTTGATTGTTGAGAAATATTCATTTATTTATTTATTTTATCATACATAATTATTCATAGATAGATAAATCAGTTTATTCAGACAGGTAGATAGGTACCTACTCATATGTCTTTGTTTGTCCGTCTTTAATTTAAAGTATTATCTAAGTAGGTATATAAATGGATGGATGGACGCGGTAGCGGTGGCGGGGGTCGCCTGCGTAACGGGGAGGGGGTCGGTCGCGATGGCGGAGGTCACCTGCGGGGTGGGGGCGCGGGACGGAGGAGCAGAGTCCTCAGCCGCTATGATTTTAGTGGCTGGGGCTGAGCTACTCGCCTTATTCTTTATCCTCTTGCTCCCTTTACCCTTTGAGCGGGAGACTAACTCATACGCCTCTGTGTCCGAGGACGAGGGGGGTTTGAGTCAGCCTGGGGAGCAACTGAGGCAGAATCGGTGTGATCTTCCGTGTCTATGGACACCGGAAGATCGGCTACTGGGGCAATAGAGGAGGGGATAGCCGGAGACTCAAGTGCATCGCTGAAAACAGCGATGTTTGAGTTGGCTCTGGCTTTCCTCTCCTTGTTTGCTTTCCATCTCTTTTTAAAAGAGACAGCAAACTCTTTGTCCTCATCGAGTAACTCGAGGAAGGCCACAGCGAGGGCTTGTCTTTCCTCGGGAGACATGGAGTCATCCATGTTGCAGAAAAAAGAAGGAGGGGGGGACCTGCCGGGGTCGCGAGATTGTTCAAGCGAGATACCATGGCCCCGGCACTTGGGCAACTGAAGGAAAACGGGTGGGTTTTAGTCAGTAAAAGTCTGACACGCCCTCCCGCTCCGCCCAAAGCGGGAGAAGTCATTTGATGATTTCCCATCCAGGAAAAAAAAAGACTGTCACCAGGACTGACGAGGGAAGCTCCCAAGGCCAGTGATCTGGGACCTGTCCAACTTTCGCCTAGCCCTGAAGGGGATAGACGGGTGCGTTGGGTCTGCACCCACTCGGCTTCGTTGGCACCGTTAAGGTATCCACCGAGTGACCACGAAACTGTGGATTTGCCCTGAAGGGGCCACAACACAACACAACGTTTTTGACGATTCCGAATAAATCAGAAAAACCACTGTGTTGTAAAACAAGACAGTAACGTTTTGGACTGAATCTGATAAAGAAAAATACAGTTTTTCCGAATTTTGTGACTTAAATAAATTTAAATCACAAAATAGCGGAGAGTAGTCGGAGCGACTACGCAGCGTGCAGCGTGGCGCACGGAGCACTACTGACGGGCGATCGAGCGGCGGGCGGTGGAGGGGATACGCGCAGCGGAGCAGCAGCGTAATGACCTTCCTTGGCGAGCGTCGAGCGTAGAATGCCCTGCCCGTCGCTCGGCCCGACAATCCGCTATTTATATCCCGAGCAGAACATTCACGAACATTCGACATTGTGCCACAGTTCACAAGTGGTGTAGAACCTTCCAGCTACTTCCATTAAACAAGTTTTTACTGTTTAATCCCACTACTCGACAATACCCGTAGATGGCGGTAGCGTCTATGTATAATTTCGTGTAATACTTGCTACTCGATAACAGATGGCGTTAGCGTGTCGTTTCTAGTAGTTTCGAACACTGCCCCATCCTTAGATGGAATTAACTTGAAGTTTCTAGACTTTTCGATCTACGAAACACTGCTCCCTCCGTGATGTTTCTAGACTTTATGATCTATGTAACAATATAAAAGAAAGTTGTGTTGGTTACACTATTTATAACTCAGGAACAGCTGAACCGATTTGGCTGAAAATTGCTGGGAAGGTAGCTTAAACCCAGGAGACGGACATAGGATACTTTTTATACCCGTGTAACGTGACATAAAACGTCAAAGAGAATACAAGTCACTATAAAACGTGGTATGACAAAAATGTTGCCTTCAAAGTACCAGGTGGTCATAACTTGGTCTGAGCTAGGCAGAACGGGCTGGTGTCCGCATCCCTACATCTGAGCGCGTATGGTATGAGCCTTAGAGTAATAATGCTATTCTAAGGTATGAGCTATTATTAAACAGAAGTGTCAGCTAGCAAACGCTTTCTTTATCTTTAAAAAACCATAACTGGGTAGGAGCTCCCATAACCTGAGGGGTAATTGCGTAACTTACTATCATTAGGAATCACTTACATTTTGACAGTTCAACAATATTTATTACGTTATTTACTTTGCTAAAACGACAATTTTTTAGAACATATGACGCAATGCATTAAAAATAATCTTCAAAATTATTCAGATTCTGGTTGAAGGTGCGTAAGGCAATTAGGATGCTGATGTGTCAGCTAGATAACGCTATATGCCTTTGAAGTACCAGTTTGTCATAACTGGGAAGGAGCTTGCTAAACATAGGAGTGTTATCTAGAAATCGCTTTATGCCTTCGAATCAACAGGTTGTCATAACTCGGTAAGAGCTCACCTCATCTGATTGCCAGGGTCGCGAGATTTGTTCGAAACAGTTACCGTGGTCCTGGCATTATAGCAACTGAAGGAACACGGGTAGGTAGTCCACCAACAAAAAATAAAATTTCATATAGAAAACGCTTTATGCCTTCGAACTGCCAGGTAGTCATAACTCTGTAGGAGGTCGCCTAACCTCACCCTACTTGCACAACACACTATTAATCAGAATCCGAATTATTTAGAAGGTTATTTATTGCTCATCAGCGCCGACTCAAAATGACTGAAAGGTGTATTATTTTTTGTATTTAAGTTTTTTCGGCGGTTTTATTATTTGTTAAAAAGCTTCTTTCTGAACTGTATAGAACAATAGCATGGCAATCTCATATCATAGGACTCAGGTAGGTTCTCTGCGGGGCCCTACAAACCACGCAGTATGGTTGCACATGTCATAACTAGTAGTATAAAACTGTATAAACATATACTAGCTTTTGCCCGCGGCTTCGCCCGCATGGATGTCAGGAGTTTTCTCAAGGGGACGTACTACCGGCATAAGAAAATATCCTATGTCCAAATCTGTTCAACCGTGAGAATATAACAGACAGAGCAAATGCTCTAACATCATACAAATGTATATGAGGTTTTGCCCTCGACCTCGTCTGCACGGACTTAACAATTGATAAATGATGTGTCAAATGTATGTCGATGATATGTAAATTTTGGGCATTCGATACCCTTCCCGTCGCATCGAAATGCCTGCCAGTTTTCGTTCATTTTTCGTTGCTGCTCCACTCCTTTTGATTGTAGCGTCATATTTTATAGTCTATAGCCTTCCTCAATAAATGAGCTACCCAACACAAAAAGATTTTTTCAATTCGGACCAGTAGTTCCTGAGATTGCCACGTTCAACCAAATAAACAAACTCTTCAGCTTTATAATCTTTATATATTTATCTATATACTAGCTTTTGCCAGCGGCTTCGCCCGCGTGGAGGTCGGAAAATATCCCGCGGGAACGTACTACCGGGATAAAAAGTAGCCTATGTGTTAATCCAGATTATAAACTAACTGTGTTCCAAATTTCATCCAAATCCGTTCAGTAGTTTTTGCGTGAAAGGGTAACAAACATACACATACACATACATCCATCCTCACAAACTTTCGCATTTATAATATTAGTAGGATATAAAATAAAGTTGTGTTAGTTACACTATTTATAAATCAAGAACGGCTAAACCGATTTGGCTGAAAATTGGTGGGGAGGTAGCTTAAAACCAGGAGACGGACATAGGATACTTTTTTTTTATCCCGTTCGACAATAAAGTGGAATGATTTGATGTTTGTTTATATTGAATAGGCTCCGAAACTACTGGTCCGAATTGAAAAATTCTTTTTGGGTTGGGTAGCCTATTTATTGAGGAAGGCTAAAGGTTATATAACATCACGCAACAGTCAAAAGGAGCGTAGCAGCAACGAAAAATGGACAAAAACTGGCAGGCTATTCCATGCGACGGGAAGGGTTACGAGAGCAAAAATTTGACGCGGACGAAGTCGCGGACAGAAGGTAGTATATTATATATATAATTCTACTGTACGTTTGTATGTCACTGAACTCCTCCTACACGGCTGGACCGATTTAAATGATTTTTCAACCGACGAAAAAAAACGGAGGAGGTTATCAATTCGACGCGTATATATATATATTTTTTTTTATGTATGACCACGCATAACTTTTTACATAGTGGTCCGATTGTGACAATTCTTCTTCTATTGGAAAGGGTATACTCCCAAGGTGGTCCCATATTAATTTGGTAAACAAAATCGAACCCTAAGGGTCGGAAAACAGGGGATGATTGATTGTTCACTCACTGATTGTAATGTATAAACACGCATAACTTTATACAGAGTAGTCCGATTTTGATAATTCTTTTTGTGTTGGATAGTGTATATCTGGCCAAGTATTATTAGTACATTAAAGCCACAAAAAATATAAAATAAAAACTTTTTAACAAAAAATTAAACCGCCGAAAAACTGAAAAGCATAAAATAATACTTAAACCTTAAAATTTTGAGTCGGCGCTGAAAAATCAATGAACAAGGATCACTCAAAGCGCCGACTCATAATTTTAAAGTTTAAGTATTATTTTATGCTTTTCAGTTTTTCGGCGGTTTAATTTTTTGTTAAAAAGTTTTTATTTTGTATGCGTTTGGGTGGCACCCTGGATGGTTTAGATTCACAATTGGACCCGGTAGGTGGCGCTCCTATCGAGTTCTAGGAAACCGCACAACGTCTGTACGGTCAGCTAGTATTAGTATAGATTTAGATTTGATTACCATAAAAATGTTACAGTGCGTCAACCTTAAAAAATAGACAATGCTAACACATTTTTTTTGACAACTTTTTTAAGAGGAGAAATTCTGTCGTACATTATTGTTGTTGCGTTACTTTGACCGTTTATGCAGCGCACGCAAAGGAAGCTCTCAAAAGGAATATTTTTTCAGCGTTTTTGCAACACTTCTTATTGGGGTAGTGGCTGATCTTTGCGTTAAGCCTCCTACAAACCGGCGCGACGCGGCAGCGCGACGCGACACTCGTAGAACAATTTTTATGTGAACTTCATGGAAATTGTTCTACAAGAATCGCGTCGCGCTGTCGCGTCGCGCCGGTCTGAATAAACCTTTATGCTCGTGAACGGGTGCTGCTTGTGGTGACTGGTCGTCTTGCTGACCTTGATATTGGTATTGTTGTTAATTACCTACCTGTTTATTTGTTTTTACGCCGATGGTCCTAGTTTATCATTTTGAGGCCTCGAGTTGTAACTCGGGTCGTAACAGCTATGTGAACGTGATTCAGCATTGCATATGTAAGCTGTCACGCCCTTATGCCAGGAGGCTTTTATTTTGGTACCTTTATTTACATGATAAAAATATTTTTTGCTTTTGCTTGAGTATAGATTTCATTTTATTTCCTGGATTATTGGGTTGGCTAGCTGACAGATGGCAAATCATTTAATTTAATGTTTTGTGTCTCATAATGTTACCTCCTTACAATTGTATAGAATCAAGTTCTTCTAACTTAACAGACAGCTGTGCTGCTGGGGAGTTTGTTCCGCCACTTCTTCTTCCCAGCTAAAGCACTAGGAAGTGTCGAAGGGCGGGCGCTTTGGGGGGACTGTCTTTTGTAACTTTGACGTTCAAAAAGTGCTGACTCTCAGCCTAGTTTGAATAAATGACTTTTGATTTTGATTTTGATTTTGATGCTCCGCTTCTATTGCTCGTAGCATTATATGTATAGCGTTCCTCGATAAATTGGCAACCAAACACTAAAAGATTTTTTCAATTCGAAACAGTAGTTTCTGAGTTCAACCAAACAAACAAGCTCTTCAGCCTTATAGCCTTCAGGCTTCGCCCGCGTGGGTGTCGGAATTTTTATTGCGTTCGTTTCCATCGTTCCTGAGGATACCGCGTTCAACCAAACAAATAAAATCTCCAGCTTTATATTTATCAAAATTGCCTTAATAATTGAAGTATACATCAAATTACATAACTTCGTGGCATCTGGTCAATATTCTTTTATTATATTATATATCTATTATTCTACACAACAACGGCACTAGAACATTTACCGAGCAACTGACTTCTCAGCGTAGTTTGTAATACTCTGTGAACTGACTTGATAACGCCAATACAATTCCTTTTAAGTATAACTTACCAAGTTACCAACTTCAATTTACGTCTAACATAGAATCTACCACCACTTGAACTAATTAAGTACAGACCATCACACATTTTGGGTTATTAGGTATTAATCATTTATTTCAGAACATAATACATTCCATATAATTGTTAGTAAAACATATTAGGTCAATTCATTCAAACTTGCCCACATGTTTTTAATTATTTTATTGAAATGAATAAGAACGGAAACTTAATAAACACTAATTCTATAAGTACTCTCCGCCTCTAGGGTCCAGCGCTCCTCAAGCTTCTGTACAGCTCTATACCTGCCTGCGGTATTACCTTGCCCGATCTCGTTGGCCAAACATTCTTCTAGCTCCTTCCAGCGCTGGAATGTGTTACCACGAAGAGCGCTCTTTAAAATGGCAAAGCAACCGTAATCGCAAAGCGAAAGATCGGGCGAGTAGGGGGGGCAATCCCTCTACTAAGGAAAAACTCCTTGATTTTATGCGATTTATGTGGCCTGGCATTATCGTGCAGGATCATTACTCTTTTAAAATTATTTCCAGAAAACCAGGAGTCTATATTCTTATTTAGGAAGTCACTGTAGTAGTCTGCAGTCACCGTCTTGCCAGCTGGTAACAGCTCCCAAAAACCGATCCCGTGCCAATCTAAGGCCAGAACAAGCATGCGCTTAGGGCCCCGAGTGTCATGAACAGCCAAACTTGGTTCAGGCTCATTTTTGGATAGCCAGTACTTGGAGTGCGTACGATCCTTAGGTGTCCTCAAAAACACCCAATTCTCATCCAAAGCTAAAGTCTGCTGAAGTAGCCGTGGATGTTTCTTCAGTAGCTGTAGATTTTGATTTGATGCTGCAATTCTAGCTGCTTTGTTTTCTGGGGTCAAGTCACGAGGAACAAATATACCGAGCCTCTTGGTCAATTTCAAATCATCAGTTAAAATTCGATGAATAGTAGACTGAGGAATGTCCAACCATTCGGCAAGCTCCATCTCCGACCAGTCTCTTTTATCCTCAAGTGCCAGCCTCACAGCTTCAACACGTTGATCGCGATCAGGGTAAAAATGGTGAGCCCCCCTCTGCCTTCGCTAATGTCCCACTGATTTTCTTGAAAACGCTTCACCCAAAATTTTACAGCAGAAAGAGAGTAAGCAGTCTTGCCAAGACTTTGCTGCAATAATCGATGGATTTCAGAAGCGGAAGACCCACCGAGTACGTGAATTTTAATAAATCCCCGCTGTTCAGTGTCGGTCACAGACGATTTGCCTCTTTGCCGATCCATGACTAAATGACGCGATAAGTTTTGTTTAGCTATCAAACGTCCGAACACGTCGTAACTTATTAACGCACTAATAAATGCTTGGACTCTAGTACAAGCAGCGACAAAAATATTTTTCAGTAGTCAAGTTTGAATGAATTGACCTTATACTTAAAACTATAACTCCTAACACAGATTGTTATGTAGTGAAACCGTTTGAAGACAAATGTAACGAAGCAATTTAATAAGAAATTATTCGTAATTTAGGTCAATTAAAAAATATTAATAAGAACTATAATTATTTATATCAGCCTCTATATAAAGTAATATAGGGTGTCTCAGTAAGAGTGCACTTTTTCATTTTAAAATAAAAACAAGTATTTTATGACAGAGTTGTGATATTTTTATTGTATTGTAAAGAACACATGTTCCGTTTAAGTATGGAATAAAATATCCGGTAAATGACCCCCACGGCTCCGATGACAGGCCATTACTCTATTCATGAAATTTTCCATGACTTTTGCACAGAGATGTGGCTGTATCTCACCGATGACGAGTTGGATTTCCGATTTGAGCTCAGCACGCGTAGCATGACCACCGTAGAAATGGGTTTTGTCGACGGACGAATAGACAAAGTAACGTTTCGGGTACACAGTACGACGGCAGCAGAGTAAATAATTTTTTGTTTTGCCTTGTGTCGCAGGTTCGCTAAGTTAAGCTGCACTTCGCAAGGTCAGCCTTTGAATGGGTGACCATTTAGTTTTTGTTTTGCCTTGTGTCGCAGGTTTGCTAGGTTAAGCTACACTTCTCAAGGTCAGCCTTTGGATGAGTAACCATTTAGTTAATGAGTGGCGTTTTGTCGCAGGTTCGCTAGGTTAAGCTGCACTTCGGAAGGTCAGCCTTTGGATGGGTGACCATTTAGTTTTTTTTGACACTGACTGTATACCAATAGTTCACGCAGTCGAAAGTTATGAGGTAACAAACATAAAAAAATGCAGTCGAATTGAGAAACTCCTCCTTTTTTTGAAGTCGGTTAAAAAATAATTCTGAGTCGAATCATGTCGAAGAGTAAATTTTATAAAAGTGCAGTTGACTCTTTCTACTTTGCTGCCGTCGTACTGTGTACCCAAAACGTTACTTTGTATATTCGTCCGTCGACAAAACCCCTTTCTACGGTGGTCATGCTACGCGTGCAGCAGGAATTGTTTCGGGTTTATTCGCAGAAACCCAAGATTTCACAAAATTCCAAAGAAAAAAATCGTACGGCGTTAAATCGCACGATCTTGGTGGCCAGTTGACATCAGAATTTTGTGAGATAATGTGTTCTGGAAATCGTTGCTGCAATAAGTTGATTGTTTCATGCGCGGTGTGGCAGGTTGCGCCGTCCTGCTGAAACCACATGTTGTCCAGATTCATGCCGTCCAGTTGAGGCCACAAAAAGTCCGTTATCATATTCCTAACTTTCTTTATTTGTAACTTTCCCCATTTTTGTAATGAGTTTTCACAATTATAACGCGTTGTTCTTTCGAAAAGCGCTCCATTTTTAATAATCGGAATAAACAGAGGTAAAATTTCAGAATTGCCACTTGCATGAAAAAAAATATACCAATTTTAAAAGTGCAAATTTTCAGGCCATTAAACTTGGCACCTATTTAGATCTCACTTCTTTTGTCGTTGAAGTCAACAACCAAGGCATATACCATAATATTGAACTTGGCCCTCATTTCATATTTATGTTTTTGATGGTTGTTATTTAGTCGAGCGGTTTGATAATCTGTCGGCTCGATTAAACTATTTAGTTTTAGTATATATTAGTCGAAAAGATGACAGTCCTAACGTAGTGGCACCAATGATCGACACTTTAAGGAGATAGTGGGCTTCATTATAAAATTAAAGACCAATTAGTCATCTTTACACCAAAAGTAACGATTGAGTATGGTAAGGTATATTCTTGAGATAAGAATATCTACATAAAATAATAATGAATACCTTCATAATGAGCAATATGGCTTTACGAAAGGTCGTTCAACTACAGATGCGGGTGTTACTCTCTTGAAACACATTTTTAACGCATGGGAGAACTCGCAAAATGCTATCGGAGTATTCTGTGATCTCTCCAAAGCCTTTGATTGCGTGCACCATGACACGCTTTTGCGTAAACTACGTCATTACGGTGTCCATAACGAAGCTTTAAACGTAATAAATTCTTATTTACATAATAGGTTCCAATGTGTAGATATTAATGGTGTAAAATCTACCGGGCTAACGGTTCAGTTAGGTGTGCCTCAAGGCTCTATACTCGGCCCATTCTTGTTCTTAGTGTATATCAATGACTTACCATTCTTTTTAAAGGGTATTTGTGACGTTGTACTGTTTGCAGATGATACTTCTCTTATTTTTAAAGTAGATAGGAACAGACAAGATTTTGAAGACGTAAACAGTGCACTCTCAATGGTTACGGATTGGTTTACGGCAAATAACTTAGTTCTCAATGCCAAGAAAACGAAATGTGTAAAGTTCGCCTTACCGAATGTTAGAAATCTAGGTCCCGAAATCGTCTTAAATAAAGAGGTTCTTAAAACTGTAGACTCGACAGTTTTCCTGGGCATAGCAGTGGATGGCAAACTACAGTGGGGCCCACATATTTCAAGTCTAGCGGGGAGGCTCAGTTCAGCCGCCTACGCCGTCAAAAAAGTAAGACAATATACTGACGTTGATACAGCTCGGTTAGTCTATTTTAGTTATTTTCACAGCATTATGTCTTACGGTATTCTACTGTGGGGCAAAGCCGCTGATATTCAAAATATTTTTGTCCTTCAGAAACGAGCTGTTCGAGCAATTTACCAGCTAGGTGCCAGAGTTTCTCTAAGGGACTTTTTTAAAGATATTGGTATTCTTACGGTAGCATCACAATTCATCTTCGCCAACATCTTATATATTAGGCAAAATTTACACTTACACGCTAAAAACAGTGATTTTCACACTGTTAACACTAGAAATAAGGACAAACTACGTGTTCCCTTTCACCGGCTTCATAAGGTGCATAACTCATTTGTTGGGCTTGGTATAACATTTTACAACAAGCTACCACCTTATTTACTAGAATTACCTTTTAATGCGTTTAAAGCTCAAGTAAAATCCAACCTTTGTCTAAAGGCATATTATTCCATCAACGACTATTTAAATGACAAAACTAGTTGGTCGCTGTGATTAACTCAAGACAATGTTTGTGTTCTTTCTCCAGTACTAGCGTACCTAGTGATAGGTTATATAGCTGTAATATAATTTTTATTATATATTTTTTTTACTGTGTTAGTCATTTTTTTTGTGTATTTATTGGTTTTGACATGTTCTATGCTTTGACATATTATAATGATTAGTATTGCATAAAATGATTAGCTAGCGACCTCGACAAGTTGTCATTCAATTCTTGCCTGAGCAACCGGCAGCAAGTTCGTCATGCTCCCTTAGATGTCAATGCTTGCGGTAGCGTCAGGGGTCGGGTTACCCCCTTCCCTCAAATAAGGCGAGGGGGGTAATGGCTGATCTTTGCGTTATGCTCGTGAACGGGTGCTGCTTGTGGTGACTGGTCGTCTTGCTGACCTTGATGTTGGTATTGTTGTTAATTACCTACCTGTTTATTTGTTTTTACGCCGATGGTCCTAGTATATCATTTTGAGGCCTCGAGTTGTAACTCGGGTCGTAACAGCTATGTGAACGTGATTCAGCATTGCATATGTAAGCTGTCACGCCCTTATGCCAGGAGGCTTTTATTTTGGTACCTTTATTTACATGATAAAAATATTTTTTGCTTTTGCTTGAGTATAGATTTCATTTTATTTCCTGGATTATTGGGTTGGCTAGCTGACAGATGGCAAATCATTTAATTTAATGTTTTGTGTCTCATAATGTTACCTCCTTACAATTGTATAGAATCAAGTTCTTCTAACTTAACAGACAGCTGTGCTGCTGGGGAGTTTGTTCCGCCACTTCTTCTTCCCAGCTAAAGCACTAGGAAGTGTCGAAGGGCGGGCGTTTTGGGGGGACTGTCTTTTGTAACTTTGACGTTCAAAAAGTGCTGACTCTCAGCCTAGTTTGAATAAATGACTTTTGATTTTGATTTTGATTTTGAATAGGATGTATTATTTTTATTAACTATACACGGACTAGAAAAAAAAAACAAAAAAGGAAAAAGTGTATAAATCTCCAATCTTCGACACCGAATCTCCAGTAATCAACACCCATTCATCGACAGTTACCAGTTACCGACACCCAGTTATCGACTGTTACCTATAATGTGTACCTGTCAAATCACCAACCCCTTAGTGGGTCATTAAAATAAAATTAACTGTTTAATAAGTATTCATTTATTGTCCACAGTACAATGTCCTTATTTTTCTTTCTATAATCATACAAATACACACAAACACACTTTTGTAACTAGATTAAAAAAGGTCAATATAAGTAACAATAGTACATTATGGTACAAGTGTGTAATGTTGGTGATTACCGCTGAGGCGCCATTGAGACCCGAGCCGTCAGGTGAGGGTCTTAAGAGAGCCGAGGACGGTAATCATCAATACACACGTGTATCATACGACGTTTTTCAACACACTTGCGAGGAAAAAACAAATATGTATTGCATAAATCGTTTAATTATTAAAACAATTGGTGAATGTACAATTTTCAAAACGATATTGGATTGTTTTTGATGGCAATTTCACAGTTTGTGTTACATTGGTACTTGCCACTTCTTTAGTACCTTCATTTACTTCTTGTGTAAATGTCGGCGACAAAGGTAAATCATACAAATTACTGGAAGGAGAGGGCACCAAATAACTCACGCTAGTAGATGTACATGGTTGTGGTTCGGGGCAAAACTTTTTTGCCTTTGGCTCCAAATTAATGGCTTGCGTTATTTTGTCATTGATTTTTGCTTTGTTATGAATTGAGTCTTCTATGTACGATTCAGCGATTGCGTCAGAACGCCATCCACCATGTCGCTTCAAAGTTAGTATATCAGCCCCCGAATCAGCCAACATTGTAGCCGACGTTCTTCTAAAACTGTGTCCAGTGTAAAAATCGGCCTCAGGCAAACCTAAATACTTCGCTATTTCTCTTGGCATATTACCAAATTTGTTAATACCGATTGTTTGTGCAGTACATTTTCCTTTCTGAAAGTTTTGGAAAAAGCGGTCATTCTTTGTTTTTGTTGAACGGAGATCTTGGTATTTTTTCACTATTTCACGAAACGTTCCTTGGATTGTAAAAGATCGTGGAATCTTGGTTTTAGTCTGGGTAATTTTGACAAGAAGCATATCTCCGTGGATTTCTACATCTTTTGTTGTAATATTGTACAGCTCTTGTCGTCTACAAGCACCGAATATTAAGGCAACCTGCAAAGAAATCAATTAATTAGTTCTAAGAAATTATGCTAAAGTTACACACTTGTATATTGTAGATTCGTTTCGATTAAAAATATGAAACGTACCTTTGTTGCTAGATACTGACTATCCGGAGCCTCATTCAAAAACTTTTCAACGTCGGCTGGTGACAAAACTTTAGATTTCCGACCAATATATCCATCCGAGCGTCTCTTCAAAAATGCCATCAGGTTACAGTACGTTTTGATATCAACACCATGTTTGAGCTTAACCATGCTTCTTAACATGGAATAGATGCACCACAGGGAGCTAGGTTTGTATGTATTGGCGAGTTCAGAGAAATACGCCAAAAACACATTTTCAGAAAATGACTGGGTTTTTTTGTTGCTCTTCCATTGCAGGAAACTATCGTAAGCAGCTAAATACTTTTCTCTAGATTTTGCAGGTATTAGGCTTTCGTTTGCATTTTGTGCTGCATTTAGTATTTCTGGCGGGGTTAAATCAATCAATTGTTCATCTTCTGTACTAAAACCTGACATTTTTATAATTATTTACCACACAGCAACAAATGCGATACAAACAAAATATGAAAATTAGGGGAAAATTGGGAAATGGCGCGCAATTTTTTTTTTTTGCACGCGCCAAATGTAAGTTGATTGATTACAGCCATACAGCCTACTTCAAAATGATAATTTTTGTGATAAAATGCAAATATTTTATAAGAAATTATTGTGAATTATAAATAATTTGATAATAATAAATGTTTTTTCGTCTTAATTAGGGACACATTTATTTATTTCAAAAATGTAAATAGATTTTTCAACACACTTGCTCGTAAAGTGAGCCTTATTATATCGTTCTTAGGGCCATAAACCGAACTATAACATACACGTGCATAATAATATTACACACTAGTGCATAATAGAATGATCCCTACAAAGTTAAGTTAGTACCTAACTGCAAATTATATGCGAGTAAACAAAGCATTTTCAATTTAACCGGGTAATACAGTTTTTTTTTTTTTGTAACAACAAAGAGGTTTTATGCCACCGAAAATCTATTTACATTTTTGAAATAAATAAATGTGTCCCTAATTAAGACGAAAAAACATTTATTATTATCAAATTATTTATAATTCACAATAATTTCTTATAAAATATTTGCATTTTATCACAAAAATTAACATTTTGAAGTAGGCTGTATGGCTGTAATCAATCAACTTACATTTGGCGCGTGCAAAAAAAAAAAAAATTGCGCGCCATTTCCCAATTTTCCCCTAATTTTCATATTTTGTTTGTATCGCATTTGTTGCTGTGTGGTAAATAATTATAAAAATGTCAGGTTTTAGTACAGAAGATGAACAATTGATTGATTTAACCCCGCCAGAAATACTAAATGCAGCACAAAATGCAAACGAAAGCCTAATACCTGCAAAATCTAGAGAAAAGTATTTAGCTGCTTACGATAGTTTCCTGCAATGGAAGAGCAACAAAAAAACCCAGTCATTTTCTGAAAATGTGTTTTTGGCGTATTTCTCTGAACTCGCCAATACATACAAACCTAGCTCCCTGTGGTGCATCTATTCCATGTTAAGAAGCATGGTTAAGCTCATGGTGTTGATATCAAAACGTACTGTAACCTGATGGCATTTTTGAAGAGACGCTCGGATGGATATATTGGTCGGAAATCTAAAGTTTTGTCACCAGCCGACGTTGAAAAGTTTTTAAATGAGGCTCCGGATAGTCAGTATCTAGCAACAAAGGTACGTTTCATATTTTTAATCGAAACGAATCTACAATATACAAGTGTGTAACTTTAGCATAATTTCTTAGAACTAATTAATTGATTTCTTTGCAGGTTGCCTTAATATTCGGTGTTACTGGTGCTTGTAGACGACAAGAGCTGTACAATATTACAACAAAAGATGTAGAAATCCACGGAGATATGCTTCTTGTCAAAATTACCCAGACTAAAACCAAGATTCCACGATCTTTTACAATCCAATGAACGTTTCGTGAAATAGTGAAAAAATACCAAGATCTCCGTTCAACAAAAACAAAGAATGACCGCTTTTTCCAAAACTTTCAGAAAGGAAAATGTACTGCACAAACAATCGGTAGTAACAAATTTGGTAATATGCCAAGAGAAATAGCGAAGTATTTAGGTTTGCCTGAGGCCGATTTTTACACTGGACACAGTTTTAGAAGAACGTCGGCTACAATGTTGGCTGATTCGGGGGCTGATATACTAACTTTGAAGCGACATGGTGGATGGCGTTCTGACGCAATCGCTGAATCGTACATAGAAGACTCAATTCATAACAAAGCAAAAATCAATGACAAAATAACGCAAGCCATTAATTTGGAGCCAAAGGCAAAAAAGTTTTGCCCCGAACCACAACCATGTACATCTACTAGCGTGAGTTATTTGGTGCCCTCTCCTTCCAGTAATTTGTATGATTTACCTTTGTCGCCGACATTTACACAAGAAGTAAATGAAGGTACTAAAGAAGTGGCAAGTACCAATGTAACACAAACTGTGAAATTGCCATCAAAAACAATCCAATATCGTTTTGAAAATTGTACATTCACCAATTGTTTTAATAATTAAACGATTTATGCAATACATATTTGTTTTTTCCTCGCAAGTGTGTTGAAAAACGTCGTATGATACACGTGTGTATTGACGATTACCGTCCTCGGCTCTCTTAAGACCCTCACCTGACGGCTCGGGTCTCAATGGCGCCTCAGCGGTAATCACCAACATTACACACTTGTACCATAATGTACTATTCGGTGGCATAAAACCTCTTTGTTGTTACAAAAAAAAAAAAAACTGTATTACCCGGTTAAATTGAAAATGCTCTGTTTACTCGCATATAATTTGCAGTTAGGTACTAACTTAACTTTGTAGGGATCATTCTATTATGCACTAGTGTGTAATATTATTATGCACGTGTATGTTATAGTTCGGTTTATGGCCCTAAGAACGATATAATAAGGCTCACTTTACGAGCAAGTGTGTTGAAAACATTATTACATACAAACATACCTATTGCCTATTCTTCGGGAACACTCACAGCGATAGTTGAAGGAATTCGTTCATAATTAAATATGACCATTGGAGGGGCTAGGTCTCCAGCTGCATTTCCAGGACAGTAAGATTGTCCTTTTCATCACCGCAGCTGTTGTATGGGTGTTTATCTCCTTTTTTGGCGAGTACACGACCAGGATTAGGTGACAAGAAGAATGCGGTCTCGTCTGTGTTGAATATTCTGTGTGGGTCGTTGAAAATAGTTTAATTTTCATCCAAATAACTTTCGATCTCAGTAAACCAAGTCCTGATGTTATTTTCAGACACATTACCTCGAGCTCTTGACGAGTTGTCTGGCACTCTTTGTGTCAAGTTTGGATGTCTCTTCATGAACGACTGAAACCAATTCTTGCTGGGCTTATTGTTTGTAAAAGGATTTGGTCTGTTTTAATCAATTATTATTTTTTGCACACTGTCTAGTAGCGAATCTTTTGTCAGTGGAATATGTCTTTCAGATAACGCTAATATCCACTTTTCCAAAATGTCTTCTTCCTCTTTAGTTAAAACTGTGCTCGGCCCCATAGCGCAACCTATTCTTGTTTTACCCGAAATTTTTTGATGGAGTGTAATCCTAGGTAGTCCGAAACGTTTCGCAGCAACTGCAATCTTTTCGCCATGTTTTACAGCTTCTACGGCTTTTTCTAACTGGTCGAGAGTATAATTTTTCTCGGAGCTATCTGTAAGAACCAATCATCGACACATATTATTTCCCAATAATCGTCACTTGTCGATTACTGGTAGCTCGACTTTGATTAGTTTACTTCAAATATCTACCAAATACGCAAAGTAAGAAGAACTATATTCCCTTGTTAAATGAAAACTGTTTCAAAAAATTATTATCGACACGTGTCGATTATTGGAAAAGTCAATTTGTGAAAACTAGTGATCGACACCAACATTTTACTAATATCAAAATAACCTTAAACTTTCATTATAACAAAAATCGATCCTATAGTTCTTATAATAACCAGTGAACAACATAAAATTCAAATAAGTTACAATACATTAGTATAATTAACAAAAAAATGTACTCACTTCCTTAAGGATTTCACTAAGAAATATTGTTATTTTCACCTGTACTGCCGTTTTAATAAAAAAGGGCACAACTAACATTTTTCATGAAATTGAGTTATATATATCACCGGAATCAGGAAAAAAAAAGCCTATATGCCTATTTTTTTTTAATTTTTAGCAAAAAAAAATAACAGAGATACCATAAGCTTAAAGGGCACAACTGCAACATTTTTAAAGTTTTTAACCAGGAAAAGGGCACATTGTGAGATATGCCTTTTATTTCACCTTTATATTTTTAATACAACATTAATTTTTGTTTATGCGAAACCCGAAACACGGGTCTAGTATTTTTGTGTAAAGAATCTATGAAAAAAAATTCAAAACTGTATCATTAATAATCACAAAGTTATAAGCTTGATAAGTTACCTGGTTGTCCACGCAAAAACATATGCAGATCACCACAAACAGCTAGTGTACGTACCATCTCCGTGTAATGGACGTTTGAATACGAGAAAGACATGATAATTTTAAAATCGAAACTAAACAGCGCGGCCCGCGACTTGGAAGCGTAATTAAATATTTTTGGTACAAAATATAACATGGTGTAAAAATTATTGGAATCGATTCAGTTACTGATTCTGAACAAACTATATTCAGGTTTCGCATATACTAAAAATAATCTTGTATATTTAATTGAAAAGGCGTAATTGGCTTACGTCAAATATAAAAGGCTTATGTGGCAATTGTGTTTATTTTTTTTTATACCAACACCCTAGCAATTATTGAAGAAGAAAAGTCACAACTAGCAGTTATGTCTTTACTATTTACCCTATACCTTATTTTTTTATAAATCAAGCGTTTAAAAAAAGGCACACTGGTGGTTATGCCTTTACTACTAAACATCTATGAACGAAGATGAAGTGGTGGGTCAAGGTTATTTACACGTCCCACTGCAGAAACACAAGAAAGTGCACAGTAAGATTGTTTTTATTCATCAAGAAGTATAAAATATAATATATTCTAATATTTTACTGTATGTATACTATTTTAATAATATGTAAAAAGGCACAATTGAATAAAAGTGCCTTTTCAATGTAACATTTTAAAATTTTACATTGAAAAGGCACATTTGGTTGTATATGCCTTTTAACTGTAATATTGCTCCTGTTATGTAATTTTTTATGTTAAGTTGAAAAAAAATAAGCTAATTATTTATTATATGCATTAAAAATAATACAAAATATTGCTATAGTCTTATATGTACTATATAAATACAACTATTTCAATTCACACAATTTCGAAAAACATAGTTTGGTCGTGTTTTTTTAAACATAATTCAAAAAATATTTTAACATCGATTTTCTCAACATTTACAAAATGCTAGTTGTGCCCTTTTTAATAATGACGGCAGTGTAGTCCAGCCGCAATCAGTTGTCACACCGCTATTTTCAAAACAAAACGGCGGATTTCGCTCAAATGTCAATTGGAGCCAGTCAAAAGTGTGCTATCATAGTACAGTTTAGCCATATTAAGAAATCGGATTCCTACTCTTATTTTATTGAATCAAAAAATTTAGTGTCCGTTATTGGTTCTTGTCGGTCATTGGTGCCACTACGTTAAGCCTGTGAAGAGTATGAAGGAAATGACAATTATCATGTTAATAAGCAAAAATAATGAGATCCTAATTTTATGTAAATAAAAATTATTATAAGCAATTTTATAAAAAGGGTCATCATTTTTTTTTATTTAACACGTTGCGGGTAGGGTTGCCAGGTCATAAAACCGAAAAGCCGGACAGACCTGCCAGTTTAGCCGGACATTTGGGTAAAAAGGCCGGACATCTTTAATTGTTTAGTCTTAAAACAAAACTAAACATAACACAGTGTTTTAAGAAGCCCGATTTTCGGACATCCCATTTTTATTGAAAAAGCTGACAGAAATAATCATTTAAATGCAAGATTTCGTATCCCGACTGAGCTACCAAGTCTAGTTTTTGAGTTATAGTTTTTTGAAAATCGTAATTTTTCCATCCGGATAATAAGAAAAAAAATAATTACACTTAAACTAAGCATGATACGAAATAATGATGTTAGGTACATTCATGGCGTATCTTATGCCGAGTATTTTAATCCATAAATGAACCTCGCAACTTTGTTAGATCCAGATTTATACGAGTTTTTTGGTTTTTAGTTTTTCTTTTTTTTTTCTCAAAAATTCCGCCGTTCCGGGAAAAAATATTTATACAGAAATAATTCTATTATATTTACTTACCTAATACACCACATAATTATAACATCCCAAATCCATGGAACTTAGAAGTTGTTCCAATTTAACTATTTTTGTTAGGGTTGTCAAATTTTTATCCGTATTTTGTGGATCAAAATTTTCGTAAAAGTAAAAGCTACGTAGTCATAATGAATATATAAATAATTATCTGAGATTTTGACAACCCTGACGACGTAAAATCCGGATCAAACTTAAAATCGTTGTGGTTTTCAAGTTCCATGGAATTGGGAAGTGAAATTTATGTGGTGTGTTTGAGAAGTTATCAAAATCATTTCAGTATAAATAACTTTACCCGATTTGGTGAAATTTTCGAGAAAATTAAGTAAAACTAAAAACCTAAAAACTTCTATATATCTGGATCTAACAAAGTTACGAGGTTGATTTGTGCACTAAAATACTTGGCATAAGATACTCCATGAATGTACCCACTATCATTATTTCGTATCATGCTTAGTTTAAATGTAATAATTTTTTTTCTAAATATCGTGATAAAAATTGGTCGATTTTCAAAAACCTATAACTCAAAAATTAGACTTGGTAGCTCAATGGGGATATGAAATCTTGCATTCAAATGATTATTGCTGTCGGCTTTTTTAATAAAAATGGAATGTCCGAAAATCAGGCTTCTTAAAACACTGTGCATAAGACTGATGAACACTTTAAAATCTTTGCAACATAAACTAATTAATATATTTGGTTGGCAGACAACTGCCAACTAAAAATTTTAAAAGCTGATTTTCCTTTAAAATTGAGTAATAATAACGCGAGGAGGACAGTGCTAGTTCGCTCACTTGCGCTAGCGATACGAGGTGGGGTGAAAAAAAAAAAGATCATAATATTTTAAAAAGCCTAACAAAAGCCGGACAGGCCGGACACCATCTAATTTAGCCTGACTGTGTCCGGCTTTATCCGGACGCCTGGCAACCCTAGTTGCGGGACGGTACCGACTTTTTCAAATTATGTGATATCAGTAAAATTGGCCATACAAGTTACGACCACTGCTATATCCGTAGCGTCCTAAAGTAATACTAAAGCTATATTGCCCGTCCCTCAGTTCACAAGAGTTTTAAAAGTTTACGGTGGTGTCCGTATTGTAATTTTTATACATCGAAAAATCGACTGCAGTGCGTCCCGCAACGTGTTAAGCCCATCTCTGGTGTTTTTTTTTTTTTACGGAACCATAGATATATTTATTTATTTGTAGACTGAAAAAGCAGCGAACGAAAAGTTAACGTAAAAGAAAAATTGTCTATGATTTGATTGTGATTGTGTGATTGGCGCTATTTTGCGTTTTTATTTTAGATTCCTTATGTAAAACAGTATTTATTGTGTTATGTTTGAAATACTAGTTAATAATAGTATTCGTAAGTGGGCATAAATCATTATAAAAGCTTCTTACAAGGTACGTTTTCAAACATTTAATCATTTAGAAAGCAACTTTCTCCTTTCGCTTCTGTCAATTTTGTCGATATGTTTTATTAGGGACAAAAAGAATCGACCACTGTTTTGTAGCAAAGCAAGTAATACTTACTTCAGTGATACATTTTCAAATAATGTTTCGTTCCATAGTGTATATCAAATTCTTTTCTCCTTACAATCCCATCTAGGGACTCTAACATTAAAATACCGAAGCCTTGATACAAGACGCAGATTGCAGGTACATGGCAGGTACCAATCTAGTATTTTGAAAATAAAAGGTACATAATAGTAATCTGTAGTTATTGTATTTATAAAACGAATACACTTGCAAATTAATGACAAAAATGATTAGGTATTTATTCACATTCATCCAGTACTTAATATGTATACGTTTTATTTACCTACTTAACGTATGCATAATTTTAGTTTTATTATGGATTAAAGAATTTTCTAAAATTAATGTGTGAGTCAAAGTAGTTTTTTCTTTACAATTATCTAATCAATGTTAAATATTATTAACTAAACTGAAAAACAATAAGACTATTTGTCAGATAAGAAGTAGCAATTTAATTAATGAGCAACTGTGATAAATAATACATAAATTTATTTAAAAAAATATTATGTAGGACACACTCCAATGCTCGGTCGATGGCAATATGGTTGCCCCCTGTTACATGGGACTTAAAGATAACTGCCAAAATATGGGTGTACTATTAGTACACCTCTAATCCTTCGGCGATTACAGGAGTGATATTATGTTATCTTATTATTTACTCCAATGTGTAGCACTACTATATAGTACATAATAACACAATATTAAGAAGAACATAATATTTAATAAATAAATAAAGGTTGTGATGTACAAAATAGTTAGGTTTTAAATAACACTACTAGACAGTTGTGACCAAAATTAATTATTTAATTACAAAGTATCAAAAATCATCTTACTTCACTTGAATAACAATCAAACTTTACATGACATTATGACTTCACAGATCATTCAATGGGTTCCTTAACATAAAGCCTGCCAGAAGCTTCATTTGAAGCCTTTAGTGTTAGTTGTCATTGAGGAATTGAATGGCTATGTATTATTACGCAAGTAAATTGAACGAAGCCTCATGTAGTGGATGCAATATGAAAGTGCCCCCCGCCCCGTCAGAGCCGGCCCCTGTGCCTCCGCCACCCACCGATCTTGCTCCGTTACCACCAGACCCATCTCTCCTGCACGGCACCGGCCTTTCTTACTATGATGTAAGTTTCTTTCCAGTCTGTTGATATTATTTTTGTTTTATTGTTTTGGGTTTATAGTATCTTGCCATAGTATGACCCCTTTGACAATAAGTCACTGAGTAACAGTGTTCGGCCACACTTGACCTGTTTTCTGCTACTTAACTATAAGCAACCATGAAGATGTATGTAGACATGACAATAGTTGCATTTAAGAGTTGAATTTGTAATTTTTTTATGGATAAAGCATACTACAGTATGTGTTACTTTTTATCAGAGAATACAAATGACTGAAATGGTCTGGATTGATGTGTCTATTTTTCAGAATGATGATTACTACTCAATGGTAAGGGGAAACAAATTTATGTCAGAAAATACATGCAAACACATTGTAATGAATGGTGGAATCAACTTTGTTGCATCCCAGAAAGTAGATACACCCCAGGTATATTTTCAACTTTTCTTATACAAATTAATGCATATGATCACATATTTGATTGTACAATAACATTTTATAAATCTATTTTAGTTATCAACAGTACTGCCTTCCGGGGTAAAGACAATAGCAGCTCTTCCGTATGTGAACTGTCCAGCTGACAAGTCAGAGGTTGAGTACAGGGATGGCCAGGTAGTCAGTGCCACATTAGAAGCCTTGGTAGACATGCTCCGACCTGGAGCCAGCAAAGCATTCACATTCACATTCCTATTATGTTCACGGTTGTTTGTCAAACCACATGAACTGCTGAACAAGCTCTGCAAACGCTACTTCAAAAGCTATGAAAAAATTGTAAGTATAAAAATAAATACTTATGGTTTAATGGTGATCTATTTAATGTAGTATAGACTCGAAATAGTAAAATGAATTAGTCTCCTTGTATATTATTTGATGTCATAATTATATCTTAATTGTAGGGAAAAACAGAAGTGAAGGATTTAGTAGAAAAAGAACTCAGTGATATGATTTCCCTCGTAAGGGTTTTAAGCCAGTGGACCAGTATGTTTCCATACGATTTTCGTGACGACAGGGTCATGGCTCTTGTCCGCAGTATAACCCAGAGGTAAATTAGGCATTTTTAACAAATTTGTTGTTTTATCAATAAATGTTGTGTGTTGAAAATTGAATCCATCTGCGAATGTTATTAACTAAAAACATTTATATATAGATGTGCAGCAGATCATATGACTTCAATGAGAATGGAAATGTCAACTACATTAGAAAAACTGCTCGATAAACTAACAGCGCTCGAACAATATGAAGAGACTTTAGTAGAACCATCTCAGGTGGTATCCGTGGACCAGTTGACACAGGTATATATGCAAAATGCTATTGTGCTATATGTGCAACATGTTTTACCGACTATTTTCTGTTTGTTTGGATATAAACAAGTCTACAAATTGCTGCTCACAATAAATAAACTTTCCATTATTTTAGAAAACCAAAACATTGTTTAAATTCCTAAACAAACTAGATTATGTAGGAAATTGGTTGACCGGTGTTTTTTGTTGTTTTAGGGTGATATCCTTACACTTGGTTTAACACCAGTTGAATTGGCGAATCAGTTGACCATTGTAGAGCTGCATAGGCTTTCGTTTGTTGGCCCTGAGGAGTTTGTGCAAACATTTGCGCCAACACAGCCATCTCAGTCTACTGCCTCGTCAGGAAAGGCGTCTATCAGCTTACAGCACATAGAAACCAAAAGCACGCGGAATTTGGAAGCATACGCTGACTGGTTTAACAGACTCAGTTATTTAGTAGCAACCGACATACTAAAGGTATACATACGGTTTTGGCCTTTACTCGTGATTGTTTATTAAAAATATTTTCTCATGTATGTTTACTGTTACAGGCTGCTAAAAGCAAATACCGCGCTCGAGTTATTGAACAGTGGGTGATGACAGCCAGAGAATGCTTCAATCTTGGAAACTTCAATTCGCTCATGGCCATTATAAGCGCTCTGAACATGTCGCCAGTGACACGACTTAAAAAGACGGTATGCTGTTTTCTATGAAACGTTATTGTTATTTATGTTTGTAGGTAGAGTTGTAAGATGTATAAAATGACATACTGTTTTAGTGGAGCCGCACATCAGCCGTGTGTGGTCAACAGCTGCGGCAGCTGGAACTTTGTGTTGAACCTAGTGGGAACCACGCCAGGTAAAGACTTCCTTTATGTCACCTATCCTACCATCATTTATATCATGTAGAAATAAAAGGGTATAGCATGCCATTTGGGTGTTTTTGTTTTGATGCATGTGGCAATTCAGTTCAAATGGACATAATTAATTATTCAAGCTCTGGACATAGATCTCCCCGAAATATCAGCACTGGTTAGGCTGATCTTCTCACGTCTAATGGATTCCCACGACCTTCATGACATCATCTCCCGACCTATTTCAAGTAGTGGAATGATCAGCAGTTGGTCCTGACCCTAACTCTGCAACATCGTATGACTGGTGTTTAGCTAACTTCTGCAGCATATTCTAGGAATGGGTTCGGTATAAACTGTGTAGTGTATAATAATATTTTTTCAGATACCGTGCTGCGTTGGCCGCTGCGCCTACCGAGACGGCTGTGCCATTGCTATCTGTTACATGCAGGGATCTTCACTTCGCCAATCAAGGTTCTCCATCAAAGTGAGTTACTTATGGGGTGTTTTTACTACTAACTCTTATATCATAAAACAAACTTCATAAACGGTCGTCGCAAGCTAAAACGAGCAATTCCAGATATTTTTAAACAAATATTTGATTATTTCTTAATTACTTAACAGATTACCGGGTAATCGGGTTAATTTCGAGAAGTGTACGCTGTTGGGCCGCCATGTCAGTACGCAGCTGGCCAGCCGACGGCTCACGAGTGAGGAAACTCCTGCGTCATCGCAACCAACCCCCCACCTGTCGGTGTGGCGGTTCCTCAACGATAGACCCACGCTCACTGAGATTGGTAAGAACATTTATTGGTACTTTTGATATTCAATTATTAGGATTAATGGTAATGGTATTACCATTAATCCTAATAATTGAATGTTGCTAACCTGTTCTTTTCTATGAGAACCTACTACCGTTTGTAATGGACAACTGGCTTCATGTTTCTGCCTGACTGATTCCTTAACAATTCAAGAGTGCCTGTAATTGGATTAATAGAATTAATGCTTTGAGCTTGACTTTCGAGGGCCTATCGCGACCTTCAACAGGTCGTGGGTTCGCTCCGCGCCTTCCGGTACGCGCGTTTATGCTACCAGTAAACGGAAATAAAGATAATAGACGATATCAGTCTGCAGAACATGAGTTTAAAGATTGAAAAGCTGTTTGTTATTAAGTAACAATATCATAATTATTGAACGCTATTAATTAGTGTAGGTTTATGAAAAGAATGGAAGAGCGTTTCAGGTTTAGGTTACGCTGGTAATCCTGTTCACATCTTGCTAGTGGAATGACGTAAAGGTTAAATTGTATTCAACTCTTTTCAGCTCTGGAAATCATATCATTCGAGCGTGAGCCACCAGCGGACCATCAGGAAAAGGAGCGCTTTAAGCGCTTACGAGGCGCTAGTTAAATTGGGTACGATACTTCGTATTTGCGGTCGGAATCCCGATACTCTCAACGTTTGATGGGTAAACCACCAGGCAGTTATAATGTGTTCCAATTTTAATCTCATTACTACATCATCGTATAATAACCTCTTTTCTTTGAGGAATAGGTACTTATGTTGTAAGCGTGAACTCACGTTATACTTCATTTTAAAAAGAATAAGCGAACACACACTCACGATCCATGTTTCATGTATGATCTTACTCAATTTGAGTAAAAATCAATGTTACTCAAACATAAATAAACCTTATATGGAGGATTGTTTAGTGAAACTTAAATTAATATTTTGTAGAAGCAGCTCTAAAATTGATGGTATCTAAGAAACAATTAAGTAAAATCACTAAAATGTATGTCGCATATTTACCGTATTTTCAATTCATGGGGTAACCGACCAACGATTGTCATATCAACAAACTGCTCAATAAGTTTCAATAACATTTTATTTTTAAACAATTTGCTAGCACACAAACACTGTGGGAACTTTTAAATATTTTTAGTGTGCATAGAGTATAATGTGATTATGAGAGTTTGCATAAATTGAAAATCGTAATTCATACATAATATCTACGTATATAACGAGCCGTGAAATCGGATAGAAGGAGGTATGATAAAAATGTAACTATGGAATTTACTATTTTGACTTTAAATATGAAATACGTGTGATTTTAAAATTGTTCCCATGACTTAATTGATGTTCATTGATGAGGCCATTTAAATCCAAGTTCCTTACGCATCAGTATTTAGCTACCAGTTAAATCTCGCCATTATGATGAATCTCGTAATGTAAGTACTTAATATTTATTTTAACTTTTGCATTCTGAAAATTGATCTCATTGTGATTGAATTTTTTTTTTTTGTAATTTGTGTTCAAGTGTTAAACGTGTATTCGAATGTGTATATGTGTGACGGATAATATGTATATTATGGTGCAGTATTATGCATTTATTGTGCATACAATATGATTGCACGTGTTCCTTTTTGTCCTTCAATGGATCGAAACCGAAAGTAGCTATTTTTATGGTTTTCTATTTAGATTATTACACTCTACAATTTAGAAGAATAGACATTCAAATGTTTAATATTTTAAATAGGACTAAAGCAAGAAGTTGCGGTGTTTAACTATGCATAAGATGTTTACTTGGCCGTTAATATTTAAATAAATGTCTACTTAATGTCTCGAACCCAAGTTAACTGAATTATATTGTCAGCATGGGGGACAGATAATAATAAATTGACCGTAGTTAAGCGAAAAGGATCCAATCCACACCCAGTTGCTTTTGAAATATCGACTTCTGTAGGTTTATTTTTTGTCAGTGAAATATTAAAATGTGTTTTTTTTTACTTGTAATGATATATTAACATATTCTGTTAGAAATACTAGTTAAAAACCAGAATATTTGGATTGTTTATGCTGAAAAAAAAAGAAGCGCCATACCGGTTCTAAAGTTTAAGTATACTAAACAAAACAGCTATTTTTAGCTAGGTTTTTTGACTGACCCGTAGTATGTATGGTTTGGATCCTTTTTGCTTAACTACGTCCAATTATAATATTTGAAACAAAAAGATTCTTATATGCATCTATGTGTTATGTATGTAGTGACTATGTACCTATTTAAAATCTATGTGTCATATCACATATATATAGCATTAGTATTTACGACGCGATAATCATTCTTTTTTACCTATATTTTTCGTAAGAAAATGTGTTCACGATTATACCTGTATAAGTAACATTTGTACTTAATTCTTTATGTACTTAATACTCATATTTTGTAAGATTGCAAACGATTTCAATAATTTTAATTGTACAAATATAAGTTGCCATGTTAGAGTTAGAGTTAACTTCTAATTAATTTATATTATGGCCTTTTCTCTTCACTTATTGATGTCATTGATCTGTTTCGACCTCATGTTAACCTCATGTGAACTTATTATATTTTTTATCTTTAATACACTGACTGGATCTAGGTTTACGAAATAGGTAACACAAACAAAATCCCCAATTAAGAAAAATATTTGTTTATATTGTAGTTAAATAACTATGCCGAACTTAATTTGTATGTATGTTACTTAATTACATTCCATTGCATTCATTCAACCTAACCTAGTGTTTGGAGGCAATAAAAAAACAGTATTGGCTTTTGCTTTAAATATATTATATGTTCCTACCAGAAAGCGGTTTAATCAATTATATTTGCAATCAGCGGCAAAAATAAGTACAACACAAACTACCTACTTTGGTCTGGTGGTCGCATGCGCTACTGGTGAGCATGAGGTCTGAGGATTGTGTCCCAGTTCGGGCAGTGTTATTGGGTTTCTGTATAGAATTTATCAGTAGCAGCAGTTTTGATTTGTGCCCGTTTGACGGCAATAAGCCTGCCGACCTATTACATGGGACTTAACATAACTAGCAAAATGTGAGTGTACTTTAGGTACACCTCTGCCCAATTCTTAACGGGAACGAGGCGCCATGTGATGATAAAGGTATTCCAGCCACATTTGATGCTGATTGCAAATACAATTCTGCGAATCGTAAACTGCTCCGTTTTATTTTTATTACTATTTTAAAACTCTTATGTTTAATCTCGTCGGCGATTTGATTACAAATACGCTTTATTATATTCTACTATACTGCAATAATGAATCTTATTGCCTTTTAAATCTCTATTTTTTATATTTGGACTGAAATTTAGTAAAATACATTTGCCCTGTGATATGTTATCTATCATACCTGTATTTTACATTCCTTTTATTATATCCAGCGTAACTCACTTAATTATAATCTTCTCATACATATTTTTACTAAATATCTACATGTATGGGCAGGTTATGGTATGGATAATAACTTAATATTAATAGAAAATGTATGTAGTTTTCAAGTTATCTGTTTAAAAATTTACTTGTTACTATCGTAAATTATCTAAATGTCACAAATTCTAAAATTATAAATTAAAATCATAAGATAAAAATATTTAAGGAATAAAATGTCATCATTGTAATAAACAAATATTGTGTTTTTATTATGCCCTTTAAAACTAGATAAATTTACGGAAAAGTCGAGAATAACAGCCTAAAAGTTGAGTGTAGTCTTATTGCTAATTCTATATTATGATCACACTCAATATTACAATGTTGAAACTATTTTCTAATATTGTGAAAAATATTTAGAAAACTGGTTTTAAAACAACTTGAAATATGAATATTATTATTTTAAACAAGGACTAGGACAGTAAGTTTTTATTTATTTTCTATTATTATTCTAATAATTAATTATCAACAATACTATAAAGATTTTAATTTTATAATTGTAGAACCTAAATCACTAGCACCAATTTCACTTAACACGAGAAATTCTCTGTACAATTTTAAATAGTAAAATAACTAATTTCTATGTTATAGCTAATTAATTACACCTCATGGGAGTTCCATCCGGGTTGGTTGGCATTTTGGGTTTGCAAACCTTTTTTCTCCCCTCGGCGCTACTGACCATGGTGCACGTAAATGTAAAGTACCCACAAGATGAGGATTTAGTATAGTACGTATGAGAATATTGTTTGCGAACATTGTTTTCACCGTCAAAGTCACGTGTAACCGATTTAGACACTGAGACATACCTATTGTTGTCGTCAGGTTTGGAATTATACAAAGATCTTAAATTTTTGGGATTCACGTTTCTTGGAAAAGGTGGGTATTTGTATTTCACTCTGCCACTTCCTGGACTAAGTGAGATTGTTTGAGCTTGTGAAGGGGATTCTTTAGAGCCGACCACGTATGTTTTCTCCTTGGACGCCACGGACTTGACACTACCTGTGAACCCGATAGGTATGGTATAACCACCAGTGCCAGGGACGCGCTCTCCGGGTTGGTAAATTCTACTTTCATCAGGGCGTTCCGAATTCCTCTGTGTAATTTCTGCATCATGGTCCGCTAAGGAGCCTAACAAAATATGTTGTGTGTTACCACCTGTTGTTTGTCTCACTTCGACATCTTTTCGTTTTGGGCTGTGAAGAGATTGGTGTGTCGTTTCAGGATCTCTAGTGAATTCATTATAACCTGTATTAATGTAACCTTGTTCGTTGTCAGCAGGATCAGCTCCTTCAGGTCCGTAGCCATCGTCATAGTCTTCTGGTTGGGTATCATCCTTGTCGGGAGGATACTCGTTATAGTCGCCTTCAGTATTATACGATGGTTGGAATGAGCGCCTGCTTTCCACTGGTGGTGAACGCGTGGGTGCCAATAATGGATCATTTGATGTATGATGATCTTCATGTTTGTGATTACCGTATGTATCGTCGCCGGGCTGGACGAGTGGATCCTCTTTGTTTGATTCCGTCGCGACCTCTGTATCGTATGTTCGATCTATCGATAATTCCGTGGTTGAGTGATCTGTCTGGGGCGCGACGGATGAATATTCTATTGTTTCTGAGATGTTATAATTTTCTTCATTAATATTGACATCTACATTTTTATTGTTTTCATCGTTAACGTCAATTTTTTCAAAAGGTAGTCTATTTGGGAAAACTGCATCTTTGTCTAAACTAGATCCTGCCTGGGCTGCTCCGTTGTATGTTATTCCATATTTGAAGGTGCCATGTAGTTGTGATTGTGACATACCAGTTCTACCACTTGATTGAGCCGAAGATACTCCTCCTCCAACAAATGGAGCTTTTTGTGTGTCATGTGATTTATCTCCTTCTTTATAGGGTGTGAATCCTATTTGAGCTTGAGAGGACGTGCTTCCAGGCCCTCGTGCTTGCGCGTCAGCCATGCCTCCTTTGACACTGCCTTGGACTTGCGAGTTAGACGAGTGTAGCACGCCCTCACTCTGCGATCCAGTTAAAACCGATCCAGTCTCTAAGCCGAGTTCAACATTAGCTTGTGATTTGTTATTTTTTCCACTACCTTGGGCTGTGCTAGAAGCACTTTTTTTATTTCCAGTAACTTGGCTGTTGGCGGCTTTATTTTCACCAGTAATTTCAGCTTGAGCCGAAAAAGACCCGCTGCCGGTGTATGTACCATGCACATGGGTTTGAGCTCGACCTTTATCATTGCCACCTTTAGATGATGCAGACGCCACGGTGCCATTAGCAGCTTGGTTCACACTCGCTTGAGCTTCTGAGTCATCTCCATCGGCAATCGAATTGGGATCGACGAAGTTTTGTGGTGGACCTAAACATTAAAATAGTTATTTGAATATATTTATTAATTAAGTTCTTATTAACTACCTACGTTATTTATACACCATAGTCGATATGGCACCATGTTAGATTGTGCATTAAATAGGTTCTATAACATTTCATTGTGGCTACACGATTCAGAACATATTATTTTCATCTAGTAGCAAGTGAGATTTAATATATACCTACCTTATACCTACTTATTATAGAGTATTCTATCATTCTATACTAATTCTATACTAATATTATAATTGGGAAAATGTGTGTGTCTGTTTGTCCGTCTTTCACGGCAAAACGGAGCGACGAATTGACGTGATTTTTTGAATGGAGATAGTTGAAGGGGTGGAGAGTCACATAGGCTACTTTTTTTATTTTTTTGGTGGCTGGGGTGAACTAAGAAAAGCCGTGCTTTTCCCATGGACTGTTCGCGTGTGTCCCGGAATCTTTACATCTATAGCGTATTAAAATAACATTCTGTTCCGAGTTCTCTTCTGTGTTCTAAATCAGGAAAGGGGAACCGTGTTACCCCGAATTTAACGCGAGCGAAGCCGCGGGCAAAAGCTAGTATTTAATAAGTACATTATGTATACGATAGAAAAACTTAAATTTAGTTTTAAATAAGGACACAACTTACAGACATCCTTTGGATGGGTTATACTGAGAGGAGAGAAAATTCAACTGTTGGTAGTCCGTACAAACACAATTTATAATTTACGTTTTCGGACCATGTCAGATGTTAGTATGATTAATGGGTTAGACCCTTGTCCCGATTTCTGATTTAATCATGTAATATATAATTTCCAGAACGAAATTAATTACAGGCCTAGTCATTTCAGTTGGAAATAATAGGTTGAACTAATGAGTTTCTAGTTACACGACTAGAAATAAATAAAACTCACCTATCTGATTACTGCCCGAACCCTGAAATCCAGAACACAATATTAGTATTTAAATAGGGGCCAGGGGTGCTCTTGATATTTTTTGAACATTTGTCTACTGTTGCTGAGCCTAAAGTGACCTCTGGGGCATTTCACGTGAAGCGGACAGGGAAAAAAAAGTGAGGTTCTGAAATTTGTTCATATTAGGTCCAGTTATACTTCTAGTAGATATAAATACGGACACAATTTATTTTTTATATATGATAAGTATTTGTCTAGTTATGGGCTCCCAAAGAATCGTCTAAATACAAATCGCGTAGTTTGAAAATTTATTGTAATTGTTTTCAATACGAAAAAATTCGTAATTTCGATTTAGACGATTCTTTGGGAGCCCATAACTAGACAAATACACATCATATATAAAAAATAAATTGTGTCCGTATTTATATCTACTAGAAGTCTAACTGGACCTAATATGAACAAATTTCAGAACCTCACTTTTTTTCCCTGTCCGCTTCACGTGAAATGCGCCCTCTGTCAATATCACCATATTTTTTTTTTTTTTTTTTTTTCAGGATGGGAAATCATCAAATGACTTCTCCCGCTCTGGGCGGAGCGGGAGGGCGTGTCAGACTTTTACTGACTAAAACCCACCCGTGTTCCATCAGTTGCCCATGTGCCAGGGTCACGGTATCTCTTTCGACCAATCACGCGACCCCGGCAGGCATCGGTCCTAGTAGACCCCTACACTGCTGCTGACATCTCTTTGAGGCGCGCGTGGAACACTGCGCGCCGTCGACCCGAGCCTGGTCCTTACCGGGCGGCGAGCTACCCATTGCTCGCCACCCGCAAGCTCGCGCCTACGGTGGCCGGGAGTCCCCTATTGACTCCCGACGCCCGGGGCGTCTCCTCCTGCGGCGGCTAGGGACGTGAGGGCGCAGAGACTGCCACTCCCTCACGCGCCCCGCCTCCTCCTTCGCGAGCATTACTGCTTCGCAGAAGGAGGTGACGGCTTCCCATTCCCTCTCGCTCCGTACCATGGCTCGCACCAGGGCCGGACGCGAGAGGTCGCCGCCGCCGATCGCCTCCACGAGGACACGGCGGTGCCCCGCCCAGGCAGGGCACACCTCCACCGTATGCTCCACCGTGTCCTCCAGACGATCCTCGCAATGGAAACACCCGGACGTATCCTCCCGCTTTATCCTGAACAGGAACCCACCGAAGCACCCATGCCCGGTGAGAACCTGCGTCAGGCGGAAGGTGAGGACGCCGTGACGCCTCTCTATCCACTCCTCAAAGAGGGGACTTACCGCCGCAATTGTGGCGTGCCCAATCAATATCACCATTAAAACTTCACATATCTTTATGCGGTATCTCAGTAATCGAAATTCGATCATAATTAATTTAAAACTTAATGTATCTCTAATGCATTAAATACCAAACAAACAATTTTGCTTTCTGCTTTCTTTTCTTTTTTCCTTCTCCATATAAACTTTTACAGAGCCAAATTTTATACTCTTCCATTCACGTACTTGTCGTAAAAATTTTGCAATTCTTCTGTACTTACCTATTAATAGTACATTATTGTTGTACCTATATTTTGAACAGGCTAATAATTGAATTAAACTTGCATTATGTTAGGATAGTGTAATAATTAATTTTCTGAGGTTATAATGGGCAGTAGAAAAATAAATGCTTTTTAATAATGTCAACTTACCCCTTGATCAGGACCATATTGTCCACCGGTACCGCCTCCTGTGCCGGGACCACCGCCTGTGCCTGTACCACCAGGCCCATATTGACCGCCGGTTCCACCTCCAGTGCCAGGACCGTATTGCCCGGCAGGCCCACCTCCAGGACCATACTGTCCACCAGTACCGCTTCCAGTGCCTTGACCACCAGGACCATACTGTCCACCAGTACCGCCTCCAGGGCCTTGACCACCAGGACCATACTGTCCACCATTACCACTTCCAGTCCCTTGACCACCAGGACCATACTGTTCACCAGTACTGCCGCCAGGCCCTTGACCTCCAGGACCATACTGTCCGCCAGTACCGCCTCCAGGGCCTTGGCCACCAGGACCATACTGTCCTCCTGTACTGCCATCAGGCCCATGACCACCAGGGCCATACTGTCCACCAGTGCCACCTCCAGGCCCTTGACCACCAGGGCCATACTGTCCACCAGTACCACCTCCAGGCCCTTGACCCCCAGGGCCATACTGTCCACCAGTACCACTTCCAGGCCCTTCACCACCAGGGACATACTGTCCACCAGTACCGCCTCCAGGTCCTTGACCACCAGGACCATACTGTCCACCAGTACCGCTTCCAGTGCCTTGACCACCAGGACCATACTGTCCACCAATGCCGCCTCCAGTGCCTTGACCCCCAGGACCATACTGTCCACCAGTACCGCCTCCAGTGCCTTGACCCCCAGGACCATACTGTCCACCGGTGCCACTCCCTGTTCCGGGACCATATTGCCCGCCGGTACCACCTCCAGTGCTAGGGCCACCCGGACCATATTGTCCACCAGTACCACCTCCAGTGCTAGGGCCACCTGGAACATATTGTCCACCGGTACCACCACCCGTGCCGGTGCCACCAGGTCCGGTCTGATCGCCGGCGCCACTCCCCGTTCCAGGTCCATATTGCCCACCGGTTCCACCCCCAGGCGCCTGGCCTCCGGGACCGTATTGCCCGCCAGTACCACCTCCAGCGCCTGGACCATATTGTCCACCAGTACCGCCTCCAGGCACTGGCCCTCCAGGACCATACTGCCCACCCGTACCAGTCCCTGTTCCTGGACCATATTGCCCGCCGCTGCCACCACCAGGAACATACTGTCCACCGGTGCCACTTCCTGTCCCTGGTCCATATTGCCCACCGGTACCACCACCTGTGCCGGTACCACCAGGCCCATATTGTCCACCGACACCACTGCCTGTGCCGGTACCACCAGGCCCATATTGCCCACCGGTACTACCACCCGTGCCGGGACCACCAGGCCCATATTGACCACCGGTACCCCCTCCACTGCCAGGCCCATATTGCCCGCCTGGACCATACTGCCCCCCAGTACCGCCTCCAGTACTCGGACCACCCGCTGTGCCGGTACCACCAGGGCCGTATTGCCCGCCGGATCCACCTCCAGTTCCACCTCCCGTGCCAGGACCATATTGTCCGCCTATTCCTCCTCCAGTACCTTGACTACCAGGACCATACTGTCCGCCAGTGCCACTCCCAATTCCCGGCACATATTGCCCACCAGTACCGCCTCCAGTGCCAGGACCATATTGTCCACCCGTACCACCACCCATGCCGGGACCAGCTCCTGCGCCGGTACCACCAGGGCCGTATTGACCACCAATTCCACCTCCAGTTCCAGGACCATAATGTCCAGTGGTGCCACTTCCCATGCCCGGACCGTATTGCCCGCCAGTACCTTGACCACCAGGACCATATTGTCCACCGGTACCAACTCCCGTGCCGGGACCGCCGCCCGTGCCTGTACCACCAGGTCCATATTGACCACCGGTACCAGGCCCTCCAGGACCATATTGCCCACCGGTTCCACCTCCAGTGCCAGGACCGTATTGGCCGGCAGGCCCATCTCCAGTGCCGTAACCACCAGGACCATACAGCCCACCGGTACCACCACCTGTGCCAGGACGATATTGTCCACCGGTACCTCCACCAGGGCCATATTGCCCACCAGCAGTACCTCCTGTGCCAGGACCATATTGCCCGCCGATGCCACCTCCAGAACCTGGTCCATATTGCCCACCAGTACCGCCTCCAGAGCCTGGACCATACTGTCCTGCATTACCACCTCCTGTGCCCGGACCATACTGTCCACCAGTACCACCTCCAGTGCCAGCGCCTCCTGGCCCAAATTGTCCACCGGTACCGCTTCCGCTTCCAGGACCACCCGGAATATATTGGCCTCCAGGGCCGTATTGTCCGCTAGGCACTTGTCCTCCTCCGGTACCTGAACCTTGGGTCCCTGTCGAACCTGGCCCACTAGTTCCTTGTACTACACCACAGCAATAATAATTAACTCCATCAGCACCTACAATTGGCCCTGGTAATAATGGCCAGTTACCACCAGGATGTTGCCCTGTTTGGCCTGGATAGCCGCTCTGGGTGCCAGTCGGATATATTCCAGTATTACCCGGTCTGCCGATTTGATTTGGACCATAACTTCCAACTCCATTTTGAGGATGAGTCAAGGAACCTGGTGGCATATTGCCCCCACCGTTTTGGCCACCTGGGGTGTACCCAAATCCTTGATTACCTGGCAAAATATTACCATTTCCACCTTGTGGCCCACCCTTAGAGCCGGTGTACGTCCCAGGAACCCCAGGTATGGAACCGCCGTGTGGTCCACCAGAAGTGCCAGTGTACGTTCCAGGAATCCCAGGTATAGAACCGCCTTGCAGTCCACCAGAAGTACCAGTATACGTCCCAGGAATCCCAGGTATCGACCCGCCTTGTGGGCTACCAGAAGTGCTAGTGTACGGCCCAGGAATCCCAGGTATTGAACCACCTTGTGGGCCACCAGAAGTGCCAGTATACGTCCCAGGAATCCCAGGCATCGAACCGCCTTGTAGCCCACCAGAAGTGCCAGTGTATGTCCCTGGAGTCCCAGGTATTGAACCGCCTTGCGGCCCTCCCGTAGAGCCGGTGTACGTCCCAGGAACCCCAGGTATAGAACCGCCGTGTGGTCCACCAGAAGTGCCAGTGTACGTCCCAGGAACCCCAGGTATAGAACCGCCGTGTGGTCCACCAGAAGTGCCAGTGTACGTTCCAGGTATCCCAGGTACAGAACCGCCTTGCGGTCCACCAGAAGTACCAGTGTATGTCCCAGGAATCACAGGTCTTGAACCACCTTGTGTGCCAGTGCCTGTGCCAGGTTGACCCGTTCCATAAGATGGTGTGCCAAGTATGCCTCCAGGTTGATTTCCTAAGTTACCTCCTTGACCTCCGTTGTTACTTCCATTTGGTATTCCAGTCGAACCATGCATAATTGGTGGTCGCATTCCAAACGGCGTGCCGTCTGGAGAGGTACCAAAACCAGATGGTCCGTTGGATCCTAAACCTCCATTACTGATTGCACCAGGATGTCCATATCGACCATAATCCTTGGCAGGTGTCCCACCTTGATTGATTCCATAGCCGCCAGTTCGGGGGTCGACTATTTGACCAGGGCCCACTCCTCCAAGCCGATTGGGCCCGTTATCGAAACCAGTGCTTCCTGGCGAGCTGCCCTGATTAGATCTGAAATAATTATGTAATATGTTTATTGACGTGGTTCGTATTATTTTTGTTATGCAAGTCGCATTGTCCTACACTTAGTATGGGCTTAACCACAAAGTTACAGCTATTGCTAAATATAAAAGTAGTAAAGAATAAGCGACAGTATTTGTACACAACATATATAAATACATAAACTCATGCCTTTTTTCCATGAGGGTAGGGCAGGTAGTACCGAACGCCACGAGCTACGAATGCTACGATCCTGTAGGTAATACTCCGTTGGATTCGTTTAAATTTGTAAGTCTAGTTGTGCTCATACCCCGGTTACTAGTAGTACGCAACTGACATTTTTTGCAGAAAACTTACAAAAAAAAAAACGACCACTTCCTTAAAAAAAACACAATGGGGTATGAGCACAACTAGACTTACAAATTTAAACGAATCCTACGGAGTATTACCTACAGGATCGTAGCATTCGTAGCTCGTTTTCTATTTTTTAGTTATTGTAGATACTCCGCACTAATCTAATCGCGTTATTCGTTCATTTGTCGCACAAATACTTAATGCAAATTTAAGACTTTATATGGTTTTCACATGGACCCCATTGTCCGAATGGAACCAAATTTAAATGGAACCATTCGGCAAGCACCAGTTTTCAGAGAAAAAAAAGAATCATCAAAATCGGTTCGCCCAGTCAAAAGCTATGAGGTAACAAACATTTAAAAAAAAAAATTAAAAAATACAGTCGAATTGATAACCTCCTCCTTTTTTTGAAGTCGGTTAAAAATCACTAGTAAAGTATGTCGTCCAAAATGTCCGCAAAATGCAGTTTCATGCAGTAATACCAAAACACACACAACTCTACAAAAATGAAAATCGTATCACATTGAACCAGAACCTACCATGCACTTTTTGTCCACACGAGTTCGTGTGGACAAATTTTATAATCTTTCTCGCGAGATTATAAACTATTTAAAAACCGCAAACCATTTACAATTTGACGCGTTATTTTATTAGTTTATAATCTGTCCATGCATAAGTATAATCAGCCTATAATGTTCCCATTACTGGAACCTGAGGCCTCTTACATGTAAGAGAGAGTGGGCCATAAACCACCACGCGGGCCCAGTGCGGGTCGGTGGATCTCACTTTAACGATTTATTGTTTTAGACATGCCGATAACTGCATGACTTTTAACTTCACCGTTTAGTGAGCTATGGTGATGCAATAATATGCACAAAGTAAAGCGCCTGTCTGGAGTCGAACCTATGACTCGCAAGACGAAGTCGTTACCACTGGGCCACCACTGCTCACCATATCTTTAATATAACGTGATAGTCCTTATATAAATAGCTTTCGTAAAATGATGATAAAATCTGAGTACATTTTTTACACAACTAAGTATATTTTTAGACTAATTCGAACATGTCGGAAAACCCATAAAAGATACATACATATCACCAGGTCGACCTTTTAAAGATTCCGCTCCTAAGTCAGTTCGACCCAGACAGTCCTCGCAGCTGGGATCATACATTGATTGACTCTGGGCTTGTCCCATGCCGCTGCTTCCAACTGAAATAGATATGACATTATTGTATTTGATTGTTGTTTCGATGATCAGAACTACTGACACAAAAAACAATATTGCTAAACTCATTGTTAGGTCACGATACTCACCAACGGTCGCCCTGGATGAATCAGCAGCTGAATGGGCCTCGGCTTTTCCGTCATCTTTGGCACCGCCACGGTCTATCGCCAGGTATTGCGACTGAGTCTGGCCTCTGTATCGTCCTCGAGGGGAATACGATGCCTCACGACGATCCCTTTGGAAACCTTCCAGTACTTTATCATATGTTCTTCCATTCAACACCCCCACAATTAGGGATTTGCAGAGCAAACGCCGTGTCGATCCATTACCGAAAGGTGTGACCTGATTCAGAAACAATATACTCATGTATAACGCATTGAATGTTAGATCGCCTTGACATAATAAAACGTTTTCTTTGTTCCATTTACGATAGTGTAATTGTGAAACATAGGCCAAGGAAACACGGTCAACCTTGACAAAAAGAAGTTATCTCCTAATACAAGAGTGATAAATAAAAATACCTACGCTTAGAACTCATGCTCGATCATAATAAATATCGAGAGGCTGTGAGTAATATTCTACAACATTGAAGATAATCTTTTAATTTATGTAATTGTTGCAAAATTTTACTTTAACCCTTTTTAAGGTAGAAGCAGTATACATGCCACCAATAAAATTATTTGTTTTATTCAACTGTATTTTTGACACCGATTTTATTTTTCATTGATGATAACATCATATACATTTCCGCTTTCTCATCGAACTCCCAATTTGAAAAAATACTTAAAAATGTCTTGTTAACATACTAAGAATTTATTACTATGTACCATGTCTAGTTTTCTCGGCCTTATAAAGGGTTAAAGCATCTAATTATTAGTATCGCACAGGAGGGACCTACCTAATAAAATATGTAAATACCTTTTTAATGAAACAATAATATGCATATCCAATAGTATACTATGTAAGGTTAAAGAAGAGATCGAATAACGTGGATTAAAGGGACTAACTGAAATGTGAAAATAAGATCATTTGAGTACTACCACATATTAAATTGTACAGTATGTTAATGTAGTACACTTCTAGGTCCTAGGGTTCGTATCCGCGGTTCCACTCGCATCCTATCGAAACTACTTCCTGTACTCAGACGAGAGTACCTATCCATATGTTCGTCCCTAGCAGGGGTACCCAAGCTGTAATCGTCATCGTAATCCATTAAAGCGTCATTGAGTAACAAACTTCAGTATTTTAAATATTACTTAAATGACAATAAAAGCTCCGAGTTTAATCATATGGAAAACAATAATCTCACTTGAATATTGCCTCAAATAGCATAATCCTATCTACAGATGAAATACAATGAAGAATAATGTACGGTTGCATATAATAATGTACATAAATCAAAAGTCTTATTTTATGGCATAAATTAATCTTAAACTGTTAGTTATTAGATACAATAAATCTCGACGAGCATATAACTGACTGGCAACTTCTAAGAAGCAAGATAACACAAACGTTGTAGAAACAAGTATGGAACGCTTTACTGTATTGGACAATTTGTCCAGGACTGGCTCTTCACAACAAAATAGAATACTACACCTGGTCGTGTGTACCCCCCCCCAAAGGTCTGTCCGTTGAGGACAAAGGTGTAGATTTCGGCATTAGTGTTTAATCATCATCATTTCAGCCGTAAGACGTCCACTGCTGGACTTAGGCCTCCCCTAATTTGGGGGGCTTTGCCATAATCGCCACGATTGGCAGGCGGGTTGGCGATCGCAGTATGGTGGTAAAATGCATAGAGAACGCTGCTGCCCATTCTCTAGTAAGTCCCTTAGTCCCCTTTTACGACCCTCGCGGGAAGGAATGGGGTGGTGTTTTCTTTACGTCCGGCAACACACAGTAGACTCCACACACTAGTGTTTAATACCCATAAAAAGGGGCGAAACTATTGCATCAACCGGGGTAAAGATTATAACCGCGGGAATAACCGAGGCATTGATATTTTCTAATTTAGGCCTTCCGTTACTATCGTTACTTAATTAATCTGCTAACCTACATTTGAATGAAATATAAGCAGATCTGTTTTTATGCTTCCGCAGAAGTAATCTTCTCGAAGAACTAAACCGTGACGTTTGAAATAGAGTTGATAAGTTATTAGTGCCTTCCTATTTCATGTTAACTGGGTCACAAGTTAGTCGTCACCCGACTCAGGGCATCTGATATTATTTGTTACTATTTATGACTTCATTACTGTTAGATTTATTGGTTGCATATCTAAATGCAGGAGTCATAACATCTTTATAACATGAATACTATTTGGAGCGCAAAGAACAATACAATATCGCAAAGCTTCAAGTGGTTTTACCGCCTTATCGTAACGCATAATGAGATAATTCAGTCGTTCGCAAAGCTATTAAATCAGTTTATGAAAAGCTTATAAAAACTTTTTAAATTACCGTAATAGTTTGTTTTAATCCAGGTTGAGGTTTCATATTGCTGAAGAAGCAGTTGCTGGGCAACGTATCCGAGGAGATTTCTCTCGCGCCAGCCACATCATGTTTGAATTCGGTTTGCAATGTGAAGCACCGGTAGGAATGTAAGTATTTGCACACAATATATTGCTGAAAACAAATGGATATTAAACATCACGCTTGTTGCAATTGAATCGATCAAGTTAATCTCACATATAAGAAAGAAGGTATCACACATCACTTTTATCTCTGGGAACAGAAAAATAAAATATGAAAAACCTTACTTGCGGCGATGCTGTAGAAGTAGTGAAGTACAATAGCAGAAGAAAAGCGGCGACGAGAAAGTAGGTGCGCGCGGGCCGCGGCCGGGCGAGCTGCGCGACTGGACGCATGCCTGCGATGGTGCGCGCTGACGCTCTGCCGCTCCGCCGCCGGCGCAGGCGCACTGTCCGCCATCTGACCCTTGGCCTAACTCACAACCCGCACTAGATATAAGTTCACCCACCTAATTTCGGCGATAGCAAGCGAATTTGCCACAGTTTAGCTTGAAGATTGAGGAAGTATGACTCTTAACGAAAGATAATATAACAACCTAATTATTTGGTGCTACACATTTTTGGCGTTTATTTAATACGTCACTACACAGTAAACTTTTGATAACCGGCCTTAAGAGGTATCAATCGCTTCTATTTCTACCCTATCACGTTCACTAATTCATTCAATATACAAAGTAGGCACCTTCTAATTGTAATAACACGGCGTATCTTTTAGATAATACTTAGTATTATCTACAAAAGAGTGGGATCCATAATATTCACCCTCACTCCACTTTTTTCTGTTATGGTCCAATCTAATATAAAGCATTTCGTCATCTTCGCTCGGGCCTTTTAGGACATCAAATTTTCTCATTTGGCAACCTTTCTTCCATGTTCATTTTGTCCCGCAATCGTCAGCCATTGGACACGTGCATGGCGTGCCTAATCCCACTTCAGCTAGGTAGCTTTTTCTCCACCTCGGCAATTTGTGGTAACGTAGTTTAGTATTTGCTACGCTCCTAAATTACTAACAAAATACACATATGTCTTTGGCAAACCAAGCACGTGGACAGTGGACTTTTGATGATTTGTCACAGATTATATTCCTACATAACCTGTGGTGGTCCAATGGTAACGGCCGCGACTTACGAGGTCGTGAGTTCAAACCCAGGCGCTTTACTATGTGTACATTATTTCATCACCACGACAGCTCCCAAAACGGTGAAGGAAAACATCGTATGTCTTAGATCCAAAAATTCGAAGACATGACGTGACATCTACCAACCCGCACTGGCCCCGCGTGGTGCATTATGGCCCCCTCCCTCTCACCGAGAGGAGGCCTGTGTCGCAGCAGTGGGAACATTATAGGCTGATGATGATGATGTACCTACATAAGTGCACATTACGTGAGTACGGGAAGTATGTAAGTAAAATGATACGGGAAGTTCCCCTTTCATTAAATCTTTCAAGTCTTTGTCTTGTCTCGTCTGTAATGAGATTATAAATAGGTACATAGGTATCGTACATCCCAGAATCAAAATTTTGAAGCAACACAAACTAGGCTGGAATGGTGGATTAGGGCCCACTCCCTCTCACAGAGAGGAGGCCTGTATCTCGAATACAGGGTGGATCCTGGCACCTTCAACGTTTTGATGATGTTACATAGTTTGGTCGTTGATAGATTAACTTCAAGTTGTTGATCGATTTCCGTGGCACAAGAGGAGAATAAGACTAGATCGTCAGCGTAGCAACTTTCTGCGACGATAATGTCCTTCTTACATCCTCAATTCTTCATCTGCCTAGCGTTTTGCCAACTACGTTGGAGTCAACTATCTGTGTAACCGGATGCAGCTGAACACGAGCATGTTACATTCCTGCCAGGGTCGCGTGATTGTTCGAAAGAGATACCGTGACCCTGGCACATGGGCAACTGATGGAACACGGGTGGGTTTTAGTCAGTAAAATTCTGACACTCCCTCCCGCTCCGCCCAGAGCGGGAGAAGTCATTTGATGATTTCCAATCCTGAAAAAAAAAAAAGGAAAAAAAAAGGGATGTTACATTGAGCGACTGCTTATTAATTGATCTCCAGTATCCAGTTACTGGGTAAAAAGTGATGTCACTTCCTCAAGTATCAGCCATTAACAGAAACGTTCAAGTTTCTTCCCGTGGGTGTCGTAAGAGGTGACTTACTAGAGAATGGGCAGCAACGTTTCCTATGCATTTTACCACCATACTGCGATCGCCAACCTGCTTGCCAAGCATGGCGATTATGGCAAACTCCCCAAAAATTGGGGTAGGTCTATGTCCAGCTGTGGACGTCTTTCGGCTCAAATGATGATACTACTACCTGTCCACTGAAAAACCCATCATCGTTGAATTAATAAATACATAGTGTTTAAAAAAAATTGTGCGGCCTGAACTACGTAATTAGCAGGGCAATATTATCAGGCCGAGCCTAATTCGGTTACTTTTTATTTTGCCCGCTGCTTCACTCGCATTAAAAATAACATCATCATCATCATTTCAGCCGTAAGACATCCACTGCTGGACTTAGGCCTCCCCCTATTTAGGGGGCTTTGCCATAATCGCTACGCTTGGCAGGCGGGTTGGCGATCGCAGTATGGTGGTAAAATGCATAGAGAACGCTGCTGCCCATTCTCTAGTAAGTCCCTTAGTCGCCTTTTACGACATCCACGGGAAGAAATGTGGTGGTGTTATTCTTTACGTCCGGCACCACACGGTAAAAATAACAACAAATATAGAATTATTTATTTTTTCTTAAAAGTGTCCTATGTTACTTTTAATACCTCCAAGAATATGTGTACAAAGTTTCTTGATGATCGGTTAAGTAGTTTTTGCATGAAAGAGTAACAAACAAACTTACATTCCCATTTATAATATTAGTAGGGATGAACAATTATTAGTATTATATTCGGGTTACGTTGACGCAACAATATTATTGTTATCACCGCTAATATTATAAATGCGAATGTGTATATCTGTTTGTTACGTTTTCATGGCCTAATGCTGACACAATTTTGATCGCTATTGGGCTATAATAGGTAGAGGTAGCTTAAACTTTATCCCTGAGTATTAACAACAAAAACATGAACAATTTTGTTGTAGGTTATTGTTGTTGTTTTTTTAATAGGTCCTTTACCTATGAAAATGCCGTTTTGTATGAAAAAAATTAAACGAATTTTTTTTCATGTATTTTTTATTTGTTTAAATCGAAATAATCACCCATGCAATCGATGCATCTTTGCCAACGCAGTGGCAGTTTATTGATGCCCTTCTTAAAAAAATCAGCTGGACGGGAGGCAACAAATTCTTCAAAGGCATTTTGTACTGCGCTCGGGTATTGAATTTTTTTTCCCGTCAAGTAGTTATCCAAATTCTGGAAAAAATAGTAGTCTGTAGGCGCAAGGTCTAGTGAGTAGGGCGGATGACGGAGAGCTTCCAACCCCAGTTCTTGCAACTTGGAGACCGTCTGCTGTGCAGTATGAGGTCGCGTGTTGTCGTGCAGGAGCAGCGGAGACGAGCGATTGACCAATGCTGGTAGGAGATGTGCCAGCTTCTCCATCATTGAGTTCAGTTCTTCACAGTACACATCTGCAGTAATGCTCACCCCGTTTGGTAAGAAGCTGTGATGAATCACACCGGCGCTAGACCACCAAACAGTGACCATCACTTTTCTAGGGGTAAGTTTTCGTTTAGGGCATTGTTTAGGTGCTGAACTAGGATCCAACCAACTTGCTGAGCACTTGCGGTTATCAAACAGAATCCATTTTTCATCGCAGGTAACAATGCGGTTCAAAATTCCTTCATTTGTGTGTCTGTTGAGCAGTGCAAGGCACGTCTCGACGCGTACTTCGCGCTGGCGATCATTGAGTTCGTGGGGCACCCATTTGTCAAGCTTTTTTACCTTGCCAATTTGACGCAAATGGACCAATATTGTTTTGACGCTAACGTCGAAAGCTGCTGCTAATTCAGCCGTAGATTGTGTATCATCAGCTTCCACAATCGTCGTTGATGTTGCGTGCCGCTTGTGCCGCGTTGCTGCCACGACGGTACTCATATTCCATAATTACTCGAATTTTTAACGTATCCATGATGACGAAAAAGATTGAAATGCAATGAAAATGTAACACTAATCAATAAACAAATGACTACTTTTGGAAAAAGAATTCCATGTTTTTAAAATAAAATTAATTTGAAATTAGAATTCTTAGACAAACAAAAATTATTTTGTTTTGAAATGGGTACTGCAGAACGGCAATTTCATAGGTAAAGACAGGTAAAGACGTAATATTTAGAATCTATTGGCGGTTATTTTTAACAAACAATACCGACACGGAATGAAATATGGTTTGCTACTGCCTATAATTTTAAGAACAAACATGAGCCTTGTTTGGTCCTAAAATTACGGATAGTTAGTTATAGTTATGCATCGTTTTTGCATTGTAAATATACCATTTTTATGTGAAGACTTTCCCCAGAAAATAATGCCATATCTAAGGATCGATGCAACAAGGCAGTGATAAGCAGTAAGCAATGTATAATTATTAATGTTCGTATTTACGATTTGGGCGAGTTATTGCAATAAGTAGGAAGAAGTACTCATTCTCTAATTTCCTCTATGTAATCTTTACAATCAAGTATTTTGTCAGTGATTAGTCCAAGAAATTTGGCACTATCAATGCATATGGTATTAATTCCTTACTGCTGTTCTTTGACCAACGAACGTCGTTGTGGATTTCGATACGAAATACAAATTAAAAATGAATGAATTGGTTGTTATTTATTTATTATTAAAAACACTATTAATCAGTAGGTAAAAAGCGGTTAGTGACGGACTTCGTAAAATTACAGTTAACATCTACATTAAAATGACAAATTGGCTCTAAGTTATCTTTACAGGCTTGTTGTTGAGCAGTGCTGGTTACTATGACTAAAGAAGATTATTGCTCCTTAAATCTCACTCATTTAAAGTCTCGTTATTTCTGAACTTATGTTGGGGTCCTTCTTTTTGTACGAGTGTGTCGGATAGATGAAGTGCTGCGTGTAGTACGCAGCCGAGTGCTGGTCCGCAGGGCTCTTGCTGTTACTCACTCTGCGGTAGTAGTCGATGGACTCGACGCACTCACAAGCAAGCCTGCTCTCAGACCCGCTGCTCTCCAACTGATACTTGGGCACCATGATGAGGCTCTCCGTGGACTTGGTGGGAGGACAGTGGCTGTGACTCCTCGTGTACACAGAGCAGTGGTGCGGGGCGCTCTGTCGGTGAGCGTGTTTCTCTTGAGAGTGTTGTTGGTACTCATGGTGACTCTGCGTGCTGCGGCTGCTGTGGTTCCGCCCGTGGCTCTTGGACCGATTTGATTGTTTCGTCGTTGTAGTATCCAAGTAGCCATACCCAAACCCATAACCTCCAAATGCCTTGGTCGTCAAATTATCCCATGACTTCGGTTTCACATGTTGATGACTGCTCTGGTACTGGATTTTGGGAGATGACTTATTTTCTGCCCTATCATTATCCCAAAAGAGTGTATCGCTACTTAAGGAAGTACTATAACTTGAAGCTGAGTTATCACACGGCACGGTCGCATTGCTCGTCGCGTACGACTGGAGGCTGCATTGGCTCGTCTGTGTGGACTCCGTTGTTAAATATCGATAGCGACTGGAGCACTGTCCCGATTGACAAACCTTCTTAGTCCGCATGTGTGAACCACTGTCCGGCTTCTGTGTGGATTTGTCAACTTGTTGACATTTCTCTTTCCTCTTGTGTTCTTTGGAGCATTCTCGCTTTCTTCGCGATTTCTTCCTAGTATTGGGCACGCAATGCGGATCGCAACAGGGACTGGCGAGATCGTAAGCCTCGAGACTGTTAGCATCTTGATTGTTGTAAGCAGGCATGCATGGAGGACATCCGTGGCTATGACTGCTTCTGTGGGCTTTGTTGTGTTTCCCACTACTTGTTTTGTAGTTCTCTGAGGCTCTGTGACATTCTTGTCCCGGTGTTTTCACAACATAGTGATGGCATTCGCGCCTGTTTCTCGGGGAGCCCACAGTAATGACGAAGCTTCCGGTGCGAAGGTTGGGTTGTATGAGGCACGCTCCGTAGCGAGGATCAAGGTACTGGTACATGAACACGTTGGGCTGTGGAGGTTTAGCGGCCGTCACGTTCTCACTGGAAAGCGTAGGTCTACAATATGTGTTGTTCATATTTTCTCCGATGTTATTCTCCTCGTTGTCTGAAATCACATCAGATGGAGACGTTTTCTTCTTTTGAGAGGGCAAACTGTGCGTCTTCCAGTTACAATCAAACATTTGTCTTTCCCGAACGGTGAGCTGTTCTAGTTCCCTCATTTTAGTTTGCAGGGTTCGTTGTAGGTTGATATATTTAAGGTGTAGCTCTACTTTTCTCACGCAGTCTTCGAAAATGACGACCATGCGCATTCTGGAGTCACAGTGGTTGATGGCGTCTACGATAGCGGCGTGGTCGGAGCGCTCCACGTCCGTGCCATTGATGGATAGGATGACATCACCCTCACGCATCCCCGCCGCAGCAGCTGGACCTTCCGTCTCGACGTGGTCCACGTACGTAATTACTTCGATTTCTTGTTCCTGTAAATAAACAGATACTCGATTATCATCTATATCAATTATCCCGCTGCCTTTAGATAACGCAGGCCAACAAAATTTAACCAAACATCAAACCAGAAACTAGACTATACATTTCCGAAGATTTTCGATGCGCTGAATCCGAATCTGGCCTCAGAATCGCTCTTACACGTCAGGTTTCTGAGATATCCTAACCTAAAAGTGCAAAAAGTACCGGTTTTGCCCGATTTTGAGGTTATGTATGTTATTTTTTCTAAAAAAAATAAAGGTTACCATATTAAAAAACAAGTCTTCCTTTTTGCTCTTTGCAAATGCCGTTGAGTTTGCTCAATTTTTTTTTTCGCTGAGATATCGCATTTTGATGTTTTCATGTTTGTGAATTTTCATATACCTGAAAATTTTCAGTTAGGTATATGAAAATTAAAAACATTTGAGCAAACTCAACGGCATTTGAAAGAGGAAGACTTGTTCTTCAATATGTTAACCTTTATTTTTTTTAGAAAAAATAATTCGTGAGTCTACATAACCTCAAAATCGGGCAAAAACTGTACTTTTTGCACTTTTAGGTTAGGATATCTCAGAAACCTGACGTGATAGAGCAATTCTGAGGCCAGATTTGGATTCTGCGCATCGGAAACCTTCGGAAACATATAGTCTAGTTTCTAGTAAAAAAAATTGTCGGTCTGTGTAGTTAACCGCCAGCGCAAAAAGTTTTTTATACAATCTGACAGACAAGCTTAACTATGTATGAAGTCATCATCTGCCTAACCTTTGCCCAACTATGTTGGGATCTAACCGGTTGCAGCTGAGTACCAGTATTTTACATGGAGCGACTGCCTATCTGACCTCCACAACCCAGTTACTGGGTAATACCGTAATACGATACGCCTTGGTACGACTGTCTAAGATTTACGAAGGACAGCCGGGACCAACGGCTTAACGTGCTTTCCGAGGCATGGAAGGGTCTTGGTATGAAAGATAGTCACCCATCCACAGATCAACCGCAGCAAACGTAGCTTAACCTCAACGATGAACCCGTACCGCGGTTATTAATTAGCCACAAGTCCTTCAAAAGAATGTTTCGACCGTGATAGGACAAACATAAAACTATGCATGAAGTGTTATAATAATTCGCAGTGTTTGCTTGATAATCCTTGGTTACCATGTAGGTAAATGAAGTTAATGGTGTAAGAGCTACTTTCTGTATTTAATTAAGAAAGATGTACCTTTTTGTAATGGATCCCATAGCTCTGCAGCGTGAACCCGTAGCTGCCATTTTTCTTTTCAATGATGATGGTGCGCCTCCGCCAGTCTTCCTCATTCTTTCCTGGTCTCTCAGGTTTTATAGAATCTCTAATCTGAAAAAATTGTTGAAATTATTTACTGTTAACGGCAGATTTTACAGTAGGTCTGAGAATATTGGAATACCAGATATTGGAGCTTCTTTAAATTATCGTATCTATTAAATATGCCACCAACAACTTCTGTCTCCCAATAAGATAGGTCTCAAAATAATAAGCTAGCTGATAACGTTTATATTGTGATAGATAATGCAATACAACGCATGAATGTGTCCAATATTGACCACTTAACTAACTTTGCACTAGGTCAGCCAAAGTTCATTGACCCCATCGACGTACCCTTGACACATTATGGACACTTTCATCTTAAATAATTTATTTAATGGTTTGCTCTTTATTTGTTAGATTAATCCTTACTTTAAAAACAAAGACGCAGAAATATATTTACATAAAAAGTACTCACAGAATTGTCCAAGGAGTCCTCTTTCGAGTCACTGGCGAGAAGCTTTTTGCCGTTGCTCATCGTGCTAGGGCATCGTTCATTGAGTTTGGGTGAGCTCATCCCGGCTCAACCAGACTTGTTGACGCTATAAAGGTAATATCTGAAGCGGCATGGTCGCCTTGTGGAACTAACGTTACCTAGCTAGTGGCAGGGACTTCGGCCGAGGTGTGACAAATCATTAACTTACGACCGCGCATGCGTCAGGTTGGCGCGTGCGTAGCTTGTGTACAACCCCGTCTAGACTTTGTGAATTGGCTCCAAAAAGTTGGTTTCATTGAACTCTTTCGTGACTTTGTTAATGTTAACAATTAGTATCGGGAAATGGTCTTTAGGTACCTAATATGAACTTTTTCAGTGGTAAGGTAGATAGAGCATTGAGATTGGTTAGTATTTTCTTTCAATTATCTCTGTTAGAATATTTAGAACGTTAATTTTGGTAAAGTGTTTTAATATGAATAGTTATGAATTTAAATGTATGAAAACCCAACCACTAAAAAGAAAAAAATAACATTACGATTAACATGCCTAAATGAATATCAATATTTGTTTAATTATACCTAAAATGTAAAATAACAATTTTTTCTTAACTTAAGGCCTAGTCACAAGGGTGTTAATTTTAGAGTAGTGCACGACTGAAGTGTTGGGTATGGGCACTGGGATGTCAGACATATTGTTGTTAAGGGTGAGTAGAGGTGGGATGCCGATGGACTGAACCCTGGCTGACTGTGGGATGACCGCTGCACCGCTGCGTATAGCCACAGGTGTCTTTGCGCCAGGCACTTCTCTCTTAAATAAACTCTTATAGAATTCATTAAAAGGCGTGTTTTCGTCATCCATTATATCAATACTGCGGATTGATCTCTTTAAAGTTTTCAGTGGTTCTGAACCTGAAAGAAAAAAAAAATTTTTTCGGCGGTAAGTATATGAAGTTAAAATTCTTCGTTACGAGAAATAATTTTATTGTCACGTTCATCAATTTCTTTTTTCAGTATAGACAAATCCTATGACGCGCGTTGTTCATACTACCATTGATACAAGAAAAAAGGTTGGACTGCACTCTTGTTATAAACTGGCAAATATAGCTGATTCAAGGCTGATTCATTCAATAAAATTTTTCCTCGAGCCATTTGTCACAAGAAGAAAAACAATTAAATAAAAACTTAAATGGCATCTTATTTTTTTTCTGAAATGATTGCCTGTTTAATTATTAGGTACGGCAGCAATTCTTGAAAAAAGTTATTTTTTGACGTGTTTCGTATGTTTATACAAAAATACCCGAGATTTGTACATCCATTTCTCCAAAAAAAATCACATACTGAAAAATGGCTTTAATTTAGGGAGTCAGTGTCTTCGGCTTTGACTTCGACTATGATAAAAGTAATGGTTATTCATACCTTACATCTTGACCAAAATGCATGGCTTGATGGTTCTATTAAACTATTGCTTGATACAGCATTAAAGATCAGTGACTTACAATAAGCCCATAAGAGTGTCTGTATGACGGCCGCGATATGGCCAAGCTGTACATTTAGACCAAGATATGAGGTTTATAGAGTTAGCATAATCATCGTACGGAACACTTTCCACGCGAGTTAACCGCGCACTTTTCCGGCTTTTTTCTAGAAATAGATTGTTTACCAACGTACGTACCCAAGCACAGCGAACCACGAGTAGCTACATAACTTCACGCCTTTATTCCCCGAACGGATAGTCATACGTGTAGGTACTAGGTCTATCTTTAGTATGTTCTCTTACACTTCGCCAATTTAAGGTGATTAATTGAACTTATAATTATAAGTTATAACTAGAGATCGGATATTCAGATGCATACGATCACCTAAAGTTGAAATTTTGGCTAATATGGAATGCGCGTTTTTACTGTGTTTTGTCTGTTGTTTTAACTAACACATACCACCCTACACACATATGTATTTGCAACTGGGGTTAAACATTAATTTTAAATAAATATGATGATCCAAGAAACCTCGCTTTAATAAAAAATACGAAGCCGCTTCCGTGCTTTCACAGCTAAATAGTAACATTAGGTAAATATGCATCCGAATATCCGATTACTGGTTATAACGCATCAGATCACAAACAGGATTTTCGATCACAGTTATATGTTGTTAGCTTTATAGGCACACATTGAAAACTTAAAACAATGCTTATTTGGGTTGAGGGAACAGAATTTCCCTTGTATCCTACCTACAGTCTGCCTAGTCTACTCTACTTCCTATTTATGAAAAACCTCAATACATAGTTTTTTTTAGCAAAATTAATGTATCCTACATGGGTGTTTCATTTACATCCTAAGTAAATGTACTGAATTAAACAAATGTGCTAGGGTACATAATATTGTGAAGACGGAATAAATTCATAAACAGCTCAAGCAGTTCCATGCTTAAAAGTAGATAAAAAGGTTTTACATCTTCTTATACATAACCGAATAATAAAACAGGCTGTTTTTGTGAAAAATATATGTACTAAAGCCATATTGTCACAAGAAGAAAAAGACATTAAGTATAAAACTTTTATGGCATCTTCATTATTTTCTGCAATAATTACCAGTTATTAGTTAAAGATATTATCAAAAGAGGTTGCATTCCTACAATACAATTATGACAATTATAAAAGAATTCTGGAGGTCCATAAGTCAACGAGTTTTTTAGGGTTCCGTTGCCAAATGGCAAAATACGAAACCCTTATAGATTCATCATGTCTGTCTGTCTGTCTGTCCGTCCGTATGTCACAGCCATTTTATTCCGAAACTATAAGAGCTATGCTGTTGAAACTTGGTAAGTAGATGTATTCTGTGAACTGCATTAAGATTTTTACACTAAAATAGAAAAAAAACAATAAATTTTGGGGTTCCCCATACATAGAACTGAAACTCAAAAATGTTTTTTTTTCATCAAACCCATACGTGTGGGGTATCTATGAATAGGTCTTCAAAAATGGTAATGAGGTTTCTAATTTCATTTTTTTCTAAACTGAATAGTTTGCGCGAGAGACACTTCCAAAGTGGTAAAATGTGTGCCCCCCCCCCCCCGTAACTTCTAAAATAAGAGAATGACAAAACTAAAAAAAATATATGATGTACATTACCATGTAAACTACCACCGAAAATTGGTTTGAACGAGATCGAGTAAGTAGTTTTTTTTTTAAAACGTCATAAATCGTATACCGCAATTTACCTTACATTCAATCAACTGAAATATAAAAATTTTTTTTTTTTTTTTTTAAACCGAAAATACCTACAGCTTTGTACGGAACCCTCGGTGCGCGAGTCCGACTCGCACTTGGCCGGTTTTTTTCTTTCCGACGACGCGTCCGTTTACTGAGTAGTCTGATTTGGCGCCGACTCAAAATTTGTCATTTAAATTAATTTAGGAACTTAGACAACAGGTTTATGTACATTTTGAAATACGAGGTGAGGTTCGTTCAAAAATTTTCATGAAACCGTTTTTTTCAGTACAGTCTAATCTGCATGTTGCATTTACATACTAATTACAGGTGAATGTAATGAATTCAGCCGATGGACAACCTATTAAATAGTAGATAAAGGGTGAATATGAAATTAGAAAATGTATAAACTGTTTTTATGACTTGTGTGTAAATGTAATTTTATTTTGACCGCAGTAACTAAGGTTCCTCGCAAGAGGTCAGGAGGCTCAACATTTTTTTTTTTAAATAATTCCATCCAAATGAGTTTTAACTGTCCACACATTGAATACAACAGGCCAATTTTTTTTCAATAAAGCCATATGTCACGAAAAATAAAGCCATGAAAAGTAAAACTTTTAAGGCATCCTTTTAATTATTTTCTGCAATAAATGCCAGTTTTTTTAGTGCAACTAGTCTCAAAAGAGTTTGAACTACAAAAAGGTTTGTTATTTCTAGAATTAGAGGCAGCGACTCCCATATAATATTCTGTTAACTATTTACCTGTTAATGTAGAAGGTGGTGACATATTGGCTAAATGATTCAGAGCAGTCCAAGGTAGCTGGTTGGGAGCGTTAACAGGCATCGGTGCTACTCCCACCATGCTTTGAGCAGTCACATTGGTAAGAAGAGGAGCAGGAATCTTACTCAAATCCAATCCTTTGGAACCATTGGAGTGGAAGAATGTCACAGCCTCTTGATTGCCACTAAGAAGACAAAAATGGTTAGAACATTTTAATGTTTTTTTTCTTGTCCTTTCATAAACGTGGCAAATACATTATGACTTTGTAATCACGTTTTGCCTGTCCCACATCAATCCAACGAGATTATTCGATATAAAGTTGTCCATAAATAGACCAGTCACCATGGTGGCATGTTTTTCGTAGTCTACATAGTCAGTTTCTGCATTGCGATAAAAAATTAACGTTTTTATTCTACTCTCAAAACTATGTAAAAAATTCTTTTACTCATTACTCATATAAGCGGCAGTCTAAGTGAAAACGATCATCGTTTCAACTTAACGTTTAACACCCAGGTGCCACCTGTCGCGCGTCGGTTTCTATTTATATCACGGAGTAACTACAAAGACTTATATCTTGTTAAGTAACTTGGCATGAGATCGATACAAGTTTATATTTAGATTTTGCTTAGCCTTGGTCGTTGCCGGGAACACCTAATCCCCCAAGAATTATCATTTTAAGGGAAGCTGCATCGATCCGCTAGCGATCCCTCGGCGGGGGTGTTTCCTGTAGGTTTCTTTTGTTTCATTTTTGTCTTTGACACGAGCAATAGGACAACAAAATAATGTGATCAAATGATAAAAAATGATATATTATGTGTTTTCTAAAACACACAGTGTTGCTAGGTGAAGAAGCTGTTGTAAATTTGCCCTTATATTGATAATCTATGGTTAAAACTTACCGAATTATCCATGGTTTTATACCTGTTTCTCTCTCTCACCAGCATGCGTCCCTTTCTAATCAAGAAGGACGCTTGGCGCGAAGTGTCAAATTCATAGCGTTTGTAAATTTTCCCGGTAAAACATGGAAACATTTTCAAAGTTACAAAAAACACGATAATTACAATAATTTACCGTGTAAAATGAACACACAGTGTCAATTTAGTATACATGTCGGGTTTTACCCGTATAAATTAGTGTTTCAAGATTAATCCGGAAAAATTGTACGGGTAAGTGATGGAGGTGAGCATAGTTCGGATGTTGAAGCTTCGTATGGAGTTCAGCAATCGAATAATGCGAGACCTAATGACTCATCGTCATCATCTTCTTCATTCCTCGGAGGACGAAGAGGGTATACCTTCATCTCCTCCCAATAAGAGATGAAAACTTTCACAGAAGTACACACATGTTCTGGAATGACCGGACGCACGTGTAGACTCTCTTATTGAACAAGTGGGATTTATATCTAGTTACATAATTATAAAATAAAATGTTTTTATTGCATCTACAAACATTGCATTTATAACATAAATTGAGGCAGCCCCTGTAAGTTACCGAAGTAAAGCCATCAACATCCGACATTTCATGTCAACTCTCTTAAGGTGTACTTGGTACAGAGTTTGATGAAAAAACAATTATTCCACAGGCTGATAAAAAACGATTAAAAGAATTAGCTAACTTTCAAAAGCTTGATTCCCCTGCTTGGAAGGGCATTCGATACATAAAAGCCCTACAATCTTGCTTTGCCAGTCCTGAGGTCTTAAACTTAACGAAGAGAGGTGCCATTGTAATAGGGGCAAAGTTTACTTAGCTTCCATGGAAATGTTATTAGCAGGCATAACTAATAATATTTTGGGACTAAGGTTACAAAAATTGCTTGAGTGGGCATCAGCAAATCCAAATATCTTAAATATTGGCACATTGCATTACTCCTTTTTGTTACTAAAAAATCAGAGACTGCAGTGCAGATTGTGCGGTAGGTGGTCAGAATGCACTGAATTATACGAGGTCAAATTTTAAAAGAAATTGTAAATCCAAATTTAAAAGGAACTGTTCAAGATTTTTCTCCTAGTCAAGCATATCTTTTTAGCCGACAGGCTTTGCAGCCTATCATAGCCTCTTAGGGTGGTTCTCAGGTGTGCCTTAATACTCCGGCTTATATTAGGGAGAAAAGTTTTCAATAAATCTTATGTTCAAAACAAGAAATATCAGGGCCGTTATAAAACACAGAACAAAGATTACATTTTACAAAATAAGCCAAACACAAAATTTAAAAATAAACAGAATCACGCCTTTCGTAAATATTGATTGTGAAAGTAATTGTATTTTTTTTGTTGTATATAAAATATATATATATATATACTACAAATAACACACCCTCCAACACTAATAAAAAATGAATATCAAACTAGAGCTTTCAAAGGAGGTTGTTTAAATGATCATGCCAATTTATGGCAACAATAGCGAGCAAACAATTATATTTAATTAAATTAATACGAGGCGGCCCCATCCCCATACTTCAAGAAACCTACCTTTCAGTATACAGACAAACATGAGTTTAAAAAAAAAAAAAATTGCAACTAAGATAACAAAGGACATGACGGACATTATCCTCCACTTAAAACAAGAAAAAAATATTAGAGATGCCGCCAATTCTCAATCAATGTTTCCTATGTCGAATGTTCCTAGTAAAAAATCAGATGGAGGGCTACGTCCTATCTTCGACCTCAGAGGTCTCAACTCGTATGTGTCAGTGAAACATTTCCATTTAATTTCACAAACAGATGTAGCCAAATCCTACAGTCAAATGATTGGTAAGTGAAAATAGACATTCACCAAGCCTATTTTCATTTACCAATTGCAGATAAATACAGGAGATTCAACCAAGTGATTTACAACAACGAAGTGTTACAATTGACAACCTTACCATTTGGCCTGTCATCGGCCCCAAAAATGTTTGTCTTAGTAACAATTTGGATTGCGGAGATCCTTTGCACACAAGGTTTCTTCATAATTGTGTATTTGGACGACTTTTTCTTGGTCAATCAGGATCGGACCATACTGGTTTCTCAGGTTTCGGAAACACTGAGAACATTAGAAACTTTGAGCTGGCACATAAATTTACCACAAGTCCGTTCTGTAGCCGTCTCAGGAGGTATAATATCTTGGCTTGGTATGGAACACTCAGCAAAACTGGGTAAAACTTCCTCCCAGGAAGATAAAAAAGATAAAGGTAATAATTTCCAAGATGTTAACCAACGGAGACAGTTTTCTGCCAGATGCTCAGAGTTTATTAGGTTTGCTGAACTTCGCAAATTACGCAATATCAGCAGATCGACTGCGCTGCCGCAGAGCCCAACTCTTTCTAAAAATATTCAACCAAATCCGAATATGAGAAAGAAAAACAAAAAAAAAAAAAAACTTCCTCTACCCGTTCAGCAAGACCTAAAATGGTGGTTAACCGCTGAAGATTACAGCTCCACACTAACATCAAGAAAAGTGTGACTCACTTCTTGACGACGGATGCTGCTGACTTGGGTTGAGGAGCTAATTTAAACAGCACTTACCTATCAATATAGTGGGTCCCATATCTAGGGCACTAGCGCTCATACACGATAGAGATGTATGCCGTATTGGCAGCCATCAACAGTCAGCGGATGGCTCTTGAAGGTGCGCACATTAATATTCAGTCGGACAACAGAACCCTGGTCGCATACCTCAAGAACAAGGGGGGACACATTCCCTGGCACTACTAGGGTTAACGACCAGAGTCCTAAAACTTGCAGAGCATTTACATTTAACTCCCTCAGCCACTTACTCTCGGAGAGTCTAAACGGAATAGCGGGTCGCCTAGCAAGGGGTCGCAATGTATCAGAGTGGCATCTTCTGCCCCAAGCCACGGAGGCTATATTAAAAGCGTGGGGTGTCCCAGACGTAGATCTATTCGCGTCAAGAGACACGGCTTTAGTGCCAAAGTACATAAAGTAACGTACGTTACGTAACATTGCATTTGAAAGATTGTTCCGCAGTTTTCTGCGACGTTTTCAGCCGAAAATGTGACTATCATCTAGAGTGAGCTTTTCCTCCAGCCAGTTTAATTCCACGAGTACGGGCTCATTCAGTGCAAAAGGAATTTACATCCTATTAGCACTGGAGTGGATCAAATGTTTTTGGCTATGCGAGCGAGAGCCATAGTAGAGCCACTTCCGATAAAGAACCTGCGGAAGGTCCTAATAGATTGGAAGACAGGCAATTGCCCTGCACAAGTAGACAAATTGACTCTTGTTGCCTGGGATATTGGGGGTGGACAGATCAAGTTGCTCACTGGTCCATAGAGGAACAGAACTTGTTAAAAAGTAGCTGACGGACATCTACTTTTAACAACATATAGTACCCCTATTAGAAAATGGATATTGGAGTGTAACACCTATAACGTTAACCCAAAAACTCCTGAGGGTCAAAAGGGTTGCTAGATTTTGGCAAAATTATTTTTAGAACATAAGTTAGCTTATAAATCTAGTTTCCTACATAAAGCAGCCATTTCATAATTAAAGCAACCATCAAAAATAGATATCTCAAAACATTCTTTGGTTCAGCAAGTTTTGAAAGCCATTTCACTTGCTGAACCTGCTGCAGTACAAAACCCATTTTTTGGGACACTGCAATTTTGTTTAACTGGGTAAGGATTTCTATAGATTCTTTATTCGAAACCAGTAGACGAACAGCTTTAATAGTCATGGTGGATTCATGATCTCACATTATTTGAAAATAGTCCTGAGAATCTAATTACAACGGAAAATGAGATTACTCTCTGGCCAAGGTTTGGCTCAAAAACTGACTCCAATACACACAGCGGCGGTTGGTTGTTGCGGAAACACCTAGACCATTGTGTCTGCCCTGTCCAACACATTAATAACTTTAAAGAAAAGCCTAAAATTAGAAGAAATGCAGACGTAACTGTCTCAAGTCTATTTAATTCTCTATCAGGGAAATTAAAACCTGCTTCAAGAACAATGATTGCAGGTTGGATTCGTAGCATTTTCAAAGATGTTAATATTGATGTCCCACCAGGCAGTATCAGGTCAGCAGTAGCTTCTAGAAGTTGCTTGGAGAAAAGACCTGTACAAGAAATACTTGACAGAGGAAACTGGTAAAGTATAAAAATATTTCAAAAAATTTACTGTGTCCAGTAAACAGAGTTGATAATACCAACTCTGATGTTGATTCATTGCATTCATTTTTTTTCTATTGTTGGTTAAATTTAAATAGCTATTCAGGGATTTAATTCGTTTATTTTCTCTAAAGTTAATTTCAAAAACTATCAATTCGTTTTCTTTGTTTGATTTCAAGAAATGTTTATTATTTATACATTTTTATTAACATTTTAACATAGACTGATGTTATTGTAATTGCAATAAAACCGATTTATTTTCTAGATCAGTAGTTTTAATTCACTCATCATAGCGTTTGTGTTTACCACCAGCAGATACCAAACAGGTCTTCACCTAGCAACACTGTGTGTTTTAGAAAACACATAATATGACTGTTTTGCATTCCAACAAAACAGGTATTATGTGTGAATAAAAAACACAGTGTTGCAGCTATTCTCTAGCTGGCGAGCTGAAGACCCTATGAATTTGACACTTCGCGCCAAGCGTCCTTCTTGATTAGAAAGGGACGCATGCTGGTGAGAGAGAGAGACAGGTATAAAACCATGGATAATTCGGTAAGTTTTAACCATAGATTATCAATATAAGGGCAAATTTACAACAGCTTCTTCACCTAGCAACACTGTGTGTTTTATTCACACATAATACCTGTTTTGTTGGAATGCAAAACAGTCATATTATCATTCCACTATTTTAAGTTTATTCATGTGTATGGTAACTTACGTAGCGTTCATGTTGGCCGTATCATTGTCCGTTTTGTTGGTGACGATGCCCACTTGATACACCATGGCGTGAATTACGTACCTGAAGAACGTTTTAATTAACATCTAGCTATAGCCACAAACAAAAGTAAGTCTAGTTAATAATGGTAAGGTAACTAACTATCTGACTTTTCTTAGTCAAGGAGTTGGTAGACACTTCTGTTATCAGCCGAAAGCCGACCGCATATATAGCTATGGTTCAAATTATTGGCACTTTGGTAATGTAAGCAAGCAAGCATGAAAGAACATGAGGCCATCTGGACTTTAAAATAAACTGACCTCAGCTTGAGTTTGTTTCGGTCTTACTTTCTGAGCAGTCGCATGAAAAACACCAACCTCATCTTATTTTTAAAACGTAACTGACTTGGATGTAAATCACCAACCTCGTATTAGTTTTAAAACATAAATTATTTTAGACGAGTAGGTAAAAGTGTTTTTTTTTTTCAAAAAATTTACGTAAATATAATTTAACAATAACATGGGCTAGGGAGATCCGATCAAAATGATATTGATCATTGTGTTAGCAAATATTCGCAGTCGCAAAAAGGAAAACATAATAGTGTCATGCTTTATACAATGCAAGATGTTCATGCAAGAAGAGTATCGCTTTGGAAAGACAAGTTGCCTTCATCACTTCATGAATAACTTCGATCAGCAATGTTGTTTATCTACTTACATATCTTTATTGGGATCCGTAGAGTTTACCGGCAGCTCCGTGTCATTGACAGCGTTCGCAGCCATGGCACTTGAGAGCCATGGCGACAACAGCAGTATCAGCATCTGGGGGACAAAACCATTGACTATTGGGAAAGAGAAAGGATAAACTAGCTTCTCGCCATATCTTAAAATCATTGCGTAATTAGTTATAAGTATACTTAATATAAAACAAGCATTGAATGAGGCACAAAATGAAAATCTTTTGCACTAACCAGCTTTTCCATTTTCGTGTTATAGAAGCACCTCCACAGTGGGAAATTTTAAGAGATCCTTCTATATATAGCCTCTGTTAAATTAGCTCCCGTATGAGATATCAGACAACCTTTGCGCTAATTAGAACTGTTATTAACAAGCTTATGATATTCGCGATACAAACTATACCTATTTTAATAGTATATCAGGTAGCTGTGTAATACTCGCAAGAAAAATTGGTATGGATCTTACTTACGTATCTCTTGTAGTCCAAACAATAACTCCAACAGTCCTGATGTTATTCGCGATTGCATGAAATAAACATAAACTCACGTCATCTTGTGGATAGGCAGAAACTGTATTTAACCGCCCGCGCCGCAGGTGGAAGTAGCATTCTATAGAATTCCACCTGCTGCGATCCTTATATATGCTTTTTTTTTTTTTTTTTTTTTTTTCAGGATGGGAAATCATCAAATGACTTCTCCCGCTCTGGGCGGAGCGGGAGGGCGTGTCAGACTTTTACTGACTAAAACCCACCCGTGTTCCATCAGTTGCCCATGTGCCAGGGTCACGGTATCTCTTTCGAACAATCACGCGACCCCGGCATTATATACGCTTTTGGCTTCGTTTTCGATCCAACATCAGTTCGGTAATTGCGTAAGGGTCCGTTCACACAGACCGGCTCAGAGAGCATCGGCGCGCATTTTTCTTTTCACACAGACCGGATCGTATACGCTTGGATATGGTCGGAGCGGAGCCGCCAACTATTTCACATAGACCGGCTGGAAGCGATCTGAAAGCGGATGCGCTCGGAGCCGGTCGGATGCGTTCGCAGCCGGTCGGGTGCACTCGCAGCTGGTCGGATGCGCTCGGAGCAGGGTTGATACACTACAAAGGCAGTACCAGTATTCCACGCAGTCCAAGTTTTGGTTTCGGTGTTAACGTGTGCTTTTCGGAACATGGATTTAGATAGCTCTGATGAAGAAATATATTTGTTAGCAAGATTTTTTTTAGCAGAACAAAACAAACGAACCGAATATCGAATATTATTTTTAAATATTCGATCGCCTGCGCGAGCGAGAGAGAGCACGCAATCGGAGCCGATCGGCTGCGCGAGCGAGAGAAGTATGCGATCGGAGCCGGTCAGCTCCTCTTATTATTTCACACCAAGCGCGTTCAAGCATTCTTAATGACAAAATCAGTGCACATCACATGCAAAAATAAACCTTACTACAATTACTAAAAACTCTGTTTTCAACGTGTAAAAATCTGCTCTCCTCTCCGAGCCGGTCCGTGTGAACGGACCCTTATACACTAAAAGTGGTATAGCATTCATTTTGACAGTTCTACAATAAACATTGCGTTATTTACGTTGATGAGCAGACTTTTTCGAACATATGAATAGATTAGCTATATCCTTCAAATTATTCAGATTCTGATTAATAGTGTGTTACGCAATTAGGATGCTGGTCAAACACGTACGAGAACTATGACCAATAAGGTCACTATATCTTTTAGGTCTGTTTAACTTTAGGGCGTCCCATTTGTTGGCTCCGGCATTACCTATCTGTCTGTTCCCTGAGAAGAAATACCGAAAGAAACTCAGAGGTCCCTGTCGGGAGTCAATAGCGGACTCCCGGCCACCGTAGGCGCGAGCTTGCGGGCGGCGAGCAATGTTTATAGTTAGGGAGCTGGCGAGCAAAATTTCGATATGATCAGCACACAAGGCAGATGTTATTAATAGTGATAATTATACCCTAAGAAACATCAAGGACCTTGTCTGCCACCATGGTGGCGCAGCGTTGTAAATTTATAGCGTTTTAAAAAAATGGTGTGCTATATTATACGCACACGTCTGCCTCTGGGGCTGATGATCACAGTCATCCTGGAAACACAAAGAATCGAAAAGGCTCTGACTTTTGTAGTATTCAATTTTTTAATTTAATTTTTTGATTAAAAATACTGTATATGAAGTGCACACTTGGCAGATTTGAATTGTTCGATTAAAAACAATGAGAAGAGCCACGGAAAAATAGTCTGGCAACATGTTGCCTCTGCGTTGTCTATTGACAGTGCTCCAAAAATGTAAAGAAAAAAAGGTGTCCTATATTATGCGCACACGTCTGCCTCTTGAACTGATGTTTGAATTCCTTATGAAAATCAAGAAAATCGACGAGGCAGACGTTCAGGCCTCTGATATTCCAAAGGCCATTTGATTATTTTTTTCAACACGACGCGCGCGCCAAACTGCCCCAGTTCTATAGCGACATCATAGAAGAACCCGAAGATCAATCTGGTGAACATTTTTTCGTTCAGATATACAATGTAAATTTCGCGCTATTAAAATTTGAACACGTTGTGTATTTTTCAGACGAGGAAGGAGACATGGATGAGTGCGCCGACATGGATGATCGGAAAGGTTTCTCGGATACCAGCAATGACGACGCTTGCTAAATAATATCGTTTTTTTTTTCAAAAAAATAGAAACAAATGAAGTCTTGGTTCAAAATCTACATATTTTACACAAATAAAACGTGATTTAAAAAAGTTTAAGACTGTTCCTATCCAGATCCTAATCCTATTCAGATTACATTCAAGCATGCAATTTAAAAAAAAAGACTTTCTAATTAAAGTTCCAAGCGCATTTCGTTTCTGGTTGGCATTGAGAAAATATATGATTGCATAGATTTCAGCTCCAAGTTTAATCGTACCGTGAGTTTAGAGGATAATATTGAACAAAATTATAAGAATAAAACTATAAAAAATAACAATAATCCCATGCAATACCCGCTGTCCCTTGATTCCGTGAATTTCAAACAGTTATACAGCTGAAAATCAGTGAGCAAAGTGTCTGCCACTTGTTTTTTCGAATCCACAGAGTCATAGTGAATCGAATGCGCGCAATGAGAACCGCGTGCAAATGACTTCGTAGAGCCGTTTTATTAAAAAAATTTACAACTCCGTCCCATGATAATGCAGAGTCCTGAATGTCTGCTCTTCGATTTTCTTCGTTTCCAAGATGATTGTGACCATGAACTCCAAAGGCTTACATGTGCAAATGATTTAATACCCCGATTTTTTTAAGCAACTTCAATTCGCTGTAACACGAAAACGCAGCGACATAGGACCTTAATTGGTTGGACCAAATCAATTCCTAATGATTTAAACTGCAATCCACCTCGACGTGAAACGTGTGCAAATCATATACCGAAATGCTCGCCAGCTCCCTAACTATTAGCTTGCCGCCCGGTAAGGACCAGGGTGCTTACTCTCGAATATAATTCCAATAGATCGACATTGGTCAAACGTCAGTTGGTTGAGTTAAACGTCAGGGATTGGCTAGACTCAGTGAGTCCAGCCAATCCCTGACGTTTTACTGACAATTCCAATGTCGAGCTATTGGAATTATATTCGAGAGTAAGCACCCAGGCTCGGGTCGACGGCGCGTAGTGTTCCACGCGCGCCTCAAAGAGATGTCAGCAGCACTGAAGGGGTCTGCTAGGACCGATGCCTGCCAGGGTCGCGTGATTGTTCGAAAGAGATACCGTGACCCTGACACATGGGCAACTGAAGGAACACGGGTGGGTTTTACTCAGTAAAAGTGTGACACGACCTCACACTCCGCCCAGAGCGGGCGAAATCATTTGATGATTTCCCATCCAAAAAAAAGGTCATGGTCTCTTTTAAATTTTATGTAAATCTTACCATGCAGGGCCATGTCTGGAAGAGCCTTTTGAAGAAAGAGCAATTGTATAAAATAAATGTAGACAGGCAGCTCCGGTACATAGGTATCTACCAATATGCTAACTAGCTATAATTCTATTACAGTATAAAATAATTAAGATACGAAAGAAGAAGAAATTGCCAGTGATATATTATCATCTCTGTCAAGTGCTTTTACCAAATTTTTCATTACCATTTCAGTCTCCATGAACCCTGGTTCATTTTCTTTACTTGAAGTACTGGGCAATGATGGGTAAGGCAGTCCTTCAGAATGCAATACAGGTTTTGTTACTAATGGAATATCAGGGTATTGGATATACTTCTTGTTTTTGTTGTTAAAACCTGAAGTATTAGTAAGGCAAAAGTAACAGTCAGTAGCGTGATTTGTTGGTTTCCTCCATAACATTAGGACGCCAAATTGCAAGTATTATCTTTTTCCTGCAGACCAGTTCAATAGTACTTCTACAATTTTCACATACCACTCGAGGAACCCTATTTTTGGAAACATTGGAAATAGACTCCTTTTACGGCTTCAGTAATATATCAGTTGTGTTTTGATAGGATAATTTGACCACAAACATAGCAAAACTTATTTGGATTTAATTTCCACTGTCTTTTGCCCATTTTAAAACCAATCAAAATGTTTTATTATAAGATTAATACAACAAAAGCGAATATTAACTCAGCACCAGTTACAATTAGTTAGCGAAATAAGTTAATGAGGGTGTATTAAAAAAACTTGACGTTATAAAAATATAATACACTAGCTGACCCAGCGAACTTCGTACCGCCTCAGAATCAATAAAACCCATGTTAGGTGAGCTCCTACCAAGTTATGCCAACCTGGTACTTCGAAGACATAAAGCGTTTTCTAGCTATCACACACCCATGTTAGGTGAGCTCCTACCAAGTTATGACAACCTGGTACTTCGAAGACATATTAATAAGGAACTTTTTTGGATGATTTTTTACACCTTGGGTCCGAAAAACCCAAATATCTTACGGACCCCTATTTAAAAAAAAATATATAGCCTATGTTACTCGCAGATAATGTAGCTTTCTAATGGTGAAAGAATTTTTAAAATCGGTCCAGTGGTTATTGAGTTTATCCATTACAAACAAATAAACAAACAAAAATACATTCTTTTCCTCTTTATAATATTATTATAGTTAGTAATACATATATTTTTGTAATAAGAGGATAGGTAGAAACCACAAATAATCTTAATCTTAAAGATTTTTGGACACCTACGTTAATACCTCAGTAATAACGAACATATCTCCGATTTCGAACTAAACGTTTGAGATATGATGACGTTCATCTATCAACTTGTAGAGTATCTATGATATTGGTGTGTTATCAGTCGAGAAAGGCACAGTTTTGGGCTATCTTTCGTATCAGTGTGATGCTGGGCCGTGGCGGAGCACGCCGACCTGCATGAGGCGTTCTGCCTTCCTTCATCTGTTGGACACGACCACACTCTGTTAACCTATCGAACCTCTACTAATGAGACATATTTAGTTATCTATCGTACGTGACTCTCTGAGGATATTTGACAACATGGCACTGAACAAAATTATGGTCACCTCCGGCATCATCACACTGGTGAGTAACTTCTTCTACTTAAGGTGTTTGTGCATAAGTGTGCCCTAAATTTTATCGATACAGCTGTGCATGCTGGCGATATGTGTATTTTAATTTTGTGTAATTACATATAATTTTATTGGCTGTGCGACTTAGAACAAAGCAGAGGTATCTGAAAATAAAAAAGAATTGTGCAACAGTGTATATAGTGTGAAGATACTTGCGTAAATGAAGTTCAGATCTTAGTGGTTCTAAAAAATGTTCACAGATAATTATGATTGTTTTCATAATTTTGCCACCTACCTACGAATGAAAGCTAATTTACTGCTGAGAGAGGAAAATTTTGTAATAATTTTTTATTGTAGTTCGTTATTACGTCGAATAGATAGGTACACGTTTTATAGATTTTATTTTTTGTACGAAGCCGTGCACCATGGGATGATGGGCTTTCCCATCGGCGGAAGGGACGAATTTTTGTAAAAACTTACATCCTGTAACCACTTTCGGGTGTGAACTGTCACATATCCGTGCTTACCTTCGCTTTATGGTACTGTTGTGCAAAATTTCACGCATGTAAACCCAGAGGCTCGGGATGCCCGTTCTCTGTCAGTGAGTGAATTCAAAATTTTTATTAAGTAGATGGCATTGGATTTTATGTAAACGTGATAGATATTTTAAAGTTATAATTGAATTTCTATCGGATATTAACATAATTTCTTACCTGAGCGGGAGTTACTTTCGGTTACTTATGGTACCTTTTAACATCGGACCACTGACACGTGGTGAGCGCGGTACAGCCATTAATTAAGCCAGGCTTATTAATACTTCCGTTTAACTATACTGTTAAAAGCGTTCAGAATAGGTAGGTCCTGATGTGTTGATCCCCACGTTTGATCTCCAATGACTATGAAATATTCAACTACGAAAATAAGATACGTTATACAAGTGATAAAATCCGCACTTTCTCAACATTAGAAACGAAGTATCGGCAACTAAGGGGGCCATCCATAAATTACGGCTTACGTTAAGGGGGAGGGAGTCGTCGAAATGTAACATTGTGTGACAAGGGGGTGGGAGGGGTCCTAAATTTCGTGACGTTACTTTTCAAAATCTATTTTAATCCAAGTGTTAAGTAAAACACGTATCCATATGACTACTGCCCCAGTATCCAGGCATACGTGTTTAAGCGATCATGTGTTATCTATGGTCTAAATTTTGCATCATACAAGGCCACTAATCAACACAAGCAATTACATACGAAACAACAAGAAATTTTGCCCAAAGTGAACATTTATCCTCAAATAATTGCTGCTAGACGTGCCAGAGAAATTCTTCGTTTGGATGATGACGATGATGCCGTATGGTTCGATAGAAAAGATGTTGACACAACAAATGTTCCTGACATTAACAACCCAAACGAGAACGAAGTGGCTGCTATGCCAGTTATAAAAAATTTAAAGGAGTGGGTTCAAAGTCCATGCACTCAGGATGATTAAGTTTGATCTTTAAGTAATATAATAAATCATTTTTGGTTTTGTTAATTTCTTGAACTGTTTCATTTGATGTTAATTTTATAAAAAAAAAAACATTTAAATAGAAATAAAACAAATTTCGGAACAGCTGTTTTAATTCAATAATTATTTCTAGACGTAAAATTGTAAAATATGTGACGTCGCACGAGGGAGGGGGGTCTCACAAATGTGACCAGCTGTGACAAGGACGGGAGGGTGGGGTCAAAAATCATGAAATTCGTGTGACTTAATTTATGGATGGCCCCTAAGTGGATATTATCTATCTATCAAACTAGAGCAGTTGACGCGTTGCGACGGTGTGACGCGTGGTAGAACTATTTTCATGAAGTTTTTATAGAAATTGTTCTTCTAGAGTAGCAGGGCATTATGCGAGCCTTAAACAAGGAATTGTACGAGTAGGTATAGAAGTAAACAACGAGAATGCTTTCCATAAAAGCCCTGGTCAATCCAGGTGAGAAATTAACTCTCCTCTTAGAAAAAGTTCAAAAGACAAGCTCCTGTGCCTGCTTCGGTGGCCACTTTGTCTACTCTTGAAAACTTAAAGCGGTTAAATTAAAGAGGCGTTCTTATCAAAACTCGTTGTTCACAGTTCGTGGTAGCATAAACTAATAAAGTGGAAGGAATCTCACATTTGATTGCTCGTTGAGTCACTATCACGGAACTTAAATAAGTTCCTTGGTCACTATAGGCCCTTTGTCATTGTCCGTTCATTGAAGGTAAAGTCCCATGCCTTTTCAATGAGTAAAAAGAAATGGCACGCATGGCAATAATGTAATAGATAGTGTTTCGTATGATGATAGTAAGAATATCAGTTTATCAGTCGAGAGTTTCTGTCAGTGATAGCGATATAGCGCCAAATGTTTGGGACAGGAGACGCCATTGCAATGCCGTGAGAAAGATAGATAGTGATGCCGAAGATACTGTACTTTCATAATATTATGGTTGTATACCTCAATCAATTTGCCTAGTCTTCTCCCGAAGTTATGTTGCGGTCGATTTCCAGTCTAACCGGTTGCAGGTTGAATAACAGGATTTTATATGAGCGACTGCCTGACCTCCACAACCCAGTTACTGGGTAATACGCTACCCTTTGGGTAAGACTGATTGTTAGACATTCGGGCTTACGATCCGTAACGACTGTCCAAAATCCACGTCATATTCATTGCATAAAGCGACTGCTTATCTGACCTCCAAAACCCTGTTACGAGTAACACGATGCTTACCGCTTGGTGTCTGACTTTCGGGCTTCTGACTTCTAATCATCGGTACCATGATGAGATAGGCTAATTGGGATCTGAGCTCAAGTATTCGATTTCTTTTTTTTAGGAAATTGCTTTTACGTTCCATTAAAGTTCTTTTGTTCTGTTCTTAGTTTATCCTCATATCGTAAATAATCATCACGATATCTTCATTTATAATCATTCATATAGTCCAATCGGTAAAATATGCAAAATACCTACTTACGAATAGGATATAACTTCGTCTGGCTTACAGAATCCTTATATTCCATGTGTAACTGATGCCTGTGAAAAATAAAATCAATTTGAACAAAAAGAAAACTTTTGGGTTCGAAATATTGCAGCCAAAAGCACATATTCTGCCAACAACTAGATAAAACCCCTCTCGTAGCTGTCGTCTCCGGTCCTGCTTTTCCCATACAGCGGATCCATGTAACATCGGCATTCCTGGGTTTCCTATAATTTCTTCAGTCTTCTGCTTAACATTATTGACTTTTCTTGGTCTTCATCAGAGCCCGTCTTTCTATATGGTTCTACAAGGTTTACTATACTTTTCTAACAAATAGTCAAAGCCCTCAATTGCCAATTCAATTAAAAACTCTTACCTAATCTAATGACTAAACAATCACCTCAGTCAATCAATTATTTGTGTCGTTTTTAATGAATTTTCATGACTACTTAATGACTAAGATAGGTTGCCTGCATTTGCGTATTTACATTCTAAATACACACTTATGTATTCCTCGTAATCTATTTGTCATTATGTTTATGTACTTGCTACTTTGTGAATCTAGAACACATACCTACTTATTTTAATATATAGATTGTTTATACATATTTATTTTCGCAGTTTATTTTTACGTTACCTCTGCTATAAAAAAATAAAAAAAGCAGTAAATAAAAATAAAAGTTTAAAAAATAAAACGTGATGACTTGAGGGATTTCCTAGTCCTGGATCTCCGACATACCATATTATACCTAGTATTGTCTTGCGAGCATTATTATATTTAGGTACCAAGTTGTACGTGTCAAAAGTAATCATTTGATCCTATACTCGAAAGGTCTACTAGTAGCCACTGACGAATTCCACTATCCACCTCCTGAGTCCAGCATCATCTCCAAATTATTGTTTTGTCTTCAGTTCTTCACACGTGTGCAATTATTCAAGTTAGTCGGATGTCTTGAAGTCGATACAGGTCAAGCTAATACAAAAGCAAGATAAAAATATCGGAAAATAATCTAATAAAGTCAATAGCATTTATTTATTATATCATCTTCTTTATTTTTTCTCATTTTAAACGTCAGATCTATATCTAGCCAATCACAGTGTACTATGTGACTTTTACCTGTATGTTGTAATATTAAAAAAATACATTGTGTTAATAAGTCCCTAATCAATCAATAATACGCTGTATCTTAGTCATAAAATTATTTGTTCGATGTCTTTATTACACATCCTCATTCTGCAACGTTAAGTAGGTACAAGACTTATTAATAATAATATAAAAGATAAAGAATATTTTGATAGATGTTATCTTATCGTCTTGTTCTCGTCATAATGTGGCACGGACATTCTCTAATATATCTATGGCGAATGCGCGCAATGATCGCTTTACGACATTCCCTACATACCAATCAATGGTATCTAGATAAGTAATAAAAGGCGAAATTCAAATATCTCACTTTACGCATTCCATACAAAAACAAAAACAGTACTCTTCATTATCGTATAAGCGATGTGTGTAGCCTTTCAGTGGAATAAGAACATTAATCACAAATCATGTCTACATTGATAGTTAGGCTTTGGTACTTAGCAAAGTTAAAACAAACTGTGGTCTAAACCTTAAACTTAGGTTTTGCACGATCATAGTGGGAAAACCCGTATAAACTGACCTCTTTTGTGGTAGTTTTAGTTATATTGAGATACTTACTGACACTGTTGTACTAGATTTCGATTTCATGCTTTCCCACTCCGATTTAAATCGAATTGCGAATAATAATATACTAACACGTTAACTGCCATGTCGGACTATGTGTTCGACACTTTTTGTTCCATTCAGGCCTTGTCAGACTATATGACCGACAACACATACAAAATCTGAATATGTCGTTACTGTCTGGCGGCCATGTTTTTGGAATAAATAATGTATTTATGAGATAAATAATCTATTTAAAGTGAAATAACACTAAGTAGATTTTTTGACTTTTTTTCTGATTTTGGCAATGTCAGTTAACGTGTTAAAAATGTTCATTATAGGGAAAAGTTTGTTTTGTATAACGAATATTTTCTCTCTCAAACTGCAGCTCCAAGCGACGGGGCAGCTGATCTACACATCACTGGGCATAGCGCAATATTTCTGCGTGATCGACTTCTTGAGAGGACTCCCCGTTCTAGTTTACATTAGAGTTCTTTATTTCCACAGTAAGTATAGCAATTACTTGTAATCACAAAGTTATCGATCAAAAGTCAAGATCAACAAGTATTAAAAAAATATTGATTTGCCTATCTATAGCCTATTAAGTGCTTATTTATGCCTTCTACATATTATATCGAAATGTATGAGTTAACCCTTATGTTCATACCCAAACTTACCAACGTCGTTTGGCACCCGGGGTACCCGGGTAGCCATTTACTGAAAATTTTATTTTTTAATATTTTAGTCAAATTAAAAGTGTTTAGATTTAAAAAAAAAAAAACTTTTATTAACAGACTACATGGGCCCAAATTGTGTTAGAGACTAAATTATCTTATAAACTATGTTAGTAAACTTATACCTACTTACAAAAACATAACAAGATGATCATATATCGACCAGAGATAGTTTCATCAAGCTCCATGCAATACATGAAGCTTGATAAACCTACCCATGGTAGGCCCATCCAGCCTTTCTGCAAACACCCTCAAGATATTGTTGGTGCTTCCCCCCACTCTGCGTATCACCGACGCCACGTTCTTACGCATTAGTGCAAAAAAGTCGTCAGTGTGTGCATCCGCGAACATACCTGACGCACTACAGTAAGGTGGAAGCCTCAACAGCACCCTAAAGGTATTATTGTATTGTATGCGCAGGGCATTGTTTGCTTTTTGGGTATGATTAGCCCAAAGACTGCTGGAGTAAAACGTTTGGCAGCCAAATGTAGAAATGTGAAATGTATTTAACATGAAAAATAAGTTACGGCACCTCAGGTAGACTCTTTCAATCGTTCGGAGCACAGCAGCTGTTCCCGTCATAGAAAAGAATGTCAAGGTCAATTCTCGTCGTTTATACGCAAGAATGTTAGCTCCCTTCAGTATAGTTTGAGTTTCTGGTGAATTCAGACGTGTTTATAACATTCAGAGTCAAGAAGAAAGAAATAATGGAAGAACTATCCAGAGAAGAATTTGCTCGGTAAGTAAATTGTACATATAAGCAATATGAATTAATATGAAGTATTATTGTATTATATTATGTTATTATTCTACATAACAAAATATAAAAATTTACTGTTCAGAATGAGTGCAGCAGAACAAGAGGCCTACTTGAAGGAATTTTCAATGATGAAGATAAAGATTCAAGTTGAGTGTCTGATAGCGAGGACGAGGACTGGGTTCCGGAGCCCATTTTAACTGTTACAGTTTCAGATAACGACTCTGAAAATGAAAAATCACAAAATTGTGAAGATACAGAGGATAATGTCGAAGAGCAAGCAGAATAACAGGAAGCGAATGAGTCTCTCAATATTGAAAGTGAGGAGGTCGATGAAGCAGAAACTGCAGAGTTAGAAGGTAGTGAGTTTTTTTTTGCTAATTATGATAGAGACGTAATTTCTTTTTATTTGATTATTGAATTTATTTTGTAATAATTACTTATTGTAGAATCAGTAACCAGCAGTTTTATTGCGAAGGATAAAACTGTGTAGGAGCAAACGCCACCACATGAACATCATCAGACTACAATTCGCAACGTTTTACGTCAGCGAAGTGGACCTCCTTATAGCACAGAAACCTAATCTATAAGCGAAACGTTCCAAAAGATCTTTACAGAGAATATGGTTGACATTATCGTCCGACACACCAATAAGAAAGCTTCATCCATCTATGCAAGTTATAATGAAAATCATTCAGATGCGCAGCGAGATTGGAAGTCTGTAGTGATACAAGAAATTTATTCATCCTTCACTGTTTTGATTGGTGCTGGCGCAAATAATTCCAACAAAGACCTCATGTTATAAAATGTATAGAATACAATAAATAATATTATTTGTAAATAAACAAGTGTTGTATTTCCCTGTTTTAATAATAAAATCAATTATCATCACTGAACAAAATGAATTACAAACGTATTTCATACAAATGCTGTTGTGGTTGGGTACCCGGGTACCCCGGGTGCGCATGATCCGATGGCTCAAGTTTAAGCCAATGGAAAAATAGAAGAAATAAAAAATATATATTTTTAAATACATGATTTGATCGCTTTTTACCTTAATAACGAAGATCCGGGAGCTCAATTTTTTTTTCATTATTTGTCAGCTTTCATCACGAAAATACGCCGCAGTGGGCACCCGGGTACCCGGGTTTGAACATAAGGGAGTCTAGCCTAGTCTCATCAACTATTTCAGCTAAAACTACGAGGTCATAAAATAAAGGTAATATGTATTATTTTTAATCTGATTCCTCATGTATGTAATATTATAGGTTGGTTGTTTCAGACCCGAGCAGCTGCGGATCCACAGTCAACATCGGTGCAATCATTGACAACGTCGCCAACCAGGCATTTGTACTGTTTAGAGATGAACCATTCACCGTATTCAGAACGTTTGTTATCAACTGTACAAGCCTCGGTTTGAGCGTGTTTTGGTTGATAAGCAGTGTGATTATTATAAGTAAGTTTAATACAGATGGTGGCGCTCTATACTTTCTGCTTAGCCCCGTGGGACAAGCTTTGGGTGTAGTATCAAGCTGTACCTTCTCAATTGAATCACTTTTAATCAGTCGTGACTAATCATAAATATATATTTTGCTATTAAAGTAGACTTTATGGTTATATCCGTTTCCAATCACTGAGATCAAAAATTGTGCCAATTTGTCTTCATACAAATAAATTAGCATCCCGTCAATTATCCCCATCGGGGAATGACGCAGTACTGATAGCAACACAATTTGGAAAAAGAGCAAAATGCATTGAAAGTCAGCGGGAACTTTCTTATCACTAGAAACGAGTCTTTCTTATCGTCTATCTGATGTTTAGTGAGATAGAACCTTACTCGTATGATACTGGTGCTAATAGGTATCTCCTCTCATTCATTCATTCTTTATCATTATTTTCGCCTTAGTAACATTTCACTTCTATCGTGGATCTCCATTCTCCTCTCCATATTATTTCCAGAGTCAAAAACTGGATATCCAAACAATAAAAAATAATGAAGACAATTCTTAAATAACTAATGGCTGACCGAAGAATGCGTGATCTTTTGCGAACTACCCGCTACTTACCTCATATTATTATAACAGATTATTATAAAGCGTACATTTTCCCTGCTTTCCGAATTGCGATAAAAGCGATAATATCGCGAATCCGACCAACGCGCAACGTCATAATTTTAACTCAATAGCCCTTATATTTTGCGACTATTAAATTTGGTAGGATTCGCGAAATAATCACTTTTATCGCAATTCGGAACCGGGCCTTTGTAACTCAATCATTTAAATCTATGTGGGTCTATATACTATTTATTATAACTATAAGCCAAATCATTGTAAATAATATTAAGTAATTTCATGTTTATATGTTTGTAAAGGCGTTAGCCTGTGTAACAAAATAAATCGAGACTGGTGAACAAATAGAATAAGATCATTTGTAAACTGTATTTCTGAACCATATGTACTAATAAAGACCTTGAAAAATCAAATCAATCAAAATCAATGGCTGACCAGTACTTACAGAGCAGTGGTGGCCCAGTGGTAATGGCCGCGACTTATGTGTTGTAGGTCGCAGGTTCGAATCCAAGCAGGCGCTTGACTGTGAGTAAATTATTTCATCATCACTGATCTCAAAACGATGAAGGAAAACATCGTGAGGAAACCGGTATATCTTAGAACCAAAAATTCGAAGACCTGTGACATCTACCAACCTGCCCTGGGCCCGTGAGGTGGATAATGGCCCGTTCCCTCTCACCGAGAGGAGGCCTGTGTCCCAGCAGTGGGAACATTATAGGCTGATGATGAATGAAAATGAATGACCAGCACCCTTTTTTTTCTGGATCGGATATCATCAAATAACTTCTCCCGCTCTGGGCGGAGCGGGAGGGCGTGTCAGGCTTTTACTGACTAAAACCCACCCGTGTTCCTTCAGTTGCCCATGTGGGCGGCCACGGTAGCTCTTTCGAACAATCACGCGACCCCGGCAGGCATCGGTCCTAGCAGACCCCTTCAGCGCTGCTGACATCTCTTTGAGGCGCGCGTGGAACACTACGCGCCGTCGACCCGAGCTTGCTCCTAACCGGGCGGCGAGCTACCCATTGCTCGCCACCCGCAAGCTCGCGCCTACGGTGGCCGGGAGTCCGCTATCGACTCCCGACGCCCGGGGCGACTCCTCCTGCGGCGGCTAGGGACGTGAGGGCGCAGTGACTGCCACTCCCTCACGCGCCCCGCCTCCTCCTTCGCGAACATTACTGCTTCGCAGAAGGAGGTGACGGCTTCCCATGCCCTCTCGCTCCGTACCATGGCTCGCACCAGGGCCGGACGCGAGAGGTCGTCGCCGCCGATCGCCTCCACGAGGACACGGCAGTGCTCCGCCCAGGCAGGGCACACCTCCACCGTATGCTCCACCGTGTCCTCCAGACGATCCTCGCAATGGAAACACCCGGGCGTTTCCTCCCGCTTTTTCCTGAACAGGAACCCACCGAAGCACCCATGCCCGGTGAGAACCTGCGTCAGGCGGAAGGTGAGGACGCCGTGGCGCCTCTCTATCCACTCCTCAAAGAGGGGAATTACTGCCGCAATTGTGGCGTGCCCAGCGCTGGGTTGCGATAATCAAGACAATCATCGACAAGGCTCCGGCAGGATCTCATGGCGACATGGTGGGTACCATGTCGCCATGAGATCCTGCCGGAGCCTTGTCCGCTGTGCCGCGATTTGTCGCGGCAGCGGAATTTCGCCCCGGCGTTTCGCCTCCTCGCGCCACTCCCACATGTGCGCGAGGACCTTTGCCTCCAGATCCCATGGTGGCACTCCAGCAAGGAGGCTCGCCGCCTCGCACGAGATCATGCGGTATCCTCGGATTGACCGGATAGCCATGACCCTCTGGGCCGCACTGAACCGGCACGCTGGGCGCAGCCTCAATGAGGGCGCCCACACCGGTGCCCCGTAGAGGGCCATAGACCGCACGACCCCCGTGTGGAGCATCCGGTAGGAGGCGTTTGGACCCACCGGATTGGGCAGAAGCCGCTTTAAGGCAGCCCCCGCCCGCTCCAGTCTGGGAGCCAAACGTCGGAAGTGCTCGACGAAGTTCCACCGGCTATCGAGGACAAGTCCCAGGTACTTCATCGTCGACTCGACGCCGATGTGAAACCCTCCTACCTTGAGTTGGGAATCCGCAGGTGATGACCAGCACCCTTAGATATGTTTTGAAGGATGTTGCTAATACAATACTTCTAATTTCGACTGTTGTTCAATGTAAAAAATGCAGGGAATGTTGCTGAACTGACAAAATGAAGGCCACGCCTTCAGTTAGTGTGTCACGCAGATAGTCCTTAGCTATTGTTGGCCTTAAAACGAGCCTTATTTTTCAGCATAACCACGTTAGAAGTTGCTACATAACTTTTATCGTAGCAAATACTGTTAATTAGTTAATTATAAGTAATAGTAATACATAATTCGTTATTTAACAGTAGATATAATTAATGAGAGCTTACATTCAAGTTCCATCAACTTACTCACCAAAAAGATAAAACAAGTTAATTGATCGTTTAGCTGTAATTTTTTTTATGTGTAGTGGGTGGAGCACGAGACAAGCAGACCAAATGCATGCGATGGCCCTGGATAATAACCAGTGCATCCGTATGTGGACTGGACTTGGTAGCAACTGTAACTTATGCCAACGACTCATTTCATACAAGGGTGAGGAAACTAACAAAAGGATTTATTTTCAGTCTTATTTTGTGAGGGGCTTGAGACTAAGCTACAGAAGTCGCACACGTCGATCTATCAGGTTTAGCTACGCTTGCCGCAGTTGGTCCGTGAATGGGTAATCATCTTTGCATACCAAGACCCCTTTCGTGCCTCGGAAATAACGTCTTTCTTAGATATTTTCAGTCACAGTCGTTACGGTACGTCAGAGACCCGAAAGTCTGACAGACAGTCTCCCCTAGTGGTATCGTATTATCCAGTAACTGGGTTGTGGAAGTCTGATAGGTAGACATTCCGTGTAAAATACTAAGTTGCATCCGTTAGACTGGGAGTCAACTCCAACGTAGTTGGGAAAACGCTAGGCGGATACTGATATTTTGGGTGCTACAGCCACCCGTAAAATGACAGCATCAGCTTTAGAAAGAGATTGTCACTGATGTAGGTACTTATGAATGACTGAGACGACGACTTAGTCCAACTTAACCGAACGTATTTTTCTAAAACTCGATGTCACATATTTACGGCCGAGTAGGGTAATGTAATACTATTGTCGATGAGTTTCCCATGAACACTATTATAGCTTGATGATTCATTTCCAAATTCCAGACTCTTCGCGACATGATGGACTTTGTCGGTGGCCAGGTCAACGGCATCGGAAGTACTGACCTGAACACCGCGTGGACTTCCTGGATAATGGTCTTAATATACTCTCGCTTCGTCATACTCTTCATCGTCAATATAATCCTTATAATCATCGTTATCGTGGACTGCAATATCAAGCAGGAGCCAGAAACTGAGAGTGACGTAAGAATTGTTTGAACTTGGCTATTTTTCATGCTTAGAGACCCTAGAGATTACCAGACAGTCTACTTTCAGGTAATCTCTATTGCATAGTCCGATAGCGCATCAGTAATGGAACTAATCAACTTACCCTAAGACCATTTAGGTAACCTTTTCTTTCAGAACATAGAGGCGCCGACACCAGTTCAAGCTCAAGCTGTTCCTCAAGAGCCAGTTCCCGTCCAAGTGTCCACTGGCGTGCAGGCATCTCCGCCTCATGAGCCGGGTCCTCCTACAATCATCACCACTGATGGAGTCAGCGATAGAGATGAGGAACTGGGCAGCCTACCCAGCGAGAGAATCACGACAAGAATACCTCGCGCTGGATTCAGCCGATCCTTCCGACGAATGAAAGCTTTCCTCTTCAGGAAGTCACCTTCGCCGGAGGTCCACTCAAGAATGATTAGGTCCGATCCTGATTCTCTGCAAGCATCGCCTGAAAGGTAGGCTTTGTTTCTTTAACACAGTTGTAAGTAATAGTCGTTATATTTCTTCCATCCCACTATCCTCTGTATTTCTTTAAAAATCATTTTCTATTTTTCTTGTTATTGGATTATCAGTGACTATTTATTTAAAATACTGGAGTGCAAATAGGGGTTATATATGATATGACACGTTGTGCTGGGTTTAATGATGATTAAGAATTACATCTAACCACTATTAAACATACCAAAAATGTCTTATCACAACTGAGCAGAATCAGGCCACCATCCGAAGTCCTAAACACCCAAAAGAAAAGTTTCTACCCAATTAAATAATACATCTCTTAGATCGCCACGTGCCCGCCACCTCGACGTGGATTTAGACAAGAAACGGACGGTGAACTTCCCGGAGAGCCTCATGTCCCTGCCTCAACGCTTAGAGAATATTATAGCCGAGCAGCAAAGGCGGCTGGACCGGGCCGTCATCGACACGTCGGGCCGGGCCAGCCCCCCGCGCGCGTCTCAGTCCATGCCGCAGCTAGCCACCACCTCCAGCCAACCAGACGGTCGAGGGTACGTGTCTCTACTTTTAAAAAAAATCATTTAAAAAACCTAAGAGACCATGAAAAGCATTTTAGTAAAAATAGCAACCGACTTCTTTAAAAACACTAAAAAGTGATAAATAACTTTAATTTCAGATGTCGGTGGCAAAAAAATTTAATACAGATCCTAAAACACCGACTTCCTAAATTAACAAATTTTCTAAGGAAGTCGGTTGTTATTTTTCGACAAATGTTTTTATTTTTACCTTTTTAGTTATACCCTGCACTAATTCGGCAAAATAGGCATAATGTTTGTGTGCATTAATTAATGACACAAGGGAAACACGACCTTTAAAAAAAAAAATATCATTAAAACCGGTTCACATGGTCAGAAGTTCTGTGATAACAAACATAAAATTAAATAGAATTGACAACCTCCTCCTTTTTTTGAAGTCGGTTAAAAACGAAGAAAAAGAGGACAATAAATGCCAATACCATTTTTTAGGTTCACCCTTGTTTGATAGAACAACGTTTGATATAATATTACTAAATCGAACAACGTTTCAGAAAATCATCACTTTGTATAATATCGTTTGACTGAATTTTCAGTTCATCGAATATTTATTTGCTATAACAACATTTGCGCTAATGATCAAAAGGTATAATTTTCATTTGATGTAATGTTCAGATGGTATAACCATGTATTTTATCGAATATTCAACGCTTCTTTAAACTACGGAAAATAACACACTGCTCTCTGATTGGTCGATGCTGACAGTGGCAATGCTCGTGTCCCTATAAAATGTATTTTATTTTATTTGACAATGTACCTAACTGTCTTACTCAGATGTTAGGTTATGTTAGGTTACATTGTGACCTTATGAACGCGAGCGAAGCGAGCGAATCATTATTAGTGTAGTGAAACATTAGTTTAAATAAAATTAGTGAATTTGAAAATTCGGCGAAATTAAATTAGTTCAAATAAATAATTACGCTAAATAAAAATTTACCAATGAATTATTCGGTCAAATGAATAATTCTTCGAAATGACTTTATTGCAACTAAAATTCAATTTAGTAATATTATATCAAACAAGGGTGAACCCATTTTTTAATGGTTTTTCCATTGTTATGTAATCATGATGATAACTTGGCATGAGCAATCGGTACCCACAGCATGGGAAATTTTAGAAAAATTGGCATAAACGCACGTACTTTACGTATTTGAGATTCTGATGATAAAGGAATAGGAACACTAATATTTTGCCTTGGAATTCATTAGCTGCTGTCGATAGTTTGTCAATGAGAATGAAAAAATACTGCCTAGCTACCATGGTATCTTAACTCTGACTTAAAAAATATCGAAATCCGTTATTTTGAATCGATCATACATATTTCAACCGTTATCATTTCAGTCTCAATGAGTCTTCAGTCTCGCTTCGAGACTTCTTTGGTAAGAACGTTTACTAGTAATAACGGGTCACATACATCAGCTGTATCATCTTTCTCAATATTTTATTGACTTTTTCATTACGCAGTGCAGTCTATTGCTTCCTTTCACCAACTTCCCAAAAAATATGTATTGCATTTTGATGCTAATTCCTGATTAACTGCAACTGCAAAATCTATCAATACGTATCTATTTGTTTTGTTTCCTGACATCATTTTCCAATTTAATTGCATACTTGAACATTTGGTGTCGGGGTCAATGGGTTCTGCTATCGGTAGGTGAGAGTAGAAGAGGAGAATGTAAACGTAGTGCAACCAGACCGTGGTGGATCAACGTCGACCGTTGCCTGAAGGTATGCCACCATTTGCAACTTACGTATTATGGCAAGATCTTGTTGATTGACGATTGTCCGCGGTCGGTTGCATACTCAGGGTTGTTGAAATAACTTGCGATGATGTGGTTGTCCAGAAGGCACGGAACCACGGCCGAGCTCCAGGGGCAGCTTCCCTGGGCGTATATACCGTCGTCCTCGCACCGCATGCGGGATCAACTCCCTCCGGACGAGGACCTCCCGCCTGTCCCCCTACCGGACTACACCGCCTTCCAGTCCGTTAGAAAAGCATGTAAGTGTTAATATAATAAATACTATTGAAATGCCTGACAGCCTATTATAAGCGATTAATGAACATTTGTTTCTTATTTTACATTGCAGCCGTCCATCGAGCCGCATCCAGTTTAAGTTCTATAACACCAAAGAAAGATTATGTGGCATCATCACGGTCTGTGCGTTGTGAGTATTACACATACAAGAAGACTTAATCATCAGTATATCTTTTGGCAAGTAAGCCCCAACAACCTTTTGCTAACTTTCAATTTACAGGTTGAAATTGAATTCATAGGCATTCTTCCAATAGGTGAAAGAAGGCCTGTAACTACATTCTTTTACTACGGAAACTAAGAAATCATGGCCCGCATCATTGCAGGATAGTTTAAATGCAGGGCTAGTCAAGATTACATTTAATAATTGCAATTACAAACCATAGATGATATAGATGCTCGATAGTAGCCTTCATATAATAAAAGTTAGAGACTTTTATTTTGAAGTGTTTCCATCCCCTGGAAGGCTTCCAGTGAGTTCAATATCAGCCATAATACGAATATTTATTAGGCTTTAACTTGACTATATGACGCGATAACTCCGACTGTGGTACAAAAAGGCCAAGATTCAAGAAATGTTACTTCGCACGTACGTTGGCTTAGTTATGGTTCCGTCTCTATCTTGCGCTTGCAGTTTGACAGTGACAGACACAATGCTAAGCCAGGCCAAGTATTCAGTACCGTTAATGCATCCTGACTCTTCAAACCAAGAGCGGTGAAAGGAACTCTTTGAAATGATTTCTGGCCTGGGACTAACCGCTCTCCAGTTTAATGTGGACCCGTGATTTTTTGTAAAGAAGAAGGTATTTACCGATGACCAGACGGGACATTCTGATCGCACTTTTGCAGAATCTATATTCTTTTGAAGAAGAAGAGCGCTTATGCTCAGCCTGCTGTCCTTTTAGATCCTATAATTTCTTACTACGCCCATTAGGAGAGATCTTTTCCGGTTACAAAACAAACAGTATTAATCTCCTGAAAATCATAATAAACATATTGTATCTTTTCCTTTTCAGCAGCGTTTATTCAATCCGACGTTCTATATTAACCAAATTAAGAATTGTCAACAGCAGATTTCGAAATGAATTGTTTTAATAGAACTGAACAATCTCAGATTTGTGAATTAAGTATTAGCTTCACCTTCAAAAATGAAGAATGTTTGTATTTGTACGATTTGAGTGGTTATTATGGTGTATATTATTATTATTTAGAGTTCTACATTCAGTATATTGTGTACAGTGACATCTAGACGTAAGTAATGATTTTCCGCACTTCTAATTGGGTATTTTAAATGGTTGGTAACGAAAAACATTTAGTGGAATTGTATTAATTCAGTAAGGTATATGTATTATATTTACTTACTATAAATTGATATGGTTAAGGAACTGTCAGCAAAAGAGTTAAGTATAAATTATAGATGTGCGTGTGAGCGAGCTAGTTTGAAAAGAAATTTACACGGTTCTGTTGATTAAAAATTGAGGTTCTTAATTTAAGCTGAGGTACCAGTATTTATAATAAAATATTCAGTTCACTGTACCTCTACCAATACTATAAAATTTAAATAATTACCGTGCACACAAACTTTACAGACATCTCGAATTATTCCTCGAATCAGAGGGTTTCAGAACGATACACACTACTGATGAAGAGTGGATTCTAGGAAAATCTGGTATATTTAATGATGATAATTAGCAGAAGCAGGAGTAGCTTAGTGGTAGTTTAGGGAATTTGTAATAAGCATGAGTACTTTTAAGTTAAGAACTTGCTAAATTGAAGATGATTTTTGTAAATAGCTATTAGATATGTTTTTTTTTTACTATAAATAGAATCAGAAGATAAGTTCTAATTTTTATAAGTTTATTTGATTCGTACAATATTTATTTATTAAAGCTAAATTTTGGGTACAAACAAAGTAAAATGAAATTCGATGACACTTTGTAATAAGAAATAATAACTGATCTTGAGCATAGAGCAATATCAGTGTATTATAACTTTAGATGAGTAGACACACAACTGGAAGAGTTTTCTAATCTCAAGATTTTCTGAGGTAATGTTTAGCTCTTCCTTGTAATAATTATTTATTTATTTATTATTAATTAGTGATAATTCTTTGTAAAGGTACAAGCAACCGCACGTCATGTGTAGGTAAATAAACTACAAAACCCTCGTTAGGTACTGCTACGAAATGAAAGCGTTTTATTGTATTTTACTGCCTCGTTGGCCAGTAGTTGTAAGCGCTACTGCTGAGCAGATCCTGGGTTCGATTACCAGATCGGGAAAAGTGTTATTGAGATTTTTATCAAGAATTTCAGTAGCACACCGTAGTCTGGATTTCTGATCAGCTGATGGCAATAAGCTCGCCAACTATTACATGGGAGTTAAAAAAATAACTGGCGAAATGTAGGTGTACTATAAATGTGAAAACAAGGCGTAATTTTAGGTTACTTTATTTTATGTTATTTTATTTGGGGAAACTTACAGCTAACGTATCTACTGTTATAGTTACAGTGTAATAAAAAAGTAATCAAGTTAGAATATTACCATGTAGACATGGACGTGCAGTTGACTGTATCCACATTGTGTATGTTTAGTTATGTGCATACGGTGTTATTAATAGATTTTATAATTAATATAATACAATAAAATTCATATAAAATTAGTATAATATTCTTTTTTTAATTTAGCTTGTGCATAATATCCCGCCACCTTAAAAAGTACCTGTTATCGATTGTGACAATACATGAGGACATTCTTTCCGACAGCATGCACTGTTAAAAGAAAAATTTATAAATAATTATGATTTAAAATAAGCATCGCCAATTAATATTAAAAACATTAATCCATTCTTTCGATATCTAGATAAATTAAATAGACGGTTTTCACGACAGACAACACAGAAAAGATATAAATTAGGATAGTGATTTTAATGCTATCCAGGGTACGGCCAACATATCGATGTAGAAAGTAAATTGAGTAAAACTGTGAAGGTGTGCTGAATAGGGTCCTCGCGATGCTCAGGCGAGGGTGCCCCTCCAGGGACACTGCTTGGAAGACCATGATGGCGAACATAAATAACAGCATGACAAAAGCTTTAACTTTAGCACCCGCATCTTCAAGCGTCATAGTGTCTGCCACTGCGTAGCAAGAGTAAAAGAAGCTTCCGAAACGCCATACCCAGTACAAGGAGAACAGACAACTAACGATGAAGTCAGAGTTGATCATAGCATGCCTGGAATGAGCACTGATTTGCCTGAATGGCCGGAACATCGGAACATCCCGCTGTTGTTCCCAAAGATTGAAATCTTTGGCTGTTACTGATTTTTTTTACATTAATACAATGGCACTCATTTTAGAAGATTTTAGAGCTGAGTAGGTACACCACATGACTATAAAATATTATAAAAAAATGTGATTTGTGAGATAATGACATCATTGAAAACAATTTTTAGTCAATACAGTATATTATCTATGATTGCAACGTCAGTCACATTGATAGTGACGCAATGACGTTTGTAGTTATTTTTACCTCTGACACCAGCAACGCAACAGCAACCTTAATCAACGACAATAACGATTACTCTGAAATAGACTGACCTGGGGACAACAACAATAAAACCTTATTGTAACGAAGACAAAGATCACTTTGATTTTAACAGTGACGCAAACTCAGAAGTAAATTAAGTGTGAACGGACTGTATTGACTACGTCTATGATGCATCGATCCTCTTTCTATATTATAGATTTCTACATAACTGGGGATCGTTGGTCTTTGACATGCCCAATTTCAAAGACCAACGAGGGTCTAATGCTAACTTGCAGAGGCACGTTAAACGCTTTCAATGAAATGAGGCACCAACCGACGATTATCCCTGTGCGCATTGTGTAACTGCACCCAATGACAACCCCCGGTTGGTGTAGGGTAGGGAAAAAAGACATTGGGATATCTGTATGGATGGCTAAAGCTGGTTTCCTAGAACTATGGAAAGACTATGGCCCCGCCTGAACCATATTTACATTCACGAATGACATGGCAGCGGTTGAATTGCACACTCAATAATTGGCCCTGGAATTTGTCGCTGGCACATAGTGACGTAGCGACCAGGGGGCAACATGTCTAGAAGTGCTTGAGGAGCGGCGAGATATTCCGCGCCTATCAGAACAATCCCAGAGCCCGGAAAATGGTTAAGATCTTTACCAGCACTTACTGGAATGGAACTTCCTCGAGCACGTTTGCTCTTGCAAATGTCCACTCCAGCTGGCCAATAAAGGCAAACGAGAGGTGAGGAACAACATTACCCCGGAGGTATGATCTGTGGGGTCGCTACTGCTCAACAGCTCGCCAGAAGCCGTCCTGCTGATTTATTTATCTCTCTTGGTTTGGCTTCCCACCATAGATCCGTACAGGCAGTGTAAACTCTACCGGCACTGACCTAGAGTTAGAAGTGCTTAAGCCCTACCACGAAGTCAACGTAAAGATATGGCGGTAGGGTAATAATGATATTAATACAGTTATTCACTCCTACATCACAAGGAAGGTTGTTATGGCGAGTGGTTAAAATTAGACAAACGCGTACGCGTAACATATATTTCACAAAGCAATTGTTGCACAAAATATGCCCCAGCATATGTATATGGTCTAAGGTATTTAAAGAACCTACAGTAGTTCTTAGTTCTAAAATTGCAATCAATATCCGCAATATATCAAGGACACAAATTAATGGTTTGGTACCTGCATAGGTAGCCTATAAGTAAATGATTAGATGGGAATAAATGTTTTCAGATGGCAAGTTCTTTTTCTTTAGGCATTTCTATTTTAGTTTGATGTAGGACTTAGTGGATATTCTACAAGACAATATTGAAGATCTGGTATCTACCTACACGTTCTGAGAGCAAGCAAGTCAGTTGAGTATTGGAATGATCGGAAAATCATTGAAGTGTGGAGGGAGCTCCTCCATATGTAGATAGTGGGCGTTATTATTACCGATAACAATTATCAGGCGCGATTAATACTGATATCTTTTTGAGTTCCTTCACAAACGAACACTAGCACAACATGACGCGTGTTTAATAAAGCGACTGAAAAAACAATAACGCAAAATGGATGTTCCGAAGCATAAAAAATTCTCTTCACATCTTGTTCTGACGGCGGCGTTGACAGGAGGAATCACCATAGTAAGTAAAACTTTATATTAAATTTTGTACAGCGTTACTCACCACAATACCGATCGATGCATGCGTACGTGTGTGACTCATTTATTTTAATAAGTACATAGAAAATCCCCCTTTAGCACCATAATGTGAAAAATGATTGTTTTATGTGTGTTAAACTTACAATCGTGACTAAATACTTATTTACTTAAATAATACCTATAATTCCATTAATGATACATTGATACCTATGTAGGTCCAATTATCTGCCTTGCTATTTTTATCTCTATTTGCCATGCGAAATTCATGTTAACTAATCCTTTGTGTTTTATTTAAATGAAGTATAGTTAATATTTCGCCGCCCTCCAATAGCCATAAGCTTATGGTCTATCAATCCATATAGTAAACAAATCTGGGATATCGCAAATAATATTGGTTTAAGTCAGTTTCAAACCATAATTTTTGTACATCGCTACCCATTACATACAACTTGTACTAACCGAAAGACCTCAGCCTATCATAAAAGATCCGTGAATGGGTAATCATCTTTACATACCAAGACCAAGGGGTCTCGAAAGGTCACGAAGGGGGCACGAAAGGTTGTGCCTCGGAAAGTACGTTAAGCCATTGGTCCAAGCGTCTTTCTTAGATATTTTCAGTCACAGTCGTTACTGAAAACGTACGTTTACTTAACGTTACTTTCGGGCCTCCAACAACCCGTAGGAGGCCCGAAAGTCTGACAGACAGTCTCCCCAAGTGGTATCGTATTATCCAGTAACTGGGTTGTGGAAGTCTGATAGGTAGACATTCCATGTAAAATACTAAGTTGCATTCGTTAGACTCGAAGCCGATCCCAACATAGTTGGTAAAAGGCTAGCCAGATAGATGATGATGAATAGGTCTCAATTGTGAGTTGTAACCTTTGCTTAAACTTATTGCTCTATACATCTATTTAATTTTGTAAAATAATAAAAATCATTGAATTTTATTTAATAGTCCATTCTGAACAAACTTCTTTCAAGACTTGCGTTGAGTTTGATAGTTAGGAGTTGGCACTACCTTGAGAATACTTTTTACAAATAAATTGCGCGCAATAACCGAAATAGGCACTGCTTTTATTTGATAAATTTTATTTTTCAGACATTGTCTTTAATTTATATATTGCTGAGTATAGCGGCACTAATATTCAGATCTTCGGCGTGCGAGGCAACATCAAACAGCAAAAAATTCTTTTGGACTCTCGTCACTGCCGCCTTTATTAGAGAAGGTACGTTTAAAGGCTCGTACTGACTATCGCGACGCGACGGTCGCGTGCGATTCGGCGATTTATATCCGTACAACAATTTCAGCGCCCGTTTCGCGGCGCGACAGATCGCCCCCGTGTGAAGTGTCGCGCGCGTTTTCATAGAAATTGTTCTACGGATACAAATCGCCAAATCGCACGCGACCGTCGCGTCGCGCTAGTCAGCACGAGCCTTAATATAACTATTACACTGTTAGTCTAGTCTACTAGATCTAGTGGTTGACTGACGTCCTGGATTCGATTTCCGAGTCGAGCTGTGTTTTTGAGATTTTGTACTGAACTTTCGCGTTGTTAGCCCGGAGTCTGGTTTTGTGCCCGAATGAAGATAATAGGATTGCCCCCCTGTTCTTAGATGGGACGAAATACTAACTAGTAAAATGTGGGTGTACTAATAACCTTTCGGAGCATACAGGCATGATGTTCAGTCCCACTACTCACCAGTCCATCTGACCCAGTACGGCGTCACGTTCTGCTTCACCAGATAAGTTTTTGTGCCACTGCCCTATACCCGCTTTTTATACATTAACTTACCTAAACTACTACTACTACTAGAGATACTTGCATAAACTTACGCCTTTTTCCCGTAGGGGTAGGCATTAGCGACAGAACGCCACATGCTATGATCCTTCTTTATCTAACTGAATAAAAACATGTTTCTATGTGTCCAAAAAAAGTTTAGTGACGATATGCTTCAACTGCCCCAGGCTTCTTGAGCAGTTGTGGCCCGAAACATTTAAGATGTGACATCTACCAACCCGCACTGGGCCCGCGACGTGGCTCTTACACGGAGAGGCGTGTGTCCCAGTAGTGGGACCGATACCTTACTGGCTTATAATGCCCCGAGGCCATGACTTTAATAATTGAAACTTGAGTGCAATTTGTGTACATCGTGTACCTACCTTTAACTTCATTATACCTACAAATGTTTTTTTTTAGGTGATAACTGCGAACAGGATGTTTATGATATAACTCCAGCATACACTGTGTTCGTCTTAGCTGCGATCACGCTGACCGTCTCCGTGCTTTGCCTAGTGTCTGCTAGTGTACTCATCGCAAGTAAGTACCTATTAGTACGGTCAGCGACAAAATTTTACTAAAACTGCTACTTTTACTAACACCTTTACACATCATTTTAATTTATTCGAAGATCTACTTTTCGTATGCTATATACATACGAAAAGTAAAAGAGATGTGCTTAGAATTAATAATGAAATTCCGATGTTAGTTTTTTTTTCTATTTGAAGACGTGGGAAACTGGAGTGTTAAGTGACTTGTCGCTAAATGTGCCTGCAATAAAAGTAGTACCACCTAAGCTCCCAACTCCACTACAAACTTGTCAATACTAGGCGACCAGAGTTAATTTGACAGCTGCCAGTCAACTCGAACCCTTATAATATCAACACTCCATTTTGATATTTCCACGTAAGTACGTGGAAATTTCAACTCCTACTGTATCAAACTACTACTGTGACAGACACAACTTTGACGAGGCCTATCCAACGCTACACCTTTCAATGTCACTGTCACAACTCAAGAACCTTGCAGCCTTATCGGCCATCTGTTCTGCGAGCAATGTGCCCTGCCCACTGCCTCTTAAGTTTTGGCAATTCTTCGGGCTATGTCGGTTACTTTGGTTCTCCTCTTCATTACTAATGTAGAGAAAATCCAAGCATAACCCTCTCCATTACCCTTTGGGTGACTTAGTCTTCTTATGAGGCCCATTGGAAGTGGCCACGTTTCATTGCCATAGGTCATTACTGTCACAGGAACACGAATCCTTAAACGATCAACACTCCATTTTGACGCAATATACATACATAGGTGGTCAAGTGTTATTTCAGTAGAAGTTTCTAACATCACGCATATCAATAACATCTGTGACAGACAGACTGCCAAATTAACACCATGAGGTTTCCATTTTTACCATTTTGGTGTAAACCCCTAAAATTACACAGTTGTTCATTATTTATATTTGTATCTTGCAAGTTCAGCATAAAATCAAAGCGAGGATCATCATTTCAGCCATAAGACATCCACTGCTGAATATGCCTATTAAAGGGGAGGTTAGTCATAATCACCATGCTCGGCAGGCGGGTTGGCGATCGCAATATGGTGGTAAAATGCATAGAGAACGCATGCCCATTCTCTAGTAAGTCGCCCTCTACGGCACCCACGGGAAGAAATAGTATGGTGCTATTCTTTACATCCGACATCACAAGGAACTTATCTAATTTGACTCTCGATTGTTCTATTTGCAGCTATACAAGATGAGGGAGCTGCACGCTATCTCAATATGGTCGTGTCGGCTTACGTTGGGACCAACGTTGCCTCCTTAGTCGTAGATTTAACTACAGCCGCACATTTTGGAATAGACCACAGCACTTTATCTTCTCTTCTGGTAAGTGAAATTAAGGTGTTGTTATTGTTACACATAAGTAGGAATAGCACAAAGGCGCGGGCCTTCATGCTATTTCTACTCATGTGTAACTACGAAAAGACAAATTATACCAAAGACAGGAAATAAATAGCGGGATTTATGTCTTTGGTGGACTGCTATAGGTTGATGATGATGATGTCTTTGGTATTATTTGTCGAGTCGTTGAGCTCCTTAAGTTCTGACTTGAGCTACACGATTACTGGCAAATGGCTGGACAGGTCCTTTCATATCTGTGTGGTTCTTTCCTCAAAAGACCATCTCAATCTTAATCTGCATGGTTCTCATAAGGCCTGAACAAAATTGTGTCTGGACTTTAAAAGAAACTGTGACATCGAGTTTTTCTATCTTTCGTCTCGGAGAAATCGGATAGAAAAAAAAAAGGAACTCATTCAGATTGAAAACATACATTTTTTGACATAAAAAAGCTAAATAAAATATATTTTATTTATTAGCAATTTTATCACAGTTCTTTCTTATACATGGTACCTTCACATGGGGGTAGCTATGTATGTGTGAAAGAATTTCATAAAGAAATCAATGAACTGCCATTGTACATTTTGAAAGGAATCGCACACATTTTTTAAACCAGCTAAAAAGCTTTAATGAGATGAATCCTTCACTCAGCAATGGGACATCGACGGCTAGTAAAAAAAAGAGATGAATCCTATTTAGGTACTTCGATTTTTCTTGCCTTATACAATGTAGATACGCTTACTTGTTTTCTCAATTACCTTTTCTTTTTTAGATTTCCTGCCAGTAAATTCAAATCTTACACAAAATAAAAGAATGTTTTTTTTTTTACTTTCGCTATAGCTGCTTTAAGAAACTTGATTGTTCATAGGACTCTGCACAAAATCCTCAAATCACCTTTGAACAACTCTATGTAATCGAGGTGCTACGTCAGGGAGCGTTCCTCTTGATGTCCATAGGATTGAAAGGCTACGTCGCTCTAGTAATTAACTGGATCCTGATAATATTACTGATCGTTTACGTGTTGGAGCATCGCAAACTGATGAAGAGTGCTGAGGTAAGTTTTACTAACTTTATTAGAAAGCATATTGCGCGGAACAAATAGGTACATTGGTCCAAATCTCCACAGTTAACGAGTTCCGTGTCATAATGTCACCGAGTAGTCTCCTATTTATGGAGCAACTTTCACACATTTACTCATAAAAAACAATATATCGGTAAAAAGTTACATAAAAAGCTAAATTAAAATTCTTTTATTTTAATTTTTCCTGAACTATTCGTTTGTGCCTGCTCTCTCTCCATTTTTGAGTTGACCTCCACGATTACTGACAAATGCGTGAACTAACTGGACAGGTCCACCCAATTCGTGTGATTCTTTCCTTAAAAGACAAGCACAATCATTTCTTTCAATCTACATAGTTGTGATCTGACAAAGATTATGTGTGGACTTTGAAAGAAACTATAATCTCTGACGAAAGTCAGAGATTATAAAGGCCTTTCTCCTCAGTGTAGTCGGATAGGAAAGGATGACCTCATCTAGTTTTTAAAATATTATTGACATGTAAAAGTATTTTTATAACCTACTAACAGAAATAAAAACGTGTATAATTTATTTTTCTTTTCAGCATTCTATCCACAAAATGGGGGTTCTGAATGCGTTTGAGTAAGTGTATTTTTTCATTACAAACGTTCTTAAATAATAGACTTTTGTCAAAATTGTAGTGAAGGGCCGCAAGCGCGACCTCTGAGCGTGCGGTCCTCAGGTCGATTCGAGATTCGGCAATGTCGTGTATAGATGTTCGATATAGATCCTGGTGACTGGTTATCCTGTTTTGTGGCAATAGTCTCGCCCCTTATCACCAGCGTATTATTGACCTACTACACGGCTAAAGACCACTGCTCATACTGAGAAGGGCACGACCATTGATCACACGCTCGAGATATGTTGGCGATTTCAGTTCAGACTAACCTATATCAAGTTTTGTTCAAGTGTTCTCGCGATATTTTAGCCCACGATCCCAACGATGTAATAAAGTCGCGGCGGGTTTTTTCGCACATTCCTCATCTTCAATGTATTGAATAGCGCCGAGATTTGAAAAAAGAACACTGTATTTTTTCAACGCGCTGAGACTCACTGGCGCTGCACTCTGTTGGATTGCCAATGCTTTTTTTTTTGTGGGTGAGAAATCATTAAATGACGTCTTCCGCTCTGGGTGGAGCGAAAGGGCGTGTCAAACTTTTACCGACTAAAACCCACACGTGTTCCTTCAGTTGCCTATATGCCAGGGCCACGGTATGGATTGTCATTGCTCAGTTCAACAACAAGAGATGCAGATCCAGCGCGCGATAAAATCCCGCCGCGATTTTATTATGTCCACGTAAACGTCAATTTACACCTTCGATGTCAGTTATGTCCAAGATAAACTCATAAAGTAGGCAACTACATATGAATTGAAAAGTCACTAGTGACAATGTGACTTTGCATTATTGTAATTACCTACACCATCACTGTAGGTGTACACCAGGGATCCGTCCTTAGCTCGTTCCTATTCAGCGTAGTATTAGACGTTGTGTCAAACAGCATCTGGAATTCCCCCGTGGCTGCTTTTGTATGATGATGATATTGCGCTGGTAGACGCGGACTGGCGACGAATGGTGAGACGCGTGAAGGCATGGAAGAGAACGCTTGAGAACGATGGTCTGAATATCAATGTGGCGAAGCCAGAGTACTTGGCCTGCAATACAGCAGATCTCACATCCGTCTGCATAGGCAAAGACAAGGTCGAGCGCACGGACCAGTTTAAGTACTTGGGATATGTACTCCACGCATCTGGTAAAATCGACTACGCAGTCAAGGCACGCATTGCTGCAGCGTGGGCCAAATGGCGAGAGGTGTCTGCTGTCATTTGTGACCCCAAGATACCGGTTAAGCTGACGGGTCAGGTCTATAAATTCATCACTAGGTCTGTCCTATTATATGGCAGTGAAGCGTGGCCCGTACTTGAGCAGCACAAGCAAGAACTGCGTGTCACTGAGATGAAAATGTTGCGCTGAATGTCCGGAGTTACGCGAAGAGACCGCGTCAAGAACTCACGCATTCGCGGCAGCCTTCATTTCCGTGACATATCAGACAAATTGCAGGAGTGCCGCTTACGCTGGTACGGACACGTATTACGGAAACCAGCAAGCTATGTGGGGAACATATGTCTGGCCATGCCTTCTCCGCCGGGTCCATGTAGAAGACGAAGACCCAAAAAGTGCTGGCTTGACGTCGTAGCGGATGACAAGCGTACCAACAAACTCACTATAAGAGATGCAGAAGACCGTCCGAAGTGGGAAATTAAAAGCAGGAAAGCGGACCCCGAGCTCCGAAAAGATGCAAACGGGATAACGCAAGGATGATGATGATGACCTACAACTCTGTCAATTCCAGCGTGGAAAACTGGTCGTGATGTTATATGTTTATGCCTTTAAGTGATAAATATAGGAAATAATAAAGTTATTCCTAATAACAGCCAGCCGAGGAAGCCCGATGACAACAACTGGGCAACGACCTCGAACGCACGCGAACCAGAAGTATTTTCACCGTTTGCGAGAGGGTAAGAGATTTGGTTGTAATAAGTTTGTCCATATAATATGAAAATGGAACTAATGAAAATGGACCCCGAGAGTCGGACGTCTCTGAGTATTTTTCGCTACTTAATTACAAAAGTTTGGATGGCCCACTGGGAAAGATAGTAGTACAAATAGGTTATATTAATCAATTACCAAATTATACAATGTAATAAAAAAAAATTAGACTTTTTTTCAGAATTAAGCAATCATAACACCCAACACCGCGTTTTTTTTTTGTTGGACCTAGTAAACTAATAATGATTATTTTTGTGGATTACAGAGCACAGACAAACAATGGTTTCAACGACGATGAATCCGACCGCGGGCTAAGACGACCGCCGATGCGATCTGAAACCAAGTTTGTAGTTTAAATTATTTATTTATTTTTAATCATTCTTTGTCAAAAAGGTAAAAACTGGGCAAATGTAGAACTTTATAGGTACTATAGGTATTCTATACTAAATGTAGTGATAGAGAGAAACAGCACGTGAAAATAAGCAGCGTGCAACACAATATAGTGGGGACTTAGAGAGAACAGTTGATTGCTAAAGATCCTACCAGAAGAGGACATAATGTCATCATTTCATTTTCCCTCACACAATATTTCTGATTTTGTAGCTACTAAGTGTTGAAATACAATCGAATGGATGAAAGAACATTGACACTGCTGCTCATCCTAAGGACAACCTTTCAGTTTCCTTGACTCTATACGCCTGCTATTACTCGTATCATACTTTACGAACCCTGTCGTTTTAAACTAATTAACTACATAGGTACATACGCATATAGGTAGCATATTCATAGAATTAATTATTAAGTATACGATAGACTCATCACTACTTGTTTTGTGATTTTACAGCCGTGCCTACGACCCTTCGGATTCGTGGCATCGTGGTCAGCCAAACCGTCCCTTCTCGTACCTGGAGGATATCAAGCGGCCAGCGCCCTTGCCGGTTAGGCCTCCGCCCTCGCCTGCAGTGGAAGCCCCGTGGTCTCACCGCGATCCGTGGCAGCAGCCGCAAGGGCCGCCCGTGCCCGCGCCAGACTACAGTCCGCAGCCTCGGCGACTCAAATCTGCTCTAAAACCAGGAGGGTACATGTAACACGTAAAATGTGTTACGAATCAATTAACAGTAATTGACATATTTTTGTGTTGACATATTTTTGTATCGTTGCCCATATATTGTACTTATTTTATTAAAATTATTATTTGTATCTTCTGTTCTTATTTTATTTTTAATAAATAATATATAGTTTAAGAAACTAAAAAACACGCTTTATTAGAAAACCAAAGTAGAAGTAGAAAATAATTTTCAACAAATATAAATTAAAAACAAAATATCTAAAACTCGCTAATCCTGAAGATCCTGGATCAGGGTAATATGACAAACTATTTAAATTCTTGCATTATCATCGGTTCTTCATAAGTGTGTGAGATTGAAGGGGGTAAAAATCACGTTAAGAGATTTTCGTCCTTCAGATTTTTTACTGGCCATGTGGAAATCTTGTAGTAGGTACTGCCCGAATTTGTGACCAATTTTGTACCGAATAAATTGAATTAAATCGATAATCATGAATCCCAAAGTAATAACAAGATTGTTGCGATGGTACATCAGGTTAAATTCAAAACTATGGATAAAGGAAACACATTGTGATCTCATTTTTAACAAAAAATAATCAGGATATTTTGTTTTGTTTTTTTTTAAGTAGGTAGGTATCTGCCTGAGCAAGAATTGAACACATTTTTTTTACAAAAACGGTACCCCTGTTTTAATGCACTAATCGATGGCGTAGGAACAAATATAATGTGATAAATCAAAGGAAATTAATAATTTATGAAACACTAGCTTCTGCCCGCGACTTCGTCCGCGTTATATTTCGTGTTCCCCCGACCCTTCCCGTCGCAACGAATCTCCTACCCGTGCGATTTACCCGTTTTTGCAACATTTTTCATTGCTGCTCCGCTCCTCTTGTTCGTAGCGTGATGTTATATAGCCTATAGCCTTCCTCGATAAATAGGCTACCCAGCACAAAAATATTTTTTCAATTCGGACCAGTAGTTCCTGAGATTACCGCGTTCAACCAAACAAACAAACTCTTCAGCTTTATAATATTATAGTATAGATAGTATGACAAAAACGTGCAAATTCTTTTGCAGTGTTTCTTGCCAGTAACAGACTCGTTCCGTTATTGCGTAACCCATCACAGTGGGAATGGCTTTCAATTCTACAGTACAACAACATTCATATCGATATATATGCGTTGTTGAGCAGACAAATTGATCGATTTAAGAACATATTCTACGCCTCCGTTGACAGTATAGACCTTCCAACAGTGAACAAACTTCAATATCTGAAGTCCGCCCTGTCAGGAGAAGCGGCTGGGCTTATTACCTCTCTTCTCATAACTGAGGAAAACTATAGTAAGGCACTAGATATACTAGCAAAAAGGTATGAGAATCAAACTATGATTGTTAATTTTCATTTAAGGGCTATTACTAATTACAATGTTGTTAATAAACATAACCTAAAAGAATTTCTAGTAACTTTACAACAAAGTCTAGATTCTCTTAAGGCTATTAAGCTACCTGTAGACAATTGGGATGTCCTATTAGTGTTCCTAATTTCTCATAAACTGGACAACTCGTTGAGAGCAGCATGGGAATTGAACAAGAAAGCAAATACTCTGGCTACATTGTCTGAGTTACTGGATTTTCTAAACATAAGGCGATCAGCATTTGAATTACTCAATGACAAGTCTTGTGATAGGATAAATAGCTTCATATACATGAAGCTATTTATTAGCAATTTCCTTCCAAATGATTCAGATTCTAATTGATAGTGTGTCACGCAACAGTGGGTTGTTTTATATGAGGAATCGGGCTCGATGTCCGCTTCAGGAAGAAAAGCTTAAAAAAAGGAGTTTTATTTTCCTTCAGCAACGACGTCATGACATTGTTTGGTTTGTGTGCGTTTGTTCCACCGTCACCTGGCTGCTGGACCTAGGATAAGCTCCAGTCAACGAAGGTCCTCGAAGGTCAACAGTACAGACAAAAAGTTTAAGGAACGCATTAATTATGACTATCCGTTCTACATAGCTGCGGTCCACAGCAAAGACTATCACAGGGTCAAATTAATTTAGTGTTGTGTATCGATATCGAAAACTAACGGAACAAAAAGAAACAATAATTTCATTATGTTATAATCAGTGATCGGAGTAGGTAGATTGATGTTACGTACTCGCATCATGAATAGTCATAGAAATCATAACATGGATAAGCCTTTTCTCCGGGATTTCATTTTGGCACTTACGGGATTGAATCAAATATTGTGACAGTAAGGATTTTTAAACTAAGTACTACATTAGAAATGTATAGAATGATATAGATAAACATTTAAATTTGTTTTTTTTATTACTGTAGAAGGCAGATCACATACATACCGGGTTATTTTGCAACCACCATCCAAATTTTCAGAAATGGTTTAGAATCGATAACCTTATCAATTAATGAAATAAAAAATAAATTTAAAAAAAACATAATTTTCACCATTGTCCGCTACTAAAATCATAACGTGTGGAATAAATACAGTTCAACAATAGATTATTGAACTTGACTGCACACGCGCTTACCTCGGGAACGCACACAAACAGCACGCACTACGCCCCCCTCCCTCACACGTCGCACCCCGCACAGCCCCCGGTCGGCCATGCGCCGGCGGTGTTTTGTTTAGTTGACCGTGACCTAGTTACGTGTGAACGTGTGCCATTTTTTTTGTCGCTCTCTGCATTTTCGCTTCCGAATTCCGGTCGATCATCATCGCACGACATGGCGACTTCTTATTCTAATGCAGAGTATTATGAAATGGTCAGGTGCTATCTTTTAAGTGGTGAAAGTTTAAATGGTGCGCAAAGAATGTACCGTACAGAAAGTTTACCGCGTTTACAAAGACGAGGAATTAATTCGCGAGTGCCTAATAGACAAACAATTTTAGCAGCAAATCAAAGGTTGTTAGATTATGGGCAGTTTACCACACCAGCCCATGCAACAAGTCGTGGCGGTCATAACGAAATAACACCAGCAGTTGAAAATTCTGTACTCGAGTTTTTCGAACGTGACCCCTGCGCCAGCACTAACGACGCTGCTCGGCGTTTCGGTGTCAGTCAGTATTACGTGTGGAAGCTGCTGAACTCTTCTGGTTATCACCCATACCATTACCAACCAGTGCAATCTCTTCATGATAACGATGGACCCGCTAGAATCGAGTTTTGTGAATGGCTGTTAAGAAACATTAATTCTAACATTTTGTGGACAGATGAAGCATTATTTACGCGAATCGGAATTTATAACAGCCGAAACGAACATTATTGGGCGTTAAGCAACCCCCACGTTATTAGAAATAACTACCATCAAGTGCGTTTTAGTGTAAATGTTTGGGCGGGTATTATTGGTAATGTTATCGTGGGACCGATTTTTATTGAAGGACGCTTGACGGGTACGAATTAATTTAAACATGTTACGTGGTGTTATTGAAGAATTACTAGACGAGGTGCCACTTTCATACTACAACAATCATTATTATCAGCATGACGGTGCACCACCTCATTACGCAAGTGCCGTGCGTGACTTTTTAAATAATAAGTATGGCGACAGATGGATTGGTCGCGGAGGGCCTGTACCATGGCCTCCCAGGTCACCAGACTTGACTCCGCTTGATTTTTTTTTATGGGGTGAAGTCAAAAGACGTGTTTACGTTGAAGAAGCACAAAGTGTTGAGGACCTCCGTAGTAAAATAACAATAGCATTTAATGACATTAAAAATCAAACAGATACTTTAAACTTATTAAAAAATAGTTTAGAAAAACGTGCACGTTTGTGTATTGAGAGAAACGGACTCCATTTTGAACAATTACTGAAGTACATGTGATTTGTAGGTTAATCGAGATTATTTGGTAAGTTTAATTATTGTAAATAGCTAGTTGATTCCAATTTTTTAAATACGCCATAATAAAAACCAGTAATTTCACATTCATAATTTTATTATGTCGGTCCTAAGCCCGTAAAGTATGAAGGGAAAATTGGAATCAACCCTTTTAAGTAAGACCGCGTAGGTACCTACATCAGTCGCAGCGAACGAGGTAAATAACCTTGTTGTGTGGCTCTACATTCTGATTTTTTTCAGATATTTTCTTTTGAATGTATGTTTTTGTTTTTGTTATTATTTGATTATAATGTTTCACATACGAAAATAATTTAATTAAAAGTCCTCGATTTTAAAATTTGGATGGTGGTTGCAAAATAACGCTGTATATACTATTAAAAAGACAGCAAAAGGGTTAAACATGTCTTATTTATATTGATGTATTCTTTATATTCTACACATTACAACATTTGAAATTGATTTAAAAATCCCGGAATCCAGGAGGCATATCCATATTAAGATATACGTGCCAGTTCATTGATCCCATTTCAATCTACCTACTCCGATCACTGGTTATAATCCGATGGGCGAAGCTCCATGAGGTAAGTGGTGCTGATCCATACGTCATGTTCGTAAACGGGCGCCATCAGTACGGACTGGTCATCTCTTACCTGGCTTATTTTAATTCCTGAATTGTTATTTTATTTTTGTTTTAATTGTGGACACTTTTAATGTGCGCGTATTTTTACATCGTTCTCACATTGATAATTTCAACATAAATGATGTACAGACGCCACCAGGTCAAGCTACCCGAAACTGTCAATTTTTCCCAATGAACCTTGAACCTAATGCTCTAGAAATAAAGTCGAAAATCTATCAAAGAAATCTGACAGATTGTAGTAGCTTGATGTGTTGGCGTCTGTACCTAACCAACTAAATATTTAAAACAAAATGTTTAATTGAAAAGAGTGTCCATGGAGTTTCTTGCCCGTTCTTCTCCATCGTTACCCACGCTTTGGAATGGGCAACTAGCTTCATTTTTCTGACTCACCGCCAAGTGACAATTCAAAATTTTCTGTTTATTTGAAATAAATGGTTAGAGTTTTTTTTTTTCAATGACCGTAATTGGTCAGCTGTTTTCTTAATTTTTCGTGGAACTTAGATATTCTTACGAATTTCCAAAAACCATAACATAACAGCCGTTTGGTTGTCTAATGTAGCAAAACGAATGGACCAAAAAAAAAACACTGAAAGATGTTTTGTTTTGTTCCATTCGTTTTCCATATAGATGCCCATGAGCTGAACGTGCTAACGTGCTGTACCGCGGGACAACTCCAGACGACAGAACTCTTTAATGGCACGGCCACTACATTTTATCTACGCATTCATATGATTCATTCACCATGAGCTGTCTGTAGACCCACGATGGGCTCCATTGGAGAGATCCCCTCAGCGGTCAACAGCAAAGGCTATTTTATCTACGCATTCGTATGATTCATTCACCATGAGCTGTCTGCAGACCCAGGATGGGCTCCATTGGAGAGATCCCCTCAGCGGTCAACAGCATAGGCACTAAATTTTATCTACGCTTTCATATGATTCTTTCACCATGACCTGTCTGCAGACCCAGGCTGGAATCCATTCGAGAGATCTCCTCAGCGGTCAACAGCACAGGCACAACATTTTGCGTGTTTTATTTCACTATGGCATTACATGGATAGTGCCACTCGGTTGGCTTCACACCATGGCTTGTGTAAAGGCGTGATTGGGTACGTTGGATTTGTCTTTACCAGTAAAGGTAATAGAATAGATTTTTAAAGAAACTCTAATGCTAAAAAGTACCAAATATAATTTAAGTTAAAACCTCTTAAAAACAAGTTTTTAATGAACTAAAACCTAATATATCTTTTTAAAGTTAAAAGCCTTGAAGCTTATCTTAAAAGAGTAAGAAGGACGGTCACGCCTCAAGCTTTTAAGAAAGTATCAAACTTGATGACGTTAGTTTTATTTAACACTAAAACATTTTAAATAAAATGTTAATAATAAAACGTTAATTAAGAACTCGCTATTAAAAATGTTTTAACTACTTAAATTTTATTTAGTACGGATTTTGTTTTTTTGTAATTTGTGTTTTTGGACTTACTACTAGAGCAGCTGACGCTCAGATTTAGGAAAAAGGAATAGTTATTTGATAAACAAGAGTGCAAAGTTGCTTTTTAACCGCGTGTTCAATTTTGATGACCGAGCAAGCGAAGGATTCTAAAATTGAATCACGAGCGCAGCGAGTGATTCAAAATTAGAATCCTGAGCGTTAGCGAGGGAATCAAAAGAGCACGAGGTGAAAAATCTTTGCACTCGAGTGCAACACGTAACTTTTCATTCCACCTCAGCGAGGAAAGAGTATTTTCATCCCACCATCTCGGAAAGAGTATTTTTAATCTTCAATATCTGAGTGGAAAAGCCGTTTTTATTCTCTTGAGGATAAAGTAAATTGAATTTAGAACATCGTGTGCACTAAGTTTGTGAATTAAAAAAAAACATTAAACCTATTTACTGCTACCTCTATGGTGCCGAATATATCATACAACTTTTTTTTGATTTGTAAAATTTAGACTCGGAACCTTCTTGATATACATTTTTTTTTAATTTGCTTTGCGCGCGCCGTTTTACTTTTCACGTCACCAACATTACAGTACCTAACAAAAATATTACACTCGACCTAAGTAACTGTAGCAACGTTACTTTCAATTTTTCTTAATTATATACCTAAGTATCGTTTGAAATAATTTAAAGATTATTCTGTAATACTTACCTATCACAATGTAGTAAATAATAAATGTTAATACCTAAACTGAAATAAAAGTATCTTGTGATTGGAATGCTTTTTTTTGCATATTTAGTCATTTCCTCACTGAGGTGGGATGAAAAGTTACGTGTTGCACTCGAGTGCAAAGATTTGTCACCTCGTGCTCTTTTGATTCCCTCGCTAACGCTCAGGATTCTAATTTTTGAATCACTCGCTGCACTCGTGATTCAATTTTAGAATCCTTCGCTTGCTCGGTCATCAAAATTGAGCACGCGGTTAAAAAGCAACTTTGCACTCTTGTATAACAAATAACTATTTTAATCTTCAATATCTGAGTGGAAAAGCCGTTTTTATTCTCTAGAGGATAAAGTAAATTGAATTTAGAACATCGTGTGCACTATCACAAACTTAGTGCACACGATGTACTAAATTCAATTTACTTTATCCTCTAGAGAATAAAAACGGCTGTTCCACTCAGATATTGAAGATTAAAAATACTCTTTCCGAGATGGTGGGATGAAAATACTCTTTCCTCGCTTAGGTGGAATGAAAAGTTACGTGTTGCACTCGAGTGCAAAGATTTTTCACCTCGTGCTCTTTTGATTCCCTCGCTAACGCTCAGGATTCTAATTTTGAATCATCGGTATAAAATTACTTTCTCAAACTAACACCACCGCCCGTACTATGTCCAGCGATAGGTAAATTCCTGTAAAGTACCTTGCAAAATTATGATAAAAGAAAACAAAAACTGAAAAGTAACATGAATTTATTTAAACTCTTTATAAACGAAGTAAAAACTTTAATAAAAAGTGATATATAGTGTTTTTATTTATTTATACTAAAATAAAACAGTAAATACTCTTGCTGTCGTAAGATATTAATAATTTATAAAATATTAAGATATGTTTAGTTTAACTGTGCGCATCAATTAAACCAGGTCAAAACATTAAACAGTTGTAAAATAAGTGGTAGATATTGAAAAGGCACGTAAATTCATCATAATTATAATTTGATATCTTATATAACAATATGTACAGAAGTTTTATATATTGTAAGTAGTACAATTATAGACTATTTACATTTACACAACAATGATTTGTATTAAATGTAATATACAAGTTCATGCACGTGTATATTTACAATAGTTGTACAGTCAGTGTCATTCCGACAGTCAAAAAAACAGCATTAAACTAATAAAATTCTGCTATGAAATAATTAACTAACTAACACAATAATAATAGTAGTCTGTGTGGACTTACACCGATAAAGTGGAAGGCTTTGTTTTGCTATTTCACTTGCACAATGGCACGATAGTATGTTGCATGCTTTGGGTTTGGTCTTGAAACCCTTATTTTGTTCCTGGGGATACATAATTTTATGCCATGTTCTTTGTAATATGCTAACTGATCAAAAGACAAATTTAAGCAAACCATAACAGTGGATTTGCAACACTAACTACTACTACCCGAGTGAGGAAAAATATTTTAGTATAATTAAGCTTAGTTTCACAGTTGTTCACTAACTAACACATTTATTATGTTCTTCATTGTGTACGATTGTAAATTTTGAATTATCATTGAATTATAAATAACATTGATTTATTTTCGAGATCTAACCTATGAAACTCAAGTGACATCACGCATTGTCGCCCAATCGCATATCGTCACGTCATGTTATAGACAGTCGACTAAAACAAATCAAGGATACATCATGCGGTTTGAACGAATTTGCATAATGGCCCTAAAGATCCAGTAACTTGAGTATAAGCGTTATAGTAAGATATCAACTGAACCCGTTACTGTTTATACAGTTTTTCACACACATACCTTAGTACCAGACTTTCCATCTAACAAAATAATCTGGATACGGCGTACTTTAAACGTACACAGTCGGCTACATAAACAATACTATAAGCACAAATACATCCGTGTATCACTGAATATCATAACATAACTCAAGGCAAGGTCAAAATAAGTTCCAGATAATGTATTCAATGTATTTGCAATGGTCAAAACTTGTCCTGCTCCTTCTTCGACTCTGTCTCCTCAGTAATGTCCTCGACCGTGCCTGCGATTCCTTCGTTGATTGTTTTAGCGTCAGTCTTAGTCATGCAGGCATCGGGTGGACCTTCTAAGTTACTATCCTCACTTATATATTTACTTTTCGATATAATTACATTCTCTGAATCCTCAACAGTTTTTTGATCCTCATGGGATAGAGACAACTCAAACTGCGCTGCCAGCTGGCTAAGTACTTTCTTCAGGTGGTCGAAAGATTCCTTATCATTAGAAACGTTCGGAGTCTCCAGAACGGTTTCACAATTACCATCGTCGCAATTGTTTTCATACTGCGCTTTCATTGCTTTAAGCTCACCGATGGTCACTTGCAAATTTGGCTTTGCCAAGAAGGTATCTGTCAAGATGCGACCTTCTTGAGAGAATAGGAACACGGCTGGTATATCGATATCATCCTTCCCGTCACCGGACATCGCGAATAAGGCCGTACTCTCGTGCGTGGAGTCTGGTATGTTATCGAGAATAATTGCCAAAGAAACGCCAGCGGCTTGCATATTGCGTACTTTTTGAGCAAACGTGCACTGACCTCGTTTGGCTATGCCGAATTTGCCTTCGACGTCGTTTTTGTTGTCGATGGGAGTGCAGGCGTCTATCGGCATAACGAAGGCGACAGTGTTGGTGTACTGGTTGTTCGCAGAGATCTCCTTGCCGAAGTGTCCGGGGCCAGCGGGGAAGATCTTGTCATTGACCTTCACTCCGGCGGGTACCACACCGTTTTCCATATCACTTAGCGAATTCCACTTGGACATTTCACGCATGAAAGTGAGGCCTTCCGCAGCATCTTTAGCTGATTTTGCCTGAAAATACAAAAATACGAGTACTTTAACATTGTTGTCAATGTCACATGAACTTAAGACTAATTCCCGTATTTAAAAAAAAATAAAAATCTTGTCGCTATCTCATCTCAGCGACAGACAATGGTACCGATTCCCTTGTTCACAAACTAAACTAAATTTAAGTTCAGTGCATCTTTTTCTTTGTATTTCATTAAGAAGAGGACAAAAGAAAATTTTTAGTTTAGTCCTGTCAAATTAATCAGCGCCTGTCACTACTCCATACAAGTTTAGACGTGATTAAAAACTTGCCTACTAAAATTACGTCAATTTACATCAAGCGCTGATTAATTTGACAGGACTAAACTAAAATTTATCTTCTGTCCTTTCCTTAATGAAATAGTAAGAAAAAGATGCACTGAACTTAAATTTTGTTTAGTTTGTGAATAAGGGAATCGGCACCAATGTCAACAAATTGTAGAAATGGAAGATATTAAGGATATTTTTGGAAACTTAGACTGGGACTGCGTGTGTTGTCGGATAGTAAGAATAGCACCATCTTATTCTTCCCGTGTGTGTCGTAGAAGGCGACTAAGGGACTTACTAGAGAATGGGCAGCAGCGTTCTCTTTGCATTTTACCATCATACTGCGATCGCCAGCCCGCTTGCCAAGCGTGGCGATGATGGTAACCTCCCCAAATTGTGGGTAGGCTTACGTCCAGCTGTGGACGTCTTTTGGCTTAAATAATGATACTACTACCTGTCCATTGAAAAACCTACCATCGTTGAAATGATAAATACTTATTAAATAAAAAAAATATACTTTTAAAAAATACTAGATAAACACGCTTTTATAATACACGTAAAAACCAAAAACTTAATCGTGATCAAAGTTCATTACAAGACCTTTCTAACAAGTCCAAACACGGCTATGATACGATATTCCATCGTGGAATGCCAGTGCCTATCTTCCAGCTTCATCATCAGACCTTGAAACATAATCGTGGTCAAAGTTCATTACAAGATTTTTCTAACAAGTCCAAACACAGCTATGATATGATATTCCATCATGACGTTCCAGTTCATATCTTCCGGCTCCATCATCAGATCAGTTCGACAGTACCATATTATTGTATTGTCATTAGAACTACATACAGCTGCCAATTTTCATGACGCTACGATTCTTGGAAGATGGTTAAATTAGTTACCTTAGATTCCATTACATAGTTAGTTACATACAGGTCGACCTAATAAAAGCGTGTTAAAAACAGTGCGGTCTGAGCTACGTAATTAGGAGGGCAATATTCCAGCAGTGGACGTTTCTCGGTTAAAATGACGATGAAGACTTTTTGTGGGTCGAAAATCATCAAATGACGTCTCTCGCTTCATGTCAGACTTTTACTGACTAAAACCCACCCTTCAGTTGCCTATATGCCAGGGTCACGGTAACTTATTCGAACAAATCTCGCGACCCTGGTAGGCATCGGTCCTAGCGGACCCCTTCAGTTATTATGAGATTTGAATGTGAATTAACAAAAAAAATACGGGAATACTTTGGACAATTAAGACGTTATGCAGCAACGTTACCGTGGAGGTAGTGTAGAGTAGTTGCACTCTGCCGTCTGGTAGCGTGAGCACGGAGATGCCCATGTCGGACAGCGTGTGTATCTGGCGCGGGTCGGTGAGCGGCCGCAGGCGCGCGGCCGGCCGGGCCGACGTCGCGCCGAGGAGAGCGCGCATCGGACGACGGACCTTCTCCGCCACCAACGACGCCGTGTTCGGACAAGTCCTGTCACAATGATACTCCTATTATTACCCACACATTGCGATCAACACCTTAGGGGCTGTCCATTAATCACGTGAAGTGTGGCTCGAAAAGGGGGGAGGGGTCCATAAAAAATCACGAAATATCATAAACGGGAATGGGAGGTGTTGTAATATATCACGTGTATTTTTTTTTTAATAAATTAGATGATACTTATACCTGTATTTTATAAATATTAAAGAAATAAAATTGATTCTTTGTAGGTACTAAAAAGTACACGTGATATTTGGGTAGTCTTAAACATCACCATGTATCACCAAGGGGGAGGGGGGGTTCAAAAATGCCAAAAAAAACATCACGTGATTAATGATCGGCCCCTTAACCTATGGTCGGACCAAAGTAAGTGCAGGTAGACCAAGGAAGCACCGATCTATCGAGGCCCGCCTCACAAAACAGGTTCTTCCCCCAAACAAACAACAGCTGCGTATGTTTACAGCAGCCATAATTGACCATGGGTCATTTGATAAACATCTCTATGTCATAGGAAAAGTGTATAGGAAAAGACAGTCTGCAGGGCCTGCATTTAGGACGATGAGACAGCAGCGCATGTGCTACTAAACTGCCCGGCGATCGCCACATATAGGGCCAAGTACTTCGGTAACCCAGGTACCCTACGTGAGATAGTCAGCATCATCAAGGCGTTGCTGGCCTTCCTCGAGGAGCTGGGGCGGATCGAATAACCGATATCCCACCCACACATAAAATACGCGCTAAGAAGTGGAGTTGCGGACACCTATTACCCACACATACATACATATAATAATATAATACGTTTATTAGTGCATAAAAACAACAACACAGTATATAGCATATGGAAACAGTGAGTTGCTACCAAGTTTGAAATTATAGTCGGAGATTTTGCGGCTTCAATTTATATAATACAATACCACCGTAACTTCTTTGTTTGTTTATAACACAGCAAATGGAGTGAATGACCGAAAACATACATACATAATCTCACATCTTGTTCCAGTAGGCAGGCAAAACTATAGAACGCCACCCACTACGGTCCTCACATACTCGCTTTTGCGACGTTTTCGTTCATTCATCTACAGGCCAATTCTCATAATCAAATCGTTCAAAACCTAGTCATCTCGGCGACAAACAAATGACATGAACTTGTCAAAAAGAATATGGAATCTCGAGACATTTTTGACAGATTGTGACTGAGACCAGACTGTGAATGTTCTTAAAGTTACGAGGTTTGTCCCTCTGGTCATACATTCACGTGGATAGCGAGTACTACGCACCTGACCTTGCAGAAGAACATCACAAACAAGGTCCGTCTTTGCAACTCATACTTGCCTTCCATTCTCTCAACCTGACCAAACCATCTAAGTTCTTTAAATTTTTTAGTTACAATTAAATAAATTAGCAAACGAAACTTCACTACGTTATAAAATCATGGTGTTATTGAAAGCAAGAGGTCATTACTTACTTTCTATACTTGTCTTCGTCTTCATCATCCAGTTTCAATGTGAAATATGTAGTATTTTTACCATCGGTGGCCAATGAGAGTGGCAAGAAATGCGCTTCAGTGGTTAACACGTAGTCTTCTAACTTTATTGGCACATCCTTATCTTCACCAAAGAGCATGTAAAGGTACTTGAAGGTCTCAGCCAGCACGAACGAGTCCATTCTGTCTTCGTGGATGCGTGTCCTCACATCGTTAACGGCTGCGTAACCGCAAGGAACCCGAGTGTACTGCTGCAATGCTTTGAGTACCGCCTTCCCAACTTGTAGATAATGATCGTCCTCTGTCGCACGGTGGAGGAAATACGTGGACTCTAAGAACTCTGGCCGCAATGGATGTTGACCCCAATGAACCTAAAAATTCATTTAACATTTTATTTCAACTAAGTGCAATTGCCGAACCTTATCAGGAATTTATATTTACCTGGAAATCTGAAGTGAACGCCTCTGGAATGAATGTGTGTCGCTGCATAACTTGGTAGAGCATCTCATGTGTCTCGACCGCAGGCCGCACGTCACCCAACAATACTTGAAGACCGGGCCAGAAGGCTAGCAACGCGTCCATGAAGTTACGGGACTGCAAATGTGGCCTAAAACATAAGAGCATAAATAATAATTAATATATGTACATAACTGTCTAAGTCTCATATATAGTGTGCAACTCTGTTGCCGTGAATGACATATCATGACTCCGGGCTGCTGCTGAGAAATTTGTAATGGACTCAAAGACATTGGCCGAGGGCATCGAAATCAGTACGTCATGTCCAGTAATCCCTTTTACGACTTCTAGACTCTAGACCAACAAAGCAGATACGAACAAGTTCTTTTTTTAATTTCACAAAATAATCATGATCATAAAAATAGAATGCTGCAATGTGCCTCAGTAAATTTCAGAAGAAAACCAGTTTTAATGTTGATTGTTTATGTATGACAAACAATCATGGAAAGCAGACGTACGTACGACATAGTATGACATTTGCAGAAGGAAATTGTTTACAAATATACTAGCGACCCGCCCCTGCTTCGAACGTGTTTTTTACAGTTTGACAAAATATCGAGATATATAATAACACAGCATTAGCTGTTATTCCCAAAGGGTGGGGGTAAAGGGGTCACCCCAACATTTTGGCAGTTATGTTTAAGTCCCTTTGGTCCCGAGCTTTTTACCAGTGACCGGGCAGTACATATTATTATGTACTCCGGGCTACTACTGAGAAATTTCAAATTAAAACGTGTGCAAAAACATAATCAGTGAGTTTAATATTAAAACAAATAAAAAATAATTTCTGTCAATAAAGGTGAAAACCGCATCACAAAGTCATTTTAATTTATAAAACGTATAGAACTACCTTTTCGTGTCTGTTTATGGGAGTTTTAATAAGTATTATATATTACTATTAAACTAGCAGTAATAAAAACAACTCAATTTTTTTTCAAGATGTAAAATTCGTGCGAGGCTGGGGCGGCACACTCTTTTAATATGTATATATATATATAAAGAAGCTCACCGGTGCATATGAACTGCCAACATTACTGGACCTCTGCTGATGTACTTCATCACGGCGTTGTAGTGTCTGTTGAACCTGGCCAAATACTTCTCGTCGCCGAGCAGAATGTAGGCCTTAAGGCAGTATTCGTAGTAGGAGTCGATGCCAGCGCCGACGCCGGCGTCCTTGCGTACCCAGTCGCCCGAATGAATGTTGATAACTGTGCCCATCAGATCTGAAGTCCTGTAACCAATATTTCTTAGTCTTTATAACCTTCAAAAGGTGGAACTTACATCGTCATTTGACATCCGACATTGTTGCTTCTAATATTTTGAAGCAGCTTTTAAAGTTGCGCACCAAATGAGAACCATACTGGGAAGTTTAGACTGAGATGAAGCATACTATTCTCTTGAAAACTACATAAATATAGCCAAAAGCGTTTGTCACATCCTACCATTTCTCTCAATTGTTTGAAGTTGACTGAGATATAATGATGTTTTAAAGGAGGAGACTAACTCTAACATGGATACTTGCCTACTTATGAAATATCATGTATACCAAAACGAATGACCTCAAGTGAGAGCGATTACTCTCTAACTCTAGTTTAAAGCTAATTGGGGTTAGTATTTGTGGCCAAGTCGGGCCTAAGGGCTGTTGAACGTCACAAACTTTATGTGCCTTGACCAACTTATAACACTCACCTATGTCTAATCTTCCAAAGCCTGTCCATAGCCTTGTGCGCCTTCTGTTCGTAGACGGGGTGGCCAGTGAGGCGGGACAGTGCTGCCATCTCGAGGATCATAGTACCTGCGCAGGCCGTGCAAGTCTCTCGAGACTCTGACATACCCCGCATTCCGTGCCGCAGGTTTATCTGAACAACGTTAACAATATTTGTACTATAGGTGCTCTGCATAAGACTCCCGTGAAGACCGACTATATGTTATTACAAAATATTTTATAATTGTTCAATATTTATTCAATTATATCCCTTTCATAGAGGATACCTGAGTCCCAGCACGAAACATGATAAGCTGATTATGTATCTATCGAACTGTCATAAAGTCGAATCTTTGAGATCTAGGGATCTATATTGTACAAGTGAGTTTAAACAATGTGATTTTGGCTGGTGATGACAACTTTGTTCTTTTTATGATAGGTTCGGTTTTTGCCCTGAACTCCCATCACAAATCTCAAAACCACAAAAAAAAACTACGACTTAATATTAGTAGTCAACTTACCCTTCCGTGGGGTATTCCAGTTGAAGTATTGAATGCAGGCAGTAATCTCTTGCCCAGGTTTTCCGCCATTGTGAGCAGTTCTCCATTATACCACTGCAAGGCTGGTACGTCGTTCTTCAGCTTTGTAGCCAACACATGGGCTGATAACAGACCCCTGTAACAATGCAATGCTATAACAATGCCCTGATCATCCAAGTCGTACAAAAATCGCGAAAAGTATTTATAGAGATAAGGATAGATGTGATAACGGTACTTTTAGTATAGCATCGGAGATTATGCGAATTAATCATATCTACATCGCATTTTAGCAACTTTTAGGTTCAGTCGCCGTAACTTACTCGCGCATTTCAGCGGTAGAGAATAGTGCATTTTTGTCGTATTCTTCAATAGTTTACTACCAATTGCAAAAGACCAGCCAATAGGTTACAGTATTACAGATAATTACAGATTTATCACAGAAGTTATATAAAAATGTGGCTGTTCTTACAGTGTACTGTGGTGTCTTAGGATTTCCACGTGAACGAAGCAGTAGGCAGAAGCTAGTTGTGAATACGTGGACTATGTGGGTCATGTTTTTCCTTCTCTGTTACTTTTAATGTTGGTCTACCAGTTTTAGTAATTTATGCGGCCCAGCCAAATGTCCTTTCTTTGGTATTGTTCGTCGAGTCGATGAGCTCCTCGAGATCTGGGTTGAGCTGCACGATTACTAACAAATGTTTGCACTGACTATACGTGTCCACTAAAATATGTGTGGTTCTTTCACCAAAAGGCCATCTCAGACACTACTCTAATGGTCATGGTCCTCATATGATCTGCCCAAGATTATGTCTGGACTTTCTAAGAGACTTTGACCCTGAAATGTCCACTCCATCGACCTTTTTTCTCATAATATGACGTGTGAAGTGATTCTGATATCCTATTTACAGAATAAACAATCTCATTTTATTTCATAACTATTTCTTCGTTCCTGGATAACATATTAACTCGTATCTGCTAAATATGTAGCTACTATGATTCTATAATAAACTTACAAATTTCTTTTACACAAAAGGCTCTGTGCATAAAACGACAGATATATTCTGCACTCGAATCAAATGAACTTAGATTGCAATATATCCGGCACTTTGAATCAATTCAGTTTGTGGTGGGCAATTTAAATCTTTCTTAAGGAGGACTTGCTAAAGAAATGATTATATCTTTGTGTATGTATATTTGTGTGTGTACGTATTACCTACTTTGTTAAAACTCACTTGTTAATAACAATCCATCGTATGTTAATCGCTGCCAAAAGATTTAGACTTGAGTTATGAAAGCGAGACAAATATAAAAAAATAGTAAAAAGTTTATTTCTCAAAAAGCATTCACAAGGTTTTGGTACTCAGTTATACAATGTTCATTAATGTTTACATTTTGGTACGGAAACTGATACCCAAACTAAGCCAGGGCTTGTATTTTGGGAGTCAGTCCTCAAACGCGAAGCATCTTATAGAGATCGTGTCAACGTGAATGGCGTGACGTAATTTATTATTTTAGCATAATAGGCACTTGAAAGTGTGTGTGTGTGTATGTAGGTGTGTGTGAGGGTATGTGTGTGTGTGAGTGTTCGTGTGTGTGTGTGTGTGTGTGTGTGTGCGTGTGTCTGGGGGTGTCTGTCTGTGAGTGTGCGTGGTGTGGTGTGCTGTCAGTATCTTTACATATTATAAAATAAAGTCACTTCGCTGTCTGTCTGTCCCTATGTATGCTTATATCTTTAAAACTACGCAACGGATTTTGATGCGGGTTTTTTTAATAGATAGAGTGATTCAAGAGGAAGGTTTATATGTATATAACATGCATAATATAATAAAGAAACGCTGATAATTTTAGAGGTTTCTAATGTGATGTCATAAATAAACACATTTTTTTGCGCTTACATTGCGAACGCTGGCTGAACCCTACGAAATAGCTCAAAATAATGTACTACAGTATTGTACACCTTAAAAAGTTCTACAAAAAAGTCCGCGGTGGCATATGTCTAACTCTTAGGGATAACCCATAATAACCATTTTTATCCTTTACTTTTTACGAGAAATAATGGCTTA